>CM060447.1:95373391-96117395 GCA_030545235.1 Helianthus tuberosus
GGAAACCCTTATGTTTTTAAAAAACCCTAGAAAACCCAACCTCCCGACAATTTTCTTTTTTTTTGAAAAAAATAACACATTTAATATACATGTTTTTAAGAGTTTTGGGCAAAAAAAAAAAAACAAAAAAGCGCCGAAGGGATCTTTTAAAAAAAATAAACAAGTTTCAGCATTTTTTGCCTAACACATGTTAGTCACCGAAGTTGCTGAAATTTGTTTATTTTTTTTAAAAGATCCCTTCGGCGCTTTTTTGTTTTTTTTGGCCCAAAACTCTTAAAAACATGTATATTACATGTGTTATTTTTTTCAAAAAAAAAAATGTCGGGAGGTTGGGTTTTCTAGGGTTTTTTAAAAACATAAGGGTTTCCTACCTAGCCTTAGCCTATATATAGGGGAAGGTTCATTGGGGAACACTAAAAAAGTGGGGAACAGCGGGGAACCGACTCAAACGAACTCCGATTGGACTCATTCTAGCGGCATTACAACCGTCTCATCGAACCCTAACTAAGATCTCTTAACCCTAAACCCTAAATCCTAACTTCTAAACTCTAAACCCTAAAGCTAAAAAAATAAGGCTAAAACTAAGCTAAAACGTAAAATCTAAACTATAAACCCTAAAAGCTAAACCCTAATGGCTAAACCTAAAGCTAAACCCTAAAGCTAAACCCTAAAGCATAACCCTAAACCCTAAAGCTAAACTCTAAACCCTAAATCTAAACCCTAAGGCTAAACCCTAAAGCTAAACCCTAAAAGCCAAACCCTAATATATTTAGGGTTTAGGGGTTATGATTTAGGGTTTAGGGTTAAGAGATCCTAGTTAGGGTTCGACGAGCCGGTTCCAACGCTGCTGGAATGAGTTCAATCGGAGTTCGTTTGAGTCGGTTCCCCACTGTTCCCCACTTTTTTAGTGTTCCCGAATGAACCTCACACTATACATATATATATATAGGGTCGGGATTTAGAGAAAACGGTGAAAAGTGTGAGAACGGTGAGAACGCTTATCGATCGTCCGATTAAAACAATCTATGGACTAGATTGGCGCGGTGGCGTTTTCGTAAATAACATCAATTTTATTACATGGACGCGCTTCATTAAGGGTAAAAGGGTCTTTTGACTTCTCCACACAAAACGCCATCTCATTAAATAAAACGCCAAAAACAAAAAATACAGACCATTCCCAGTAAAAACGCCATTATATATAAAACGCCAAACTTAATTAGAGTAAAATCCCGCCTAAAAAAACCGACAAAAAAATCCTATATATACGACATCTCAGACCTTCAATTAAAAACACACACAAAAACCCAAACGCCATATTTCATATATCCCATTCGCATTAGAAACGCCAAAAAAAGCCAAACATCAAATACCTTCTAACCCAAAACGTTTTTTTGAAATTCAGTTTTGTTGTCTTTAAGATTTCGCTCAATGAAATGGACAAAAATCCTTAAGTGAGGATGTTGTCCATTTCATTTAGTAAAATGTTATTGACTAATCCTCAACTTCCATCCAATTTATATCGTCAAAACATACAAAAACATTATTGAGCTTTGTTGTCAATAAAGTTTAGTTGTATGGGGTGAACAACATTATCATTTATCTTTCTTAACCGAGGATTAACAATGTTGTCCATCTCATACAGCAAAACATTATTGATTTTAGCATGATCAAATTTTGAGGTTTAAGGTGCTCTTATTTCGTGGTGCTCTTATTTCGTGGCGTTCTTTTTATCGGTAAAATGTCAAAAAAATTTAAAAAATCAAACATCGTTCATTGGGAAATTCAAGATTGTTGGTTGAAGGGTCTAAACTCAATAACATTTTGCTGCATGAGATGGACAAATCTTCAACAAAAAGATGCTGATGTCAGACTGTGTGCTTCCAAACAGCAACACAAAAAACTACTTGAAAAAAAAAACAAAATGAATCATACGAAAGTCGAACCAGCCAGTTAACATGATTCAAAAAAGAAGAAAGAGACTGGTGACAGTGAAGATTTGGAAGATCAATTGTTTATGTATTCTTTTTTTTATTTTCCTTTTCCGTTGATTGTTATATAATAAAAACGCCTTATATAATAAAAACGCCAAAACAGCCAAAATGCTTGTTTAAATGCCAAACTCTCAAACTATAATAAAATTACTTTGAAAAAGTATTATAAAAAACCCAAAAAATTAAAAATTAAAAAATAAAAAGCAAACTTGAAAATGTAACTAGAAACAGAAAATACAAATTAGTAATACTGAAGATAGGAAAAATTTATTATATTAGAATCTAAAACGCAAAACTTGAAAGATGAGACGTGTTACAGACTTCAGAGATAAAGCTTATCAAGAACAATAATTACAAACAGTAACTGAAAAGACGAATATTTTATTATAATAATGCACTGCCTAACTTAGGCGCCAAAAAGACATCCTATAAAATGATAGGACTCAGCAACTTCCATTTGATAAAAAAAAACAAACGCCAATACTACTAAATACCACTCACGAAAAACGCCAAAAAATAAAGATTGCTAATATGCTTTCTTGGATATTCATAATTGTTCTTCGTGAAGTTTCACTGAATGAAATATCAACAGAAGGGAGTAACTCAGAAAGATTTTGCTGCATGAGATGGACAAAAATTCAAGAAAAAGATACAGATGGCAGTCATATGGCATTTTGTATTTTTTGTTCTTGAACAAAAGTTTGGATGACGAGAAGAGATCAATGACACTGAAGAGTGGGTTGATTATAAAGATGAAGATCAAGATAAAGAAAAAGCGAAAAACCCACTCACACGTCATAGATCTATGTCCCCAAACATTCACAAAAAAGCCAGTTCAACAGACGAGCAGGCAAAATAATCAAACCAATGGGTTTGTTAAGTTTTACATAAAACGCCTTATATTTGGTGACAGTTCTAGTACTATTAAAGAAGAGAGAGACTGATGACAGTGAAGATTGGGAAGAGATATCCGATTAGGATTTTTAATTTATTTTCTTCGCTTCTATTTTTTTTTTCCTGTGGTTGAAATATAATCTAACAATAGTAAAACGCCAAGATAACACAAACGCCAAAATGTTTATAAAAAATAATAGAACAATGGGGCATCTTGTTTAAAACGCCTTGGAAAACACCATTCAGATAGATTTCCTGACCCCCTGGGTTTCCAATGGCATACGATTTGAATAAACGCCATAAACGCCAAAATGTTAATACAATGAAACCATTAAACGCCATTAAATATTGAATTTGGTTAAAACCAAAATCTTAAACCACAAAAATTGAAACAAATATTGGGAAAAGCGGAACTTGAAAAGCAGAAGATGAAAGGATAAAAAAGCCCCTCCACCATTTTCTAAGCGGCGTGACACGTGTTGGGCAAGGAAACGTTCTCACCGTTCTCACACTTTTGAGCGTTTTCTCCTGATCCCGTTTCTATATATATATATATATATATATATATATATATATATATAGGGGAATGTTCATTTAAGAAGAAATTTAATGTGAGAAGAAAAAGAAGAAAGGGCATAATGGTAAACATTAAATAGTTTATAACTTCTCACATTAATTATGTTATCTCTCATTAATAAAGCAAACAACAATTTATCCTACACATTTCAAAATTTATCCTACATATATCTTACACTTACCGAAATTCACCCTACGCATATCTAAATTTATCATACACATTTAAGAATTTATCCTACACATACTAAAATTTATCCTACACATGTCGAAAATTGTCCTTCACCCTAAATTATTTTATCTTGAAAGACTATATTTAAAAGCGAGTTACAAGTTTAATTAGTTATCTAATTAATTATAGTTAGAAATTTACCTATATGCCCTTATTAATAACATTAAATACATATATTAAATGAAGTAAAATGGAGCATTTCTATTGGTTTAAACCTTATTCTTTTTATTCTTACAAAAATTGTCTTCTCATTTGAACCCTCCACTATATATATATAGGAGAAGGATCCGTTAGGAACCACCCTTTATTGCGAGAACCGCGAGAATCAATGTGAACACAACCAAAAATACCTAAAAATATCTAAAAATCACACAATTTTTTTGTAATATTTTTTTACCTCAAAATCGTTAATTTTCGTTACCAAAAAAAAATTTTAACTTTTTTTTTAAAGTTTGCTACTAAAAGTAGCGATTTTGATGTAAAAAATATTAAAAAAAAATTTGTGTGTTTTTTAGATTTTTTTAGGTTTTTTGGTGGTTTAGTTTTTTGCATTTCAGCTTGGGTTTGGGGCGGGGGTGGTGGGTTTTTTTAGGTTTTTTTGGGGTGTTTATATTGGTTCTCATAGTTTTGACAATAAAGGTGGTTCTCAAATGAACCTTACCATATATATATGTAACACCAAAAAAAAAACGGGTTTGGTAATCAAACCACGTTAACACTAAAAGACGGCTAAAGAACCGTTAGTGGTAAAAGTTAAGCCAGAAAATATTAGAATTTATATAACTAAATCTAATATTTAATAAAAAGAGAAAAAGAATGTGTTTGGGAAATAAAATTTGTAGAAGGCCTGAGTTAACGGGACTTAAACTAAACTTGGTCATAGATTCCCAAAACCCACTAATTTAATTAGTAATGTTTAACCTAGTTAATAAGCGGGGAATAATGTTGGGAATAAGTAGGTTGTGCCCTACTTAATTAACTAATCAAATTAGAAGGGCCAATATTGTTAAAATTGAAACTTATATTATCAATTTTAATTAAAAACAAAACCCAACACCTCATTTGTGAGGCCTGGTCGAACAAGAACACAGGGGGCGACATATGCTCCCCACCAAACTCTAGAGTATGTCAAAATTGATCAGATTGAGGGTTCAAATCAGCTCCAAATCAATTTCCAAGCACGAATTAGTGATCACCTTGTTGAGGGGATCACAAGGTATGCAAAATTCTTGTATTTTGATTCATCTCAAGTTCTAGGTTAATTGTGAAAAACTGAAATTTAGCTTGATTGTATCATGCATGAATGAAATTAGAAGGAATATGGTGTCTAGGGATGAACCCTAGGTGAAATCTTGTTAAAAGATTTCATGTTAATTATAGAGTTCATAATCACCATTGTAGGTGATTAATGAACTTGAAGAAAACTTGATAAACCCTAGAATTGATGATCTTGTTCTAGCATAATCTGAATTTTAAGAGTAAAATTCAGAAATATGGATGTTAAGACTTGTGTAAAATTGTTTAATTGAAGTTAATTTAGATGATAATTACAAGTCATAAACTTGGTTTTGATGATATAAAAAAATCTGACCCGCTAGGTGTTTGATGAAACGCCTAAGTGAGGATTAAATGCTAAAAGTTGGGTAAAAACGCAGATTTGATTATTATAAAGAATTATGCGTTAAAGCTTATGAAAAATGGGTTTAGGATGATTTAATGAAATTTATGTTGTATTGGTGTTTATAAACACCATACTAACTTGTATGAATGAACTACTTGAACAAAAAGGGAAATTGTTAAGAATTCATACTTGATTTGAAGTGGGTCTTGACATAAGAATTAAACTCATGATTTATGATTTAGTTCAATAAGAAAGTAGTCAAAGATTCATAAGGTGTGAAAGTCATGATTTAGAATGACTAATCTAACAACCTTGTGAATGATGGATGATAGTAGGCGCTTAACAAGCTAGGTGAAGCTTGGGGAGAAAGCGGGTCGATCGAAGCAAGTGAGAAAAGAAAAGCGTAATTCGGATGCAAGGTAAGTTAAAACTTACACCTTTTATTTAATATCTATTGGTTTTATAGATTTTGAATAATCAAAAGTCACATTTTGACTTATGATGTTTCGACCCGACGTGCGAGGTTCGAAACAAAAGACAATAATGATAAACCATGTTGAATGGTTAAAAAGAGCTAATAAGGTCGTTTAGTCATGTAATGACTAATAAATAATGAGTTTTGAGTGATTTACCTTATAAGGTAAATCAATACAATTAATAAGGGTAAAATGGCAATGTAGTCACTCGTTGACGAAAACCGTTAGTTTGAAGGACACTTTATGGCATAAGATATAAAGGGGTCAAAATAATCAAGAAATAAATTTATAAGTAAATTGACCGTATGGTGTAAACCGGTACAAGTTATGTAGACGAGATGATAATAAATCCATCTCGCAAAAGTAAATGGTCATATAGACCAAACGAGTCAAAAGGTGAAAATATCACCCTTTGACAATATCGGCTAATGTTTTGTCGAGTTGCATGATTACAGGAATAAATATCGATTGAATGTTTTCATCGCTATTACTTAGCGGCTACTAAGGCAAGGTATCAAAACGGGTCAATATATTGATTCGAGCCAGGTATGTATAATTGGTCAAATCATCATTAGAACTTGAAGTTCAATGAGGGCTAAACAAGTTAAAATGGACATTGGGTTATCTTCTAAGTAAACTGAATGATTTAAGTTATTGTCATTGTGTTTTAAAAACATGATGGCTATTTAAACAAGATCCTAGTTTAAAAAGTGGAATTTTGTTCAATTATGACATGAGAAGTCCTTTGTTGTAAAGAAAGGGTTTAAGATGACCAAAACGCCCTCGTAAGCAAAATCGAGTAAATGAACCTTAAGAGTCGTTTAAAAACAAGTTATATGATCAAGCAAAAACTTTGAATAAGTATAAAGAATGAAAAAGGTAAATCTTGGGTCAAATGACTCAATATGGGTCTTTGCCGTAAAATGATAGTCCGAGGGATAAAACTCGGAATATATGTATCTCCATATTAAATCCACCACAAATATAGTTGTGGTGGAAGACTACTTGGTAAGAAATGTGAAAATATAAAGTTAGATACAAATGAAAGCGATTTTAGGCTCGAAAGTGCTTAAATACCCTTAACGGGTCAAAATAAGCATACGAGCGAAAACGGGTTTAAATTGTGTAATAAACCTATGATTAGAACCTAATATGGTAGGTAACATTAATTTGTATAAGTGTATGTGATATAGGAATCAAACAAATACGTTTGTTTGATAAAATGCATAAACGGGTTAAAATTCGGTAAAAAGGTAACGAGTCAAAGGCTTAGAAGTCTCAAAATTTCTTATGTTGGATGTAGGATTTTAACTCCATAAGATGGAGGATTAAATTACGGACGCGTAGGAAAAAGAATCGGGTAAAACGGATCAATAACGAAGAAGTTATGGCCGTTTCCGTAAAAACTGGCATAGCTGATCTGAACTGCAACCTGCTGGAAACTGGTTTCCCAGGCGACACGCGAAGGAACAACATGGTTCCTCCGCGACACGTGACAGAACCCTGATTTAGCGAAATTTTTTTATTTTAATCAGTTTCGCTTCCCGGACTCGTTTAAATACGTTCTAAGTTACATATGACTAATCCAACTCATGTTTTATGAGTTTCAGGTATGATTTTAGCACCGGAGGACGATCAAGCACAACGAAGAACCGAACACGATCAAGAAATAAGCTTCCGCACTATGTATCATTGTTTTGTTAAATGACGAACTCAAACATGTTATTTCGTATAGTTTTAATTCTGTAAATAAAGTTTAATGAAACCCGTATTTTCAATGTATTGAAATTCTAGTTACCCGTTTATTTTCGTAAATTATACGAAATTTGTTAAATAATAATAAGGGTGTTACAATATATATATATATATATATATATATATATAGTGTAAGGTTCAAATAAGAAGAATTTTTTTGTAGAAAAAAAATAAGTTTCAACCAATAAGAATGTTTCATTTTACTTCATTTAATATTTGCATTTAATTTTATGTAAGAGTATATTTGTAAACTTATATAGATCATTAATTTCAGTATTTCTTTTTAATAGCTAACTACATTAAATTTGTAACTTATTTTCAAAATATATAATTTTTTTCAAAAAAAAAAAATTTAGAGAGTTTGACAAATTACTAGGTGTAGGATAAATTACGAGTTGTATATGAAAAATTTAAGTATGTGTAGGATAATTTTCGAAATGTGTAGGATAACTTTTAATTTGTGTAGGCAATGAAAATTAGTTTAGAGAATAATGATGTTTATAAGTAATTAATTAATTACTTAAAGATTGTAATAAATGAGATGAAAGATTAACTACTTAATATTTTACAATTGTATACCCTTTGTTCTTTTTATTATCAATTAAATTTTCTTCTCAAATGAACCTCCCCATATATATATATAGTGTAAGGTTCATTGGGGAACACTAAAAAAGTGGGGAACCGGGGAACACTCTTAAAAATTTAACTTAACATTTTAAAAATTAATTTTTTAAACATCTTTTTCGGCGCTTCTTCTTATATATACTTGTAGAAGCATTTTTAATAAAAAAATCAAAAACTAAAAATATTAAAAAAAACAATTAAAAAAAGGCTAAAAATTGTTTTTTTTAGAAAAAAATATTTTTTTTACTCGACTAGATTCTCCTCCTTTTTATAAAGAAAAGCGCTGAAAAATTTTAAAAAAAAATTATTTTTAACATGTTAAGTTAATTCTATAAGATAAAACTGTTTTTTAAACATTTTTTTATATTTTTAGTTTTTGATTTTTTTATCAAAAATGTTTCTACTTGTATTTATAAGAAAAAGCGCCGAAAAAAAATTAGAAAAATATTTTTTTTAACATGTTAAGTATAATTTTTAAAAGTGTTCCCCCGTTCCCCACTTTTTTAGTGTGTATATATATATATATATATATATATAGGGAGAGAATCATGAGAAAACTACATCTAAATGAGAAAACTAGAAAACTAACTAAAAAAGCCTAAAAAAAAGTTTAAAAACATACCAAAATTTTGTTTTTACAAATTTTTATAAAAAAATCGCTAGTTTTTATATATAAAAAAAATTGCAAAAAAAAAAATTCTTTTTGTTGTATTGCACATGTGCATTATATGTGTATTACACATGTTCATTATATCCGTAATAGTGTACATGTGCAATACAACAAAATTTTTTTTTTTTTGAATTTTTTTCCATGTATAAAAACTAACGATTTTTTTATTAAAATTTGTAAAAAAAAAAAAAATTTGGTATGTTTTTTAGGCTTTTTTAGTTAGTTTTTTGGTTTTCTCATTTAAACTAGTTTTCTCATGATCCATCCCTTATATATATATATATATATATACACACATAGAAACGGGATCAGGAGAAAACGCTCAAAAGTGTGAGAACGGTGAGAACGCATCCTGACACAACACGTGTCACGCGACATATAGAAGGGCGGATGGGCTTTTTTGTCCTTTCATATTTCTTTTTTAAACGCGTGTCACATCACCTTTCTGTTTTTTGGCGTTTGATAAATACGCAGCGTTTTTATTGTTTTAAGATTAGGATCATAGTAAACATTTTGGCATTTTTATTGGTTTTTAGATCAGGATGCAGGCCTATAATGTAAAAAACATCAGTAATTTTCTTGATGTTTATTATATCAAGTAGGATTCAAGTCTATAATATGACAGTCAATTATAGCGTTTTGAAAAGATAAATAAATTCAATTTTCCATGTAGTGGCATTTAATATAATAAATGTTTAGCAATAATGTTACCGTCTCTTCATTTTACTGTTTATCAATTACTGTTTCATTCAATTTCATCTGTCAATTAGTGTTGATTTTTCCAGTAATACTTTGTTTGGCGTTTTTTGGCATTTTATATAGCAACATCATGCTTTGCTAGCATCCGTTCTCACAGTTTTCACACTTTCAGGCGTTTTGGTGTTTGTAGTTTTTGACGTTTTATACTCTATTTTTTTATTAGTAAAGAATTAGATAATAAACAACAGAGAATTAGATAACAAACAATAGAAAATGAAAAAAAATTAAAAATTATAATCTACTTTCTCATCCAAATCTTCACTCTCATCAGCCTCTTCTACTTTAACCTTTTTGACGTTTTGAACCTGTTTTTGAATACCTTATATAGATCCTTATTTTCCTACATACCGGCCGTCTTTAGAAGATGCTTATTTTTTGGGGCATCCTTTATTGTGGGTTGATATATACTTGTTTGATGACATGTTGAAGACCAACGCCTGCTCTAATGTATTGATCCCTTCATGCCATCAATATATCCATAAGAACAAAGTGACATGATGACATATCAGTGTCATCAGTCTCTTTTTCTTGAATATTTGCCCATCTCATTCAGCAAAAGATTATAGAGATACCCAAGTCAGAGAAGAATCCATCCAGTGAAACTTCATTCAGAACAATACTCATTATGGAAGAAACGAGGTTCCGCATCTGTGTCTTTTTTAACTATTATTTTTTGGCGTTTTTAAAGTGAATGATTTCTAGGAAATATGGCGTTGTTTTTGGGTTGTGATCAGTTGATTGTGCAGAGACGTCTCTCTTATAGGATGTTTTTGGCGCGTAGTTTAGGTGGGATTTTATTTTATAATAAATGATATTAATAAAGTAGCCGTCTTTTCATTTACTGTGTATTTTTACTGTTTTTGTTCAGCTTTTTATGAGGTTTTAGGGTCATAGACTTTCCATCTCCCAAGTTTGGCGTTTTTTAATTGCTTTAAGTAGTTTTTGGCCTTTTTTTTTTTTTTTCATTTTTAGCTTTTATTAACACTTATGCAAATTACTTTTATTATAGTTTTGGAGTTTTTGGTGTTTTACAGTATTTTATGGCGTTTCACATGCATTATGACTGTTTGGCGTTTTATTAATATAATGTATTTTTTTATTCTAAGTTGAAAAATACATAACAAACAACAGAAAAAGAAAATTAAAAAAATAAAAATAGAAACAATTCATCTTCCAAATCTTCACTGTCATCAGTCTCTTTCTTCTTTGAAACATGTTCACTGGCGGTTTGGCTCTGTCATGCTTGTGTTTTTGTGGCCGTTTGGAAAGACAAAATGACATAAGTTTTTTCTTTAAAATTTTGACACTTTGAAAAGTATTAGTTATGGTGAAACTTATTCCCTAAAAATTCACCTAAAAATATTTACCAAGGTTTCCATAATTTTTTTGTAAAATTACAAGTCAAGAAATGGTGGTTTCTTCAAGTTTAGAATTAACATTAAGTATATATATTTTTAGGGAAAATATATATATTTAGTGATCACCAAATTTTATTCTAAGTGTATATTATGTGTATTATATGTAGTATTGTATTAGGAACTTGAAAATACACTAAATACTCCCATGGAGTATGAATACAAAAAAATACACATACAAATACATGAGAATACTAAAGTATACAAGTATACAAAATTCCTCACAAGGAAAATACATGGGTAAATACAAGAAAATATATTTATGAAAATATATTTCTTAACATATTATTCAATTTGGACACTATGGACTTAAATATATATATTTTGGACAAAAATATATAACTTATACCAAGTATTGGAATTTATACGAAATTCGGGTGGATAAAAAGAATAACCACATATATATTTTATAGCATGACAAAATATATATTTCATACAAGTCTTAAAAATATATTATTTTTAAGAAATATAATTCCAGAAAGTAATAAAAATCAAAGTATTAATTATTGGTGAAAAATACAAAATACACAAGTATTTACATAAAATACAAGTATACTTTCCAAGAATACTTGTACGAAAATAATATTGAAAATATTATTTCACACAATACTTAAATTTATTTTTGGGAAAATAATATTAGTAACCTACATGGAAAGTCAAAAATATAAATTATTTTTAACACTTACTACCTTGACATAAAGACTTATAAACAAATATATATTTTAGAGATTGAAATATATATTTACAATACATACTCAAAAGTGCACAACACAACGTACGGGCAAGACCCGACAAACAAGGGCTCGACCCTCACAAAGATTGAACATACAAAGAACATATACATAAACAAAAGATGGTGACTTTTACTTGTGTGATACAAG
Source organism: Helianthus tuberosus (assembly GCA_030545235.1). Taxonomy (NCBI): domain Eukaryota; kingdom Viridiplantae; phylum Streptophyta; class Magnoliopsida; order Asterales; family Asteraceae; genus Helianthus; species Helianthus tuberosus. Next base: position 95,385,283 of record CM060447.1, read on the forward strand.
TCTAGTGACTAACATTAATAGAACACGTATACGTCACGACGCTACAAAAACCAACCGGAGAGGTTTACGGCGCAGGATACGCAAAGTTGTGAGTTCATGTCCCCACTTTTAAACTTTTATTTGTTTTCTAAACTTGGAGAAAATACATGTACAATGGTATGTAGCACACAAAACTAAGGAATGACACATAGATCACGTGATGAATAGGGTACCATAAGCACCATTAGTCAATGTATACATTTAGACCACGGAACAGAAGGGTTAGATCTAATGGGTTTCAGGCAACCCCACTCTTGGCCTACTTCTACCAATGAGTGCTTTTGTGTCTCAGTCGATCTCGACAAAAATGCCTAGGTTTGGTGGCTTCCTATGTCGTTGCACATGTTAGTGGCCTTGCAAACCACTAGCGATCTTGTATTCCTTAAATTTACAGAACTCAGTTTCAGATACGTCTTTACAAATTACATACCATGTTTTCATTCAAGTATATAAACATTCTATGCAAAAACTGCATGAATTCACACCAACATTATGTTGACGATTTTCCAAAACTTACATGTATTTCAGGAAACAAGTTGGATCTTGGGCGCTGGTGTTGTTTTCAAGACGTAAATTTCAAGTTTAGATGTCATCCACTTTTGCTTTGTATCATAACTTGAGGGTTTTGGTTGAAACTTAAATGACTTGTGCTTGTAACATTTCAATCTTATGAATGGATGAACATCTTGTTTTAATCGTATAGTTGTTTATTATAATTGAATGCAATGATATTAAGCAAGTCACACATCATACGCTTCCGCAAAAGTCAGGGTGTGACAGTTTGGTATCAGAGCTTCGATTGTAGTGAACTAGGATTCCTTCTCGAGTCTAGACTACAATCATTAGGACTCTCTCACGAAAACATTTTTACAAAAGGTTTTTCATTGCATTTACAAAAGGCCCCAAGATCCATGAATCCAACATATTTCAAAGGAAAGAACAAACGAGAGTTATATGTGACATGTAGCATTTATTTGCTTGTATATACTAAGTAACGTTATTATATATTAATATATATGCATATATGTATACGGAATGATTATCGATGGGAACGAGATACCTTCGACTCCAAATCCTATTATTGTTCTTGACTTGCGCAATGAGATTATCGACCTCGCGTACACTGCGAAGCTTATGGCTGATTACCAAACGAGGCCCCAATCCTGATTCTGTAGAAAATGGTTGTTCTTTCCCTTGAATGTGAAGGTGCCTGACTACGGCAGTGACGGCGAGGCGGAGGAGGCAACCTTGGACAGCGACCTTATCAGTGAGACGAGACCCTGGTAGCTTTTACGAAGCGTGATTGGCGACTCTCTTGTCCAGACAAGGAAGATGAGGTACTCACTTTGAAGGTGCCCCTTCAACTACTAATGCTAGGAACACTTTTTGTTCCTATTCCATCTAAGCATTGTGCTATTTCGCGCATAACGACAACAGACGTTGGCGCAGGGACCATCATAAAGGTCCTTCCATGTCGAGGGTGTGAAGACAATAGTTTTCCCCCTCTCAGACTAATCAGCTGCTTCGAACGAGAGAAAATTAGGGTGACCATGCAAGACAATTTATTGTTACGGGGGCCCACGTAACAAAAACTTGTAGTGCATGTGTAACACAAAAAAAAAAAAAAAAAAAAAAACGGGTTTGGTAACCTAACCACGTTAATATTAATGATGGGTAAAATACCGTTTACCCGGTAAATATTAGGATTTAAATACATAAATCTAATATTAATTAAAAGGAGGATAAATATTTTGAGAAAACTAAGTATATAAAAAGGCCCGAGTTAACGGGACTTAAAATAAAATGGGTTAGGTAACACCCCAAAAATATATAGGTTTTATATATATATATATTAAATAGCGGGTATAAATGAGATGGAAATAACTAGGAATACATATCCTAGTTAGTTACAAGTCTTGTAGTAATATGGAAGTTGATTAAAAACACCTAAAATAAAACTTGACAATAGTTGGGGGGCCAAGGGTGTTAAAAATTTAAACTAGTTTTATTAAAACAATAACTAAATTCCAAAACACACACTTGGTGTGTGTGTCTGGATCGAAGAAAACACAGGGGCGACCAAAGCTCCCCTCACAAACCCTAGTTCTTGCTTTTTCATCAAATTGAAAGGGTAAATCGGCTCCAAATCAAAATCCAAACTCAGAATAGTGATCACCTTCGTGAAAGGATCATAGGGTATGCCTAATTTTGCTATTTAGTTTCACCTTGAGTTCTAGGTGAAAACATAAAATTGAAATTTTAGCTTGCATGATCAAAGTTTAGATGAAATTAGGAATGATTTTATGTCTAGGAGTAAACCCTAGTCATTTACTTGTTGAATTGATGTTCATACTTGTGAATTCACGATCACCCGATTATGTGCTAAATGAGTTTTGTAGAAACATGATGAACCCTAGAATCATAATGGTTAAATTGTGTTAATAGAACTCCCTGAAGTTAGATTTGGGATTTAAGTGTTGATTAGACACAAAAAAATTGGAAAAAAGTGTGAAACTTGGTAGAAATAACTAGTTATGAACTAGTTTGTAAATGTGTAAAAAAAATTATGCCCACTAGGTGTTTGTTAAAATGCCTAAGTGAAATTGCGCGTCTACTCGGTTGTAAGTAGAACTTGATATGATTAGGTATCCGTATGAATGCCTAATAACATGATAAAAGGGGTTTCATTTATAGATGAAAACCCGTAGATGTTGTCCAATGAATAAAATGTTTGATAATGTGCCTAAGTGAGTCTTGTGAACTTGTTAGTGCATTTATATATGTCAATTGGTGATTTGACTTTTAAAAAGTCAAACTGACCTATGATAGAGTTCAATAAGAAAAGTAGTAAAAAGATTCATAAGGTGTGAAGGTCATGATCTTCAATGACTAATCTAACCATCTTGTGGAAATTATATGATAGTTTGACGCCTGACAAGCTAGGTGGAAGCTTGGAAAGGAAGCGGGTCAAACGGATCAAATACGCGGAGAAGAGCAAAAACGGATGCAAGGTAAGTAAATCTTACAAATCTTAGAATAGAATTACAACATAAAGTATGTTTGGTAATTTTCGTAGATTTTTCTAAAGTTGTTCGACAAGGTTTTCGCGGATGTTTTGTCAATAAATTAGTTGTTGACAGCAACAGTTCAGCTACTTGTAGAAATTATTTCGAGGTCTTAACCATCGAGTTTTGACATAATATTTGACCAGAAGTTGGTTTACAACATAAATGATGTTTAGTAATTTTTATAGATATTTGTAAAGTTGTTTGACGAGGTTTTCGTGGATGTTTTGTCAATAAATTAGTTGTTGACAGCAACAGTTCCGCTAGTTGCATAAATTATTTCGAGGTCTTAACCATCGAGTTTTGACACAATATTTGACCAGAAGTTGGTTTACAACATAAAGGATGTTTAGTAATTTTTATAGAATTTTATAAAGTTGTATGACGAGGTTTTCGCGGATGTTTTGTCAATAAATTAGTTGTTGACAGCAACAGTTCCGCTAATTGCAGAAATTATTTCGAGGTCTTAACCATCGAGTTTTGACACGATATTTGAACAGAAGTTGGTTTACAACATAAATGATGTTTAGCAATTTTTATAGGTATTTGTAAAGTTGTTTGACGAGGTTTTCGCGGATGTTTTGTCAATAAATTAGCTGTTGACAGCAACAGTTCCGCTAGTTGCAGAAATTATTTCGAGGTCTTAACCATCGAGTTTTGACACAATATTTGACCAGAAGTTGGTTTACAACATAAATGATGTTTAGTAATTTTTATAGATTTTATAAAGTTGTATGACGAGGTTTTCGCGGATGTTTTGTCAATAAATTAGTTGTTGACAGCAAAAGTTCCGCTAATTGCAGAAATTATTTCGAGGTCTTAACCATCGAGTTTTGACACGATATTTGACCAGAAGTTGGCTTACAACATAAATGATGTTTAGTAATTTTTATAGATATTTGTAAAGTTGTTTGACGAGGTTTTCGCGGATGTTTTGTCAATAAATTAGTTGTTGACAGCAACAGTTCTGCTAGTTGCAGAAATTATTTCGAGGTCTTAACCATCGAGTTTTGACACAATATTTGACCAGAAGTTGGTTTACAACATAAAGGATGTTTAGTAATTTTATAGATTTTTATAAAGTTGTATGACGAGGTTTTCGCGGATGTTTGTCAATAAATTAGTTGTTGACAGCGACAGTTCCGCTATTTGCAGAAATTATTTCGAGGTCTTAACCATCGAGTTTTGACACAATATTTGACCAGAATTTGGTTTACAACATAAAGGATAGTAATTTTTATTGATTTTTATAAAGTTTTATGACAAGGTTTTCGCGGATGTTTTGTCAACAAATTTGTTGTTGACAACAACAGTTCCGCTACTTGCAGAAAATATTTCGAGGTCTTAACCATCGATTTTTGACACGATATTTGACCAGAAGTTGGTTTACAACATAAATGATGTTTAGTAATTTTTATAGATTTTTGTAAAGTTGTTTGAGGAGGTTTTCGCGGATGTTTTGTCAAAAAATTAGTCGTTGACAGCAACAGTTCCGCTACTTGCAGAAATTATTTCGAGGTCTTAACAATTGAGTTTTGACATGATATTTGGCCAGAAGTTGTTTAACAACATAAATAATGTTTGGTAAGTTTTATACATTTTAGACATAAGCCTTTTTGGGTCAAGTGGCTATAAACGGGTCTTTTTCGTAATACAACCAACCGAAGTGTAGAATCCGGGAAAATTGGTCAAATATACTAAATCCACCACGAGTATAGTTGTGGTGAAATGTAAGTAGATAATTCAAATTTGGGAAAATGATGGGTGAAAAGAATGAGCCATATTTAAACTTAAAAGTTTAAATTCTCTAAACGGGTCAAAACGAATTACGCGCATAACTTGGATATTGGTTGCGTAATTCACAAAAGTTATAAATATGAAATAAAGATTTTGAGTTAAATACTTTGGTGTATGATTTATAATTAACTAGAAAAAAGTGTTTGATGTTATAGTCAAACGGGTCGAATAATCATATAAAGGATTTATAAGCCAATAGCTTATAATTCAGATTTTTATTCAAACTGAGGTGATAAACGGGCCCGTAATTTAATTACGGACGCGTGGGAAAGAGAATCACGCAATACGGACTTGTAGATAAAAAGTTATGGCAATTTGAAGTTTGTTATTTTTGTAAAAATGGAGCTGGGAAATATGCAGGTCCAGAAAATGGACCCGCTGGAAAACAGACTCCCCCGCGGCACGCGAGGGGATGAGTGAATGCTGGCGCGACACGCGGGGCCTGTCGCGGCCGGCGAACGAATTAAAGAAATTTCTTGCGTGGCACGAGAGACTTAGATCCGAATTTTTATTTTTTATTTCGTTTATTTGATATTGGAACTTGTTTATTCTTGTTTCTATGATTATCAAACTAACTTTTAAGTTGGTTTTGACATTAGGTGAATGTCGTTACCATCCGGATGCTGATCAAGCAACGAAGTGAACCGAACACATACATAATGAAGCTTCCGCGATATCTTTCTTTTGTTTAGTTTAAAAATGAAAGTTGTAAACACTTGATACTATATTTTGAATACTCTAATTTTGTATGAACGTTATCTTGTCAAAGTTTATGAAAGGTCGCATTTTTACATAAAATGCGTATTTAATATTATAATTGTATTAAAATGAGACGGGTCTTACAGCATGGAAATCCTGGTGAACTCTGCGGGTCAAGCTAATGATCATTACACATTCGAAAATCCTAAGTTGTTCAAATCTCCGTCTAGTAGAACACCAATCGAGATAGTTACTATAACACTCTACAAGTGGGAAGCCTGTCTTTCCCTACCTCGTGCCTAACATCCCTACCTGTAGTACGAATCATTGGGAACCGGTATCCAGGCAAGTGAAGATGGTAAACACTCAGGAAAGACTTTCCTCAACACTTTAGGATTCTTGTGTTTAAATTTGTACAGAGCCTACGACACCCCAACCATATCCATTATAGTTGCGATGATAGACCCCAACATTTGACATCCGTTTTACCCCGAGGAGGTAGCATGGCGCGAACTGTAGTGTAACCCATTTACTGCACTCTGTTCATCATTCATGAAGACCGTACCAACTATACTAGGACTCTTGGAGCCCAAGCAAAATCAATGTGAAAGTCACACAGTCCAGTGTGACAAAGGGGTCCTTCCTACGTCCGACAGTCAAGGTCCATGAAGCATAGAACACATGTTATAAGGACAAAAGAAACCGCTCAATTCTCCTGTTCTTAACAGATTTCCACTCCATATGGGCACATGGATGAAACAGGCAGGAAGCTTCTTCCTGTCCTTCACCTTATAAGCACCCCGTCACCCACTACCCATATTACAACACCGATGCACCCATCAGTACTTCCACCCTCTCTATCCCATGGTGCACCCCATCGTTTGGATAGTGCATTCACACCCTGGAAATCACTTTATGGTTACTACAAGGCACAATTCGGTCCCGAGGAAGAAGTCATGTGCCCTCACGACCTTATCTCTGCGTTTTCACTATCACTTTCCCCTATACGTGGTAGTAACGCACAACCCCCCCAACTCCTGTGAAGCATACCTGTTTATGTAAAAGTAAAGACTATGGAAGAGTCAGAGACTTGAGAAGCACATGGAACCATGGCTAAGGAAACGCTGGCCGAGTCTAATAAGAACCTTTACCTACAACAAGAGCTGAGCCTGAAGCTCTGTGGAACCAACAATTTGCTGAAGCAATCGTCCAATATGAAGCAAACAACACTGAAAACAAAGGTGAAATAAGAGGAAGTACACACATCCCAAGTAAAGCTCTAAAGCAAACAACAAACATAAGGAAACCGCTGCGACTAGGAAAGTCAAGGCATCCGTTGTCACGACCAAGATAGGTGATAAAAACTACCAAAGTGTAATAGATGTGGTTATTATCACACAGGTCCGTGCAGGACTCGTAGGTGTGAAATTGGGGCAAGACCGGGCATAGCAAGGAGGCATGCTCGTCTGGTATGAGACATGTGAATGGAATTTAGGACAGTAATAGCAATGGCAAAGGCCAAGAGTTGCAACGGATGAGGCGACAAAGGACACTATAAAGGACTGCCCGAAGAAAAGTTCAAGCTCTTGGGAGCATTTTCATGAAGGGAATACGCAAGGCATGCTAGGACCTGAACGTAGTTACGAGTGCGTTCCTCATAAACCGACACATTGCATCCGTTCTATTTGATACCGGCGCCGACTTTGGTATTAAGTCTATGGAACTTAAGGATATACTTGGCTTAGGAACAAGTAAACTAGACTCCCCACATGCTATAAGTTGGCAAATGGGAAATCAGTCGAAATGGATAAAGTTATTAAGGGTTGTATACTTGGACTTGGAGAAAACGAAAATTCTCTATCAACCTTCTACCAGTTGGTTTAGGTAGTTTTGATGTGGTAGTCATCATGGATTGGATACCCAAGGATAAGGCTGAAGTAGTTTGTCACGAGAAAATCATTCGCACCCCTCTTGCGAATGATGAAACACTCATCGTGCACGGAGAGAAACAAGACACACCCTTGCGAATCATCAACTGTATGAAGGCACAGAAGTGCTTGCGAAAAGGATGTGTGGCATTCCTGGTGCACGTAGTAGATAAAAGGGCTGAGGAGCTGAAACTCGAAGACATTCCTGTGGTGAAGGAATTTCATGATGTTTTTCCCGAAGATTGCCAGGACTACCTCCGCAACGACAAGTCGAATTCCATATTGACTTGGTTCCAGGCGCCGCTCCTGTAGCCAAGGCTCCCTATCGACTTGCGCCATTCGATATGCAAGAATTATCTACGCAACTCCAGGAGTTATTGGATAAAGGATTTATAAGGCCGAGCTTCTCGCCTTGGGGAGCTCTGTTTTATTCTTAAAGAAGAAGGATGGAACCCTGCGGATGTGTATCGGTTATAGAGAATTGAATAAGCTCATTGTCAAGAATCGGTATCCACTACCGAGGATTGATGACTTATTCGAACACTTGCAAGGATCGAGTTACTACTCCAAGATCGACCTTCGGTCTGGCTATCATCAGCTAAGGATCCAAAAAGAGAGTATACCGAAGACTGCGTTCAGGATGCGTTACGGGCATTACGAGTTCCTAGTGATGCCATTTGGATGGACGAACGCGCCAGCCGTATTTATGGATCTGATGAATCGTGTTTGCAAACCATATCTCGATAAATTCGTGATTGTATTTATCGATGATATTCTGATTTATTCCCGAATGAAAGATGAGCACGAGCAACACCTCAGGACCATTCTGGAACTATTAAAGAGAGAGAAGCTTTATGCAAAGTTCTCAAAGTGTGAATTCTGGATTCGCGAAGTACAGTTCCTTGGTCATGTTGTGAACAAGAAGGGTATTCATGTAGACCCAGCCAAGATAGAAGCGATAATGAATTGGGAAGCCCCCAAAACCCCAACTGAAGTTCGACAAATTTTGAGATTAGCGGGCTATTATCGCCGATTTATCGAGAATTTCTCCAAGATAGCTCAGCCGCTGACTTCCCTTACGCAGAAGGACAAGAAGTACGAATGGGGATATAAGCAGGAAGAAGCCTTCCAACTTCTCAAAAGCAAGCTATGCGATCCACCAATGCTATCTTTACCCGAAGGCACTGAAGACTTCGTGGTATACTGCGACGCTTCGCGTCAAGGTTTGGGTTGCGTGCTCATGCAACGCCAAAAGGTCATCGCTTACGCTTCAAGACAGTTGGAAGTGCATGAAAGGAACTATACCACACATGACCTGGAGCTAGGCGCGGTGGTATTCGCCTTGAAGATCTGGCAACATTATTTATACGTACTCGATGTACAATCTTCACAGATCACAAAAGCTTACAACATATATTTGATCAGAAGGAATTAAATATGCGTCAACGACGCTGGGCCGAGTTGCTAAACGATTACGATTGTGAGATTAAGTACCATCCTGGAAAGGCAAACGTAGTAGCAGACGCGTTAATTCGAAAAGAAAGGGTTAAGACCCTAAGGGTTCAAGCATTGGAAATGACTATTCGAACGAATCCCACTACACGCATTCATGACGCACAACAAGAGGCCCTTAAGAAGGAGAATCTTAGAGCTGAATATCTCTAAGGTATGGAGAAGAAATTGGTGCCAAACGAAGAGGGAACCTTATACTTTATGGGGGCGTAATTGGGTTCCGCTCTGTGGCGGTATTCGAAAAGTCCTCTTCGATGAAGCTCACAAGTCAAGATACTCGATCCACTCAGGATCGGATAAGATGTATCAAGACTTGAAAGAATACTATTGGTGGCTGAAGCTCAAAAGCGATGTTGCTGTCTACGTGGGAAAATGCCTAACCTGTGCTAAGGTTAAGGCCGAATATCAGAAACCGCCTGGCCTACTTCAACAACCAGAGATACCCATGTGGAAATGGGAGCAAATCTCGATGGATTTTATAACGAAATTACCCAGGACTCCTAGAGGGCATGATATAATATGGGTGATAGTTGATCGATTAACAAAGTCTACGCATTTCCTGCCAATCCGATAGAAGGATAGCACTAGAAAGCTTGCCGAGCTGTATCTCAAGGAAATTGTAGCACGGCATGGAGTGCCTATTTTGATCTTTTCAGATAGAGAAGGCATTTCATATCAAGGATCTGGCAATCCTTCAAGGAGGCCTTTGGATCTGAACTAGATCTAAGCACGACCTTCCATCCACAGACAGACGGCCAGAGCGAACGGACCATACAAACATTGGAAGATATGCTTCGTGCATGTGTTATAGATCTAAGCGGCAGCTGGGATACACATCTACCTTTAGTTGAGTTCTCCTATAATAACAGCTACCATACGAGTATAAAAGCCACACCGTTTGAAGCTCTATATGGCCGCAAGTGCCGCTAGCCGTTGTGTTGGGCAGACGCTGGAGACAAACAGTTGATTGGTCCTGAACTTGTTCAAGAAACAACCGACAAGATTATGCAGATCCGAGAGCGCATTAAGGCGGCTCGTGATCGACAGAAGAGCTAAGCTGATCGTAGATGAAAAGCCTTAGAATTCGAGGTGGGAGTCAAAGCTTTGCAGAAAGTCTCACCTTGGAAAGGTGTAGCAAGATTCGGAAAACGTGGAAAGTTGAGTCCACGATACATTGGACCATTCAAGATCTTGGAAAAGATTGGTACTGTGGTGTACAAGTTGGAGTTACCAGAAGAACTTAATGGTGTACATGATACGTTCCATGTGTCCAACCTCAAAAAGAGTCCAACCCAAGAAACAGTTATCATCCCTGCAGATGAGGTGCATATCGACGACTTGCTCCGATTTACAGAACAACCTGTTGAGGTAACGGATTGGAAGATCCATAAAACAAGGAGGAGTCGCATTAAGCTTGTCAAAGTAAACCTGGAAACGTGAAGACCGGTTCAAATCCAAGTACCCCCATCTGTTTGAGAAAGCTCCTACGGGAGATAACTCAGCCTGAATTTCGGGACGAAATTCTTTTAACGGGGCGAGACTATGACAACTGGCACAAAACCGGTAATTTCCGTACTTTTAATATTATTTATTATCTGCAATTATGTGCTTAAATGTCAACATTGTCTGATTTCATGCTATACATGTGAATTCATGCACGTTTTATACTTCAAATATTGCTTATTGCATTACTTTAAGCGTTGCGCCAGAAAGACTAGTAAACTCACCGGTAAGACACGCTGTGTCAGCAATTCTGCAGAAACAGTCAGATAATAGAATTAGGGCCTAGGAATAAGTTCGACATCTAAAATACATTAAAACCTAAGTGAGGATACAAGGGTTAACATATAAACTTTCCGGAAGCTAAACTATGCACTAAAAAACACCCGAAACTTATCTAAAATGCTGAAATCAGCATAATTCAGCAACAATTCAGCTATATTCAGCTTTTAAACACAAAAATATCATGCAGAATTCATGTTTTATTGTCCAGAATAGCTTACAAAGTGTCGGGAAATGAAACTGTCACAAAAGGTGCTTCATACTTAGTGAAACTGCGCAATTTAGCACTATAACGAACCGTAACGAAACGAACAACCGGAACATCAAAAATTGACTAGAAGTAATTTTTTTATAATATTAAAGTAGTTTTGGTGCTAAAACACCTTAAACATCATAAAAACACCTAAACACACTTAAATTAACTTAAACCTTATCATTTGCACTTTAAACCCTTAACTACCAAAAATTTACACTTTACACCCCCCCTTTGTTGGCCGATTGGGAACAAGGGTCCCACCTTGTGATTTTATTTGATTATTTTGATCCTATGTTGGGGTATATTCCAACAAATATACCTTAAAAGATATAGAGAATTTTATAAAATCCTAAACTAATGCCATAACCTCATTCTACACTTCCTAACTCACCATCTTCTTCTCCTTTCTCTTCTAACTTTCAGCTCAAACACCCCCTCTAACTTTCAGCTCAAACACCCCCATATACACACACCATAGGGTACCATAAGCACCATTAGTCAACGTATACATTTAAACCGCGGAACAGAAGGGTTAGATCTAATGGGTTTCAGGCAACCCCACTCTTGACCTACTTCTACCAATGAGTGCTTTTGTGTCTCAGTCGATATCGACAAAAATGCCTAGGTTTGGTGGCTTCCTATGCTGTTGCACATGTTAGTGGCCTTGCAAACCACTAGCGATCTCGTATTCCTTACATTTACAGAACCCAATTTCAGATACGTCTTTACAAATTACGTACCATGTTTTCATTCAAGTATATAAACATTTCAATGCAAAAACTGCATGAATTCACACCAACATTATGTTGACGATTTTCCAAAACTTACATGTATTTCAGGAAACAAGTTGGATCTTGGGCGCTGGTGTTGTTTTCAAGACGTAAATTTCAAGTATAGATGTCATCCACTTTTGCTTTGTATCATAACTTGAGGGTTTTGGTTGAAACTTAAATGACTTATGTTTGTAACATTTCAATCTTATGAATGGATGAACATCTTGTTTTAATCATATAGTTGTTTATTATAATTGAATGCAATGATATTAAGCAAGTCACACATCATACGCTTCCGCAAAAGTCAGGGTGTGACAGTTTGGTATCAGAGCTTCGATTGTAGTGAACTAGGATTCCTTCTCGAGTCTAGACTACAATCATTAGGACTCTCTCACGAAAAAAAATTTACAAAAGGTTTTTCATTGTATTTACAAAAAGCGCCAAGATCCATGAATCCAACATATTTCAAAGGAAAGAACAAACGAGAGTTATATGTGACATGTAGCATTTATTTGCTTGTATATACTAAGTAACGTTATTATATATTAACATATATGCATATATGTATACGGAATGATTATCGACGGGAACTAGATACCTTCGACTCCGAATCCTATTATTGTTCTTGACTTGCGCAATGAGATTATCGACCTCGCATACACTGTGGAGCTTATGGGTGAATACCAAACGAGGCCCCGAGCTTGATTCTGTAGAAAATGGTTGTTCTTCCCCTTGAATGTGAAGGTGCCTGACTACGGCAGTGACGGCGAGGCGGAGGAGGCAACCTTGGACAGCGACCTTATCAGTGAGACGAGACCCCGGTAGCTTTTACGAAGCGTGATTGACGACTCTCTTGTCTAGAAAAGGAAGATGAGGTACTCACCTTCAAGGTGCCCCTTCAACTACTAATGCTAGGAACACTCCTTGTTCCTATTCCGTCTAAGCATTGTGCGATTTCGCGTATAACGACAACGGACGTTGGCGCAGGGACCATCATAAAGGTGCTTCCATGTCGAGGGTGTGAAGACAATAGTTTCCCCCTCTCTCTGACTAATCAGCTGCTTCGAACGAGAGAAAATTAGGGTGACCATGCAAGACAATTTATTGTTACGGGGGCCCACGTAACAAAAACTTGTAGTGCATGGAAAGCCTAGTGAACTCTGCGGGTCAAGCTAATGATCATTACACATTCGAAAATCCTAAGTTGTTCAAATCTCCGTCTAGTAGAACACCAATCGAGATAGTTACTATAACACTCTACAAGTGGGAAGCCTGTCTTTCCCTACCTCGTGCCTAACATCCCTACCTGTAGTACGAATCATTGGGAACCGGTATCCAAGCAAGTGAAGATGGTAAACACTCAGGAAAGATTTTCCTCAACACTTTAGGATTCTTGTGTTTAAATTTGTACAGAGCCTACGACACCCCAACCATATCCATTATAGTTGCGATGATAGACCCCAACATTTGACATCCGTTTTACCCCGAGGAGGTAGCATGGCGCGAACTGTAGTGTAACCCATTTACTGCACTCTGTTCATCATTCATGAAGACCGTACCAACTATACTAGGACTCTTGGAGCCCAAGCAAAATCAATGTGAAAGTCACATAGTCCAGTGTGACAAAGGGGTCCTTCCTACGTCCGACAGTCAAGGTCCATGAAGCATAGAACACATGTTATAAGAACAAAAGAAACCGCTCGATTCTCCTGTTCTTAACAGATTTCCACTCCATATGGGCACATGGATGAAACAGGCAGGAAGCTTCTTCCTGTCCTTCACCTTATAAGCACCCCGTCACCCACTACCCATATTACAACACCGATGCACCCATCAGTACTTCCAGCCTCTCTATCCCGTGGTGCACCCCATCGTTTGGATAGTGCATTCACACCCTAGAAATCACTTTACGGTTACTACAAGGCACAATTCGGTCCCGAGGAAAAAGTCATGTGCCCTCACGACCTTATCTCTACGTTTTCACTATTCTTTCCCCTATACGTGGTAGTAACGCACAACCCTCCCCCAACTCCTGTGAAGCATACCCGTTTATGTAAAAGTAAAGACTATGGAAGAGTCAGAGACTTGAGAAGCACATGGAACCATGGCTAAGGAAACGCTGGCCGAGTCTAATAAGAACCTTTACCTGCAACAAGAGCTGAGCCTGAAGCTCTGTGGAACCAACAATTTGCTGAAGCATTCGTCCAATATGAAGCAAACAACACTGAAAACAAAGGTGAAATAAGAGGAAGTACACACATCCCAAGTAAAGCTCTAAAGCAAACAACAAACATAAGGAAACCGCTGCGACTAGGAAAGTCAAGGCATCCGTTGTCACGACCAAGATAGGTGATAAAAACTACCAAAGTGTAATAGATGTGGTTATTATCACACAGGTCCGTGCAGGACTCGTAGGTGTGAAATTGGGGCAAGACCGGGCATAGCAAGGAGGCATGCTCGTCTGGTATGAGACATGTGAATGGAATTTAGGACAGTAATAGCAATGGCAAAGGTCAAGAGTTGCTACGGATGAGGCGACAAAGGACACTATAAAGGACTGCCCGAAGAAAAGTTCAAGCTCTTGGGAGCATTTTCATGAAGGGAATACGCAAGGCATGCTAGGACCTGAACGTAGTTACGAGTGCGTTCCTCATAAACCGACACATTGCATCCGTTCTATTTGATACCGGCGCCGACTTTGGTATTAAGTCTATGGAACTTAAGGATATACTTGGCTTAGGAACAAGTAAACTAGACTCCCCACATGCTATAAGTTGGCAAATGGGAAATCAGTCGAAATGGATAAAGTTATTAAGGGTTGTATACTTGGACTTGGAGAAAACGAAAATTCTCTATCAACCTTCTACCAGTTGGTTTAGGTAGTTTTGATGTGGTAGTCATCATGGATTGGATACCCAAGGATAAGGCTGAAGTAGTTTGTCACGAGAAAATCATTCGCACCCCTCTTGCGAATGATGAAACACTCATCGTGCACGGAGAGAAACAAGACACGCCCTTGTGAATCATCAACTGTATGAAGGCACAGAAGTGCTTGCGAAAAGGATGTGTGGCATTCCTGGCGCACGTAGTAGATAAAAGGGCTGAGGAGCTGAAACTCGAAGACATTCCTGTCGTGAAGGAATTTCATGATGTTTTTCCCGAAGATTGCCAGGACTACTGATGCGTGTGAAGTGTTATATATATTAGGTGTGTATTTTAAGCCCTTTTTAACACTTATTTTAGCCAAGTTTTAAATTTATAAAACACGATATTTCACTAACACTAAACACACATATGGGCAAGTGCACCCATCGTTGAGTGTAGTATAGCGTTGGTAAGATACCGAGGTCGTCCAAGGACACAAGAGCTTTTAGTACCGGTTTATCCTCAACGTCTAACCAAAATAAAAGTTTAGAAAAATGTTTTAGACTAAGAAAAATAAAACTAACTAAAATGCTGAAAATAAAAATAAAAGAAAAACAGATAGACAAGATGAATCACTTGGTTCCGACTCGTATCTAGTATAACCTTTGATTATTTCCGCACTTTTGCACATAATTAAGAGATTATCTTAGTTATTGTAGTAGGCCCCTCTTTTGAAGGCGACGTTACCCTCACCCCAGTAGTTTGAGTCAGCAGGGATACAATCCTAAAAGGGTGGATTATTAGAAGATAATGAATTAAGTTATTAATGCAGTATTGTGGTAGGCCCCGCTTTTGGCGGTGACGTTACCCTCGGCTAAGTAGTCTGAGTCAGCAGGGATACAGTCCTAAATAGCCGGGTTATAGTATTAATAGTAGTTAACTTATGAGGGGATCAAAGAGTTTGGACCCCCGCCATCCAATACCGTGAAGTATTGAAGGAGGTCCTACTAAATTTGACCCAGGTCCATTGCAGGACCTCTAAACGCTGAACAATGGCAAGACCTTTACCAAACCGTTCCCTTAACCCCCTACCAGGTAGCCAACATATCTCCATATAGACCGTGGAGATATGAATGGTGAAAATCCTTTATTTTATATAGACAGTAAAATAATGCCAAGACACCACGGACAAACGATAAGGAAAGATCACCTTCAACATAAGTAACTAGTTATTAAAGTCATTAATACAAAACCAAATAAAAAGTGCAAAATATTAGAGATAAAAAGTATTATACTAGACACTTTGTCTTCACCAAGTGATGTAAGAGACTTAGGCAAACATGGCCTTGATTGTCAAGAACTCTTACGATCAATCTTGGATCCCGAGACGACTCACACACTCTACGATGGACAATGGATGATGGTGGTGTATGATGGTGTTGTGATGGTGGTGGGTGGTGGATGAGGTGTGAGAGAGGTGGTGTGCCAAGGGATGAGTTGCAATGAAACCAAGCACTCCTATTTATAGGCTGAACAGAAGCCTGGGCACGGCCCCGTGTCCGCTGGGCACGGCCCCGTGCCCGTCTGACACTCTCTCTCTTCATTAATTGTAATTCGCAATTACAATTAATGCGCCTGCAGTACTTTCGGCACGCCCCCGTGTTCACTGGACACGGCCCCGTGGTGGGCAATAGAAGCTTCTATAGGTTTGTCTTTTCTGCTGGCACTTGGGCACGCCCCGTGTTCGCTGGACACGCCCCGTGTTCGCTGGACACGCCCCGTGTTCACTGGACACGCCCCGTGTTGAGCTGAGCACACCCCGTGCTCAGCTGGGCACAGCCCCATGCTCAGCTTTTCTTCTTGTTTTTGCTTTGTGAGATGCTGTCGAGGAGTCGGGCATGCCACGTTTCTTCCTTTTCTTTGTATTTATGTTGGTTTTGGCTGTATATTTGTTCCTTTTGTTCGTTTAAGCTCATTTGACCCTGTAAATTCAAAAGGAAGACAAAAACACACTTTTTCCAACATTAGTACTAAAAAAGGGTTAGTTTTATGCCTTATTTGATGTAATTTATATGTTGCATTTTACACACATCAACTACCTCCGCAACGACAAGTCGAATTCCATATTGATTTGGTTCCAGGCGCCGCTCCTGTAGCCAAGGCTCCCTATCGACTTGCGCCATTCGATATGCTAGAATTATCTACGCAACTCCAGGAGTTATTGGATAAAGGATTTATAAGGCCGAGCTTCTCGCCTTGGGGAGCTCTGTTTTGTTTGTAAAGAAGAAGGATGGAACCCTGCGGATGTGTATCGGTTGTAGAGAATTGAATAAGCTCATTGTCAAGATTCGGTATCCACTACCGAGGATTGACGACTTATTCGAACACTTGCAAGGATCGAGTTACTACTCCAAGATCGACCTTCGGTCTGGCTATCATCAGCTAAGGATCCAAAAAGAGAGTATACCGAAGACTGCGTTCAGGATGCGTTACGGGCATTACGAGTTCCTAGTGATGCCATTTGGATGGACGAACGCGCCAGCAGTATTTATGGATCTGATGAATCGTGTTTGCAAACCATATCTCGATAAATTCGTGATTGTATTTATCGATGATATTCTGATTTATTCCCGAATGAAAGATGAGCACGAGCAACACCTTAGGACCATTCTGGAACTATTAAAGAGAGAGAAGCTTTATGTAAAGTTCTCAAAGTGTGAATTCTGGATTCGCGAAGTACAGTTCCTTGGTCATGTTGTGAACAAGAAGGGTATTCATGTAGACCCAGCCAAGATAGAAGCGATAAAGAATTGGGAAGCCCCCAAAACCCCAACTGAAGTTCGACAATTTTTGAGATTAGCGGGCTATTATCGCCAATTTATCGAGAATTTCTCCAAGATAGCTCAACCGCTGACTTCCCTTACGCAGAAGGACAAGAAGTACGAATGGGGATATAAGCAGGAAGAAGCCTTCCAACTTCTCAAAAGCAAGCTATGCGATCCACCAATGCTATCTTTACCCGAAGGCACTGAAGACTTCGTGGTATACTGCGACGCTTCGCGTCAAGGTTTGGGTTGCGTGCTCATGCAACGCCAAAAGGTCATCGCTTACGCTTCAAGACAGTTGGAAGTGCATGAAAGGAACTATACCACACATAACCTGGAGCTAGGCGCGGTGGTATTCGCCTTGAAGATCTGGCAACATTATTTATACATACTCGATGTACAATCTTCACAGATCATAAAAGCTTACAACATATATTTGATCAGAAGGAATTAAATATGCATCAACGACGCTGGGCCGAGTTGCTAAACGATTATGATTGTGAGATTAAGTACCATCCTGGAAAGGCAAACGTAGTAGCAGACGCGTTAATTCGAAAAGAAAGGGTTAAGACCCTAAGGGTTCAAGCATTGGAAATGACTATTCGAACGAATCCCACTACACGCATTCATGACGCACAACAAGAGGCCCTTAAGAAGGAGAATCTTAGAGCTGAATATCTCTGAGGTATGGAGAAGAAATTGGTGCCAAACGAAGAGGGAACCTTATACTTTATGGGGGCGTAATTGGGTTCCGCTCTGTGGCGGTATTCGAAAAGTCATCTTCGATGAAGCTCACAAGTCAAGATACTCGATCCACTCAGGATCGGATAAGATGTATCAAGACTTGAAAGACCTCACCGTATTTTGTATAGCCCTGGATGACTTGCATCAATCGGAGTATGGTAACTCCGAGGAGGGTTACTACGCAAGATTAATCGCAACAAGTTTGTTAGGCCCTAAAGTGTGAGACTGACGCATCAAATTAACATAACGGGCTATGGTTACGAACTGGGATTTAATGGGTTAGTTTATATTAGGTTGTGGACCTTTATAGGTCACTTGGGCCAAGCTATAGGCCATGTGGGCCAAGCAGGCCCAAGGGAAGCCCATGTGGGAAGTGGGCTTGTCTATGTATATAAACAAGTTTTCAACTTGTTTTAGGGTTTGAACCTCATTGTTACAGAATTCCTAGAGAGAGCTAGAGGAAGGCGATTGTTTGTGAACACTTGTACTAGACGGTTTTGCTAGTTGATAGTAATAGAATCGTGTGCAAGTGTTTAAAGGTGATTCGTTGTGTTCTTCGTATTTCGTATTTTTCGTGTTTATTCTTGAATCACATCAAGTTTGGATTCCGCACAAACTTGGTGTTGTTTGATATCACTGAAAGATCCAGTTTTACGGGACTTACAAGTGGTATCAGAGCCATTAGAACCTTTTTCTATGCTCGGTGTGATATCAAAGATTCAAGATTTTCGTAATTTTTGGTCAGTGTTCTTCGCGTTCTTCATTGTGTTCATCGATATTTTCTTGAAAGTTGGCATATTTTGGTGGGTGTTGATCATTGAAAGTTGTTAAAGTCAAAGTTTTCGAAATTCTGATAAGTTTTAAAACGATTTAAAAAATCCCAAAATTTTCGAAAAATTGATTGATAAGGTTTGTTTGAAAGTTATTTGTTTCCAAATTTAAAAAAAAAAATTCAAATAGTTTTCAACTCTCTATCATCTCGAGACAAAGGTTTCCAAAAAAATTTGAAAGTTGTTAGTTTTCGATAATCTCTACAGGTCACGGTCTCGACTCATCATCAACATCACAGTCTCGAGTCATCATCTTCCTAGTCTCGAGTCATCGTCTTCCACGGTCTCGACTCAACAAGAGGTTGTCAACTCCACTGTCACAACAGGTCTCGACATCAACATATCATCATTAAGGTCTCGACTCATCAAAACACCGGTCTCGACTCGTCATCACCTCACTGGTCTCGAGTCATCTTCTTCTGAGCAGTCTCGAGTCGCAACCACGGTTCCGAGTCGCATCCGAAGTCTCGAGTCTTCAACAATTTGGTCTCGAGTCATCTTCACAGAAGGTCTCGCGTCGCAACCACCGTTCCGACTCGTCCGACTCGCAACCAAACTTTCCAATTCCGAGTTCTCGAGTCGCAACCTCCATTCATCTTCTACAAGGTCTCGAGTTGTATTCTCTCGAGTCGCAACCATCATCATCATCTACAGATTTTGAGTCGCAACAATAACCACGGAACCTGCAACTCCTTCTCATGTCACTATCACCACTGTTTTCATATCCATAACCACCACGTCCGTCATTCAATGTTCACCATCGCCGAACACCACCTGCAACTCCGGTCATCTTCTCCGACTCCGATCTTCTCCGTCATTCTCCGACCACCGTCATTACCTCATCCGTCAACCTCCACGATCTTCTTCATCATACTTTTCTGTCATCGTCATCGTTAAAACGATTGGTAGCGGCTGAAAAGGAAATAGGGCTTTGGTTACTGTTTGTGTAACGAAGAAGACAACGTACATTACTGTCCTTTAGGTTTTTATTGTTTATTGTTTATTATTATAATATTAATCATAAGTAATTATTATATAATCATTGGTTTTTATAATAATAATAATAATAATAATAATAATAATAATAATAATAATAATAATAATAATAATAATAATAATTAGTATTCTATATAAAAAAAAGGTTTTTTTTTTTATAAAAAAAGGGGTTTGTTTGTGATAATGGTTTTGACAGATTTTTGAGGTGCGGTTTAGAAAGCAGGTTCATTCGACTGCTGAGTGTTTGAGTTAGCGAGTGCACAGGTTCTCGTTTGGTTTGTGTTTTGAGGAGAAGAACAAAAGTATCAACCACCCGCTGAAATTATGGCATTTGTGTTTCACAAACCTGCGGCTCAAGAAATTACTCGTGAAGAGATGCTTTCTGTTTTCTGCACTCCTGAGTGTAGAGAAAGGGTTGAAGCTTATAGAATACACAACGCTGAGCTAATTCAAGACTATCAAGAGATTAAAAATAAAAACTTTACTTTATCGAAAAACGAAAAACTTTATAAAGAAAAGATTGAAGCTCAGTGAAAAGACATCGTCAAACTCAAGGATGATGTAAGTGTGAAATCAAGTCAACTCTTATATGTTCAGGAGAAACTGTGCACTGTGACTAAGGAACTGGAAGATATCAGAGATAGATATCAAATAAATGAGCTTAATATTAAGAAATTTGATTCTTCCAGCAAATTAGTCAAAAACTTGTGTGATCAACAGCTCGCATATAAGGAAAATAAAGGGCGTGGTTTGGGTTTTAATCAGGCTCCTCCTCCTTATAATGACAATTATACTTATTTACCCATGACTGAGGAGGAGATGATGAATGAGAGTAGAATGACTTATGGTTACAAAAACAATAAGTCAGCATTTAATGGCAGACCAGTTGAGAAACAAAAGTCTACTCCAATAAATTTTGTCGCTAAAGGCACTTATGATACTAATGTTTCGTCTTCCCTTGCAGATGAAGTAACAGTTGAAAATGTAGTTGGGGATGAACAAGCATCAGAGTCTGATTCTTCTGAAAATTTAATAAATGAACCTAATCCAGACTCTATTTCGACGTTTGATTTTTTTAAGGTTTTTCGCTCTATGATTAATTTCAGGCCTGATGATTTGGGCGAAAACGTTGATGCTTGTACAACAGAGACTGAATCGGCAAATGAAACGAATGAGCCAGCTGAACCATTTGATTCCAAATGTGAATCATCTGAAGCAGCTGATTCTGAGAAATTAGAATCAGTTGATTCTAGCGGATTCAGCTCAAAGGTGTCATGTGCAAAACCGTCTTGTGCTGAAAATTCGTCAAATCTTTCATCTGAAGTTTCTGCTAAAGTTTTTGGTATTCCTTCCGATAAACCAGAACTCTCCGATTCTGTCAAAGCTGATGACATGAAGGATGAAGAGAAGACAGACGTGAAAAAGGCTCCAAGTACGCAAGCTGAACAATCTGAACCTTCTGTTAGTAATGAAAAGGTTCAGATTAAGCAACAAGAGCCGAAGCGAGCAGGTAAAGGACGCGAAAAGAAGAAGCCTAAACTTCAAAGACAAGTAGGCTCTTCACAGTCCTCAACGGGCAGGAATAGTCCGCAAAAGGCTCGTAATGTGAAAAATACTTTTGTTAAGCCAGTCTGTAATGGCAAATGTGAGAAATACGCATTTGAGTGTGCTAACAATAGTTTCAGAAAGGCTGGTGAGATTTCTGAGCAAGACTTGCAGTCGACACAAAACAAGAAAACTCAGAAGAAATCTCCACTACAGAAGGCCCCTGCAAACGAAAAGTACAGGCATCCAAATTCATCTTCGTCTGCAGGAAATGTGCAACACAAACAAGCACAGAAAGGACCGGTTCGTCCTTCAGGGCCTGCAAGAGCAAATCCAACTGATCAGAATGCTTTCTACATGAAGAGACAAACATGCTTCAATTGCGGCATTGCTGGTCACATTGCTCGAAATTGCACACATCGTCCCTATGTACCCTATTATATGCAAAATCAGAGGGTTACATCAAAGGATAACTACCATTCCAAGCCGATGAAGGTATCATCACCTAAGGCAATGAAGAATGTGAATCCCAAGGTTAAACCATCTGATGGGGATTGGAACGCTGCTAAAAACAAACGCAAGGCTGTTCAGGAACAGAAACGTGTTTCTAAAACTAACAAACCTGAAACAACTAGAGTTGCTCAACCGAAGGCAACAAATACGTTTGTTAAACCAAGACAGATTTGGAAACCCAAATCCAAAGCAGCGACGTCTCCAATCCTTGAGACAAAAGGGGACTTGTGTTTAAAAGAAGTGTCTTATTTTGATGCTTCAGGAAATCCCAGGACCACGATGGCCTAGGTACCCATGTCTTACTAATCTCCTTACCTTTCAGGAACAACCACGGAGGAGCTGTTGACAATCTCTGGAATGTTGATAGCGGTTGTTCCAGAGATAAAAAACCGGTAACATTTCACTGTTGCAAAAAGTTTAATTTTTTTTTTACAGATGATATGTTTCCTTTGGAGGAGATAACAGAAGTAAGATAATGATCAGCAAAAGGTACCGTTTAAATTCAGTACTTTGATTTGAATTTGATTAGTCTTCAATCTAATGACGGAACGGTTAAGCAAAAATTTTTTTCTCTTTCTTAGTTCATTACTTTGTATATCAAGTGTCATTTCTCTAGTAAATGGTAAATTTGCGCAAAAATACAAGATTTATGCACAAATTTAGGGGGGGAGAGGAACATATAGATAGATATAGAGTTTAAGGGGGAGAAAACTCAGAAAAAGAAAAACACAAAAAGAGTTTGCTGTATATTTATGCATTGTTTTAGGGGGAGAAAATGAGAAAAATACAAAAACATTAGAAAATGAAAAAGCGAAAAAGAAAGATTGCATGATATGGGAAGTGAAATAAATGTTCGTGTTAAAGGGTTTGACTAACACATGTAAGGTGCCATAGCTGAAAAGACTAGGATCTACTGCGATATGTCGATAGGCTTGACGCTCAAAATGATAAAAGATACTAAGTGTTATAAACATAACGAACTATGTACCATGTGGGTAACATACCAACGGCGTATGATTTTATGGTCTTAAATCTTGCTTTGATAGATAGCCAACATCTAAGGTTTCGGGTCTTTATATTGTTGAATCATCCGGGGATATCTTGGCTGTTCTTCTGTTCAGAACTAAAATTGTACATGAACCCAGGAAAGAAAGTCACTTGGAATTAGCTCATTTCTATTTGAATGTCTGTATGTTGTCCCGATACACACAATTTTGATCTGATTCTGAAATCTTCTCTGAAAAAAGTCGTGTACCTCCTCTGCTGCATCCAGATATATGCTGACCTGGAGGTGCTAGGCAACGACAGCTTCTGCTGCATCCAGATACATGCTGACCTAGCTGTACGTTGTCGCGCTATAGATCTAATACACCCGAAAGAGGCCCTCAAGTGCCCAAAAGAAACCCAAGAAACCTATATCAAACTGAGAAAAACTAATTTGATCTGTATATTATACCATCTCTGCAAAAGATCTATTCTGTTCTCTTCTCAACCTATTCCCAGTTAAGATTTTAGAAATCTGGATTGGACTTGTGAAATATGTGGTAGGGAAGATACTTGCATGATAGAGTGTGCTGTTTATATTTCCAGGATTTGATTTGTATTTATTTGGGTGTTCATTGTTAAGAAATCAAAACATGATAAAACAGATTATATGCAGACCTAGACACAGTCAGGATATCTTAAAGGATGACATCAGTATACTCACCTGCTACGATGAATCGTTGTGCTTACCTTGATCGCGGGGTATGCCTTGGAATGGGATACACGGGTATAATAGTATAATATTACCTTAATCATATCACGAAGTTGAAAAATTGAAAGTTGAGCGTTAAAGTTTAAGTGGACAAACATATTGGCAATCGCATAGACCAGTTTGATTAGGCTCGTACTGAAAAATGTTCCTTAGTCTGCCTGAGAACGAATTTTGATCCCATTGCAATTGTAATTGTATATTATGGTAGTTGTTTATATTTTGAGTTCTTATTTGTTTCTTGCTCTTAAAATTTAAAAATTAAAAAAATAGAAAAATTCAAAAATAAAAAAATAGTGTCTTGTTTTTCTATAAAACAAAAAAAATCCAAAAATAGAGTTTTTAATTGTTTTTCTTAAAATTAAAAATGTAACCGTTCTTGAAGATTTGACTGATCATCAAAAGTTGAAAGAATTTAAATTGTGAAATCCGAGTACAAGTACTTGGATGTACCTAGTGTTCATATGGTACTCTCCATATTGCATAAGAAATGTTTGCTTATGAGTTTGTGAGCATGTGCAGAACTTGATTTCAATCAAGAACATGGATTGATGAATATTGAGATGTTGTTCGTTGCTGAAGAAGCCTGAAGCAGCACAACAACAAGATGTACCTGAGTCAGAAGAACCGGATACGAGACACCGTCTGATAGTGAAAGTGCGTTTGAAGAAGTACCGTGAACCTGCTTGAAAGAAAAAGATTGAAGAAGAAAAGAGTTGTTGAGAATCCTCCTCTCACATTCTTTTTAACAAGATTTTCAAGCAAAGCTGATCAAGATCCTAATATGAAGCTAACCACAAGAGCTTAAAGAAACAGACCCAGTGCTGAGAGTTCAGAAGTCAAGAACTTCCACAACATCTGCAGCATAGCGACAACCATAGACTACGTTGAAGAAGTTGCTGAATTCATGCTATGAAGAGAATTTGATGGCATCAGTCTAGGGGGAGATTGTTAGGCCCTAAAGTGTGAGACTGACGCATCAAATTAACATAACGGGCTATGGTTACGAACTGGGATTTAATGGGTTAGTTTATATTAGGTTGTGGACCTTTATAGGTCACTTGGGCCAAGCTATAGGCCATGTGGGCCAAGCAGGCCCAAGGGAAGCCCATGTGGGAAGTGGGCTTGTCTATGTATATAAACAAGTTTTCAACTTGTTTTAGGGTTTGAACCTCATTGTTACAGAATTCCTAGAGAGAGCTAGAGGAAGGCGATTGTTTGTGAACACTTGTACTAGACGGTTTTGCTAGTTGATAGTAATAGAATCGTGTGCAAGTGTTTAAAGGTGATTCGTTGTGTTCTTCGTATTTCGTATTTTTCGTGTTTATTCTTGAATCACATCAAGTTTGGATTCCGCACAAACTTGGTGTTGTTTGATATCACTGAAAGATCCAGTTTTACGGGACTTACAAAGTTGATATGGTGTATGTAAAAGTCGATGTACCCTTAGCAAGATTTTGTTGTGACTCATTTTACCTCGCTACAATGATGAGATGATTACGGTGGGAAGATTTGTATAAGATCATTAGGAATTACCCTACCTTTATACTTGTGGTGCATGACGAATAAGCTTTGCTTTCACACAAAGAAAACAACATTTATTCCAAAATAAATGTTTAATCTCGTCGATGTGTTTTATACATGAGAAGCACATGGAACCACGACAAAGGAAACGCTGGCCAAGTCTAATCAGAACCTTTACCTGCAACAAGAGTTGAGCCTGAAGCTCTGTGGAACCAACAAGTTGCTGAAGCAATCGTCCAATACGAAGCAAACAACGGCGAAATAAGAGAAAGTATACACATCCCAAGTAAAGCTCTAAAGCAAACAACAAACATAAGGAAACCGCTGCGACTAGGAAAGTCAAGGCATTCGTTGTCACGACTAAGATAGGTGATAAAAACTACCAAGGAGAACTACCAAAGTGTGATAGATGTAGTTATTATCACACAGGTCCGTGCAGGACACGTAGGTGTGAAATTAGGGCAAGACCAGGCATAGCAAGGAGGCATGCTGGTCTGGTATGAGACATGTGAATGGAATTTAGGACAGTAATAGCAATGGCAAAGGCCAAGAGTTACTACGAATGAGGCGACAAATGACACTATCGGAAGGACTGCCCGAAGAAAAGTTCAAGCTCTTGGGAGCATTTTCATGAAGGGAATACGCAAGGTACGCTAGGACCCGAACGTAGTTACGAGTGCGTTCCTCATAAACCGACACATTACATCCGTTCTATTTGATACCGGCACCGACTTTGGTATTAAGTCTATGAAATTTAAGGATATACTTGGCTTAGGAACAAGTAAACTAGACTCCCCACATGCTATAAAGTTGGCAAATGGGAAATCAGTCGAAATGAATAAAGTTATTAAGGGTTGTATACTTGGACTTGGAGAAAAAAAAATTCTCTATCAACCTTATACCAGTTGGTTTAGGTAGTTTTGATGTGGTAGTCGTCATGGATTGGATACCCAAGGATAAGGCTGAAGTAGTTTGTCACGAGAAAATCATTCGTACCCCTCTTCCGAATGATGAAACACTCATCGTGCACGGAGAGAAACAAGACACGCCCTTGCGAATCATCAACTGTTTGAAGGCACATAAGTGCTTGCGAAAAGGATGTGTGGTATTCCTGGCGCACGTAGTAAATAAGAGGGCTGAGGAGCCGAAACTCGAAGACATTCCTGTGGTAAAGGAATTTCCTTATGTTTTTCCCGAAGATTACCAGGACTACCTCCGCAACGACAAGTCGAATTCCATATTGACTTGGTTCCAGGTGCCGTTCCTCTAGCCAAGGCTCCCTATCGACTTGCGCCATCCGAGATGCAAGAATTATCTACGCAACTCCAGGAGTTATTGGATAAAGGATTTATAAGGCCGAGCTTCTCGCCTTGGGGAGCTCCAGTTTTGTTTGTAAAGAAGAAGGATGGAACCCTGCGGATGTGTATCGGTTATAGAGAATTGAATAAGCTCATTGTCAAGAATTGTTATCCACTACCAACGATTGACGACTTATTCGACCAGTTGCAAGGATCGAGTTATTACTCGAAGATCGACCTTTGGTCTGGCTATCATCAGCTAAGGATCCAAGAAGAGAGTATACCGAAGACTGCGTTTAGGACGCGTTTTGGGCATTACGAGTTCCTAGTGATGCCGTTTGGATGGACGAACGCACCAGCAGTATTGGTGGATTTGATGAATCGTGTTTGCAAACCATATCTTGATAAATTCGTGATTGTATTTATCGATGATATTCTGATTTATTCCCGAACAAAAGATGAGCACGAGCAACACGTCAGGACCATTCTGGAACTATTAAAGAGAGAGAAGCTTTATGCAAAGTTCTCAAAGTGCGAATTCTAGATTCGTGAAGTACAGTTCCTTGGTGATGTTGTGAACAAGAAGGGCATTCATGTAGACCCAGCCAAGATAGAAGCGATAAAGAATTGGGAAGCCCCCAAAACCCCAACTGAAGTTCGACAATTTTTGAGATTAGCAGGCTATTACCGCCGATTTATCAAGAATTTCTCCAAGATAGCTCAACCGCTGACTTCCCTTACGCAGAAGGACAAGAAGTACGAATGGGGAGATAAGCAGGAAGAAGCCTTCCAACTTCTCAAAAGCAAGCTATGCGATCCACCAATGCTATCTTTACCCGAAGGCACTGAAGACTTTGTGGTATACTACGAAGCTTCGCGTCAAGGTTTGGGTTGCGTGCTCATGTAACGTCAAAAGGTCATCGCTTAAGCTTCAAGACAGTTGGAAGTGCATGAAAGGACTATAACACACACGACCTGGAGCTAGGCGCGGTGGTATTCGCCTTGAAGATCTGGCAACATTATTTATACGCTACTCGAAAAGAAAGGGTTAAGACCCTAAGGGTTCGAGCATTTGAAATGACTATTCGAACGAATCCCACTGCACGCATTCATGACGCACAACAAGAGGCCCTTAAGAAGGAGAATCGTAGAGCTAAATATCTCCGAGGTATGGAGAAGAAATTGGTGCCAAACGAAGAGGGAACCTTATACTTTATGTGGGCGTAATTGGGTTCCTCTCTGTGGCGGTATTCGAGAAGTCATCTTTGATGAAGCTCACATGTCGAGATACTCGATCCACTCAGGATCGGATAAGATGTATCAAGACTTGAAAGAATACTATTGGTGGCCGAATCTCAAAAGCGATGTTGTTGTCTACGTCGGAAAATGCCTAACCTGTGCTAAGGTTAAGGCCGAATATCAGAAACCACCTGGCCTACTGCAACAACCAGAGATACCCATGTGGAAATGGGAGCAAATCTCGATGGATTTTATAACGAAATTACCCAGGACCCCTAGAGGGCATGATATGATATGGGTGATAGTTGATCGATTAACAAAGTCTGCGCATGTCCTGCCAATCCGAGTGAAGGATAGCACTAGAAAGCTTGCCGAGTTGTATCTCAAGGAAATTGTAGCACGGCATGGAGTGCCTATTTCGATCATTTCAGACATAGAGGGCGTTTCATATCAAGGATTTGGCAATCCTTCCAGGAGGCCTTTGGATCTGAACTAGATCTAAGCATGGCCTTCCATCCACAGACAGATGGCCAGAGCGAACGGACCATACAAACACTGGAAGATATGCTTCACGCGTGTGTTATAGATCTTGGCGGCAGCTGGGGTACTCATCTACCTTTAGTTGGGTTCTCCTATAATAACAGCTACCATACGAATATAAAAGCCAAACCCTTCGAAGCTCTATATGGCCGCAAGTGCCGCTAGCCGTTGTGTTGGGCAGACACTGGAGACAAACAGTTGATTGGTCCTGAACTTGTTCAAGAAACTACCGACAATATTATGCAGATCCGAGAGCGCATTAAGGCGGCTCGTGATCGACAGAAGAGCTAAGCTGATCGTAGATGAAAAGCCTTAGAATTCGAGGTGGGAGTCAAAGCTTTGCTGAAAGTCTCACCTTGGAAAAGTGTAGCAAGATTCGAAAAACGTGGAAAGTTGAGTCCATGATACATTGGACCATTCAAGATCTTGGAAAAGATTGGTACCGTGGTGTACAAGTTGGAGTTACCAGAAGAACTTAATGGTGTACATGATATGTTCCATGTGTCCAACCTCAAAAAGAGTCCAACCCAAGAAACAGTTATCATCCCTGGGGATGAGGTGCATATCGACGACTCACTCCGATTTACAGAACGACATATTGAGGTAACGGATTGGAAGATCCATAAAACAAAGGAGGAGTCGCATTAAGCTTGTCAAAGTACACCTGGGAACGTGAAGACCGGTTCAAAGCCAAGTACCCCCATCTGTTCGAGAAAGCTCCTGCGGGAGATAACTCAGCCTGAATTTCGGAAAGAAATTCTTTTAACGGGGGGAGACTGTGACAACTGGCACAAAACCGGTAATATATGTACTATTTTAATATTATTTATTATCTGCAATTATGTGCTTAAATGTCAACATTGTCTAATTTCAAGCTATACATGTGAATTCATGCACGTTTTATACTTCAAATATTGCTTATTGTATTACTTTAAGCGTTGCGTCAGAAAGACTAGTAAACTCACTGGTAAGACACGCTGTGTCAGCAATTCTGCAGAAACAGTCAGATAATAGAATTAGGGCCTAGGAATAGGTTCGACATCTAAAAGACATTAAAACCCGAGTGAGGATACAAGGGGTAACATATAAACTTTCCGGAAGCTAAACTACGCACTAAAAAGCACCCGAAACTTATCTAAAATGCTGAAATCAGCATAATTCAGCAACAATTCAGCTATATTCAGCTTTTAAACACAAAAATATCATGCAGAATTCATGTTTTATTGTCCATAATAGCTTACAAAGTGTTGAGAATTGAAACTGTCACAAAAGGTGCTTCATACTTAGTGAAACTGCGCAATTTAGCACTTTAACGAACCGTAATGAAAGGAACAACTGGACAACAACCGGAACATCAAAAATTGACTAGAAGTAATGTTTTTTATGATATTAAACTAGTTTTGGTGCTAAAACACCTTAA
The DNA here is from genome assembly GCA_030545235.1 of Helianthus tuberosus. Taxonomy (NCBI): domain Eukaryota; kingdom Viridiplantae; phylum Streptophyta; class Magnoliopsida; order Asterales; family Asteraceae; genus Helianthus; species Helianthus tuberosus. The sequence continues at coordinate 95,415,226 of CM060447.1, forward strand.
ACAACATAAAAACACCTAAACACACTTAAACTAACTTAAACCTTATCATTTGCACTTTAAACCCTTAACTACCAAAAATTTACACTTTACCCCCCCTTTTGTTGGCCGATTGGGAACAAGGGTCACACCTTGTGATTTTATTTGATTATTTTTGATCCTATGTTGGGGTATATTCCAACAAATATACCTTAAAAGATATAGAGAATTTTATAAAATCCTAAACTAATGCCATAACCTCATTCTACACTTCCTAACTCACTATCTTCTTCTCCTTTCTCTTCTAACTTTCGGCTCAAAGACCCCCATATACACACACCATTTTCACTTCATTTACAACCATTTCAAGGCCATTACAAGGTGTATGGAGGCTATCTAAGGAAGCTTGAAGTGTAGGAACTTGAAGGACCACCTTGTGGAGCTTTTAACCTCTCATATTCTTCCTTGTTCATCATCTTCATCTTTGTGCCACTTCCCTAGCCATTAGAGCTAGTAGTAAGCTTCTTGATCACTAAAATAAGTCATGTTTATGTTATGTACAAGTTTCACCATCTAAACAACTTAACTTTTAAAGAAGAAAATGAGAAGATCTAACATATTTATGAAGAAAACAAGTGATAACATGAATATTTAGTGTATGTAATGAAGTTGTTGATGTTATGTCTTGTGTTTATGCTTAGATCATGTATGATGAGCTTGTTAAAAGCTTAGATCTAACAAGTTTAAGTATGGATCTTGAAGGATCCATGGTTAAACTTGAAGATGAACATATGAAGCATTATGTGAACATGAAAAATGAATTTTGATGCACAATCTTGTAATCTTGAAGTAATAAAGTGTGTATAGAACTGTTTTTTGAAACTAAAACTCATGGAAAGTTTGTTAAAAATTTAACATAAAACTTTTTTTTGAAGGATCAAAAGCAATTAAGCATGGATCTTGAAAGATCCATGGTTAAACATGATGTTAAAAATAGTGATCTTTCTAATAAACATAAAAGTGGTTTTAGAACATGATTTACAAACTTTAAAGACCATTAAACTCAAGAATGAGCTGGTTAATAAAATAAAGCTTCATGAAAGTTTGTTTAAAATACTAAAGAACACTTATTTTTGGAAAGATCATAATATGTTAAGTGTAGATCTAAAAGACTACACATTTTTATCAAGAATCAAGTTCACCGTAATGTTTCATGTGGAAAAATTAGTGTATGTTATTGATGATTATTGTTGAAAATTGTTTTTGGTGTTGAAATGAAAATAAACACATGTTTTGAAAACATGGGAAACCTCCATTTTTAGGGGAAACTATGTCAAAATTTTTATAAAATTTTGACATTTAGAAAAATATAAGTTTTGGTGAAATTTATTCCCTAAAAATTCACCTAAAAATATTTACCAAGGTTTCCCTAATTTTTGTGTAAAATTACAAGTCAAGAAATGGTGATTTCTTCAAGTTTAGAATTAATATTAAGTATATATATATTTAGGGAAAATATATATATTTAGTGATATCCAAATTTTGTGCTAAGCATATATTATGTGTATTATATGTAGTAGTGTATTTGGAACTTGAAAATACACTAAATACTCCCATGGAGTATGAATACAAAAAAACACACATACAAATACATGAGAATACTAAAGTATACAAGTATACAAAATACCTCACAAGGAAAATACATGGGCAAATACAAGAAAATATATTTATGAAAATATATTTCTTAAAATATTATTGAATTTGGACACTATGGACTTAAATATATATATTTTGGACAAAAATATATAACCTATACCAAGTATTGGAATTTATACGAAATTCGGGTGGATAATAAGAATAACCACATATATATTTTATAGCATGACAAAATATATATTTCATACAAGTCTTAAACATATATTATTTTTATGAAATATAATTCCGAAAAGTAATAAAAATCAAAGTATTGATTATTGGTGAAAAATACAAAATACACAAGTATTTACATAAAATACAAGTATACTATCCTATGAATACTTGTACAAAAATAATATTGAAAATATTATTTCACAAAATACTTATATTTATTTTTGGGAAAATAATATAAGTAACCTACATCGAAAGTTAAAAATATAAATTATTTTAAACACTTACTACCTTGACAAAAAGACTTATAAACAAATATATATTTTAGAGAGTGAAATATATATTTACAATACATAGTCAAAAGTGCACAACACAACGTACAGACGAGACCCGACAAACAAGGGTTCCACCCTCACAAAGATTGAACATACAAAGAACATATACATAAACAAAAGACGGTGACTTGTACTTGTGTGATACAAGTCTAGTGACTAACATTAATAGAACACGTAAATGTCACGACGCTACAAAAACCAACCGGTGAAGTTTACGGCGCAGGATACGCAAAGTTGTGAGTTCATGTCCCCACTTTTAAACTTTTACTTGTTTTCTAAACTTGGGGAAAATACATGTACAATGGTATGTGGCACACAAAACTAAGGAATGGCACATAGATCACGTGACGAATAGGGTACCATAAGCACCATTAGTCAATGTATACATTTAGACCGCGGAACAGAAGGGTTAGATCTAATGGGTTTCAGGCAACCCCACTCTTGGCCTACTTTTACCAATGAGTGATTTTGTGTCTCAGTCGATCTCGACAAAAATGCCTAGGTTTGGTGGCTTCCTATGTTGTTGCTGTTGGTGCATACGTCTGTCGACTTCGTCTTGTATCGAGTCTAGTATTAGAATTGTTAGATCAGGGCGTGTTGTACGAGAAAGTAGGAGGTTTTAGGGAGTAATTGATCTAATTCCGCTTGAGTGGGTGATTCCGCTTGAAAATGACATGTGACACTTTCAAGCGAAATCAACCAGGCTGATTTCGCTTGAACTGTCATATGTTACTTTCAAGCGAAATCCCATCCCCTATATATACCTTCCAAGCGAGATCAGTTGTAACGCTCATGTTTCCGGTACCGAACTGCTGCCGACGCGTCGTTTGATCTGTATTGCTGTTATAATCAATAAACAAGACGATTAATAGTGATTCTAGCTTATTTTCACGTCTGTTTCTCAGTTTCCGCCTCTGAAACAGACTAGAGCTCTTCTGATTGACTCCTTTGGGTCACAATTCGATCCTACAAGTGGTATCAGAGCTCAGGAAGAAGAGTTCTTGCCAAAACAGCCATATTTCTGACTTCTACACCTTCTTTTTGAAATTGAACTAGTTTTCACGGTCAAAAAGTTCTGAATTTCACATATTAAGTGCGAAACTGTATTTTAACTAATCCTTGAAAGAATTGGACTTTAATTCGGCTTAAAACTGGTAAAAATACTTAATTCCGCTTGAAAACTCGATCGCAAAAATGACGTCAGCAGCATTTCAAGCGAGATTAGCAGGTTGATTTCGCTTGAAATCTTGATTTCGCTTGAAAGTTACCTTATTCCGCTTGATTTACCTGATTCCGCTTCAGGGCGTCATTCCGCTTGAGTTGTTTAAAGCGAAATTAGTTGATTTCGCTTCAGGGGTGATTCCGCTTCAATTGTAGTTTCGCCTGAGGGGTGATTTCGCTTCAAGTCTAATTTAGCTTCAGGGTGATTCAGTTTGAGTGTGTTATTTCGCTTGAACTTGAGTTTTTGGTGAAAATTTTCCGAAACATGGACGAGGATTTCTACAATCCATTTGCTACACCGATTGCACCTGTTACTGCTGCTGAAACAGTGTACAATGAGAATGAGACAGGAACTTATCAGAAACCGCCAAAGCTCATGTACATTGAAGATTTTCAAGGATGGAAAAATCGATTCGAGAACTGGGTGCAAGCTTACAAATTTGATGCATGGTGTTCATTGTTGAAAGATTATGAAAAACCAAAGAATGAACGTGGGATTGAAAAAGCTATTGTTGATTATTCAGAGGGTGACAAGTTGAAATTTACAAGTGAGAAAATGATGATCAGTATTCTTCAACAAGCGATAAAAGAAGATATCTTTGTTTTGCTTCAACATGATAATACAGCTAAGTCAATTTGGGAAGCATTGATTCAGAAATTCAAAGGAAGCGCATATATGATCAAAAACAAAAAGGCATTTTTGAAGAAATCATTTGATATGTTTTCAGCTTTCGACCATGAAACAACAAAGCAGACCATTGATAGATATTGTCATCTGGTATTGGAAATGAAAAGATTGAATATTGAGAAAGAGGATGATGAATGGGTCGATAAACTAGCTGAAGCACTACCACAGCATAAGTGGGGAACTTATTTGATGATTTTAAAACATACAAGAAAATCTGAGAGTATGAATTTGGCACAGTTTATTCAGAAAATTGAAGAGCAGGAATTGGATATTCAGAAAACTGCTATCATGACGAATCCAAATGCCAAACAAGATGTCAGTTTATATTACAGAGGGAACAAGTTTGAGGCTACCCCCAGCCCGAGTCCAAAGATCCAAACTGGTTTTAGTGCTGACAGTTCTTCTGGAACAAAGAATAGTAATGTAATTCAGAGTGGTGGATCTTCATCTTTGTATTCAAGCTTTGATCCAAATTTTACAACACCAAGTCCTCAACACCAGAATTCAACAAATCTTCAATGTAACATCACTTTGAACATTCAAAATGGTCAGAATTTGTCTCCAGAAATAGCCAAGCAACACATGGCATCACTCGTTGCTATGTTGGAATCTTATGATAGTTTGATTGCTGGCAAGATTGGAAATCCGATGCTTACGAAAGAAGATTATGACCAAATTGATGCAGAGGAACTTGAGTTGATGGATGTGAAATGGTGTATGGCTAGTGCTGTGAGACGTGCAGAAAAATTTCAACAAATCACAGGAAGAGATGAGTTTCGAGGATTGGCTACTTCTCCTTTAGGATTTGACAAATCAAAAGTAACCTGTTTTCATTGCAAAGGAAAGGGACACTTTAAACGAGAGTGTAAAAACCAAGAAGTAACCGAGAATCAAGAAAAGAACAATTACTATCAGAAATCAATTTTCCATCAGATTGCTCAACAACCGCAAACTGCACCTGCTCGTGCTATTGAAGATGGAAAGAAGAAAGCTTTACTTATTCATCAAGATGATGAAAAAGTTGCAGAGGGATTTAGTTGGGACAAATACATACCTGGTTCAGCTCTTGTTGCCCGAGTTCTGGAAGATGAAGCTAGTTAGAAAAGAATCCCTATTTTTCCAGATCTTGGAAGTGATATTGATACTGATGATGAAGAAGAACATCTTAATAAAGCCAGAAAAGGATTAGATCCTGACAGCTTTAATTTCTTTTTTGCCGATAAAATGGAAATGTTGAATCAGAAGAAGATTGCTAGATTGAAGAGAGAGTTGGAAGCAGTAAAAATTCTAGCTGATGAAAAGGCAAAGACTGAAGCTGAAGAAGCTAGTGTTGAACCAGGAACTGAGAAAATAGTTGAGAAAATTGTTGAAGTGGAGAAAGTGGTGGAGAAAATAGTTGAAGTTGAAAAATTAGTAGAATTTGAGAAAATTGTCGAAGTAGAGAAAATCGTCGAGGTAGAAAAATTTGTTGAAGTTGAGAAACTCGTTGAAGTTGAAAAGATTGTCGAGGTTGAAACGATAGTTGAAAAAATGGTTGAAGTTGAAAAACCATGTTTGAAGTGTTTAGAATCTTGCAAAATTTGTGAGGAGAAAGATAAGAAGATTGATTATTTGGAGAAGATTAAGCAAGATTTATTGTCTGATGTGAAGTATGTGAAGGAGTCGTATGATGTTCTGAATAGAACAGTTAATAGTTTGAAAAAGACAAATTCAGAAATCGAAAATGCAATGGAAAAATGAGCTCAACATTAATGACAAAGCAGAGCGTCATCAATGAGTATATCGAAGACTGTGCTAAACTGAAAAAGGAGTTAGAACTTGAGAAGATTGAGAGTGAAAGGATTAAACGATTATTGTTGAGCTATACAACATGTGATTATTTGATTGATCGTGTTTATCCTACTGTTGCAGGTCTTGAAGCATTCATGGAGAAAAAGACTGAAGATACTGATACTGGTAAGAAACAAGGTGTCAAGTATAACAGATGTCTGCCCCCAATCCATGAAAGTTATTCTCCCAGGAATCCTAACGAGAAGCGTTTAAAAAAGGCAGTCAACATCAAGTTAAAGTTTGAAATCATTGATGAATTACCAGACAATATTGATGTTACATTCACAACGTCTGACACTGATCATGAGTTTGAGTTATTAAAGAAAGTGGTTGATCAGGTGTTAGATATGGATGAAGAGTCAAAACCGGAGTCTAAGTCTGAAAGTTCGAGTTCGTCAGAAAAGAGTCCAAGTTCACCGGTTAAAAGGGTTTACAATAAAGAATTCTTGTTATCAAAATCTAATTTGAATGACGGACTAATCAAAGTGGCTTATACTTTGAATGATTCAGACAAATTATATTCTAATGAGGAATTTCCAATAAGAAGTGTCAAAACTGAAATGATCAAAAAGGTTTTCAAATTAACAGAAATTAATATTTCTGAAATAAAAGATTTAAATCTTCATGAAAAACCTAAAAAGTACACTTCAAGAGTTCAACAGAGATTGAACAAGAAAAAGGGTTACAGTTCTGGTTCAGGTTATCGAAAGAAACCAAACCACAAATGGTAATTTCAAAAAAACAAGGTCTTGGTTTTATACCCCCAGAAAATTATAAAAATGAGAAAAATTATAAACCAAAAACAAAATTTGTTGCAGGTGGAAGTTGTGAAGATGAGCAGAAGAAACCATTCTGGAAACAATCAAATCAAGAGTTTCTTGCTGAAGTAAAGAAGTATGTAAGGAAATTTGCTCAAAGAGTTAACAGAAGAACCTGTTTCAAGTGTCAAAAAGCTGGACACATTGCTTGGAACTGCCACGAGTTCAATTATACAAAACAGGAAGTTTCTTCTAATCCTGAAAATAGAAGAAAATGTGTTGATAAATCGACTTTGGAAGTTGGTGAAACTTCAAAACGATTTTACAAAAGAAGTGTCGATTTAAACAAACAAAAATGGGTTGTAAAATCTGAAAGAAGTTCTGACAATGAATCTGATTCCATAAAATCTGAGGAGTCATGTGGTGAGAAAAAGGTTGATAATTCCGTTCCTGAGTTGAACGATGAAAGATTTCCGCCATTGACAAAAGATAATTTGAAATCAAAAGGTAGATTTGAGATAACAGGTCAATTCTTTGCTAATAAGAAAGAATTTGATGCTGAAAAGGCTTTTAATGGTAAAGTTAAACATATTTTCGGGAAGATGGTTGATGGGAAAGTGAAGAATGTAAAAGATTTTTACAAATCAAAATGTTGGTGGGATAGATGTGTACCAGAATCTCCCAACACTGGTCAGGCTTGGGGGAAAGTTTTTCCTAACTGAAAATCCGGACTTGCCGGAGCTCCCAGGTTGGTAAGAGTGGAGCAGGAATCGGCATCATTCTTGAAAAGGTTTGGTTGGTAAATCTGCAGGTGATATTTTTAAATTGTTATATGTTGATTTAGAAATGGTATGGTTGGTGAGTGAACCTACTAGTGGTTGAAGAAGTTTTCACTTACAAGTGGTAAATCAAGGACATTAAGTTGTACTTGTTTTTCCTACAAACGAATATATGGGGTTCATTACATTGAAAAGAGGAAAGGAACAAAGTGATGTTCTTACCCCAATTTTACAAGTGGTAAAATCAACGAAACTTATTTTCCAGAAAAACCATTTGATTAAAACTAACTTAAGTGTTTTGAAATCACAATGGGAAAATTGTTTGTTGTGAGGGGGAGTTCTAATTGTTTATGCCAAGTGGATGGCGAATTGAAGTGATTTGATATCGGTTGTCATTTTAACTTGTACAGTGTGTTTTCAAATTTCCTAAAATGTGTTTGCATTTTAGGGGGAGTAAGAAATTTCAGAAAATTCAAAAACATTTGAAAATTTGAAAAAGTCAAAAACATGATAAAATTCAAAACGAGTTTTGTTGTATAAAAGAGGAAATGATAGTACATCAGTGGACAATCACAGCATGCTAAAGAAATGGAAAGTCAAAATGTGATAAACGGTCTCACTGATGTTGTGCCAGTAGGTTTTTGCACATTTAGTAGATTGTGATGAGATATAAACCTAAATTCAAACTTGCTTATTTCGTGGGTAACATCTCTCGGATATATGGGTAACCCCCGAAATCTTGTTTGAAGGACCCCTCTTTCTGAGATACTAGGTCTTTATGCTTAGTGATAGCTGGGGTATTATCCCGGGACTTCTGATTTTGCGGAAGCAATGGCCTAGTCCCCGGAGAATACTTTACGCTTGCTTGAAATATAGCCTACCCTCAGCATAAAAAATGATGAAACATTGAAAAATGCTAATCATGTGCTGTTGAAACAAAAGATCCTCTAAAGGGGACACACCAAAAGTCGAAGCCTTATCTCTCTGCTGAACGGAAGTTCTGACCTGAGCTCTCACGGCCTTCGCAATTTAACCCCTTACAGATATCATCTAGGTATACTCACCTGTAAGACTGAATATTGTGATCTGGATACGGGAGTATATTCTGAGGTGGGACACGTGAATAAGTTTAAGTCTCTAAGACATTAATCTCGTATCTCGAAACAGTTGAACTTTGTGTGAAATTTAAGTGGATTAGTATACTGACAATCTAAGTGAATCGTTTAGAACTTAAAATGTTTAAAGCTTAACGGTGTTGGTGATTTGTTTCATAAACTGATATGATCCTCTTTCACAAACTCACAAAAATATTGTGTGTAAATATTTCTTTACTGCATTTCATTTCTGTTATATAAAAATCCAAAAAGATTTTCGGTGTGTTTTAGCATAATTTTGAAAAAATATTCAAAAAGATTTTAGACAACTGATGTTAGAAAGCTGATTTTCAAAATTCCGAGTGCTGAACATGACGAACAGGTTTGGGAATGTGTGTGGTGCTAAAAAATGATATTCATACAAGTGGTTCATTAGAGATTAATATGTTAAAATCTTTATGTACGATACTTGAAAATGATGTGTTCAAGTTGTGTCTACTAGTGATTAGCAGAGTTTCTAAATTTGTTTTATCTTATCTGTTATGAAACTTATGTTTTGAGTAGAGTTTATGCAGGAATGAAGTTTGGAAAGAGCCAGGTTCCGATACCTGAGGATTTTCCGCAAAATCCAGACTACGATCCCAACACAAATTGAGGGGGAGTCTGTTAGAGAAAGAGAGTCTGAAGTTGATAGAGCTAGGAGTTTGATTCTGAAGAATGAATTGGATTGAGACAAGAGCCAGATAGAGATTCTGGAAGCCCAAAGACTGATTAAGACTGAAGACGTTGAAGACTCGACACTTAAGACTCGTCAACATCTGAGGGGGAGTCTGTTGGTGCATACGTCTGTCGACTTCGTCTTGTATCGAGTCTAGTATTAGAATTGTTAGATCAGGGCGTGTTGTATGAGAAAGTAGGAGGTTTTAGGGAGTAATTGATCTAATTCCGCTTGAGTGGGTGATTCCGCTTGAAAATGACATGTGACACTTTCAAGCGAAATCAACCAGGCTGATTTCGCTTGAACTGTCATATGTTACTTTCAAGCGAAATCCCATCCCCTATATATACCTTCCAAGCGAGATCAGTTGTAACGCTCATGTTTACGGTACCGAACTGCTGCCGACGCGTCGTTTGATCTGTATTGCTGTTATAATAAATAAACAAGACGATTAATAGTGATTTTAGCTGTTTTTCACGTCTGTTTCTTAGTTTCCGCCTCTGAAACAGACTAGAGCTCTTCTGATTGACTCGTTTGGGTCACAATTCGATCCTACAGTTGCACATCTTAGTGGCCTTGCAAACCACTAGCGATCTCATATTCCTTACATTTACAGAACTCAGTTTCAGATACGTCTTTAAAAATTACATACCATGTTTTCATTCAAGTATATAAACATTCTATGCAAAAACTGCATGAATTCACACTAACATTATGTTGACGATTTTCCAAAACTTACATGTATTTCAGAAAACAAGTTGGATCTTGGGCGCTGGTGTTGTTTTCAAGACGTAAATTTCAAGTTTAGATGTCATCCACTTTTTCTTTGTATCATAACTTGAGGGTTTTGGTTGAAACTTAAATGACTTGTGTTTGTAACATTTCAATCTTATGAATGGATGAACATCTTGTTTTAATCATATAGTTGTTTATTATAATTAAATGCAATGATATTAAGCAAGTCACACATCATACGCTTCCGCAAAAGTCAGGGTGTGACAGTTCACCACCTTTAGACAGGGAGTCATATGACCACATCTGCCATTGTCTTAATTGATAATAAAATATAGCCCATAGGCAAATCATTTGACATTACATAGGATGTTAAAATAAATAATCATCGCACTGATGATATTAGTCATGATTTCATTTTGATGATATAGACTATGAGGCTTGGACATAGTCCACCACCTTGGACAGGGAACCAGAAGGTCACAACTATCATTTGTCTTAATTGACAATAAAATATAGCCCGTAGGCAGGTCATCACTATGGATGTTTAGAAAATGATCATCGCATTGATGATATTAGCCATGATATAATTTAATCATATAGGCTATAATTCCTGGACGTAGTCCACCATCTAGATGGCTAGTGTGATTTTCTCAATATCACATCGTCAGGAATATTAACATTACTTAAATGTTAATACAAAATAATTGTCTTAATGGTTTGACAATATATATAAGTTTCCATCATCTCATTTGATCATAAAGTCTACGAGGCTTGAACATAGTTCACCACCTCTAGATAGGAGGGCTATTCATCCTTACTGTCATGTATAATTGCCAATAATATAGGCTTTACCATATGGCTGGTCAAAAACCATTAAGAGAATCTTTTCGAAATATTGAGCAGATCGATAAAGTTCGAATAAAATCGAGACGATCATTTGAAAGGATGTAATGAATACATATTATTATAGATAATTCCAAAAATTATCATTAACAGATGAAAGATTATAATACTGGTTCCTATAGGGACAAAAAGGAACTTCATTAATTGTCCACATAGGGACTTTTGAAATGAAATAACAAACTAGTCCTCATAGGGACTTTGAAATTTAAAATACAATATTGATCCTCATAGGGAGTATCAAATTTAAATAACATGTCCTTGCAGGGACTTCGAATGAAATAACTTGTCCACGCAAGGACTTTTGGAAAAATAATACAATGATATGTCCACATTGGGACTTTTAGAAAAGAAATACAAATAAAAAAAGGAGTCTTCAATCATCTCCTTTTCTTTACTCCCGCCATTCCTCTTCTTGTTTCACTGTACATGGTTTTGATAACGGAGGGTTTAGCGGTTGGTTAAAATCTTCCAAATAGGGATTTATCATAGAAGTGGAATCCACAGTTTCTATCGATAATGAATAATAAGGATCCCGAATTGGGATTTGACTTGTGTAAACAAGGTTTGGGATTTCAAAGTTAGGGGGTAAAAAGTATGGATCTTCAACGTCCACCAGTATAGGTTCCGACGTCTGGTTCGAAGGTTTACCAGGTGATTGGGTTGAAGGGGTGTCAATTTGTGTTTCCTTCGGGAAAAAAGGTAAAATTGCCATAGGTGGATAAAGAATTTAACTTTATTCCTGTTCATTCTGACATCATTGGTTTAGTATGATGCTTTGGATTCTGATGTTTTGGATGGAAGTTTGCTCTAAAAGGAAATAACATAAGATCATCAATGGCCTCCTTTCCGAGTGGCATATTCATGGAATTCATAAAATCAAAAACAATATATATAAGTTAATAGGTATGAGAGTAATCCTATGTCAATGCCTAGTCTCAGAAAGTCTAAGGATTATGCTATTGTGCTGTTTGATATTAAACACAAAAGGCTAGTGTTTAATTCTCTCAAACGTTGGCTCTGATACCAACCTGTCACACCCCGATATTTCAACAACACCCGGTGGTCCCGGTTGGGGTATACATGAAGAGATTGATATCAAATACACAATATAGCACATTGGAAGTCTTGGAGTTAAAATACTATTACAAACATAAATGTCCAAGTGTTCAAAATATAATACAGACGGATATTGTATCAAAGATCCACAGGCGGATCGAAAATGTACAAAATGAGATAATAGACTATTAGGCTTCTATGCAAGGAGTTGTAAATTCCTCTTAAGCATTACCAAGCAATTCCAGCCTATTTCGTTACCTTGCAACATGTCACTTAGTCTTTTGAAGATACGTCAGTTTGCACTGGTAAATACAAATAACCGACACATTTTGAAAATACTTCAAAATTGATTTAAATGCACGAAGGCTAATGTATTTTATAAATAACTTGGGAAAATAATAATTATCTTGTATAGAGTTTTACATGCCTGTCAATACATATGGGGCCCGGTACAGAAACCGATAAACATGATTAACCGACATGCCACTTTTAACCCATAAAAGGGTATCCCCAATATGGGTAGAAAAATATTTTATATTAGCATTAGCATCTGTCAGGTGTATTCCTACACCACGTGCTTAAGTCGTAGCCATTTGAAATTAAATGAGTCGGCGATATCCAGGACACGGTCGCGTTAACCCCCAATGTTTAAGTTATCAGACAAAACAGAATAAAACAGGTTATGCAGATTTTCTAGTCACAATCCGACATATGATCCCATAGCTGACCAAGCGGTAATAATTTATCGTATCCCAAGCCCGTATAGGGAAAATAGGTTAAGAGTATTAACTTGGCTTAAACAAGCCTTAAAATGCAGGAAAATATAATAAGCACAACCGTTATCAATTAACTAAGCTTGGTTGCAATCTACTGGAATGCCTTAGTCTGGAATGAATGGTATTATAACCAATTAGAACGTTAATGGGTCTTATTCAAGTCATAGACTTGGACCGGTTAACTTAAAATAATGAAAACGGTACGATACGCTTGATTAAGCGATGACCTGATAGAATGTAGTTTAAACCCTCACAAGTACTAAGACTTGTATAATGCGGGTAAACATGTTTACCTTCTGGAATTTGAAATGATTATGGAAAGAAATGACCCGTTTCGGTAAATTTACGTAAACTAGTTTTATAAGCTAACCGTACGCGCATAGGCGGTATCGGGTGATCGGATGAGCTTATAAACAAGTTCAATATGCCAAAATACTTTAATTAAGTTGTAACATCAGTAGGTTATCAACTTATATGACCATTATGGTTTTAAAATCAACCTATGCACCATAAGGGCATTTTAGTTATAATGTGGCATAATTCATGAACTTGTCTAAAACATATGTTATAAACAAGTTCTGTGACACCCCGACCGCGTTAAAACAACAAAACCGCTACTGAAACGTCGGGGAGTGGAGTAACAGAATCATTGTTTCACAACACATGGATTGAAGTTATGTTTTATTGAGTTATTAAACGTTTAACATTGTCTAAAAGTAAAACAAACAAGTTCAAACATATTGTCTTTCTTGTTTTATAGTCACTAAGGCCTCGTACATTCCTATGTGAGCATGCATAATCATCATCAACATCATCAAACAACGGCACCTGAAATGTCACACCCCCAAACTACCACATGCGGAAACCCCTGCTAGGCGTGTGACGTACCAGGATCTAACCACCAATCACATTGAACTCATAGGTATATTTAAATAAAACTTTCATTTATTAACATTAAGTGTTACACGTTACAAATAATTCACAGTATACAGCGGAAGCATAATTCATTCATTAAAAGTTTATAAACCACATGTAAAAAAAAAAACCATTAGTCTTGTGTTGCGATTCCATGTATCTCGACCCATGACCACTCCAGCCTCCTAGACGGCAAGTTCCAACGATATGCACCTAAAGGCCTGCAAGGCATGTGACAACGAATCAACAACAAAGTTGAGCGAGTTCACAGATGGTTGTCCATTTTTAAAGTTGTTCCAAAAACTAAAAGTTCTTTCAAAAACCATGTGTTAACCAATTCCTTGTTTCCAAAGCCATAACCAGTGGGGGCTACCCCTTGTTAACCACTAGACCCGTTACCATATCGACCACTGACTGAAGTAAGTTGGTGCCCTAGCGTCAATGTCTATCATCATTGACGTGCCCAAATCCATTAGTTCACGCCCGTCCTCTGCGGCATGGTGTAAGGCTTGTCAAACCTAAATAGCGCTATCTAACTAATGACCCGCTCGCCATTGGCCCGACGATTAAGTCGATATAAAAGGAGGGACTTCATGATAGAGATTTTGGTCTAGTATCAGTGTTATCACCCTTCAATAAAGAGGATGTGGTATGTGTCCCCAAACCAGGAGATCACGCAGGTTCCGACTAAATCCTTAGTACGTGTTATCACCCTTCAATAAAGAGGATGTAGTACGTGTTCCAAACCAGGAGGTCACGTTGTTTCCGATTAAATCCTTTACCCATTCCCAACCACCGGGAATCCCATGCCTTGTAGAAAGTGTGAACTCACCTTGGTTTGCTCGGTATAGATTAGTTTCTTGTTTAACAGTTGATCACACATGTCCTAGCATAGTTACCGGTAACCGTCAGTTCTATGTGCACATGCACCATATATTACACGACGATCAATTCACATAAAGCACATTTATTGAACAGGTAACGCACATATATAGTTTGAGTTGTGACCGCTAATCCATTCACCTAGTGCCTTTGGATCGTTGCTTAACATATAATGGTTCAAACTTACATCACACCTACGTGCATAGTCTTATTCACAAACACTACCAGCCCAACCATTAAACATGTTCGGCCCACACTTAAGCAGATCCGTTACCCTTGTGGTGCGGCCTGCTATCATGCCAGCCCAAACATAAAGTGGTTTCCAACACCACTCGGCCCATTATGAAGATAACCCAGTTTCCTTTGTGTGGCCGGTTGGGCCGTACAATTCATTTATAAACATACCTCATATACTAGTTCTAGTTTACAATTGAGACCAATAACAGCCCAAACACAATATACTTATACATATATTACTCACACACTTCTTGAAAGCCCAATATTAGACATGTGCGGCCCACCGAGGTAAACAAATCCATTCATTTGAGGCCGAGGATGCAGCCCATCACCATCAACCAGCCCACTCGACAAGTGATGATGTTACCCGGCCCACTGTTTAAATCCATGAAGCCCATAACAACATGCAGCCTTCTAACGTAATTCGAATCTAAGGTTGCGGCCCAATGTCATATGTGTAACCCACCAATTTAGTAGTGGGTTGATTATTTAGGCCCATAATTATCCTTATTAACATCAGTAGCAACTAACATCCAAATAATCAGCAAAACACCCTATAAACTACCCAACATAAAATAACGGTTTGTCAGCCTATCTACCCGTCAACCACTTTCGTGCACAAGAGTACTAACCCGTTCATCGGTCCTCTTCTATAGCAACAAGCAACCCCTATACTACTCGAACAATCAATTACATGCCATCAAATTACATGAACATAATGACATATATTATCATCGCATCATCAACATCAATATTGCAATTGAACTCCCAACCCATAACCCGTAACATACTTCGTAAATATGTACATAGCATACAACTCTAAGCATCACTTAACATGCAAACAAACCCAATCAACAGTTCACGTACAAGCACTTTGTTAATAAAAATTATACATGAACACAAAATCAACAGTTACGTAGATATATGTTTACTAACCAATGACTTGATCGACAAGATGATGTTCTCGAAGGAGGGGAGAAAGAAGCCTCCTGCCGTACGCCAATCCTGGGTCGAATAGGGTTTGAGATTATATGATTTGTTAACATATAAATCCACGTATCATTTATTTATGTGCATGTGTATTTGCTAGCCCCAACTAGCCGGACCACAACAACTTTACTCGGCCCACCATCAAAGTAACCGGCCCCCTACCAAATCTTGTTTGGGCTTATATATTTGCGGTACAACTATAATGAATTTGTGAGTGCTTGATTAGGAGATATCCCATCTAAATTATTTACGTGAACATGCCAATATGGACTCAAGACAGCCGGCCCATCCTCTAATCCATGATTGGGCCTAAGATTAATGTGTGTGTGAGCCGAAAGGTTTATAACACGTGCGGCCCAATTGTACTCTAAGTGTGTGTGCATTAACCACTTAGAGTAGCCCAACAACCCACTCACACAAACACAATTACGTTTACGTTTAACCATAAAATAAAACGTTTAACCAGTTTAACATGGAAGGAAGCGTTGGAGAGGGATAATGAGAAGTTACAATCACGAAACAAAACGTTACTAACCTTGGGAGTTAGGGTTGTCACATCATCCCCAACTTGAAAAAAATTTTGTCCCGAAATTTGACAAGTAAGCACAAAGAAGTGAAGTGATAAATCAAGATTGTTGCAGGTTTTCCTCAGGTGCCACATCATCCCCAACTTGAAATGGAATTTCATCCCGAAATTCACCAGTAGTACCAGAATTAGATTGATCATTAGGAAAAAGTTGAGGATACTTGAGCTTCACCTGATCCTCGCGCTCCCATGTGAACTCCGGTCCTCGTCTTGAGTTCCAAATTGTAGGATCGTTTTCTGACCCGAACGAGTCGATCAGAAGAGTTTATCTCAACACAAAAGGCGGAAACAGACGTGTAGAGTTCAATTCAGCTAGATTTTCTCATTAAACTGTTGTATGATTGATATAATGACGTTTTACAACCTGACAACACTTCGGCAGCACTTCATTGCACAAACCGGAAAGTTACAAATGAAATGAACATGAGGGTATTTATAGGAAAGGACCCTTCCGTTTGAAGGTGACATGCCACCCTTCAAACGGAACACATGTTCAAACGAACAAGTTCAAACGGTTACATCTTCAAACGTAACCTTTCAATTCCATATTTCATGTCTCATGATGTCACATGTGATGTCATATATGTGATGTCAATTGTGATGTCACATATATGATGTCATGTTTGTTTAAATCCGCAACGAACCCGAGACTTGATATAAGACGAAGACGACAGATGTATGCACTAACAGACTCCTCCTCAGATGTTGACGAGTCTTAAGTGTCGAGTCTTCGCATCTTCAGTCTTTTATCAGTCCTCTTGAACTCTTCGAAGTATCCGACAATGTAAGCATCCTCAAACTTTCTCTTCTATATTCATCATCATCAACAGACTCCCCACAAACAATCTCTACTCGGATGTCTTCAGACTCCCCCTTTCGATATGCTGGGATCACAGTCTGGCATGTTGAAATCACAAAGTCTTCTGGTATCAGAACCTGGCTCTCTATCACTTAGAAACCTGCACATTCTCTACCTCACAATAAATTTTCTGATGATAACTCGTAAAAACAATCTCACCTGCTAATGAACCACTTGCAGGAATTATACAATCAAAGAATGATTTTACAATGTTAATCTTTGATGAACCACTTGAAGATATATCATTTTTATTTTCAAAATAACACACTCTCCCAAACCATCTGTTCATCATGTCTAGCACTCGGAATTTTGAAAATTAGCTCTCCAACACCAGTTGTCGAAAATCTTTTTGTATTTAAAAAAAAATGAAATGCAGTAAAGAAATATTCACAAACATTATTTTTGTGAGTTTGTGTAAGAGGATCATATCAGTTTATGTGACCAATCACTAGCACCGTTAAGCTTTAAACATTTTTAGCTCTAAACGATTCACGTTGATTGACGATATTGTTGTCCACTTAAACTCAAACTAAAAACTTTCGAGATGCTTACCGATACGTTTAGGTATATAAATTTTGAACTAAGTTCTTATGGACCCCACGATCTCAGCATATCCCCTCATCATGCAATACACTAACTCGAGTAATGCTTTTAAACTTTTATCAACTGTGATTTGTGTGAAAACAAAGCAGAATGTTTAAACATTAACAATCAGGTCGATACTTCCGTATACGCAGAGAAAGTCCAATGTTTAAACAAAATAAGAAAATAAAAATAAGTTGAAGTTGTTTAGGCTTTAACCACCAGGTCGATACTCCCGTATACGCAGAGGTGATCCAAAGCTTAAACGAAACACCAAAGAAAATAAAGCAGAACGTTTAGGCATTAACATCCAGTTCGATACTCACGTATACGCAGAGGATGTCCAATGCTTAAACAAAATAAAGAAATAAAACAAGTTTAAATCTTTGCAAAATAAAATGCACAAACACAGCGACTTTTCAGCAAAGTTGTGAAAGTTCACAAACTTAACCAGTTTTATGTCTTTCGACAATCAGCGATTACTTAGTAGGCACACAATCAAGAAGGACAAAACTAAGTACTATGCTTTCGACCATGTTTCCCACTAGAACTAGGCTTTTCATTTTAGGTTTGTATTGTTATCACAAATCTACTAGTCTAGCTGAGCCTACCGTCACATCTTTAGTAAGATCGTTTATCACATTTTATCTCTCCATTTCTCTAGCATGCTGTGACAGTCCACTGATTTACTATCATTTCCTCTTTTCTCAACAAAACTCATTTTTGAATTTTATCATGTTTTTGCCTTTTTTAAATTTTCAAATGTTTTTGGCTTTTCAGAAATTTCTACTCCCCCTAAAATGCAAACACATTAAAGAAAATTGAAAATAAACTATATAGAAAATTGACAACCGATATCAAATCGCCTCAATTTGCCATCCACTTGGCATAGACAATCAGAACTCCCCCTTACAACAAACTATTTTCTCATAATGATTTCAAAACACTTAAGTTTGTTTTAACCAAAATGATTTTTCCGGAAAATAAGTTTTGTTGATTTTACCACTTGAAGGTTAGGGAATCATCATCTTGTTTCTCAATCATTTGTAGGAAATCAGATACAATTTAATGTCCCTGATTTACCACTTGTTAGTGAAAACCTTTTCAACAACCACTAGCAGGTTCACTTTTCAACCACATCACTTGTAAAAATATAACAACTCAAATATACCACCTGCGAATTTACCAACCAAACATTTCAAGAATGATGCCGATTCCTGCTCCACTCTTACCAACCTGGGAGCTCCGGCAAGTCAGGTTTTCAAGCAAAGAAAATGTCCACCCAAGCCTGACCAGCCTTGGGTGATTTCAACTCTGAAGCAGTTGGGGTGTAAGTTGCTTTCTTTGTAGCATAAAACTCCTTTACCCCTTTAACCTTCCCATCGATCATTTTTCCAAAAATTTTCTTTACATTCCCATTAAACGCTTTTTCAACATCAAATTCATTCTTTTCAGAATAAAATTACTTTGAGATCTCAACCTTTCCAATTTTTGTTTTAAAATTTTCAGTCTTCAATGGTGGAAAGTTCTCATCATCCATCGGAGGAACTGAGTTTTCTCTTTTTACCTCAACCTGTGGCTCCTCCGATTTTGTGGAATCAGATTCATCGCCAGATTTTACCTCTGATTTCTTAACAACCCAAGCTTGGTTGTCAAGGTTTCCCCTCTTCTTGTAAAACCTTTTCGAACACTCACCAACCTCAAATGTTGAATTCTTAAACACTTTAAATCTTTCAGTTGGTGGTTCAGCTTTGTCAACAACTACTTCTTTAAGTTTTTTTGAGACTCCCTGTTTTGTTTTTGTTGCTTGAGGACAGTTCCATGCAATATGACCAACTTCATTGCATCTGTAACAGCTTCTTGTCTCTTTCCTTTGAAAAGCTCCATACTTCATCTTTTCAGCAAGAAACTCCTGGTTTGACTGTTTCCAGAATGAGCTCTTTGCTTCTTCTTCATGGCTAGTTCCTGCAACATATGTCATTTTTGATTTAAAATCTCGAACATATTTTTCATTTTTATAGTTTTCAGGTGGAATAAAACCAAGACCTTTCTTTTTGAACTTACTATTATGGTTTGGTTTCTTTCGAAATTCCGAACCATAATTGTAACCCATTTTCTTGTTTAACCGTTGTTGAAATCTTGAAGTGTATTTTTTAGGTTTTTCAGTAAGATTTAAATCTTTTATTTCAGAAATATTAATTTCTGTCATTTTGAAAACCTTTTTGATCATTTCAAATCGAACACTTCTTATTGGAAATTCTTTATCAAAATATAATTTGTCAGAATCATTCAAAGTATATGCAACTTCAAATGTTTCATCATTCAAATTAGATTTTGACAACAAAAATTCTTTACTATACACCCGTTTTCCCGACGACTTTGAACTCTTGACAAACGAACTCGAACTCCTGGACTCAGACATTGACTCGGACTCCTCATCCTTATCTAACACCTGATCGACCATCCTTTTTATTAACTCAGACTCATGATCTATGTCGGACGCTGTGAACGTGATATCAATATTGTCTGGTAATACGTCGGTTATCTCGGACTCTAACTTTATATTGACTGCCTTTTTTACTTGCTCCTCATTTGGTTTTCTAGACGAATACCCTTCCCAAATTGGAGGCGGACACTTGTTATAACAGACACTCTGTTTCTTACCAGTATCCTTCTTCTTCTTTGGTTGTTCATCTTTAAATGCCTCAAAACCTTCAACCGTTGGATAAATTCTATCAATTATGTAATCACAACTTGTATAACTTCGCAGCAATCTTCTGGTTCTTTCATTTTCAGCTTTCTCAGTTTCCAACTCTTGCTTCCATTTTGCACATTCTTCAATGTAAAAATTTATCTCTTTCTGCTTTGACATCATGGTAGCATTCAACATCTTCAAAGCTTTCTCTCTTTCAGAGTTAGTCTTTTCCAGACTATTCACAGTTCTGTTCAATACATCATATGACTCTTTCAAATTTTTTACATCAAACAACAACTGTTCTTTCAACTTTTCTAACTCACTAAACCTCTCATCTTTTTCTATACATTGTTTACATGACTCTAAACAAGTAAGACAAGGTTTTGTGACTTCAACTATCTTTTCTATCTCCACCATCTTTTCAACTTCAACTATCTTTTCCACTTCCACTATTTTCTCAATCACTTTGACTTCCTTCAATTCTTTTGCAGCTTTTCTCTCTTTGAGTTTCTTCAATTTATCTGCAAAATAAAATTCAAAACTGTCAGAAGATAAATGAGATTTTCCAATGTTTATCTGTTCAACTTCTTCATCATCATCACTAATATCTGTTGAACTGTTTTTAGAAGAAACAGATTCTTCATCTTCACTTTTCTCATCATCAGATAATACAGCCATCCATTCCTTTATCAACTCTGGCTTTTGCATAATCTGAGCAATAAAAGCTTTAACATTAGGATCAGCTGGAATGTACTTTTCCCAGTTAAAACCTTCAGCCACTTTCTCATCATCTTGATCAATAATGCCATAGTAAGCCTTCTTGTTTGCATCTTCGATCATTTTCCCATGTGCCGTTTGTGAATCTTTTTGTTGATGTGGTAGATGAGTGATTTGTTGATATATGGACTTCTTATAATAATCATCTTTTCCAAAAGGATCCTTTACTCCTCTTGGTTCCTGATTCTTGCACTCTCTTTTAAAATGTCCTTTCTCCCTGCAACGAAAACATACAACTTTAGATTTATCAAAACCTAAATTAGAAAGATTAGCATCCAAGAAATCACTTCTTCCTGTAATCATTCTAAATTTTTCTGCTCTCCTCAAAACACTAGCTAATGCCCATTTAATGTCCATCAGTTCCAACTCCTCTGCATCGATCTGGTCATAATCTTCCTTTGTGAGCATTGGATTACCAATTTTTCCGGCAATCAACCCTTCATAAGATTCTAATGCAGTGACCAGTAATCCCATATGACTTTTCACAACTTATTCAGAATAATTTTGTCCATTTTGAAGATGTAAAGCCACATTACACTGAATCAGATGCCCATTTCCAACAGATGCACTTTGAACACTTGGAGAATTCACATTTGAAAATCCACTAGTATTGATTGAGCTTTGACTGCTTGTTCCGGATGAATTTCCTGCACTAAATGCTGTTTGGATTTTTGGACTCACTTCAACTGTCTGAACATTTCCTTTAAAATACAGTTTGATATCTTGCTGATTACTTGAACTGTTCATTCTGGCAATTTTCTGCTGTTCAAGATCCTGTGCCTCCAGCTTTTCAATAAACTGAGCAATTGATAATCTGCTAAACTGTCCAGAATTTTTCAGAATCATCAGATATGTACCCCATTCCTTTTGTGGTAATGCATCAGCAAGCTTTTCTACCCATTCTGCTGGAGTTTTTGTAATCTTTAACTGTGACATGGTGTGTACAAGATGACAATATCTCTCAATGAGAGTCTTTGTTGTCTCACCAGGCATACAAGTAAACAATTCAAACTCTTTTTTTTAACAAAGCTGCTTTACTCTGTAGCATTTATGTACTTCCTTCAAATTTCTTTTTAAGAGCTTCCCAGATAGAATAAGTACTGTCATCATGTTGAAGCAACACAAATATATCCTCTTTAACAGCTTGTTGTAATAGATTGATCATCATTTTCTCTCCTTTATAACTTTCTCTCTCTTGCTCTGTGAATTCTGAAATGATTTTACCAACTCCCACTGAGTTTTGTGGCCTCTCATATTCAGTTTCAATGCTTTCCCAAGCTTTTAAATGGTTCGCTTGAACCCAATTCTCGAAACGTTTCTTCCATCCATGATAGTCTTCAATTCCCATAAGTTTCAGGGGGGTTTTTGCATTGTTCCGGTTTCATTCTCCATGTTTATGTTCTTAGCAATGTCAGCCGGAGTAGTCGGTGTTGTTGCAAAAGCATTGAAAAATTCAGAATCCATGTTTTGGTATTGAAGAATTTCTCAAATAAGCTTTCAAACGAACTGGTTCACCTCGTAAAAACACCTGAAATAGACAAACAAACGATCAGTTTAAACTGACTTATCAATTAACATAATAAGACTGGTACTCGAACTGGTGACTATTCTGTGCAAACTGCTATAACCCGGATCAAATTCAAAAGACCTGAAGACGTTCAATTCATACGTACTGGTTCAGTTTCAAACAATCTGAACTGAATTCAAGTGACCTTTTTCAAATGACCTGGCTAAACCACACGACCTTGACCCTTTCAAATGACTTCGCACACTGAAATCAACCCGTGTGATCTGATTGAATGGGCCAAAAAACTAATTGATTCAACTGGGCCGAGAATGTATTACTTGGACTGTAGCACTTTAGACTCAACTATATCACATACATGCATTCAATTCAACTGATTTGACCTCAAATTCCACTAACCCGACAACCTTGATGATTAACTGTTTTGTTCACGTGAAGTCTGACCCAACTAGAGAATTATATCAAAAATAAAATTCTCTTCAACTGAATAAAGGCTGACATCATTTTGATTCTAACAATTGTTATTGGACCGAGAAACACATGCAATCACTCCTTCACATGTAAACTTTGAACCAAACAATCAATTATAATAGCCGACAACATTGGTCCTTTAAATGTGTTCACATGCAAATTCGACAGACAACACATGCAACTTTGACTAAAATAGCTGACACTCTATAAACTCTATTGGGCCGCAAGTCTTGATCTATACACATGGGCTGACGACACATGTATCAACTTTGTTCAATGTCATATCATTGGACCTCAATATTACCACACATGCAATTGTAATGATGACCAACAACTGTTTAAATGTTCAACACAAAACGATGTAACTTCAAGCAGTTCACACAACACAATGCACTTTCACGTGAATTACTGAACCACTTTCAAACTGAAGTCATGTTTCAAACGGGACAGGTCAGTTTCAAATGACAACTTCAAACGGAATGGTTTCTTTCAAACGGGATGGATCAATTTTCAAACGGAAGGGTATGCACTTTCAAACGGGATGGCAGTTTTCAAACGGAAGGGTATACACTTTCAAACGGGATGGCAGTTTTCAAACGGAACACCTATGCTTCGTTCAAACGGAACCCAGTTTTCAGTCCATTTTTACCACCTTTACGTCGAATTTAGATCTGATATACTCAAGGGTTTGTTAAAACACAATTATGCATACATTGTGAAAGTTATAGCTGATTTTAACCATGAAAACTTGTTCAGTTTTGAAAGAAGGTGTAGAAATTAGAAAAATGAAGCTGAATTGGCAAGAACTCTTCCTCCTGAGCTCTGATACCACTTGTAGGATCGTTTTCTGACCCGAACGAGTCGATCAGAAGAGTTTATCTCAATACGAAAGTCAGAAACAGACGTGTAGAGTTCAATTCAGCTAGATTTTCTCATTAAAGTGTTGTATGATTGATATAATGACGTTTTACAACCTGACAACACTTCGGCAGCACTTCGTTGCACAAACCGGAAAGTTACAAATGAAATGAACATGGGGGTATTTATAGGAAAGGACCCTTCCGTTTGAAGGTGACATGCCACCCTTCAAACGGACACACTTCAAACGGAACACATGTTCAAACGGACAAGTTCAAACGGTTACATCTTCAAACATAACCTTTCAATTCCATATTTCATGTCTCATGATGTCACATGTGATGTCATATATGTGATGTCACTTGTGATGTCACATATATGATGTCATGTTTGTTTAAATCCGCAACGAACCCGAGACTCGATATAAGACGAAGACGACAGATGTATGCACTAACACAACTAACTCTCACAATCGGAATACGACTATGTTTACGCACCTTGACCACCCGGTCCATGATATCTAAAGGTTCTTCGACGAACTGCAACTTGTCGTCGATAACGGCACAATTAGTGTTTCATCAGACAAACACTTCTTCAATTGCGAAACATGAAAGACATCATGAATGTTACCCAGCTCAGCAGGTAACTCAAGTTTGTAGGTTACGTTACCGATTCTTCCCAGACTGTTGAATGGTCCATCGTGACGTCAGTTAAGCTCGCCACGCTTCCCAAGCGTTCTACACCCTCCCAGGGTGAGACTTTCAACATGATACGATCGCCTACAACGATCTTCCAGCGTTTCCCAAGTTTATCAGCTTTCTAACAGTCACGCGTTGCCACCAATCGACTCCCGATCCAAACAACATTCCCAAGAGTTTCGAGTACCAGTCCTGGACCAGTAATTAAGTTGTCAACCATCTCAGTCTAACAAGAAGGTTGGCCTTATCGTCTATGTAATGCCTCAACAGAGCTGTCTGGTTACCAAAATGATAGCTGCCGCCGTAGTACTCAACCATAGGTAAGAGTCCTTCAAATTTGCACCAAAGCCAGTCACACACATGCTCGCAGCATGTCTTCCAGTGCCATGAGAGTTCGTTTACTCTGACCGTTTGTCCAACGGCGGTAAACAATGCTCTGGTCCTGATGCGAGCCAAGGGTGTTGTGTATTGCCTGACAAAGATCATGCATAGATCAAATTCAGAGGTAACAGGAGTTGGCACCTCGTGCCTAAAATCCGCCTCTCTCAGAGGAACATTCACAACTGTGAAGACTCGTCAGTTTTCTTGATTGCAAGAAAGTGTGCTGGTAATGTGAGTCCATCAACGATCATCCAGGTGATAATGTTTCCATTTCGAGTTGTAAGTAGACCAACGATAAAATCCATGGCAGTCTATTCCCATTTCCATATATGCGTTTCTGGTTACTAATATCCCACCTTGACTTTCCCACAAGTCAAACATCGTTCTCATGCGTTGCTATGTGGGCCTTCAGGCCCTGTCATCCGTACATGGTCTTCAGGTTTTAATTCATCCTATCAAAACTCAAACGAATAGGATATCGGAACCCGTGTGCTTTGCCTGCACCAGTTCCCTAAGGTTGCTGTATAGTGAGGTCCATATTCGTTCCATGAAGTAGCAAATATCGTCCGACCTGCCAAAGGTTGCTTCCCCATGCCCCGCATGTGTCAATCTTGAGAACTCTCTTCCTTCAGTTCTTCAGTTTGAACAAGGCGAGTCTGATCAGGTATGTTAGAGTGGATAGAGAGCTGCAAAGCTCGTGCACATCCAGGTTTTACGATCGTATTCATTCAGAAGTTCCATCCAGGGATGCCATTAACTGATTTAACTCTCTCATAACCAGGGTACACGGGAGGCCCTTGTGATTGGTCTAGGTAACGCATTTGGTACCGTCCAAGTAATGCCTCCAAGTATATCCAAAGATCACGGTTTCCACCGCCGGTTGTGCCGTGCAGTTCCTCTTGTAACTCCATTACGTAAGTCATCACTCTCTTGTGTTGCGTCAACGTGTAACTGGGACTCTCATTCGAACCATAAGGATATACCACTGAATCACCCGCACCCTCGGTTAAAGACGATGCTCAGTGCATTGCAGAGTTGGGATTCGAAAGCTGGAAAGACGTCCCCCTGTTCTGCCTTTCACGAACACAACACCCGACTGTGCTAAAGAGATTTAAGCTGCGCGACCTCCGAAAATCCTGTGATTAATCTGCGATAGTATCAAGCGAAACCAAGAAATTGCTGTATCCTCGAAGGACTCTTTGGTGTCGATCAGTTTCCAACCAAGACGGATCTTAGTGAGATCCACGTGCATTCCCACTTCGCTGATTATATGTCCAAAAGGTACCTCTCGAGCCCAGAAATTACATTTAACAAGACTTTGCGCGGAGTGGCTCCTCCCTCAAGAGTTCTAAAATAAGATACAAATGCCACCCATGGCGTTCCATTCTCCTGGTCAGGATTCAGAATGTTGTCAATAAATACGGTCGATTCATGTGATCCCTGAAGCTGCTGGTGTGTTGATCAACTCAATGATCATGGTGTACAAAGTTGAAATGGCTGCATTTCGTTCGACATGCTGTTGTAAGAGCATTCTCCTCTTGGACTTCCATCTGATGATAGTTCATTCACTAGCCAATCCTCGAATGGAAGCTTATTCTTCACAACTGGTCGACGGGTTATCAATACGTGGACGAGGCAAACGGTTCTTGACTGTCACCTTGTTGAGTTCTCGATAGTCAGTACACATACGAAAAGGCTTCTCTTCATTGGTATAGCGAGGACTCCTTGAAGCGAAAACTCCTGTCAGACAGTTCCTGTAGTTGGTTAAACAGCTCCTGCAACCCTCCTGGTGCAAGACGGTAAAGAGTACGAGTAGTTAGAACTGTCTCTGGCGCGAGGTCAAACTGAGTTCCTACCTAACAGTTGTAGAGATGATCCTGGAAGTTCCTCGGGTAGCACATGGATGGTAATCATGAATAACTTGTGGATCCTCGATCCTTTTTTTCCTAACCTTACGTCTATAATAGTTGCTAACATAGCGGGGTAATCCCTCCGTAGACACTCCTGGCATTCATTGCTGAAATGACGCTAACCGTTGCGCCACTCTGACGCGTTAGAACAGATAACAATCCTCCACGAAGGAGAGGGATACGTAGAATCGTCTCCTCACAGGGTACATCTATCAAGAACAACAGAAGAAAGGTCGATGTCGAACACTTGTCCCACAAGGTCGAGTTTGCATCCCAACGATCATATGAGGTTTCCATTGTCTTGCCATCAGCCTATTCCACAACAGGTTGGGTTTCAAGAAACATCAGGGTTATAGAGAACAGAGACGAAGTGGTTCGTTACCAAGAACGTATATGCCACCATGTTATTACAATCCTGGCGTCGGCCACGCCAATCCTAAATGCCCCTCCATGAGCATCATTTCCCGAGTGGTTGTACTCATTGCGAGGATTTCCAGTACGGCCGTCGTTTCTTTGGTTGTTGTCGTTTTGATTTAGCAACAGCCACTCCATGTCGTAGGCACCTTCATTTCTATACTGTTGGTCGCCATTTCAAGTACCTTGATGTTGCCGTGACTGTTGCCTCCGATGCTATTGTTTGAAATGGAGCTCTACGATCTTTCATCAAGAGGGTCCATCTTTTCATATTCCGTGCCACATTCTAAGGCGCTACTCACTGTGCTGGCAGTTACCCACTCCACGTTTAGTCGATTGTCATTGCTTATGTCCCGATTGATTCATAAGAGTTGACTCCCATGAGTCGCTGACAAGGGTAAGGATTCGATTGAAGCCAATTCGCTGGTGCTCGTTACCGGTAATCAGGGTCGTCAAAGTACTGAGGTCGGTAAAGTACTACGCTCATCCTCTGGTCCATCAATGTTGCAAGTTGTTTGAGTAATACACGTTATGATACGACAGCGTTGCAGAAGTGATCGCACTTCGGGATCCAAGGCGTCAATACGTTAAGTTCCAGCAAACGAAGAATGGTGAGAAAGATATAGACCAATCATTGTCGTTGCAACATCCAACTCGGGGATGTTCGTACAAGCACCTAACATTCTACACAGTTCGCTCGGCGTTCAGATAGGTGTTCAGGTAATACTCGATAGCACCGAGATTCGAAAGGATCCAGAGAGGAATGGAAAGTTCATGTTCGAGTAGGGGACAATCACTGCTATGACCCCTATAGGTTTGTTATGTTTTACATCGATCAAATAACGGAACGGAACCCCTTTTTCACTTGTTAAGCCTCACTGGGACTCGCATGCACCCCACATTATTATTATGTGTGCACCCACAACAATATTGTGATTTGCATGTTCATCTCAGCTCCTCTTAACTCATGTCAAATGGTTCCTCAAACTCGAGTAGCAAACAAAGAGCATCACGAAGCGTAAGTCATGAAGGTTTAGGGAAATACCACCCTATCAGTCACATAACGCATGCAAGTAATACATGAATTCATACTGTCGTGCTAAACGTGCAATCACATGCATTATCATATGTAAGTGTTCACTAGTTATGCAGTACAATGAGTATACGAGAGACGAACCTTGCAATCTGGAGCTGAGTGTCATGGTCGTATTCACGTTTTCAGAACTGTTCGGTTATAGTCTGGTTTTACAAAAACATTTTTCCCCTTTTTAAAACCAAATTCACTATAACCAATGGCTCTGATACCAATCTATCACACCCCCAAAATACCACATTCTGAAACCCTCACGAGGCGTGTGACGTACCAGGATCTAGCCACCAATCACATTGAACTCATAGGTATATTTAAATAAAACTTTCATTTATTAACATTAAGTGTTACACGTTACAAATAATTCACAGTATACATCGGAAGCATAATTCATTCGTTAAGAGTTTATAAACCACAGGTAAAAAAAAACCATTAGTCTTGTGTTGCGATTCCATGTATCTCGACCCATGACCACTCCAGCCTCCCAGACAGCAAGTTCCAACGATATGCACCTACAGGCCTGCAAGGCATGTAACAATGAATCAACAACAAAGTTGAGCGAGTTCACAGTTGGTTGTCCATTTTTAAAGTTGTTCCAAAAACTAAAAGTTCTTTCGAAAACCATGTGTTAACCAATTCCTTGTTTCCCAAGCCATAACCAGTGGGGGCTACCCCATGTTAACCACTAGACCCGTTACCATATCGATCACTGACTGAAGTAAGTTGGTACCCTAGCGTAAATGTCTATCATCATTGACGTGCCCAGATGCATTAGTTCACGCCCGTCCTCTGCGGCACGGTGTGAGGCTTGTCAAACCTAAATAGCGCTAGCTAACTAATGACCCGCTCACCATTGGCCCTGCGATTAAGTCGATATAAAAAGAGGGACTTCATGATAGAGATTTTGGTCTAGTATCAGTGTTATCACCCTTCAATAAAGAGGATGTGGTACGTGTCCCCAAACCAGGAGATCACGCAGGTTCCGACTAAATCCTTAGTATGTGTTATCACCCTTCAATAAAGAGGATGTAGTACGTGTTCCAAACCAGGAGGTCACGCTGTTTCCGATTAAATCCTTTACCCATTCCCAACCACCAGGAATCCTATACCTTGTAGAAAGTGTGAACGCACCTTGGTTTGCTCGGTATAGATTAGTTTCTTGTTTAACAGTTGATCAAACATGTCCTAGCATAGTTACTGATAACAGTCAGTTCTATGTGCACATGCACCATATATTACACGTACGCTCAATTCACGTATTCATCTTTCACATAAAGCACATTTATTGAACAGGTAACGCACATATATAGTTTGAGTCGTGACCGCTAATCCATTCACCTAGTGCCTTCGGATCGTTGCTTAACATATAATGGTTCAAACTTACATCACACCTACGTGCATAGTCTTATTCACAAACACTACCAGCCCAACCATTAAACATGTTCGGCCCACACTTAAGCAGATCTGTTACCCTTGTGGTGCGGCCCGCTATCATGCCAGCCCAAACATAAAGTGGTTTCCAACACCACTCGGCCCATTATGAAGGTAACCCAGTTTCCTTTGTGTGGCCGGTTGGGCCGTACAATTCATTTATAAACATACCTCATATACTAGTTCTAGTTTACAATTGAGACCAATAACAACCCAAACATAATATACTTATACATATATTACTCACACACTTCTTCAAAGCCCAATATTAGACATGTGCGGCCCACCGAGGTAAACAAATCCATTCATTTGATGCCGAGGATGCAGCCCATCACCATCAACCAGAAACATTGAATCTGGCTTAACAGCCTGTTCCCATTGATTTTTACCATAGTTTTAGCATACCTTGGGCTTGTTTATGTGCCCCCCAAGTATTTAAAACTATGGGCAACATGTGTATGGCCAAGATCAAGCTTTGATCTACTCAAAAAACACATGTAATGATCCTATTGATTCAAGATTTCCTATAAATAACCATTATATTTGCCATTTTCATTTGCTCATCATCTCAAATCAGCTCTAAGTTGAAGCTCTCACTTGTTGAAAGCTTCATACCTGAGTTTTCTTGTTCTATCTCCAAGCTTGGACCCCTTTGTAAGTTTCTTTCATGCTTGGTAATGCTTTTCAAGCATAATAGTCAAACAGTGTTTGACTTTCAGCATTGACCATGAATTGGTCAAGTCAAAGTTCGTTTAAACTTTGCAACGTGAGCGTAATCACGATGGTTATAGTTCCTTGTGACTATACCTACTGATTACCACGTTGATTAGGCGACGAGTCAAAGTTTCGGTCAAAATGCGTATTTATTCGCATTTTGCGACGAAGCTATTTTCAGGTATCAAAACCCTTTGTTTTGATATCAAACCTGTTTTCTAATTTAGTTAAACATGTTTTAACATGTTTAACTCGTCACTTTTAGTCTAGAGCTTGTTTAGGGTTGTAAGTTAAGCGGTCTAAACCACCGCGTAAACTTTCGAACCCGACCCGTTTCGTCGATCATTAGGGTCCGACCAAACATATTTTGTGACCATAGTTGTATAGGGAATAACCTTCTGAGGTTATACCTTATGGTCACTTTGTTTAGTTAGTTGTATGATAGGTAGTTTATATGCCTTAGGAAAATGACCAAAATGCCCCTTTTACGTATAATTTCATTTTAAGCATATGTAACCTAAATTTTGACATCTAAACTGATTATGTAATGTTATTAGACATGTTAAGACATATAATATGTAACACCTCGTAAAATCATGTCCAATATAATATAGACACGTGTCATGGACTTTAATCAAGTAACAAAGTGATAACGAGGGACTAAAGTTGACTGATGTGTGCAAAATGCAACATATAAATTACATCAAATGTGGCATAAAAGTAACCCTTTTTTAGTACTAATGTTGGAAAAAGTGTGTTTTTGTCTTCCTTTTGTATTTTCAGGATTAAATGAGCTCAGATGAACAAAAGAAGCAAAAAGGCAGCTAAATCTAACATAAATACAAGAAAAGGAATAAACGTGGCATGCCCGACCCCCGACAACATCTTCCTAAGCAAAAACAAGAGAACAGAAGGCTGAACACGCCCCGTGCTCAATGGCGTGCCCAAGTGTCTGCAGAAAAGACAAAGTTGTAGAAGCTTCTATCACCCACCACGGGGCCGTGGTCAACTCTAAGATTCGCAGAATCTGGGGAAATCTTGATAGTACAGATACGCTTCTACACACGGGGTCGTGCCCAGCGGACACGGGGGCGTGGTCAACTAATGCAGACAAACTGCAATTAATGAAGAAAGAGAAGGAGGGTGGACACGGGGCCATGCCCGAGCTGCTGTTCAGGCTATAAATAGGGATGCTTGGCTCATTTGCAAACCATCCCTTGGCACACCACCTCTCTCACACTTCACCCACACTCCACCACCACCACAACACCATCATCCACCACCATCATCCATCATAGAGTGTGTGAGTCATCTCGGGATCCAAGATTGATCGTAAGAGTTCTTGACAATCAAAGGCCATGTTTGCCTAAGTCTCTTACATCACTTGGTGAAGACAAGTGTCTAGTGTAATACTTCTAATTTTTAATCTTTTCGCACTTTTTATTTGGTTATGTATTAATGACTTTAATAATTAGTTTCTTATGTTGAAGGTGATTCTTCCGTATCGTTTGTCCGTGGTGTCTTGGCATTATTTTACTGTCTATATAAAATAAAAGATTTTCACCATTTATATCTCCACGGTCTATATGGAGGTATGTTGGCTACCTGGTCGGGGGTTAAGGGAACGGTTTGGTAAGAGTCTTGCCTTGTTCAGTGTATAGATCCTGCAAGGACCTAGGTCAAATTTAGTAGGACCTCCTTCAATACCCACCGGTATTGGATGGCGGGGGTCCAAACTATTTGATCCCCTCATATGTGAGCTACTATTAAAACTTTAACCCTAGGTCAAATTTAGTAGGACCTCCTTCAATCCCCGCATTTCTACAAATCTTTAATATTAAGGTATGTCCAGAATAGGTCTTATGCATGGAAATAGTTAATATAAGATTATAAGATTAACTATAAGATTAACCAGTCATATTAGTTATAGGATTGTGTATCCTAAATTATAAAAAAAATCACATTTTTGAACAGAGGGCAAAATCGTAAATTAATGTTATGTGTTTTAAGCTTATACTATATATTAATATTTAATCTTATATATATCCGCTATATTGTTATAACTAATGTTTTCAATTAAAGAAAGTAATTTATGTATAGTATATATCTCTGGATAACCCATAAATACAATGTCAGGGGTCACATACGCACATATTCTTCCAAATAATGCCTCTCAATCTTAAATATATATTATAATTGATTCTTATAAATGAAAAGGTAGGAATATGATAATTGGAGTAGATATATAGATGGTTACTTGAGGAGAAATTATTAATGTGATATAAATAGAGGGTCTTGTATAGTTTAACCCATTAGTTAAAAATGAAATTTGTTCTTATGAGTCCAGAAATTTATATTTGGACTAATTTATTTCCTTAAACTTTTATTTATCCATCCTTTGATTCCAAAATAATATATTCAATAAATTTAACAGAAGTTTATTTTATTATAAAAAGGATAAATAAAGTAATGGGAATAAGCTCGATGATTGGTACCATCGGTTATATAGTTGTATTGTTATAAATTAAAGATATTACAAAATAATTTAGTATTATATACATATGTGTGTGTGTATTACATAAGTTTAAATATTAAACTAGAGATTTGAAAATTTCATTTTGTTTCAAAATAATAAATATACACATGTATATACATAATAGAATCTCTTGATGGTATACACAATATAATCATCAAATATCTTCTGAAGATAAACATAAGAGAAAATAGCACTGGTAATTCTTATAAAGACATGAAGCCATTATAAGAATAAATCATGAAACCTATTATGTTTTAAAATGCCATCTGTCTCAATAAAATATACTTTGCGACGGAATCTAACAATATATAAGCATAAATAAAGTTAACTGTAAGCATACTTATCACATTAAACCTAGCCATAATATTAGTGGAAATAATGATATTTTTGTCCAAAACTCCATTTTTTTAAACAAAAGAAAATCACAACCATAATGATACCTATGCTTAAACAAAAGAGTTAGATATGTACTGGTAATATCCAAGATAGTATTTAGACTTGAACCTAAGAACAATGCCTTAGTATAAGCTTCGAAATAAGCTAAATTACTTGTGTAAATAAAGTGTGATGGATGTTGGTATGCCGTGAGGATAATGACTAGGACAGTGCAAGTATGATAAATAAGCAATAACACTTGGCCACTGTTATTTCTTGTTTATTAGTACTACTCTGTTCTAGAATATGATCCATCATGAGAATACTGATTTCCTTGTTTCTTGATGCAAATCATAATAAACAATATACCTTTGAAATCATGATTTGAGAAAATCTATTTATGAGAAATACAATGATAACTACCTCTCCGACAAGACTGGGTATGGTGTCGTAGACTCTCCAGCTTGTACGGGTAAGATGGGGGTACCTCTCCGGCAAGACCGGGTGAGATGAGGTATATGTTATGTTAATGGAATTCCCTAAACAGTACCATGACCTGATGTCTGACCTGTTTTTGGAAATATAAATCTGTTAAGTACATTAACCTTATGAAGGGTGTATATATTATCATATGTGAAATATATGATTATAAAGATATGTATATCAATAAGGAAATCCAAAGATCATAACGATTGACAATTAGGGATAAATCACGAACAGGATGTCAATGATAATTCTAGATTTAATTATCAGGAATCTCTCGTATACGTCTATAATTCCGATATCAAACACTCTTTTCTTTGATCATCTGTCTCATAACTCGTGTGAAAGATGAACGACGGGAACCCTTTTTAAAGTTAGACGCCATCAAAATTATAAGAATTCCCTTATAATACCTTAGATTATTAACGCATTGGGAAACCTGTAACTAAAAGCGGTGTTAAAATACAAAACATATTTCAGTCAAGGATAAGAATCTCTTAGAAAATAGTTCTGGTCAAAGTAAAGTGAAATTCAAAACAAAGACCAGAATATACCTTGAAACTAAACTAACTAAAAATATTCATCCATATTTCAGGGAATCTCGAGGACGAGATTTAAAACAAGGTGGGGAGGATGTAACATTCCCAAAATTTTTATTTATATATATAAAAACTTATGTTATTAAAAGGATGTATCATGGGTAAGTTGACCGATGGAAATATGAGGTATTTTGGGCAAGAGTAGGAACCATTTAATAATTAAATTATAAAAAAATACATTATATTTGAACCTACTCCATTTTTAATGAAACTTGGTTCAAAATGTAGATAAAAATATGCTCGTCCTAATGGCATATTCATTATTTTATAAAACGTCATATTTTAAGAGTTATACGCGCCAAATGAGTAAAACAGTTAAATTAATTATAATATATATTAAATAAAATAAATCACAACATAAAAGTTGTGCATGTATGCACGTGTAACTAGCATGGATCATATGAATGATTTCAAATTGTGAATGATTTCAAATTGTGTACGTGTACTCTTAGGTTAGCGTAAACACAAAGCAAAAAAGGTGAGTATAAATAAGAAGCTCAGCTTCTTTTCTTTTGCCATATCATTCTCTCGAACTCCCTCTCTCTCTCTCTCTAAATCTATAAAATATATATTTTCTTAGTATTACACCCCTATAATAATAAAGCCATGCCCCGTTTTAAGTATTGTAATCCCGGGTCACTGATGCCCTGTCCGATTGACGTAGGGCCCCGTAACGTATGTCAAGGCTCTGCCTAAATTCGTTGGGGTTCTGTCTCGTGACGTAGGGATAAAGTTAAATTGGGTTACTATACTTAATGTGGGTACACTATATATTTTATTAAATAATCCAAGAGTTGTACCAAGATATATCAACCCAACAAAAATATTTCTGACACCCCTAATATATTTAGAATACCCCTATATGTCCTAAATTACACCCCTCTACGAAAACCGGCCCCGAATAACCTTTATTTCATTAAAAACAAATAAAATAAGTTTTACCAACCGCTCACGGGCCGCGAAGACCTTGTCTTCGGGCTACGCGGGGCGCGACAACTTAAGATCCAGACACACCCGGAAGCCGCCACGTGTCAATGACTCAGCAACTGTGATGCCGCCTTAGGGCCCTCGCGAGCCGCGTAAAACCTTGCTACACCCTTCGCGGGCAGCGAGAAACGGAAGATAAGGCCCTATAAATAGCAACCATCGGCAGTTCATTCAATTCGTTCAGAATTCAATTTTCTCTCTCAATTTCTATAGGTTAGGCTCTATACCCGGACATTATACCCCCCTAATTAGCGAAGCTCTGCCTCGTTGTAAGTATCATAACCCATGGATACGTATTAGATACGCTGCCCGATTGATCTAGGGTTCCGTAACGACTGTCGTGGTTCTGCCCGACGTAGTCATTGGAATGCCGTCTCGGGAAGGGTATTGCTAATGTTAAAATTGGTTATTATACTAACACGTGTGCATTGTTTATTTAATTAGATTATAACCAGGAAGTCACAAAGGAAGGACCTAAAATAGCAATGTGAGTGGATCCGTTTTTGTAAACCTTTTTGGGAATTGTTTTTACAAAACCTCATACAATTAATTATATATCAAGCAGTTATTGAGTATTTGTAAGAATACAATTATCATGAGTATGTTGGGGTTTTGTATACAAAATTTGTTACCACCTGGTCAAGGAGTAACATCTCCACAAGTCGGGTCTGACAGTACCATGGTGTTAATTGTTATAACTTGGAAACAAATATAATTGCGAGATCGCCCTCAATACTGTACAATGGTTTTTATTAAACTTGATTAAACTAGGATTCACTCACCAGTATTTCCTGCTGATAAAATGTTTTAAACACGTGTTTCAGGTAACTTAGTGTGAAGCCTATAAAAGCCAGCTGGAGAGCACTGAAGGCTTGGAAAAGTGGCAATAAAGTTACCTAAAATAAAATAGATGTTTTTATTAAATAAAATAGGATTTATTCCTATGAAAATGTGTGTACTTCAAACTTGAGTTTTATCCCATGTGTTTAATATTATGAAAATGTGGTATCTTACTCTGATCAAATATTTCCTAACTATGGTCCTGATGAAAATTCCGCTGCCAAATTAGACAATACGCGATACCACCGAAACTGGCTCGCCGCCGCCCGTTCCCGGGAATTAGGGATCGGGGGTTGTGACAGAAGGTGGTATCAGAGCCTTGCCACTGGTCTAAGCCAAAGAAGTGTTCTGCTGACACTTAAATTTTAAATACGTGTTAGGAAATAATTTATGTAATTATGTGTTTCATGTTAGTTGACTATTTGTTAGTCTACAGTATGGGTAAGCAAAGAATTTCGGACATCTATCATCAATTAGATAGTTCACCAAAAGATAAGGGAACCTCATTTCAACCAAATCCCTCAGGATACTCAGCAGATACTGAGGAAGGAATATTTATTCATAAGGCACAGTCTAAGAAACCATTTACCACTAAGAAGAGAAGTTGGATTATTAGAAAAAGTCAAGAGAAAATAAAGAAGTCACAACCAAAGGAAGTGATAATCAATAAGGAAATAAATACACAAACTCAGGAAACAGGCAATAACCTACCATGGGAAGATGAATTAAATGGACAATGGGTAAATCTCCATATGTTAGCCACTACAGCAGTAAATGCTAACTTATATTAAATAGTTGAACCGCCAAACCAGTACCAGCACCCATGCCACCTATGAGCCCGAAACTTTAAAGGAACTTCGCCCATTAGATAACAACTTAGTAGAGACAGGAGATAGAATAAACCTTACATAAAAGCATGTTGAGCATAATACTCCTATAACATAGATAGACTAAAATAATTTATGGATGCATAATCACTAGTATATTTTGAATTCCAGTTGTAGTTGTAATAAATACATATATATATATATAAGTCGCAATGTTCGCCGTTTTTAATCAATCTATTTTTATGATTGTACCCAAATGTTTATACTAGAAATTTGTCTGTGATAATTAATACCACCTACTCAAATAATATTATAATATACATCAAACTAAGTTAGTTGTTAACAAAGCAATCATGTTCATGACTTTCTTTTGGAACCAATCATTTATTTTGGTTTAAAATACATATTGAAATTTATGGTATAAAGCTTTAAACCTTCGTGATTTTAATAATATTGTTTCAAAATAATTTATATTTAAATAAATAAAACCGAAGCTATTAAATTAACCAAAAGGATTTTAAGAATTAATAAAATTTAAAAGATTGCTTTAGTGGATCGAGCCAAAGCAAATTTTGAAACCCTAGTGTACCAATTTACCATTCCATTTTATCCCTTCTGGTTTATAACCAGTTGGCCATAAGACATCATACTTTCATAGTTTTATGAAATAACTGATGTTGGGATTACTTGTAAAGATTTCTATTAAAATACTTAGCGATAAAATAAATGGTTAAATGAATATGATGGGTATTCATGATTAAATAAAATCATTTAAATTTTTTTTTAGATTTGGGTTGGTTGGACTACGTAGAAAGGCCTAACTAAACGTTGAAAACATTTCTACAAATCTTTAATATTAAGGTATGTCCAGAATAGATCTTATGTATGGAAATAGTTAATATAAGATTATAAGATTAACTATAAGAATACCCAGTCATATTAGTTATAGGATTGTGTATCCTAAATTATAAAAAAAAAATCACATTTTTTAATAGAGGGCAAAATCGTAAATTAATGTTATGTGTTTTAAGATTATACTATATATTAATATTTAATCTTATATATATCCGCTATATTGTTATAACTAAAGTTTTCAATTAAAGAAAGTAATTTATGTATAGTATATATCTCTTGATAACCCATAAATACAATGTCAGGGGTCACATACGCACATATTCTTCCAAATAATGCCTCTCAATCTTAAATATATATTATAATTGATTCTTATAATGGAAAAGGTAGGAATATGATAATTGGAGTAGATATATAGATGGTTACTTAAGGAGAAATTATTAATGTGATATAAATAGATGGTCTTGTATAGTTTAACCCATTAGTTAAAAATGAAATTTGTTCTTAGGCTATACGGTATGGGGACCGTCCCCCATCCCGTCGAGCTCCGGCGACGCCGGCTCACCATCCCGGCCCACCCCCGTCCCGTCCTCAACGTCGAGATGTTGCCGTTCGCGATGAAGCAATTATTGTGGGCCCTAATTTTAAAGCAACGGTTATATGAGAATTAAAGCTTCCAAATTAAACCCTAATTTTAAACCTGGGTTTCAAAAAAGTATTCGCCGGAGGTCAAACTGGTCTCAATCGAGCAGCTTTGTGTTGTTTCAAAGCGGGATTTGAGCTCCGTAAAAGTCTTCGCCGGAGGTCAAACGGAGTTTTTGCCGGAGGTTAAACTGGTCTCAATCGAGCAGCTTTGGATGATGAATTTGAGTTGTGTTGAACTTTGAAAGCTGATAAGGATTTTTTTTCAGTTGTGAATAAAGCAATGTAAAAGAAGAAGAAAAGATAAAGAGAAGAAGAAAAGAGAAAGAAAAGAAGAAGCTGATAAGGATTTTTTGTGGGTTTGATGATGATAATGTGGTTGATGTGTTAAAAAGTGACAGAAATGTAAAAGAAGAAGAAAAGAGAGAGAATAAAGCAAAGAAATAAGGTGTGTTTTTTTTATGAGTAAATTGCTAATAAATATTAAAAAAGTAGATAAATTTAAAAAAAAAAGTTAAGATTGTGGGGTAGGATCATCTAGGACCATCCTTCATACCCTCTAGTTTTGTGGGATGGACCATCCTTGGGAGGACTATGACGTGGCGCCTACGTGGCGGATCATCCTCCCTTGGAGGACCATCACCATACCCTCTAGCCTTATGAGTCCAGAAAGTTATATTTGGACTAATTTATTTCCTTAAACTTTTATTTATCCATCCTTTGATTCCAAAATAATATATTCAATAAATTTAACAGAAGTTTATTTTATTATAAAAAGGATAAATAAAGTAATGGGAATAAGCTCGATGATTGGTACCATCGGTTATATAGTTGTATTGTTATAAATTAAAGATATTACAAAATAATTTAGTATTATATACATATGTGTGTGTGTGTATTACATAAGTTTAAATATTAAACTAGAGATTTGAAAATTTCATTTTGTTTCAAAATAATAAATATACACATGTATCTACATAATAGAATCTCTTGATGGTATACACAATATAATCGTCAAATATCTTCTGAAGATAAACATAAGAGAAAATAACACTGGTAATTCTTATAAAGACATGAAGCCATTATAAGAATAAATCATGAAACCTATTATGTTTTAAAATGCCATCTGTCTCAATAAAATATTCCTTGCGACGGAATCTAACAATATATAAGCATAAATAAAGTTAACTGTAAGCATACTTATCAAATTAAACCTAGCCATAATATTAATGGAAACAATGATATTTTTGTCCAAAACTCCACTTTTTTAAACAAAAGAAAATCACAACCATAATGATACCTATGCTTAAACAAAAGAGTTAGATATGTACTGGTAATATCCAAGATAGTATTTAGACTTGAACCTAAGAACAATGCCTTAGTATAAGCTTCAAAATAAGCTAAATTACTTGTGTAAATAAAGTGTGATGGGTGTTGGTATGCCGTGAGGATAATGACTAGGACAGTGCAAGTATGATAAATAAGTAATAACACTTGGCCACTGTTATTTCTTGTTTATTAGTACTACTCTGTTCTAGAATATGATCCATCATGAGAATACCGATTTCCTTGTTTCTTGATGCAAATCATAATAAACAATATACCTTTGAAATCATGATTTGAGAAAATCTATTTATGAGAAATACAATGATAACTACCTCTCCGGCAAGACTGGGTATGGTGTAGTAGACTCTCCAGCTTGTCCGGGTAAGATGGGGGTACCTCTCCGGCAAGACCAGGTGAGATGAGGTATATGTTATGTTAATGGAATTCCCTAAATAGTACCATGACCTGATGTCTGACATGTTTTTGGAAATATAAATCTATTAAGTACATTAACCTTATGAAGGGTGTGTATATTATCATATGTGAAATATATGATTATATAGATATGTATATCTATAAGGAAATCCAAAGATCATAACGATTGACAATTTGGGATAAATCACGAACAGGATGTCAATGATAATTCTAGATTTAATTATCAGGAATCTCTCGTATACGTCTATAATTCCGATATCAAACACTCTTTCGTTTGATCATCCGTCTCATAACTCGTGTGAAAGATGAACGACGGGAACCCTTTTTAAAGTTAGACGCCATCAAAATTATAAGAATTCCCTTACAATACCTTAGATTATTGACGCATTGGGAAACCTGTAACTAAAAGCTGTGTTAAAATACAAAACATCTTTCAGTCAAGGATAAGAATCTCTTAGAAAATAGTTCTGGTCAAAGTAAAGTGAAATTTAAAACAAAGACCAGAATATACATTGAAACTAAACTAACTAAAAATATTCATCCATATTTCAGGGAATCTCGAGGACGAGATTTAAAACAAGGTGGGGAGGATGTAACATTCCCAAAAATTTTATTTATACATATAAAAACTTATGTTATTAAAAGGATGTATCATGGGTAAGTTGACCGATGGAAATATGAGGTATTTTGGGCAAGCGTAGGAACCATTTAATAATTAAATTATAAAAAAGATACATTATATTTGAACCTACTCCATTTTTAATGAAACTTGGTTCAAAATGTAGATAAAAATATGCTCGTCCTAATGGCATATTAATTATTTTATAAAACGTCTTATTTTAAGAGTTATACGCGCCAGGAGTTGTACCAAGATATATATCAACCCTCCAAAAATATTTCTGACACCCCTAATATATTTAGAATACCCCTATATGTCCTAAATTACACCCTGTATACGAAAACCGGCCCCGAATAACCTTTATTTTATTAAAAAACAAATAAAATAAGTTTTACCAACCGCTCGCGGGCCGCGAAGACCTTGTCTTCGGGATACGCGGGGCGCGACCACTTAAGATCCAGACACACCCGGAAGTCGCCACGTGTCAATGACTCAGCAACTGTGATGCCGCCTTAGGGCCCTCGTGGGCCGCGTAAAACCTTACTACACCCTTCGCGGGCCGCGAGAAACGGAAGATTAGGCCCTATAAATAGCAACCATCGGCAGTTCATTCAATTCGTTCAGAATTCAATTTTCTCTCTCAATTTCTATAGGGTAGGCTCTATACCCGGACATTATACCCCCTAATTAGCGAAGCTCTGCCTCGTTGTAAGTATCATAACCCCTGGATACGTATTAGATACGCTGCCCGATTGATCTAGGGTTCCGTAACGGCTGCCGTGGTTCTGCCCGACGTAGTCGTTGGAATGCCGTCTCGGGAAGGGTATTGCTAATGTTAAAATTGGTTATTATACTAACACGTGTGCATTTTTATTTAATTAGATTATAACCAGGAAGTCACAAAGGAAGGACCTAAAATAGCAATGTGAGTGGATCCGTTTTTGTAAACCTTTTTGGGAATTGTTTTTACAAAACCTCATACAATTAATTATATATCAAGCAGTTATTGAGTATTTGTAAGAATACAATTATCATGAGTATGTTGGGGTTTTGTATACAAAATTTGTTACCACCTGGTCAAGGAGTAACATCTCCACAAGTCGGGTCTGACAGTACCATGGATGTTAATTGTTATAACTTGGAAACAAATATAATTGCGAGATCGCCCTCAATACTGTACAAAGGTTTTTATTAAACTTGATTAAACTGGGATTCACTCACCAGTATTTCCTGCTGATAAAATGTTTTAAACACGTGTTTCAGGTAACTTAGTGTGAAGCCCATAAAAGCCAGCTGGAAAGCATTGAAGGCTTGAAAAAGTGGCAATAAAGTTACCTAAAATAAAATAGATGTTTTTATTAAATAAAATAGGATTTATTCCTATGAAAATGTGTGTACTGCAAACTTGGGTTTTATCCCATGTGTTTAATATTATGAAAATGTGGTATCTTACTCTGATCAAATATTTCCTAACTACGGTCCTGATGAAAATTCCGTTGCCAAATTAGACAATACGCGATACCACCGAACCTGGCTCGCCGCCGCCCATTCTCGGGAATTAGGGTTCGGGGGTTGTGACACGGTATCTTACCAACACTATACTACGCTCACGATGGGTGCACTTGCCCATATGTGTGTTTAGTGTTAGTAAATATCGTGTTTTATAAATTTAAAACTTGGCTAAAAAGTGTAAAAGGGATTAAATTATACATTAAAAACCTATCACACCTAACGCACATCAAGTTTTTGGCGCTGTTTCCGGGGATACAAGGATTTTAAGAAAGTTAGGAATCAACGGCCTAATCATTTTTTTCTAATTTTTATGTTTTTTTTAGGATTTTCTTAATTTTTCAGCTTCTGCAGAACTCAGCACGGGCCATGCCCGCTGAACACGCCCCGTGCCCAATCTTTGGAACTGGCAATCCTATTTTAAGTCAGACAGTAAGCTGAACACGGGGGCGTGCCCACTCAACACGCCCCGTGCCCAAGTTTCAGTTACTGAAAACAGGACCGTAAGATCCCGACGGTTGGTAATTTCTGACACAAACATGAGAGATACTGATATTTTTTACTTTCGGCACTCTTATGGTACGTGGTGTCAAATATGTGGTGGCCCTCATAAAGATTTAGAATGTTATTTTCTAAATTATAAGCCCTATTATATA
Source organism: Helianthus tuberosus (assembly GCA_030545235.1). NCBI lineage: Eukaryota > Viridiplantae > Streptophyta > Magnoliopsida > Asterales > Asteraceae > Helianthus > Helianthus tuberosus. Next base: position 95,458,662 of record CM060447.1, read on the forward strand.
GACCCATTGTTCTCCTGTAGCCTTAGGAGGGGCGAAAGTAAAAATAATCCCTATCTCTCCCTCGAATGCTCTCAACCGGACCTTCTAGGAGAAATGCTTCTTGACGAACTATTTCAATTGGAAGATCTAATTCTTAATTGGTTAAAAGAACTTAAGATGGATTTCAATAATTCATCTCAAGACGATACCCAAGAAGAATTGTTAGGATCGCATTCGAATAAAAACAACTTCGTTGTTCCCAATATAACCTCTAACTCTAGCAAAGACTTGGGCGATAGTCGTCCCTGTGTCGATTGTGCCGTGAAGGACTCCCCATCGACTTCGTTCGGTGCATACGTAGACCTGAGCGATTCGGCATAGACCTTCTTTAACGAGAGCCCGGGAAAGGGTTGGACTTGTCCACCTACAATTAGCATAGGAATCACCCTCATCGACAACCTCTTGCGTTCTCGTCTTAATCTAGAGCAATTAAGGTATCTTAGGCACTTTGGGGTTGTTCCATCCAGTAAGGAACCACCCGATCCGGATAAGTTCCTTAGAAATAGACGAAACTTCATAAACAGCCTCTAGACACGGGGCCGTGTCCAGGTCAACATGCCCCGTGTCCACCAAAAGATTTGACGGTGGGACTAGAGGGATGCCTTTGAGAGGTCAACCTTTTGCACCAAAGGTTGAACATTCTCGCCTCTCCTCCTTTGGTACCAATTATCACCCAAAGGGCATGGAATGTGGTACCAGAAGTCATCATACCAGCCGAATGGTAAGCCATACACCCAGAACCCACTCGAGACATACTACAAGGGGTTCCAGTTGGTGTCACTCCCCATCCACAAGATGTTGAGGAAAATGAAGCCACCTTCTTCCTCCCTAGAGAGATAGAAGAATGGCTTTAACAACATCTAGGGAACACCCCTCGGCTCGGAGTTCTATAAAGCTTTTAGATACTGGAAAACTATTTCTGGAATTTTGGTTCCTATTGTAAAAGTAGAACTCCTTAGGATGATTTTATGTATCACTTGACCTATCTAATTTAGGACCCTTAACTTTTATTTTTCTACTTTGTTTTCAATTTTCTAGGACTATTATGTAATTTTCTCTATTTAATGGAATGACGGTTTTAGTTAAATTGGTGTTTGGATGATGTTGTAATGGATAAATCACACTCAGGATGGTGAAGGATACCAAGGAAAACTTGAAGCAGCGCCCCATGCACAAAAATAGGGCCACCCAACAAATTTTTCTTCATTACAGCAAGTTCAGCACGGGTCGTGCTCACCCAACACGCCCCGTGCCCAGCCGTCTGCAAAAAATGCCCAGTTCAGGTAACTGGACACGGGCCGTGCTCACCCAACACGCCCCCGTGCCCAGGCTTCTGTTTCTTTTTACTCATTTTTGTTACTGGCGATCTGAACACCGGGCCATGCCCGGACACCACGGGGCCGTGTCCAGACGCCCAGTAACATATTTTTTTGTTTTTTTCACACCTTTTTACACATTCAATCAACCTAAAAACTTATTTTTGGGACACATTGAGGACAATGTGTAATTTAAGTGTGTGGGGGGGGGGGGGGGGGATGCTAAATGATGGAGGCATTATGACTAACCCTTTTTATTTCTACACCATTATTTTTCTTTTTTTTACCACCTACCCAAAATCCCCCTAGTTAACCCCTTTGAGCCTAAACCTTTTCATTTCTTAACCCAAAACAAACACCCTTTTACCCACCAAAACTTTCCTTTTTATTTTTAACCCTTTGTTTTAGTAACAAGCTCGATTTTTCTCAAGTCTTCCATATGAAAAAAAAATGATAATGAAGCAAAAAAAAAAAAAGAAGTAAAACAAGTTTATCAAAAAGAACTTTGTTTGAAAAAAAGTGCTTCATCAAAAATAAAAAGTTACAAAAAAATAAAAAGTCTTACGAAAACCGACGCTTTTTACGCCTTTCGCCCTTTTACTAACCACTAGCCCAACCACCGACCTTTAACCCAAGCCTAACCCTTCACCCAAAAAGTCCTCTTGATATTTACAAAGGTGTATAGTTAAAAAGGAGGAGGATGGATTGCTTGGCAAGCTTATGGTAGGAGTAAGTTCCATGCCGCACTCGAGTGATTCACTAAAAAAACATTTTCGGCCGAGTGTTGAGTGATCCCCGTAAGGTATGTGAACTTGTATATAAGTGGAATTTTAAAAAGGCATGTTATGGCCTAATAAGTAATTTATCTTATGTAATGTTTTAAATAAATCATGACGAATAGGATTGTAAATAAAAAAAATAAAACTTAATAAAGAATCTTGGAAATCCCGACACTCTATGACAAGCCCAAAAACCTTCTCTTCTACCCATTCCATTTGGGAGTGTAAAGCCACATTATAAAGAGTTTTGCTTGAGGACAAGCAAAGATTCAAGTGTGGGGGTATTTGATGTGTGCAAAATGCAACATATAAATTACATCAAATGTGGCATAAAACTAACCCTTTTTTAGTACTATGTTGGAAAAAGTGTGTTTTTGTCTTCCTTTTGTATTTTCAGGATTAAATGAGCTCAAATGAACAAAATAAGCAAAAAGGCAGCTAAATCTAACATAAATACAAGAAAAGGAATAAACGTGGCATGCCCGACCCCCGACAGCATCTTTCCAAGCAAAAACAAGAGAACAGAAGGCTGAACACGCCCCATGCTCAATGAGCACGGGGGCGTGCCCAAGTGTCTGCAGAAAAGACAAAGTTGTAGAAGCTTCTATCACCCACCACGGGGCCGTGGTCAACTCTAAGATTCGCAGAATCTGGGGAAATCTTGATAGTACAGATACGCTTCTACACACGGGGTCGTGCCCAGCGGACACGGGGGCGTGGTCAACTAATGCAGACAAACTGCAACTAATGAAGAAAAGAAGGAAGGTGGACACGGGGCCGTGCCCGAGCTGCTGTTCAGGCTATAAATATGGATGCTTGGCTCATTTGCAAACCATCCATTGGCACACCACCTCTCTCACACTTCACTCACACTCCACCACCACCACAACACCATCATCCACCACCATCATCCATCATCCATCATAGAGTGTTTGAGTCGTCTCGGGATCCAAGATTGATCGTAAGAGTTCTTGACTATCAAAGGCCATGTTTGCCTAAGTCTCTTACATCACTTGGTGAAGACAAGTGTCTAGTGTAATACTTTTTATTTTTAATCTTTTCGCACTTTTTATTTGGTTATGTATTAATGACTTTAATAACTAGTTTCTTATGTTGAAGGTGATTCTTCCTTATCGTTTGTCCGTGGTGTCTTGGCATTATTTTACTGTCTATATAAAATAAAAGATTTTCACCATTCATATCTCCACGGTCTGTATGGAGGTATGTTGGCTACCTGGTCGGGGGTTAAGGGAACGGTTTGGTAAGAGTCTTGCCTTGTTCAGTGTATAGATCTTGCAAGGACCTGGGTCAAATTTGGTAGGACCTCCTTCAATACCCACCGGTATTGGATGGCGGGGGTCCAAACTCTTTGATCCCCTCATATGTAAGCTACTATTAAAACTTTAACCCGGCTACTTAGGACTGTATCCCTACTGACTCAGATTACTTAGCCGAGGGTAATGTCACCTCCAAAAGAGGGGCCTACCACATTATACATTAATAACTTAATTAATTATCATTCAATAATCTGACCCTTTAGGATTGTATCCTGGCTGACTCAAACTACTGGGTTGAGGGTAACGTCACCTTCAAAAGAGGGGCCTACTACAATAACTAAGATAATCTCTTAAAAAGTGCAAAAGTGCGGAAATAATCAAAGGTTACACTACACACAAGTCGGATCCAAGTGATTCATCTTGTCTATCTGTTTTTATTTTATTTTATTTTTCAGCATTTTAGTTAGTTTTATTTTTCTTGTTTTAAAAACCTTTTTCTAACTTTTGATTTGATTAGACGTTGAGGATAAACCGGTACTAAAAGCTCTTGTGTCCTTGGACGACCTCGGTATCTTACCAACACTATACTACGCTCACGATGGGTGCACTTACCCATATGTGTGTTTAGTGTTAGTAAATATCGTGTTTTATAAATTTAAAACTTGGCTAAAAAGTGTAAAAGGGCTTAAATTATACATTAAAAACCTATCACACCTAACGCACATCATTGACGAACAAAGAAAGTATGTGTGTAGAAGGATTCAAAGTGTCAACATTTGATAATTATACCTTTCAACAACCCTACACGATGTTTATGCCCTTAAACGAATGAATCATGAATCGTATGAAACCGTTTGTCGAAGAAAGTGAAAGTTTACAAGCCGCGAGGGTTAAATGTGTCAACATGTTTAATTTATACCTCTGAGTGACCTTTTAGCGAACCCGAAGCTTTTTAAGGATTAATTATTCTCCCAAGAGTAAGTGATAAAAATCTCACAAGGTTTCGATATCGTATGAAGAAAATAAGTTAACATTCGTAAGTGAGGGGTTAAAAGCATCAACGTTGAAATTCAGGACTTATTCGGTGATCGTATAACTAACCGCGAGCTTAACGAAGTTTGTTTATGACTTAGAGTCCTTAAAAGTCAAGTTTGGGGGTTAAAAGTGCAATAAAAACAAGTTAAAACATGCTTAGAAGGACCAGGGACTAAAAGTGCAATATATGGAAACTTGTTGACCGGAGCTGACCTCTACGCGGGCCGCGTAGACCCTCCCCCAACATTTACGCGGGCCGCCTAAAACCTGCTGATGCAGTTTTCTTGGACAGTTGCCTGTTACAGCAGGTTGCACCGCCTTAGAAGCCTGGTTTTCGATCCTAGGGGCTGCACCAATGGTTTTTCATGCATAGGGACACTTAGATTTCATCAGGGATCATGTGTAGACCTTGTTGTAATAATCTTGTGAAATTAAAACTCCTATATAAGAGCTCTATGTTGCAACATTAAACTTGCTCATTTGAAAATCATTCTCATACACTCTTTGGAGCTCTCTGGACTTCAAGCAAGATTCCATCACTTCCTAATTCGTGCTAAGGACCATTGTGAGTGTTCTTAGCCTTTCTAATTCAAGTTTCATTAGCTTAATGACCAATAGTCAAAGCCTTCGTAATTAAGCTTTGACTTAGTGATTAATCACTAATGGTCCAGTCATTTTTCGAATTGAAAGTGGCTATGAGTTGGTAATTATGTGGGTAATAAATCCTTAAAAGGGCACCCTCTGATTTCCACTCTAACTTGGTCAATTGTCAGGTCAAACTTAAATATAAAAAGTCAACAGAAAGCTATTTTGCAAATAAACACATAATTAACAATGTAGAAGCCATGAAACCTGTTTTAACACTTATATAACTTGGTAATTAATGTAAGAACATGTCTAAGCATGTTCAACCCGACAATTTTGAGTTTAGGCTCGGTTCGGAACCGAAAGTCGCAAAAGTAGACTTTTGCTTTGACATTCAGTTCTGACCCGATTTAACTTAGTTTAGAAATGCCTTAGAGTTCCATTAGGACCAGGTTATAGGTTAGTGTAACCCTCTGAGGTTATACCAACTTGGTTCCAAATTATTCCGATTCATTTGCATGTTTCCGTTAATTGCTTAAATGTTGACCATTATGCCCTTTTGACCTTAAAACAAGATTTTTGTAAATGTGAGAGGACAAAAACCCTTGTTACTGATTTATAAACATGTCCTAAAAATTTGACATTAGTTTAAGGTCTAAATTAGGAGTTATGCTCAATAGCGTAATTTGAAAGCTTTTTATTAATTAAACGGCATAATTAGCATAAAGCCTATCTAAACCCAAATTTTTACACCAAACCTTTTACCCACTGATGTAATATAATATTTTGGGATTTTCGATGATTTTTATTTATTTTTAAACTGATCATGGCATAGGGTTCTTGCTTTGATTTGGTAATTATCGGTTATACCCTTTTTACTAATAAAATGAGTTTTACATAACGTTTTGATACCAAATATTTTGCTACTGATTTTATATGATAAATAAAATATTTTAAGCCTTCTGGGCTGATAAAAATCTCAGCTTTCATTATATAACCCGAAAATCGCTTAAAACCGACTTTTACGCGTTTTAAGCGCATAGTGTGGGTTAAAACTATTTTTGGCATATAAAACTTAATACCTACTGATGTTTTAAGTAAATTTTTATAACTTAACAGTAAACAAAAGTTTTGAACTCAGATTTCCAAATTTGACCTTTAAAGCTTATGTGAAATTACCAAAATGCCCCTACGGTGCATAGTTTGGTTATAAATGATAAATTTCACATATATCGAATACCCTACTGATATAACTTATTAAATTAAATATTTTTACTGATTAATTTAGACCAGAACCTCAGATTATTATTTAACCTCTTTTATAACCTTTAAAATGACCAAAATACCCCTACGGGGCTTAAATTGGTTTTAAATCCGTTTTGGGGCATAATGGAAGGTATCCTACTGATATCACAATATATTTAAGGCATATTAACTTAGGAAACCTATTCATGACTCATTTGTTTACCCGTTATGCATTTTTCGCGTTCGGTGCGGCTTATGTAACTAGTTTGCATAAATTAACCGAAACGGGTCAAACCTTATCATTTTTATCTCAAAATCCAGAATGTGTTTAGTTTACCCATATTATACAAGTCTTCAAACTTTTTAGGTCTAAATCACATTCTAATCCGGTCTTTGCTTAATCATGCGTTTTGAACCGTATACCTTTCTTTAAAACTAACCGGTCTAAGTTTAAACTTAAGTAAGACCCGTTAGGAATCTAATAGGTTAATTAAAACCTTCGTTCCAGATTTAGGAGACCAGTAAAAGATAACTGCACTTGTTGATTTGTACGACTGGGATAAATTTGTATAATTTGCTCAGGTAAATACTTTTAACTTATTTTCCCTTATACGGGCTTGGGGTACGGTATATAAAATACCGCTTGGTCGGGTATTAAATTTTTAATCGTATGAAGGTTAAATCATTGAGATAACCCGTTTAATATGTTTTGTTTATTCTAAGCCTTTGGGGGGTTAATGACCATGTCCTGGATATCCTCGGCTCATTCATTGAAATGGCCACGACTTAAGCACGGGGTGTAGGCATACACCTACCGGTGCGTATGTAAAATAATGTACCCACCTGTTCGAGAATAACTCATCGTGGGATATATTATGTGGTGTGTCTATTAATCTTTAACCCGGTATTCAACCCGGGCTACTGAACGTATAATAAACATATACTTCTTTTACAAGATTATTTTTAAATAATTATCCCAAGTTATAAAAGATATTTTGTGCCTTGTGCATTTAAATCAATTTTCTTAAACATTTTCAAAATGAGTCGGTTAATTGTATTTACCAGTGTAAACTGACGTATTTTCCAAAAGGTTAAGTGCAGGTACTAGACGGAATAGGCTGGCTACTCCTAGCATCAATAAAGAGTCTTGCAAGCTTAGATGTTTATAAATCTGTTGAACAATGTTCCTTTTAACTTTGATCCTCCTGTGGATCCCTTACAACCGTTTTTGTAGTAATTGATATTACTTTCATTCGTTTTGTAATGTTTTTATCTTTCGACTTCCGCTGTGTATTAAACTGTGATAAATTGTCTATGATGATATCAACTACGTCACGATACTCCCCACCGGGCCCACCGGTAATACGTGGAAATATCGGGGTGTGACAGGTTGGTATCAGAGCCAACATTGAGTGAATTAAACACTAACCTTTTGTGTTTAATCTCAATGACACAGTTTGCACATTCCTCGACTTCCGAGTCTAGGCAAAGAACTTAGGACTAATCCTAATTTATTTTAATTTTGTCCTTTATTTTTCTTTGTTGTCCTTTTGTTTGTTTTGACAGGTTCAACAAAATGCCACCAAGGTTTCGAAGAGGAGGACGAGGCAAAGGGCCACTCAACGCCCCCAACGATCACGAGGCCGGACCTTCCCACCGGCGAACACCGTCTGTTACCATGAGCACCAGTCCTCAAGAGGACTGGAGGACCTATTTGGTGCCAGCGAGGTGATCTGTCTCGTTAAGTTCATCACCCTCTTACCATCATTCCTTCGGGCTGCAATCGGAGAACGAGCCCGAAGATTCTCACCACTCTTTCTTACCGTTGCGGCGGTCAACCTCACATCAGGCCTTCCAGGACCCGACCCCATACTTCCAGAGCCGATTCAACCAGGTAAATCAGGTTGAAGAACCAATGGGTTACAAACCATTTGGCCCTGAAGACCATTTCCCTGAAGCTCAGGGAATGGATATGGATGATGACCCAGATCCCGCCAAACCACCATCTGGGACACCTACTCACCCAATCGAAATTTCGGATGGGTCGTCTTTTCATGGATCACCTTATCGTGGTCCAAACAGCTATGAGGCAAGGTTTGCCCAATACGACTGGGTGTTTACTCCTACTTACAAACCATCGCAGCAGCAGCAGCAACAGCAGGATCCCTCTGAGGATTCACGTTTCGTAGCGGTCACTCTGCCACCACCACTGTGACAACTCGTATTTCAGAACCTTTCGTTGTATTTGGATGTAACTTGTTTGGACAATATGTGGTTACATAATATGTGATTTTAATGGAATGTTTGTTATATGATTATGTGTGTAATGTATGTATATAATGTAGTCACACAACACATGTCCAATCGCACAAGCCTTTGGGGCGTTTGTTGAACACCCTTCTCGGCCCACACTTCTTATGCTCAAAACCAAAAGGGCAGCCCATGTAAAGGGTTCGGCCCACTCCTTTTATGTGCATACAATCACCTCTTGTGGGATTTTTGTTCCTCATTACTTGCAAAACACAACACACACCAAACCCTAGTTCTCTCCTCCCTCTCTCTCGAAGCCGACGGCCCCATCCCACTCCTCGAAGCTTTCTTGTTCGGACCATTCTCGTTCTACCCTCCCAACCGGTTAGTGTCATATCATTGTTTGATTTTTGGTATGGTTGATGCTTGATGTTGATTTAGGTAGTTAAGAACCGAATGATATAAATTGATAAAGTTTGGTGTTCATGTAATCGGCTCATATGCATAGTATGATTAGATTATTGTAGGGTTGATAAATGCATGGTGTTAAGATGATATAGAACCGGATGTATGTAAATCGGCTGTGATGTGTTTGAACCCGGATGAATCGTGTGGATAGGTTGTATGTATTAATCCTATTGATTTAATCCGATTGAATGTTATGATAGGTTGTTGTCATGATTGGATGTTAATTAGGGTTTACATGAATTAAATGATGATTGCTTGATTTGATCGAGATGTCCATGATTTGAAATTATTAGTTTTGTTGATTGATAAAATGCATAAATGGAAACCATGTAACTGATTTCCATGATTTCGGGATATTGAAAATGAATCGCACAAGGTCCCTCTCGGTCGCACAAGACTGATCGCACAACACAATCGTACACCAAGGATACAAGTAAACAAAGCACAGGGAATAAGTTAGAGATGCATGATCGCACAAGACCTTGTGGATCGCACAAGACACTACCGATCGCACAAGGCTTGGGCCACACACAAACTACTTGGACTTTATTATACTGTTGGGCCTCAAAGCCCAAACTCAATAGCACAAGTTTTGTCCAGTCGCACAAGCTGAACTGGACCGCACAAGATTAAAATAAACTGATTGGGCTGCGCAAGTCGTTTGATTAATATTGGATTGGGCCGGGTGAACATTGGATCGCACAACATGATGTGGGTCGCACAAGGTTGTGCTGACCGCACAACATGTTGGGCCGGGTGGTTGTTTGGGTTTCAACTACCCAATTGTGCAAGATGATTATTGGGCTTACACTGCTACTTCAGCCCAATACATCCTGTTCGCACAACCATGGGTTTTATGTTTTTAACCTATCTGTTTAGCGTGTGCAATGTGTATGCCATGATCATTACGTGTTAGCTCTGTGTAATCGTACGTGCACTACTTGAACCTAGACCTGACTTGTATGGTAACCATGTTAGGACGTGGTTGACCACTCTTAGATCAACTGACCTTTTCATGTATCTGCCGAGCTAACCTAAGGTGAGTTCACACTTTCTACAAAGCATGGTAATTCCCGGTGGGTTGGGAATGGGTAAAGGAATATAGATTTCCTTGTCCTTCTTGGGTAGGATAGTACGGGTTGAGGAATGTAATTCCTCGTCCTCTTGGGACAGTCTTAAGTTCACTAGGCCAAAATTCTATAACGAAGTCCCTCCTTTTTATATCGACTTAATCGTCGGGCCAATGGCGAGCGGGTCATTAGTTAGATAGCGCTATTTAGGTTTGACAAGCCTCACACCATGCCGCAGAGGACGGGCGTGAACTAATGGATCTGGGCACGTCAATGATGATAGGCATTGACGCAGGGCACATAAACATGACTCCAGTCAGTTGTCGATATGGTAACGAGTCTAGTAGTATAAACGTGGGGTAGCCCCCATGGCTGGATAGCCAGAGTAAATGGGATTAACCAAATTACGTTTTCAAACATGGGGTAGCCCCCACGGCTAGTGAGCCAGCTAATGAGAAGCTATGGTTTTTTGGAATAACTTAAAATGAACACCCAACTGTGAACTCGCTTAACTTTGTTGTTAACTCGTTACTACATGCTTTGCAGGTCATTAGGTACTTAGCTGGAGCTTTCATGGGGAAGAGTCGTTGTGGGACATGGACTTTTGAGTTCCATGTTAAACTTTTGAACTTTAAAACTTGAGTTTTGATTTTACGCTTAATGCTTCCGCTGATAACTTGAACTTGGTTAAATTGTTTTGGACACCAATTATATTGTGGTTGGTTTTATATTTACTTTAAATACATTGTTCAATATGATTGGTGGCTGGATCCTGGTCATGTCATGCCTCCTGCGGTGATACTCCGCTTGTGGAATTTGGGGGTATGACAGATTGGTATCAGAGCCATTGGTTATAGTGAACTTGGTTTTAAAAAGGGGAAGAACTTTTTGACAAAACCAGACTATAACCTGCACAGTGCTCAACGATCCACAATGACACTTCGCTCCACGTGCAAGACTCAACATCTTAGGTAATATGGTTTGTGTTTGTATTACCTACCTGTTAGTTTAAGTAGTGTAACGATCATGGTATGCTTAGTAGTGTAACGAATACTGCTTGAAACATTGCTTGCTTGCTCTCTTATGTCATCTCATGATTACGCACTTACGTGACACCTTTCTCACTTGTGTTTCCTTCGACGTGAAGATCATGAGTGGACGCCTGAACTTGACTCAAGCCCAGCTGACGGCTCTAATCAATGAACGAGTTGCTGAGGCACTCGCAGCAGCCCCTGTAGGAGGTATAACCTGCCATTTCGACCTCTCCTAGGATGTTTAGATCCTACTCTAGCGAACCAACACTCGTGCTTAATCTTGTCTTTTCTTTCTCGCGGGACAGGTCAGCATGCTCAGCCTCCCGCGTGTACGTTCAAGACCTTTATGGGCTGTAGACCTAGTACCTTCAGTGGTACAGAAGGAGCTGTAGGTCTCCTCCATTGGTTCGAGAAGCTCGAGTCTGTCTTCAAAATGTGTGAATGCCCTGTTGCTAGTAGGGTGAAGTTTGCTACGGGAATTCTTGAGGGAGTTGCACTCACTTGGTGGAACGCTCAGGTTCAAATGCTAGGGTTGGCAGCTGCTAATACCACCCCATGGAATGATTTCAAGGATTTGATCAAGGAGGAGTATTGTCATCGTGATGACATCCATAAGCTAGAAGTGGAGTTTTACAACCTAAAGATGACGGGGTCTGAGATCGAGGCGTATACTAAGCGATCAAATGAGTTAGCTATCTTGTGTCCTACTATGGTGGATCCTCCCATCAAGCGTATCGAGCTGTACCTCAAGGGTCTAGTGCCAGAAATTCAGAGCCATGTGACTGCGGCTAACCTTGGTACCATCCAGCAAGTCATTAGACTAGCCCATCGTCTCACTGATCAGGCTGTTGAGCAGAACAAGCTGCCTAAATGTATTAGTGCTACTACCACATCTGATGCTCCTAGCGACAACAAGCGTAAGTGGGATGGAAATTCGAGCAAAGGTTCTACTTCCGTTCAGTCTTAGTCTCAGCAGCGAAGGACTGACGACTTCAAGTGCCCTGGTCAGCAATCTTCAAGTAATCAGAATCAGGGTCAGGGTGGATACAGGGGTAATCAACCTAAGTGCAACCGTTGCAATTTGCACCACAGTGGGCCATGTACCAGGAGCAACTGTCATCGGTGCAACAAGCCAGGTCACACAGCAAAGGATTGCAGGAGTTTGCATCCTGCGAATCAGAATCGTCAGCAACAACAAGCCCCACAGAATCAACGTCAGCAGCATCAGCAATAGCAAGGCAACAACAAAGGGTGTTTTCAGTGTGGTGCTGAAGGCCACTTCAAAAGAGACTGCCCTCAGCTGAACCAGAATCAGAACCACAACAACAACCAAGGAAATGGGAACAACAATGGGGGTAACAATGATGGCAACGGTGCCAGGGGACGTGTTTTTGTGATTGGTCAGGGTGAAGCGAGGAATGATTCCAACGTTGTGACGGGTAAGTTCCTACTGGATGACTTCTTTGTTACTGTTAGTGCATTTATGTCTATCGCCTTCGTCAAACCGAGCCGTAGCGAGAAACAGTTCAAAACGAGCGTTATATTGTAATATTAGAGATAGCTAGTCAAAAGGCAAGGTGGCAGTTCTGTAATTAATGAGAAATCTCATTAATTCCCCTTGGCCTATAAATAGAAGCTTTAAACTTTAGTTTAAAGACTTTTGGCTCATTTGTGTTCAGGAGAACTCTAGATTTAGAGGGAGAATCTAGAGAGAGAAAGTGATTCAAGGTGCTTGTTCTTGTTAGATTTCTAATAGAATCACGTTTATATTACATCATGTGTGTTAGGTCGCGTTCGTGTACGGATTCCGCACGTCATATGTTTGTTTCGCAATCGTTTCGGAGTCAAAACCGGTCCTACAAGTGGTATCAGAGCAGGAGCTCGATTGTACTGATCCAACACACAATTCCGCTCGTGATTTCATCGATTTCAGATCCAGATTTCATCTATTTCTTCATCTTTTTCATATTTTTCATGTTTTTTACTGATTTTCGTCAATTGAATGGGTTTTTACGGTCCAATTCAGCTAATTTTTTGATATGTTGTGCAAAAACACCTGATCTACAACTGTACCAAGTTTCAGATCCTAATTCCTAGCCGTTTAGGAGAAATCTGAGTTTTTAGGTCCGATTTCGCGTCATCAGCTTAATTTCGTTTGAAAACAGCCTCATTTCGTTTGAAAAATCCTAATTCCGTTTGAAAAATCCTAATTCCGTTTGAAAATCGATCTAATTCCGTTTGAAAATAGTAATTTCGTTTGAGAATCACATCTGATTTCATTTGAAAGGACATATTCCATTTGAAAGTGCATATCTCGTTTGAAGATTCCGTTTGAAAGTTATAATTTCGCTTGAACAGATCGTTATTTCGTTTGAATGTGATGTGTCATTATTCCGTTTGAAATAGTTTGTCGACATGCTTACATGAAAGTGTCAGCTCACTCTTGTTCCAATCGGTCCATCACGTGAATCTAAGGGTTGTTCGGTCCAATAGAATTAATTGCATAACCTGTATTGCATGTGAAACAAATCGGTGTACATGTGAATTGAATTGTCAGATCCATTAATCGGTCCAATTAGAATTAAAGAAGTTGTCGGCTTGTTACATTTCTAGGTTCAATAACAGTATTAAAGAGTTTGCAGCCTATTAAAGCAATTAATGAGATAAATAGGCCCAATCAGCATTTAATCAAAAGATGGACGGCCCATTTACAAATTGACATTAATTCGTGTTGGCCCTTGTGACTTATCAGCTTGATAATAGACCCACTTTGTAACATCATTACAATCGGCCCAATTTATTTGCATGTGATACAGTGATATGTGTGTAAGCATTTAATAATTGTCAGAGATTTGATTCATCAGTTTGTATATTTGAAAAGTTTTTGTCGTATAGTGCTCACAATCAAGTGGACCAGGTCATTTGGACTTAAGTTCAATTCGCACAGTTTGATCATTCAAAGGTCCAGTTCGTTTGAACCTTGTCAGATTGTTGGGAGTAGAGTCAGGTCATTTGATTTTGATCCGGGTCATAGCAGTCCGCACAGTTTGTCAACCTTCAGTCCGCACAGAATATTCACTAGTTCGAGTATTATTTTGATTCAGTTATTTGATAGTGTTTAAACTGACAAGTGTTTGTTTGTTTGTTGATTCAAGGTAATTCAAGAAGTTCAAACCATGGCTGAAGAATTTTTCAATACTTTCTACAACGCGTTTACCTCGGATACAGTGGATGCTTCAGATGCTACACCCAAAGCGATAACCAAAACAATCAAAGACAACATTAAACATGACAACATTTATGGAACCTATTCAAAGCCACCAAAGCTGGATAACATTGAGGATTATGTTTGGTGGAAGGAGAGGTTTGTCAATTGGACGAAGGCATATGCACATGAGAGTTGGTTTTGTTTGAAGTTCGGATATGATAGCCCAGTAAATGACAAAGGAGAAGAAATTCTGATCAAAGATTTTTTCAGAGGAAGACAAAAAGAAATTTTCATACGAACAGAAGATGATTGCTTTGATCCAGCAATCAGTTCGAGATGACATTTTTTCATTGTTAATACATGATGGGTCATCGAAATCTGTGTGGAAAGCTTTGAAGGCGAAAGCTAAGGGGGGTAAACAAATTCAGAAAAACAAAATCGCGTTATTGAAAAAAGAATTTGATTTATTTGATAGTTTAAAAGGAGAGACAGTGAGGCAAATGATTGAGTGGTTTTGTCATTTAAAGATTGAACTAGAAAGATTTAAAATTGTGAAAACTAGAGAAGAAGTTGTTGATAAAGTAATTGAAGCGTTACCACGAGCTGATCAGTGGCAAACATTTGTCTTTATCTTGAAAAATGATGCTTTATATGATACGATTTCTCTTCATGTGTTGTTAGAAAAGATTGAGAGTCATGATCTGGAGCTACAAAAGCAAAGCAAAACAAGATGAGTGGTTCATCGCATCATCAGAATGTTGGTCTATACTACAAAGGCAATGTACCTTCGGAGAAAGTTGGCAGTTCACCAAAGACAGCATTCAATTGTAGGACCGGTTTTGACTCCGAAACGATTGCGAAATGAACGTATGACGTGCGGAATCCGTACACGAACGCGACCTAACACACACAATGTAATAGAAACGTGATTCTATTAGAAATCTAACAAGAACAAGCACCTTGAATCACTTTCTCTCTCTAGATTCTCTCTCTAGATCTAGAGCTCTCCTAAACACAAATGAGCCAAAAGTCTTTAAACTAAAATCTAAAGCTCCTATTTATAGGCCAAGGGGAATTAATGAGATTTCTCATTAATTACAGAACTGCCACCTTGCCTTTTGACTAGCTATCTCTAATATTACAATATAAAGCTCGTTTTGAACTGTTTCTCGCTACGGCTTGGATTGACGAAGGCGATAGACATAAATGCACTAACAGTTACTGTTTTATTTGATTCGGGTTCCGATACTAGTTATGTGTCCCTAAAAGTTAGTCAGATGCTTAAACGTGCCCCAATTCCCTTAGACACCAAGCATGTTGTAGAACTAGCAAATGGTAAAAGTCTTGAGGCCACACACATAGTTAAGGGTTGTAATCTTGTTCTTACTGATCGGACTTTCTCTATCGACCTCATTCCTATCATTCTGGGTAGCTTTGACGTTGTCATTGGGATGGATTGGTTATCTCGACATCAGGCGGAAATTCTTTGCAAGGAGAAAATCGTCCGCATTCCTCGTTCTGGTGAAGAACCCCTCATTATTCGTGGCGACAAGATTGGTGCTGTCGTGAGCATCATCTCTTTCCTTAAGGCCCAGAAGTGTTTGCGAAAGGGCCACACAACTATTTTAGCTTTCGTTACTGACACTTCAAAGAAGGAAAAGAAGATAGAAGATATCACGATTGTACGCGACTTCCCTGAGGTATTCCCTGAGGAAATACCTGGTCTTCCGCCTCATCGTCAGGTTGAGTTTCAAATCGAGCTAGCTCCTGGAGAAGCGCCAATAGCTCGTGCACCTTATCGTTTAGCCCCATCGGAACTGGAGGAACTATCTACGCAACTACAAGAGCTTTTAGACAAGGGTTTCATTCGTCCTAGCTCTTCTCCCTGGGGAGCTCCAGTCTTGTTTGTGAAGAAGAAAGACGGTACCTTCTGAATGTGTATTGACTATCGTGAGCTCAACAAGGTGACACTGAAGAGTCGTTATCCTCTTCCTCGTATTGATGACTTGTTCGACTAGTTGCAAGGGTCGAGTTTCTACTCTAAGATTGATCTGAGATCGGGCTATCATCAGCTGAGAATCCAAGATAAGGACATCTCCAAGATAGCGTTCAGGACTCGTTACGGCCACTACAAGTTTCTGGTCATGCCTTTTGGGTTGACAAACGCACCTGCGGTCTTCATGGACCTTATGAACCGGGTGTGCAAACCCTACTTGGATAAGTTCGTTATTGTGTTTATCGACGACATCCTGATCTATTCCAAGAGTCAGGAGGAACACGAGCGTCATCTGTGGCTCATTTTGGAACTTCTTCGAACAGAACAGTTGTATGCTAAGTTCTCAAAATGCGACTTCTGGCTTCGTGAAGTCCATTTCCTAGGCCACGTGGTTAATGAGGATGGGATTCACGTTGATCCATCCAAGGTTGACTCAATCAGAAATTGGCCTGCACCTCATACCCCAACTGAAATTCATCAATTCTTAGGTTTGGCGGGCTACTACAGAAGGTTCATCAAGGATTTCTTGAAGATTGCGCAGCCTCTCACTGTCTTTCTCAGAAGGGTATCGCCTCCCGTTGGGGTGATGCTCAGGAATCCGCATTTCAGCAGCTGAAGTTGAAGCTTTGTAGCGCACCTATTCTCTCGTTGCCTGAGGGCACAGACGATTTTGTGGTTTATTGTGACGTGTCAATCCAAGGACTGGGTTGTGTGTTGATGCAACGTGAGAAAGTCATTGCTTACGCATCACGATAACTTAAGGTTCATGAAAAGAACTACACTACTCATGACTTGGAGTTGGGAGCAATGGTGTTTGCTCTTAAGATATGGAGACATTACCTGTATGGTACCCAGTGCACCATTTACACCGATCACAGGAGTCTCCAACATATCTTCGAACAGAAGGAGTTGAACATGCGACAGCGTCGATGGGTCGAACTCCTAAATGATTACGAATGCGCGATCAAGTATCATCCGGGCAAAGCCAATGTTGTGGCTGATGCCCTGAGCCGGAAGGAGTCTAAACCTAAGCGTGTACGTGCGTTACAGCTTACCATTCACTCTAGTCTTCCCGCTCAGATACGAGATGCTCAGGTTGAAGCATTGAAAGCAGAGAACATCAGGGCTGAATCCCTGCGGGGATCAAAGAAACAGTTGGAACAAAAGGAAGACGAGGCTTATTACGTGACCGAGCACAACTGGGTTCCATTTTATGGAAATCTACGTGAACTTGTGATGGATGAAGCACACAAGTCTCGTTACTCGGTACATCCTGGTTCGGATAAGATGTATCACGATCTCAACACTACGTACTGGTGGCCCCACATGAAAGCCAACATAGCAACCTACGTTAGTAAATGTTTGACTTGTGCGAGAGTCAAGATCGAATACCAGAAACCATCAGGCTTACTTCATCAACCAGAGATACCGACATGGAAATGGGAACAAATTTCCATGGACTTCGTTACTGGCTTACCTAGATCTCAACGTGCAAACGATACCATTTGGGTGATAGTGGATCGATTAACCAAGTCTGCACACTTCCTAGCTATCAAGGAAACGGATAAGTTCTCCACTCTGGCAGACATCTACCTGAAGGAAGTAGTTTCGAGGCACGGGGTGCCAACCTCCATCATTTCGGATCGTGACTCATGATTTACCTCTGAATTGTGGCAAGCGATGCACAAATATTTTGGCTCACGTTTAGACATGAGCACAGCATATCATCCTTAGACGGATGGGCAGTCTGAACGCTCCATCCAAACCCTCGAAGACATGCTTCGAGCATGTGAAATTGACTTTGGTAACGGCTGGGAAAGGCACCTACCTTTGGTAGAGTTTTCATATAACAACAGTTACCACACCAGCATCCAGGTCATTCCGTTCGAGGCATTGTATGGACGAAAATGCCGATTACCTTTATGCTGGGCAGAAGTTGGTGACAGCCAAATCACAGGCCCAGAACTCGTCGTCGACACGACAGAAAAGATTGCCCACATACAACAACGAATGGCGGTAGCTCGTGACCGTCAGAAAAGCTACGCTGATAAGCGCAGGAAACCACTCGAGTTCCAGGTTGGGGATCGAGTGCTACTGAAAGTCTCACCTTGGAAGGGTGTAGTTCGTTTTGGTAAACGAGGCAAGCTAAACCCACGTTATGTCGGACCATTCGAAATCACTGAGAGAATTGGCAAGGTGGCCTATAGAATGAATCTACCTGAAGAACTCAGTGGAGTTCACAACGTATTCCACGTGTCGAATCTGAAGAAGTGTCTGTCAGATGAGACCCTCATAGTTCCTCTCAAGGAACTCACCATCGACGATCAGCTGCGATTCATCGAGGAACCAGTAAAGATTACGGACCGAGATGTTAAGGTTCTCAAGCGCACCAGGATACCTATTGTTCGAGTTCGTTGGAACTCCCGTCGTGGCCCAGAGTTTACCTGGGAACGAGAAGACCAAATGAAACACAAGTATCCCCAGTTGTTCGAGAAAAGTGAATCCACTACTGAGGTTGAAGCTACTGCGGAATTTCAGGACGAAATTCCAAACCAACGGGGGAAGGATGTGACACCCCAAGAAAACCAGAAAACCACACAACCTAACTAGCTTCCTCAGTAGCGACGTGCTAAATTTCGGGACGAAATTTCTTTCAACTTAGGGATGATGTGATAACTCGTATTTCAGAACCTTTCATTGTATTTGTATGTAACTTGTTTGGACAATATGTGGTTACGTGATATGTGATTTTAATGGAATATTTGTTATATGATTATGTGTGTAATGTATGTATATAAAGTAGTCACACAACACATGTCCAATCGCACAAGCCTTTGGGGCGTTTCTTGAACACCCTTCTTGGCCCACACTTCTTATGCTCGAAACCAAAAGGGCAGCCCACGTAAAGGGTTCGGCCCACTCCTTTTATGTGCATACAATCACCTCTTGTGGGATTTTTGTTCCTCATTACTTGCAAAACACAACACACACCAAACCCTAGTTCTCTCCTCCCTCTCTCTCTCAGCCGACGACCCCATCCCACTCCTCGAAGCTTTCTTGTTCGGACCATTCTCGTTCTACCCTCCCAACCGGTTAGTGTCATATCATTGTTTGATTTTTGGTATGGTTGATGCTTGATGTTGATTTAGGTAGTTAAGAACCGAATGATATAAATTGATAAAGTTTGGTGTTCATGTAATCGGCTCATATGCATAGTATGATTAGATTATTGTAGGGTTGATAAATGCATGGTGTTAAGATGATCTAGAACCGGATGTATGTAAATCGGCTGTGATGTGTTTGAACCCGGATGAATCGTGTGGATAGGTTGTATGTATTAATCCTATTGATTTAATCCGATTGAATGTTATGATAGGTTGTTGTCATGATTGGATGTTAATTAGGGTTTATATGAATTAAATGATGATTGCTTGAGTTGATCGAGATGTCCATGATTTGAAATTGTTAGTTTTATTGATTGATAAATTGCATAAATGGAAACCATGTAACTGATTTCCATGATTTCGGGATATTGAAAACAAATAGCACAAGGTCCCTCTCGGTCGCACAAGACCGATCGCACAACACAATCGTACAATAAGGATACAAGTAAACAAAGCACAGGGAATAAGTTAGTGATGCATGATCGCACAAGACACTACCGATCGCACAAGGCTTGGGCCACACACAAACTACTTGGACTTTATTATACTGTTGGGCCTCAAAGCCCAAACTCAATCGCACAAGTTTTGTCCAGTCGCACAAGCTGAACTGGACCGCACAAGATTAAAATAAACTGATTGGGCCGCACAAGTCGTTTGATTAATATTGGATTGGGCCGGGTGAACATTGGATCGCACAACATGATGTGGGTGGTACAAGGTTGTGCTGACCGCACAACATGTTGGGCCGGGTGGTTGTTTGGGTTTCAACTACCCAATCGTGCAAGATGATTATTGGGCTTACACTGCTACTTCAGCCCAATACATCTTGATCGCACAACCATGGGTTTTATGTGTTTAACCTATCTGTTTAGCGTGTGCAATGTGTATGCCATGATCATTACGTTTTAGTTCTGTGTAATCGTACGTGCACTACTTGAACCTAGACCTGACTTGTATGGTAACCATGTTAGGACGTGGTTGACCACTCTTAGATCAAGTGACCTTTTCGTGTATCTGCCAAGCTAACCTAAGGTGAGTTCACACTTTCTACAAAGCTTGGTAATTCTTGGTGGCTTAGGAATGGGTTAAGGAATATGGATTTCCTCATCCTTCTTGGGTAGGACAGTATGGGTTAAGGAATGTAATTCCTCATCCTCTTGGGACAGTCTTAAGTTCACTAGACCAAAACTCTATCACGAAGTCCCTCCTTTTTATTTCGACTTAATCGTCGGGCCAATGGCGAGCGGGTCATTAGTTAGATAGCACTATTTAGGTTTGACAAGCCTCACACCGTGACGCAGAGGACGGGCATGAACTAATGGATCTGGGCACGTCAATGATGATAGACATTGACGCAGGGCACATAAACATGACTCCAGTCAGTTGTCGATATGGTAACTAGTCTAGTAGTATAAACATGGGGTAGCCCCCATGGCTGGATAGCCAGAGTAAATGGGATTAACCAAATTACGTTTTCAAACATGGGGTAGCCCCCACGGCAAGTGAGCCAGCTAATGAGAAGCTATGGTTTTTTGGAATAACTTAAAATGAACACCCAACTGTGAACTCGCTCAACTTTGTTGTTGACTCGTTACTACATGCTTTGCAGGTCATTAGGTACTTAGCTGGAGCTTGCATGGGGAAGAGTCGTTGTGGGACATGGACTGTTGAGTTCCATGTTAAACGTTTGAACTTTAAACCTTGTGTGTTGATTTTACGCTTAATGCTTCCGCTGATAACTTGAACTTGGTTAAATTGTTTTGGACACCAATTATATTGTGGTTGGTTTTATATTTACTTTAAATACATTATTCAATATGATTGGTGGCTGGATCCTGGTCATGTCACGCCTCCTACGGTGATACTCCGCTTGTGGAATTTGGGGGTGTGACAACCACCACCAGTGCAGCAACCGCCTCCGGAGCCACCGAGACGTAGGAGATCAGGAGCACGGATGTCCATGCGAGGAGGGGATTTCCATTTCACTACCCCTCAGCATTCAAGTGGCAGTCATTACCCGTCACTATATGAAGACCCACAGATGGGTGGGCCTTCAAACCCCGTCTCCGAGGTGGACTCTGTGCCAGTCGCACCGCCACCAGTGGGTTATGATAACCTGATTCCTTCATACGCCGGTACAGCGGCGTATAACCCTTTTGAGCAGCCAGCCCATACTAACTACAACTACGCCGAAGTTGAACCATACCTTGTAGCGGCGAAATACAATGCTCTTCATCCCGAGGGGCCCTATGGAGTCCCATATCAGACTGGGTACCCGCCCTATGGGTACCAATACCCGCCACCTCCTCAACCTCCGCAGCATCAGCAGCCGCCGCTGATACTGCCACCGCAGCAATAAGAGATTCTTCAAAGGTTGAGTCAGGTGGAACGGGAGGTTCAAGAAGAGCGTAGGAACCACCGAGGATTTCTCAAAGGTCTGGCGAACTTAATCAAGGGAAAGAAGAAAAGGGATTTTTGAAGATTCCTTAATTATTTATTTGTATTGTAATTTCTTTATTTTAAATCAAGTCCCTGCGTGGACATCTAGTTAAGTATTCAGTCCTTGCGAGGACTTGTATTTCCAGTTTAGCCCCTGCGTGGGCAAGTCATTTCTGTTAAAGTCCCGTTTAGGGCATTCATGTACTCTTTTATTTAATTATGAAATGTGTTGAATTTTAATAATCATTATATGCATAAATATAATATATATGAAATAAATAAATCCAAATATGTCATTCCTTTTATAAGATCTGCATTTAAATATTAAAATAAGAATCTTAAAAGGTATAACCTAGCCTGCATGTCATTATAGACCTGGCCATAATGGTAAAACCTGTTTAAAAAGATTCAAATCCTTGTTAACATCTAAAAACATGTTAACACTCCTGGCAGATGTGATTCGTTAAAATCGCATATGGCATCCTTATATTGGATTCTTTCCAGATTCCTAATCTAACCTAATGATCCATAAATCATGGGTTCGAATCATCAATTAAGATGATCATATATTAAACATCCATTGGTGATGTAGTGCCTGCGGGCCATACTCATTGTCATATAAGAGAAAAGACAGATGTTGTCTATGACTCCCTATCAACAAAAGGTAATGAACTATGTTTAAACCTTAATGCCTCGATTATCTGAAATCATGGCTTAGAAATTGTCCTTGTGACTAGGCCTTTTGTATGCCACCCTAATATCCTAAATAGTTTGTAACTAGGATAAAATATGATAAAAAATTAACCAATATGGTTTATAGTTACCATGGTTAATGAATTGCCATAAAAGACAATTCCATAATAGACTCCTGAATAAATCCTTGTTAATATTTTGTGTAGCAATCAAGCTACTTGACTGGGTCTGATGAAGTCAACAGTCACCCGAGGGAGAATCATGATACCACCAGAATCAACATAGCTGGTGCAGAACTACAGACATTAATAGACAATGTCGTTACTCGAGCTCTAGAGAGACGAGATAATGAATGAAGTGGTACCCTTAGCCGGACCCTATCTATTCAACATGCAAAACCACCTTCCAAGTCGCATGCATCTCATAAGGATGATTCTCATCATTCCTCAAATTAGCATAGTGTTCCGTCTAAGAAGATTGTATTTGATCAAGAGCCACGTGTTAGGGGTTGTTCCTATAAGTATTTCGTCTCCTGCAAGCCCAGGGATTTCACTGGGGAAAAAGGAGCCATTGATTGCATGACGTGGCTAGACGAGATAGATACCGTGGTTGATATCAGTGGTTGTGCAGAGCAAGATAAAGTGAAGTTCGTGTCGCAATCGTTTAAAGGAGAAGCTCTAGCTTGGTGGAGGTCATTGATCCAAGCTACTGGAAAGATCCCATTATATAACATGACTTGGGATCAGTTTGTTGCTTTAATCAGGGATACTTTTTGTCCTAACATGAAGTTGAGAAGATCGAGACTGGCTTCCTAACATTAGTTATGAAAATTTTGGACTGTCAGGCATATCTTACGAGTTTTAATATCATGTCTCGATTGGTTCCTTACTTGGTGACGCCGTAACCAAAGTGTATAGCCCGTTTCATTTAGGGTTTAGCCCCGGAGATCAAAGCTAGTGTGAAAGCCTCTCGACCTACTACCTTTAGGTCTGTAGCTGATTTGTCATTATCTCTTACCCTTGATGCGATCAGGCAGAGATCGCTTAGAAATTCTGATGCTGGGAAGAGAAAACGTGAGGATGATAACTCACACCGTTCAGACAAGAAGCATAAGGGGAACTCAGATCACAAAAAGAGTTCAGGGTTTAGAAAGGATGAATAGCAGTCGGGTGAAAAACCCACGTGTAAATTTGCAAGAAACGTCATCTGGGGAAATGCAGGTACGAATCGAAATCCCAATCACAGCCCAGGGCATGTGGGATATGTAAGTCTAGTGAGCATAAGACGATAGACTGCAAGAAGATAAAGGATGCGACGTGCTATAATTGTAATGAGAAGGGGCACATTAAGTCCAACTGCCCAAAGTATGCCAAGAAAACCGAAGAAGGCAAAAAGACCAATGCTAGGGTCTTTCAAATGAATGCACGGGAAGCAGTTCAGGATGATAACAGGTACCTTCCTTATTAATGATGTTTATGCAAGGGTATTATTTGATTCGGGTGCAGATAAGTCATTTGTTGATAACAAATTTTGTAAGATATTAAATCTGCCTGTTAAAACCCTGAGCGTTAAGTATGAAGTAGAATTGGCCGATGATACCATAGAAACCGCTTCAACTGTGTTATATGGAAGTTTCATATCCATTAGGAAC
Source organism: Helianthus tuberosus (assembly GCA_030545235.1). Classification (NCBI taxonomy): domain Eukaryota; kingdom Viridiplantae; phylum Streptophyta; class Magnoliopsida; order Asterales; family Asteraceae; genus Helianthus; species Helianthus tuberosus. The sequence goes on from CM060447.1 coordinate 95,482,911, forward strand.
CACTCTTTTCCATTGTCTTTGCTTCCTTTGAAACTAGCTGGATTCGACATAGTAATAGGCATGGATTGGTTATCTCATAACCAAGCTCAGATCGTTTGTGACAAGAAACAAGTGGTTATCAAGACTCCGTATGGTGAGCCACTTACCATACAAGGAGATACTCATTACGGGTTGCCTAAGTAAGTGTCTATGCTTAAAGCGTCAAGGTGTATGAAGAAAGGTTATGTCATCTATATTGCACAAGTGACTATTGATGAACCAAAGCCCAAGATCGAAGACATTCCCATCATTTATGAATATCCAGACGTATTTCCTGAAGAACTACCTGGTTTACCACCAGATAGGCAAGTGGAGTTTAGAATTGACATTATACCTGGAGCAGCACCTGTTGCAAGAGCACCTTACCGGTTGGCCCCAACTGAGATGAAAGAGTTGAGAACTCAGTTGGATGATTTGTTGGCAAAAGGATTTATTAGACCTAGCTCATCTCCTTGGGAAGACCCAATTCTGTTTGTGAAGAAGAAAGATGGCTGATGCATCTATGCATCGATTATCGCGAGCTAAACAAGGTTACAATCAAAAATAGATATCCATTGCCCAGGATCGACGATCTATTCGATCAGCTTCAAGGAGCAAGTTATTTCTCCAAGATTGATTTAAGGTCGGGACACCATCAACTGAAGGTTAGAGATGAATATGTGCACAAGAATGCATTCAGAACTCGCTATGGTCACTACGAGTTCTTAGTGATGCCGTTCGGGCTCACTAATGCACCAGCAGCGTTCATGGATCTCATGAATCGCGTTTGCAAACCCTACTTGGACAAGTTTGTTATTGTCTTCATTGATGACATTCTTATTTATTCAAAGAATCAGGCTGATCATGAGAAGCGTCTTCGTTGTATTCTTAAACATCTTCAACAAGAAAAGCTCTACGCCAAGTTTTCAAAGTGTGAATTTCGGCTTCGTGAAGTCCAATTCCTTGGACATGTGGTTAGTGAGTGTGGTATCCAGGTGGATCCCGCTAAAATTGAGGCTATCATGAATTGGCAAGAGCCGAAGACGCCCACAGAGATTCGCAGCTTCTTGGGTCTGGCTGGATATTACAGGCGTTTTATTGAAAATTTCTCAAGGATTGCTGCACCCCTAACTCGCTGACTAGGAAGAATATCAAGTTTGATTGGGGTCCTAAGCAGCAAGAATCCTTTGAGATTCTTAAGCAGAAGTTGATCAATGCTCCTGTGTTAACATTGCCTGAAGGAATCGAAGAGTTTGTGGTATACTGCGACGCATCACACACAGGTATGGGATGTGTGCTAATGCAGAAGGGCAAGGTTATTGCCTATGCTTCCCGACAATTAAAGGTGCACGAAAAGAATTACACCACCCACGACTTGGAATTGGGTGTCGTTGTATTTGAACTAAAACTTTGGAGGCATTATTTATATGGTACCAAGTGTGTAATCTATTATGATCATAAAAGCCTTCAACACTTGTTCAACCAAAAGGATCTGAACATGAGACAGCGTCGATGGATGGAGTCACTGAATGATTATGATTGTGAAATCTGATACCATCCAGGTAAGGCGAATGTGGTCGCTGATGCTTTAAGCAGAAAGGAAAGGGTTAAGCCCATTAGAATTAATGCCAAGAGCATTGAATTGAAAAACAGCTTAAATGAAAGATTGTTAGCAGCTCAGAAGGAAGCTGTATTAGAAGCTAACTATCCAAATGAAAAGTTGGGTGTAACTGCTGAACAATTATCATATGGCAAGGATGGAATCCTAAGATTGAATGGACGAATATGGGTTCCAATTTATGGAGGACTTAGGGAAGTGATTCTTCAAGAAGCCCATAACACCAAATATTCTGTTCATCCTGGCTGTGATAAGATGTACCAGTATTTGAAGGCAAAATATTGGTGGATAGGCTTGAAGAAGTCTATAGCCACTTATGTGGCTAAATATCTGACATGCGCGCAAGTCAAAGCAGAGCATCAGAAACCGTCAGGCTTACTGCAACAGCCTGAACTTCCCACCTGGAAGTGGGAAATGGTGACTATGGATTTTATCACCAAGTTACCAAAGACAAAGCGAGGAAATGATACTATTTGGGTTATAGTGGATAGACTGACCAAGTCAGCCCACTTCTTACCTATTAAGGAAACACACAGCTCAGATAAGCTAGCTCAGCTGTACGTGGACGAGATTGTATCTCTTCACGGAGTGCCAATGTCTATCATCTCTGATAGGGATACGAGATATACATCGCATTTCTGGAAAAGCTTCCAGCAATCCCTAGGCACTCGATTAAATTTCAGCACTGCATATCATCCTCAGACGGATGGTCAAAGCGAGCGTACTATACAAACACTCGAGGATATGCTACGAGCTTGTGTTATTGATTTAGGTGGAAGTTGGGATGATCATCTTCCATAGATAGAATTTTCATACAATAATAGTTATCATTCGAGCATTCAAGCTGCACCATTTGAAGCTTTGTATGGGAGAAAGTGCAGAACGCCAGTTTGCTTGGCGGAAGTTGGAGATGTCCAACTAACAGGACCTGATATAGTCCTGGAGACGACAGATAAGATTGTGCAGATACGTGATCGTCTCAAAGCTGCCAGGGATAGACAGAAAAGCTACGCAGATAAAAGGCGTAAACCTCTGAAATTCGAGGTAGGTGACAAAGTGTTACTTAAGGTATCACCCTGGAAAGGGGTAATGCGATTTGGCAAGAAAGGTAAGTTAAGCCCACGATACATAGGACCATTCGAGATCATCGAATGTGTCGGAACAGTGGCTTACAAGTTAAACCTGCCTGAAGAGCTCAGTGGAATTCATAATGTATTCCACATCTGCAATCTGAAGAAATGTCTAGCTGATGAATCACTAGTCATGCCTCATACGGATGTGCATATTGATGAGAGCTTAAAGTTTGTCGAAAAACCTTTGTCGATCGAGGATCGACAGGTTAAGAAGCTTCAAAAGAAACACGTACCGATTGTAAAGGTTAAATGGAATACACGTGGGAGGTTGAGTCCACAATGAAACAGAAATAACCTCATTTATTTAAGTAAATCTCGAGGTCTAGATTTCTTTTAAGGGGGTGAGGATGTAACACCTTGTAAAATCATGTCCAGTATAATATAGACACGTGTCATGGACTTTATCAAGTAACAAAGTGATTACGAGGGACTAAAGTTGACAAACAAAGAAAGTATGTGTGCAGAAGGATTCAAAGTGTCAACATTTGATAATTATACCTTTCAACAACCCTACACGATGTTTATTCCCTTAAACGAATGAATCATGAATCGTATGAAACCGTTTGTGGAAGAAAGTGAAAGTTTACAAGCCGCGAGGGTTAAATGTGTCAACATGTTTAATTTATACCTCTGAGTGACCTTTTAGCGAACCCAAAGCTTTGTAACGATTAATTATGCTCCCAAGAGTAAGTGATAAAAATTTCACAAGGTTTCGACATCGTATGAAGAAAATACGTTAACATTCGTAAGTGAGGGGTTAAAAGCATCAACGTTGAAATTCAGGACTTATTCGGTGATCGTATAACTAACCGGGAGGTTAACGAAGTTTGTTTATGACTTAGAGTCCTTAAAAGTTAAGTTTGGGGGTTAAAAGTGCAATAAAAACAAGTTAAAACATGTTTAGACGGACCAGGGACTAAAAGTGCAATATATGGAAACTTGTTGACCGGAGCTGACCTCTACGCGGGCCGCATAGACCCTCCCCCAACATTTACGCGGGCTGCCTAAAACCTGCTGATGCAGTTTTCTTGGAGAGTTTCCTGTTACAGCAGGTTGCACCGCCTTAGAAGCCTGGTTTTCGATCCCAGGGGCTGCACCAATGGTTTTTCATGCATAGGGACACTTGGAATCATCAGGGATCATGTGTAGACCTTGTTGCAATAATCTTGTGAAATTAAAACTCCTATATAAGAGCTCTATGTTGCAACATTAAACTTGCTCATTTGAAAATCATTCTCATACACTCTCTGGAGCTCTCTGGACTTCAAGCAAGCTTCCATCACTTCCTAATTCGTGCTAAGGACCATTGTGAGTGTTCTTAGCCTTTCTAATTCAAGTTTCATTAGCTTAATGACCAAAAGTCAAAGCCGTCATAATTAAGCTTTGACTTAGTCATCAATCACTAATGGTCCAGTCATTTTTCGAATTGAAAGTGGCTATGAGTTGGTAATTATGTGAGTAATAAATCCTTAAAAGGGCACCCTCTGATTTCCACTCTAACTTGGTCAATTGTCGAGTCAAACTTAATTATAAAAAGTCAACAGAAAGCTATTTTGCAAATAAACACATAATTAACAATGTAGAAGCCATGAAACCTATTTTAACACTTATATAACTTGGTAATTAATGTAAGAACATGTCTAAGCATGTTCAACCCGACAATTTTGAGTTTAGGCTCGGTTCGGAACCGAAAGTCGCAAAAATAGACTTTTGCTTTGACTTTCAGTTCTGACCCGATTTAGCTTAGTTTAGATATGCCTTAGAGTTCCATTAGGACCAGGTTATAGGTTAGTGTAACCCTCTGAGGTTATACCAACTTGGTTCCTAATTATTCCGATTCATTTGCATGTTTCCGTTAATTGCTTAAATGTTGACCATTATGCCCTTTTGACCTTAAAACGAGATTTTTGAAAATGTGAGAGGACAAAAACCCTTGTTACTAATTTATAAACATGTCCTAAAAATTTGACATCAGTTTAAGGTCTAAATTAGGAGTTATGCTCAATAGCGTAATTTGAAAGCTTTTTATTAATTAAACGGCATAATTAGCATAACGCCTATCTAAACCCAAATTTTACACCAAACCTTTTACCCACTGATGTAATATAATATTTTGGGATTTTTGAAGATTTTTTTTATTTTTAAACTGATCATGGCATAGGGTTCTTGCTTTGATTCGGAAATTGTCGGTTATACCCTTTTTGCTAATAAAATGAGTTTTACATAACATATTGATACCAAATCTTTTGCTACTGATTTTATATGATAAATAAAATATTTTAAGCCTTCTGGGCTGATAAAAATCTCAGCTTTCATTATATAACCCGCAAATCGCTTAAAACCGACTTTTACGCGCTTTAAGCGCATAGTGTGGGTTAAAACTATTTTTAGCATATAAAACTTAATACCTACTGATGTTTTAAGTAAATTTTTATAACTTAATAGTAAAAAAAAGTTTTGAACTCAGATTTCCAAATTTGACCTTTAAAGCTTATGTGAAATTACCAAAATGCCCATACGGTGCATAGTTTGGTTATAAATGATAAATTTCACATATATGCAATACCCTGCTGATATAACTTATTAAATTAAATATTTTTACTGATTAATTTAGACCAGAACCTCAGATTATTATTTAACCTGTTTTATAACCTTTAAAATGACCAAAATACCCCTATGGGGCTTAAATTGATTTTAAATCCGTTTTGGGGCATAATAGAAGGTATCCTACTGATATCACAACATATTTAAGGCATATTAACTTATGAAACCTGTTCATGACTCATTTGTTTACCCGTTATGCATTTTTCACGTTCGGTGCGGCTTATGTAACTAGTTTGCATAAATTAACCGAAACAGGTCAAACCTTATCATTTTTATCTCAAAATCCAGAATGTGTTTAGTTTACCCATATTATACAAGTCTTCAAACTTGTCGGGTCTAAATCACATTCTAATCCGTTCTTCGCTTAATCATGCGTTTTGAACCGTATACCTTTCTTTTAAACTAACCGGTCTAAGTTTAAACTTAAGTAAGACCCATTAGGAATCTAATAGGTTAATTAAAACCTTCGTTCCAGATTTAGGAGACCAGTAAAAGATAAATGCACTTGCTGATTTGTACGGCTGGGATAAATTTGTATAATTTGCTCCGGTAAATACTTTTAACTTATTTTCCCTTATACGGGCTTGGGGTACGGTATATAAAATACCGCTTGGTCGAGTATTGAATTTTTAATCGTATGAAGGTTAAATCATTGAGATAACCCGTTTAATCTATTTTGTTTATTCTAAGCCTTTGGGGGGTTAATGACCATGTCCTGGATATCCTCGGCTCATTCATTGAAATGGCCACGACTTAAGCACGGGGTGTAGGCATACACCTGCCGGTGCGTATGTAAAATAATGTACCCACCTGTTCGAGAATAACTCGTCGTGTGATATATTATGTGGTGTGTCTATTAATCTTTAACCCGGTATTCAACCCGGGCTACTGAACGTATAATAAACATATAATTCTTTTACAAGATTATTTTTAAATAATTATCCCAAGTTATAAAAGATATTTTATGCCTTGTGCATTTAAATCAATTTTCTTAAACATTTTCAAAATGAGTCGGTTAATTGTATTTACCAGTGTAAACTGACGTATTTTCCAAAAGGTTAAGTGCAGGTACTAGACGGAATAGGCTGGCTACTCCTAGCATCAATAAAGAGTCTTGCAAGCTTAGATGTTTATAAATCTGTTGAACAATGTTCCTTTTAACTTTGATCCTCCTGTAGATCCCTTACAACCGTTTTTGTAATAATTGATATTACTTTCATTCGGTTTGTAATGTTTTTATCTTTCGACTTTCGCTGTGTATTACACTGTGATAAATTGTCTATGATGATATCAACTACGTCACGATACTCCCCAACGGGCCCACCGGTAATACGTGGAAATATCGGGGTGACATGATACTTGTCATAGGACTAGTTAGGCGGTCCGAACGCGCTTTTGCGCGAACGACACGTTAAAGTAGCGTAAACTACCTTCACGAGTCGTAACGGGTCACAAGCACTTAGGATATGTTCCGAGTTAGAATGTAGGCTTTGTTAAACCATATTATATGAGTTCCAACATTCATTTGGTTTACGAGACCTCATTCTATCCGATCTTCTGATTTAGGTTCGGTTTGTTAACGTAGTTACCTATATTAGGTGTCGTTTGATTCCGTGATCCTTCGAGCGTTACTTGGTTGTTATTTCAAGACTATTAAGCAATATCAAGTGAGTACATAGTTCCCTCTTTTACCGTTTTCAAATGTTTTGGGGTGATACACATGTGCCTACTTGTTACTTTCATGCTTTCACGCTTTCATGACATATACCTGCTATGTTCATCTAGTACACGTATAAGTACAGGATTTCAATTATGTTTTGCTTCATATGTTGACTTAGCATGCTTAGCTCATTGATTTCAAGGATCCATTTTGCTTCATATGTTGACTTAATATATCTAGCACCTTGATTTCATGAACACTCTACTTAGTAGATGGTTTACAAAGACATTTTACCTTACATGCTCACATTGATTATGACATTTTGGTATGTAAAACAAGACTAACCTCATTCATTAACATTTATCCCGCCGGCCGGTAGTATGTATGGTTTACCATAGGTTTGCTAACCTCATTCCCGCTTCCTAAGTTGGTTTGGAAGTATCCGTCTGGGGAATGACAGAACCCGATAAACATTACTGCGTAAATGTTTGTATCCATAAAGCATTGATTTTGCAAAACATAACTTTTGACATAAACTTTTGTTTATTTAAAAATATTGTTTTGTACACGACATTTGGTTATACATATACTGGACATTATACATATGGTTTGAGTAAATACTTTTTATTCACCATACAAGACAATTGGTTATACGAGACATAGATTGTACCCGATATTGTGACATGATACATTGTTTATACACGACTTTTGACAATAGTTTAACAAGACATTTTGGTTGGTTATTGGTAAGTGATTTAAATAACGAGGCGTGTGTAATATGATAAAAGCATGGTGGATATGCCGCTAGTACTTCCTATATATAAGTGCTTTTATGATATTACATATCATAGCGTTATCTAAATCACTTCGACAAGACAAAGACATGATACATTTATACAAAGACATGACCCATTTTATACAAATGACATATTTTCACGAGACATTGGTTTACAAATGACATATTTTCACGAGACATTGGTTTACAAATTACATCTCTAATACAAATTCATTTTTACTTGGTTATTTATTTAACCATGCATTATTCTTTTATATCATTTGATTTTCATATCGAATTTCATAAGATTTTATAAAAGAAAACATTTTACAAGATTCATGACTACCTTTTTTATTAAACACTTCTTTTAACTTATAAGTCATGAAACCTACGACAACAAAACCTATGTATCTCACAGGCATTTTTATGCTGACGTACCTGTTTTCACATGTGTTTCAGGAGCTATTGCATGATGATGTTCGTGACACACTTAGGCGGACCTGGGCCTTAGTGAATTAAAACTATGAAAGACAGTTTAATTCATGTTATGTTTCGGCAAATTCCTAGACAACGTAAACACTTTAATTAATGAAACCACGTCACACCCCAAATACGTCGCAGCGGAATATAAAACGTAGTTGTGACGGAAGCTGGTGCCCATTTGTATCTTGCTGAACGATGCATCGTAATGTTGGACATTTCAACTTAATTAAAAAATAGATTTTAAAACCTAAAGTCTTAAAGTTCGACACAATCACACCATAGTTAAATTGTTTTGAACCTTATGGATCTTATTACATTGGTCCCAAATAGTTTTAAAAGTTTGTCCAAAACATTATCAAACCAAACATGCATCAACAACCACAAGATACGCCGTAATTCCCAAAGCCGAACTCAAGTACCTGTAGAACACGTTAAAATCAAGTGTCAACACAAAGGAAGGTGAGTTCACATATTCACATTCAACAATTTATTCCAAAGGAAAACTTTCTGATTATGTGTTTATTTTTAAACATCCATATAATTTTTAGAAAGTCCGTTTTACTTCCTTAATAAAATCCATGGGTCATCCGTCGTAAGTTTAAAAACCCGACATTAAGCTCTTACCCAAGTTTTATATATTAAATTCATAGCGTCAATTTTCAGACTCATATGTTAGCTAGACAATACGAACTATATATTTACCATGCAGGGATAATCAATGCTAGACAATAACCAGAATCTAAATTCGTCATTTGACTTGACACGGGTCGACCGGTCACGACGGGGTTGTCAACCCTATAGATCTACCAACAATTCCTCGCGTACATTTACTTAATCGATTAAACGACATCATGGGCGCAGGGTCCATTTTGAGACCAAATATGATGTCTACCTCACGTACAATATATATATCCCACTAATATGACCATTTAATATACGAAGTTGTACGAATCCCCTGAAATCCCCACCTACACGTAAGTCGATGCTGTTACTTACTCTCTTGAGACCAGGTAGCATTCGTTCCAACTTTACGGCGTGTTTCTTCTCGGAAACACCGTACCATCCCAATTTCTCCTCCAAACATTCATTCATCAAAAACGTTTTTATCTCGAAACGTATGATTTATCAAACTCCATATATTTTCAACGAAAATATATATATTTTATATTAAAAGGTATGTTTTAATCCAAAAACATTATTAAACCCTTTTATTTGCGTGTTCTACCCCCAAAATATATATACAAAGCAGTAAAATAGGGGTTTAGTGACACTCACCTTTGGGTGCGTATTTTAAATAGCGCAATGCCACAGATTGATTTCTACACATTCTATTATATGTAGGAACGATTTATAAATCAATATATCACAAAAATCGTAAGTTTCTCTGTTTCTTAGGATTTTAACATAACTTTGAGATTTTCTCGAAAAATCATCGTTTTTTTATTATGTTGGCACGTTAATATATATATATATATATATATATATATATATATATATGAGTCCATATATATATTTAATGTTTTTGTGACTTGAACGATTTTATTGGTGACCGTTATCATGTAAATCCGTTAACACTCCCGTTTATACGCAATATATCTACGATTTGCGCGTCGTAATATATATACATAAACGTGCACATAAATTATTATCGAAACACTCGAAATCTTGTTAACTTATCTATTTTGTCATTTTTAAGGCAAATGTACATAAAATATCTTATATGTATCAAATTTCATGCTCGACAAACAAGTTACACATTTAACGCGATTTTTACCGTTTCTACAGTACAAAACGCACAAGTATACATGCTTAATCTAAATTTCCAATATCATATAGAAACTTAACATGTTTTCACATTCACATGTTTAAATCACATAACACATCTTAACACGTAAGGTTCACCCAAAATTTACCCATACTAGTGTTCATCGAAAATGCGTATTTTAGCGATTAGATAACGTTTTCGGGCGTCGGAAGTCACATATGACTAACCAAACACCAAGTAAACTTAAAAGTAGTTAAAATACTTATTTTTAAACTAAAAATATTAGTTTACTTACTGATCTAAATTAGTTTTATAAAAATCACTCGAAAAGCCGATTTTTGACCGTTTTACCGCATAGTTTTGCGTTAAACGTTACTATAACCATCTAAACTCGGAATGACTTGATATTTTAACACAATACATGTTATTTACTGATTAAAATAGTGATCATAATCATATTAGTGCAGTTTTTTTGTAAGTCACATAAATCATGCGATTTCACGTATTTTACAACACATAAAGCACCAAGTACAACATGCAAAGCTAGCAAACTTTATGAAAAAGTTTTATATCTTTCTTACACTTCAAATATTCATATTTTAGTGTTTAGAATCTGATCAAAATCATTTTTATTAAATCATATCTAAATCATCATTTCATGACCATCAATCATCATGCATATTCAAGTAAATGTGTCTAATACGTCCATATAGCATCATCATCATTTTTCATGAACTAAAATATATATTCAACATATATTTAAATCATGTTCAAATATTCAAGAACATCATAATCTACACATGGTTAATCCTCATCATTTACCATAAATACAAGAAGCATGTTCTCACAAATTTATGAATTAACAACAAAACTTCAATTGCATGCATACATATACGACATATATATACATATACATATGAGCTTCCAAAGTTCACTATTTTTCATATCACTTTCAAATCTTGAATCACCTTTTAAAACATTCTTTTATGACATATATTGATTTTTACAAGCATCCTACTTTTCAAGTAACATGTTTATCAAGAATATTTTTAATCAACATCAATAACACAATCTCATAACACACACTTAGATACTCACAGCCATACATATATACATATACACACGCATTTTCATTTTGATTGAAATCTCATCCTTTATCGTTTTCATGTTTATGTTAAATTCCAAGTTCAAGAGAAACTTTACATCATCTCTATCATCACTAAAAATCAAGAATGTATTTTTAAAATAAATATATACCTTTCAAGTTTCTTAGTGGGTTTTTGAATAAAAAGATGATATGATGCTTGGTTTTTGCTTGAAACTCCATGGAATCACCTTTACACCTTCAAATATACTTGAAATCATCTTGAAATTATCTTGAATCCCCAAGAACAAAGTTGTAAATTCAAAAATAAAGAAGGAAAGGGGGGTGTTCGGCTGAATTGTAATAGAGAGAGAGAGAGTTTTGAATGTGTTTGTGACATAATTCTTGGTTTTAACAAGTTTTGAGAAGATTGTTGAAGATTGATAAGTGTGCTCCTATTTTTCATCCAATAGGTGCATGGCTGCCATCTCTTTCTCTATATACATATTACACGCATACATACATCTTTATATATATACATACTTTACATAGTGTGAAAACTGGTATTTTACTGGATACCGGGTATTTTATCTAGTGTTTTAATCTCGTTTTAGTGAGTTTTAAATTATTTTTATCATTCTATAAAAATAATCACACAAAATTATTACTGAAATAATTACCAGTTGCCTTGACTGGCTGCGCTGACAGCATTTTGTCAAATATGCGCAGTATCTAGCGGTATACGCTCAAACTCGAAAAATAGAGTTTCCTAGCGTTTTAATTTATTTTTCCTCACGAATATGATTAAAATTACTATTCTAATCATAACTGGCTATTTTTAGGATTTTAACACTGATCGGGTGGTCACTGACGTTCGTTTCGCATTTTAACCGTTACGTGATAAGCGTTTATCTTATCGTTGCCAACATAATTTTTACCAAGGTTTAAATTTACCAACTCACTAAATATCATATATAAACATCATAATCAGTCAAATACAGCCTTTTATCTATTCACAACACGTGCTACAGTTGTACGGTACGGCCTGAAAAGCCGAGTGTCACAGTCTCCCCCAGTTTAGGAAATTTCGTCCCCGAAATTTTACTCTACAGGTTTTGTTTTCGCACTAGGTAAAATTAGTAAAAACAGGCTTGCTAAATATGGTCTTGTATTTTCTACGAGACACTTTGATTCTTACGGAGAATCTTCGTAGACCTATATTACATACATTCTTATTTCCAAATTTCACGTCTCAACGCTCTCTACCTTTTCCAAGGTTCAACATTTGCAAGCACTAAATCAGGAAAGGTTAGATAAAAGTTCCACCATTTCGGGTTTAACATATGTATATTTACATATACGTTGCCCTATACCTGAGGTAATCTGAGTTTACACACGTTTGATCCAACTCGAGATGGGCTCTCGAAAGTATCTAATCTCGTGAACTCGTTCTCTTTCCTCCTTACATTCATTTCAGATATCCACAAATTGCATATACTACTAGAATTCTGTTATCGCCTCTCTGGTTATCAACATAACTCTTCTAGCCATCCGTACTTCTTCTACAGTACTTCGATAAACTTCCATTTATTGCCTAAATAAACCTCTACAAGGAACAAAATCAGTGTATTATCCATTACACACTTTCTTGAACTGGACACATGAAACACATCATGTATTCCACTCAATCCTTATGATAGCTTGAGCCTATAAGCGACTGATCCAACTCAAGATGGGCTCTTGAAAGGACCTAATCATTGTGGCTCAGCTTTTCTTTCTCTGCTAGCTTATTAACATCCTTTTAAGGTAACTCCTTCAATAGAACCAAATCTTCGATCTGAGATCGCAATAGTTTCCTTCAATTGTCCATGTAATCCTTCTGTCGACCAATAGGCGAATTTTAACCTTCCCTCGATCTAGGCAAATCCTGTCGCTGGTTTCCTAGATAAACTAGGATCTGGTTAATCGTCTTTTGCCACATTAGCTCAACAAAGTGGCGATCGACACTTCCATCCATACAAGGCTTCAAACTGAGCAACCTGAATACTAGCGTGATAACTATTATTGTAGGATAACTCTGCCAAGGGCATGTGAGTATCCTAACTTTCTTCGAAATCCATCGTACATGCTCTCAACATTTCCTCCAAAGGTTTGAAAAGCTTCCTCTTACTTTTCTGCCCAATCAATTCCCCTTTTCCTTTTGGGGTTATTAGTGTCGAAGGCTGCACTAATTTAGAGAAATTCTTGGTAAATCTTCAGTAGCACCCAGCTAGTCTTATGAGTTGTCGTACTTCTGACGGGGTCTTTGACGCTTCTCATCATTTGATTGCCCCAGTCTTAGACTGATCTACATGCAAGCCTTCCTTATTCCTCAACAACTCCATAGTCAACTTCAAATGTTACTCATGATTTTCTTTGGTTCGCGAATAGGCAAGTATATTGTCGATGAATATTATTACGAATTTATCCAATTAGGGTTTCCATACCCTGTTCATGAGATCCATGAATATAAATGGCGACTTAATTTAGTCAAAAGGCATGACTAATAACTCGTAATGGCCATATCGTGTTCGAAAAGCAGTCCTCGGAATATCTTCGTCAGCAACCTTCAACTGATGATATCCTGATCGTAGGTCGATCTCCGTGTAGCAGTTGGATCCCTGTAGCTTGATCGAACAAATCGTCAATCCTCGGAAAAGGGTACCGATTCTTGATAGTCAACTTGTTCAGCTCTCTGAAATCAATACACACCCTAAAGGATCCATCCTTCTTCCTTACAACAACACCGATGCACCACAAAACGAAAAGCTTGATCGAATGAAACCCTTGTCTAGTAGCTCTTAAAGCTGATTCGACATTTCTATAATTTCAGTCGGTGCTTAATCGATAAGGAGATTTTGCAAATAGGTGCAGCACCAGGTGCCAGATCGATTCAGAATTCGATCTGTTGCAGGTGGTGACTACCGGAGAAGGATGATGACGGTGATGTGTGGATTAGTGACAACGACGAAGAAGTTGCAGGTGGTGGTCGTCGGAAGCCGGAGAAGATGACCGGAGATGACGAGGGTTGTTCAGAGGTGGTGATGATGGCCGTAGATGAAAGACGATGACCGTGACAATGGAGACGATGACCGGATACGGGCTTTACAGATGATGATGATGATGAACAGTGGAACAATGCACGGTGGTTGGGTTGATGTTGAGAGCAGGTGGTTCGGATGAAGATGAAGGAGTGAACGTGGAGGTTTGATTAATGGGGGTCCGACGGTGACACTGGTGATGAACGGAGGTGTGATGGCCGGAGTTGCAGGTTGTCGGAGGAGGACGGCAGTCGACGAAGATGATGATAAACGATGACCGGAGACGTAGTTGCAGGTTCCGTGGATGATTGTTGCGACTCAGATGATCAAAGATTCGAAACCTTTGCTGATTGCGACTCGAGAACAGAAAGAGATGACTCGAGATCTCGGTTGCGACTCGGAACCGTGGTTGCGACTCGAGACTGTTTGGGAAGAAGAGATGAGTCGAGACCTGTGATGAGTCGAGACCTTGGAGGTTGCGATTTGAAACTGTGGAGGTTGCGACTCGAGACCAGATTATGGAAAGTTGAACTTGAAATTGTGTTGTGAGTCGAGACCGAGATGAAGTGAAGTCGAGACCTTGAAAGTTGTTGTAGAGATGGAGTCGAGACCAGTGATCAAGAGACGACTCAAGACCAGATGAATGACTCGAGACCGTTTAAAAACTCCTGAAGAAAGATGATGACTCGAGACCGGTAGAGGATTGAGTCGAGACCAGTTGCAACTCAGAAATATTTCGAAGACCTTTTTGGAAATTGTAACTGAACAGAATTTCCAATATTTTTGGAAATTGAAATCCCCCTTTTTTTTTAAAAACATAAAGAATATTTCTTTTAAAATTCAAAAATCCTCCAATATCTTTAACACTTTCAAAACAGATTGACACACCAAACTATATTGATTTTGATAAAAATTCGATGAACATTACCAAGAACACGAAGAACGCGATGAACGAAAATTCAAAATCTTGAATATATGATATCACCCCGAGCCTAGAAACAGGTTCTAATGGCTCTGATACCACTTGTAAGTCCCGTGAAACTGGATCTTTCAGTGATATCAAACAACACCAAGTTTGTGCGGAATCCAAACTTGATGTGATTCAAGAATAAACACGAAAAATACGAAATACGAAGAACACAACGAATCACCTTTAAACACTTGCACACGATTCTATTACTATCAACTAGCAAAACCGTCTAGTACAAGTGTTCACAAACAATCGCCTTCCTCTAGCTCTCTCTAGCTGTAACAATGAGGTTTCCACCCTAAAACAAGTTGAAAACTTGTTTATATACATAGACAAGCCCACTTCCCACATGGGCTCCCCTTGGGCCTGCTTGGCCCACATGGCCTAAAGCTTGGCCCAAGTGACCTATAAAGGTCCAAAACCTAATATAAACTAACCTGGTGAGGCCCAGTTCGACCATAGCCCGTTGTATTAATTTGATGCGTCAGTCTCACACTTTAGGGCCTAACAGTCATGATTTATTTAAAACTTTTCATAAGATAAATTACTTATTAGAGCATAACATGCCTCTTTAAAATTCTATTTATATACAAGTTCACATACCTCACGGGGGATCACTCAACACTCGGCCGAAGATGTATTTTAGTGAAACACTCGAGAGCGGCATGGAACTTACTTCTACCATAAGCTTGCCAAGCAATCAATCCTTCTCCTTTTTAACTATATACCTTTGTAAATATCAAGAGGACTTTTGGGGTGAAGGGTTAAGCTTGGGTTAAAGGTAGGTGGTTAGGTTAGTGGTTAGTGAAAGGGCGAAAATCAAAACAAGCGTCGGTTTTCGTAAGACTTTTTATTTTTGCAACTTTTATTTTGATGAAGCTTTTATTCGAACAAAGTTATTTTTGATAAACTTGTTTGTTTATTTCTCTTTTGCTTCATCATCAACATTTTTTTTTTTTTTTGAAAAGTCATACGAAATACCGAGCTTGTTACTAAAATAAAAGGTTAAAAATAAAAAGGGTTTTGGTGGTTGAAAGGGTGTTTGGTTTGGGTTATGAAATGAAAAGGTTTAGGCTCAAATGGGCTAACTAGGGGGATTTTGGGTAGGTGGTAAAAAAAAGAAAATAATGGTGTAGAAATAAAAAAGGGTTAGTCCTAATGCCTCCATCATTTACTTACTCGGGTTTAAGTTGGTAAGGACTGGGAATGTATCGTCGTGCCAAGTTCTAGAGTCGTAAGAACCAAGCGGCTATTCACACAAGAAACGAAAAATGAGCATTTAGTTTAAAGATAAATATTTATATGCTCAATAAAGGCTCAAAACTCACTTTTGTGGGAATGAGTTTTTATGTGATCAAGTATATATAATCAAATTTTAACTAAGCTTGTCATGTCGTTTCATAATTTTCTTATGTTGGTTCTTTTTATCACGACGCTATCGGTTGTAAATTTAAAAAAATATAACCTTTTTTAGAACCTGAAATTCCCAAGTTAAACCTAGACAAGTAAAATTTTTTTTTTTTTTTTTTTTTTTTTGAAAAAATTTGGGGTGATTAGCGGTTCCAATAGAGTTTTGTGTAAGGCTTGTAACTAGGACTTGCAAGATTCAAGGTTTTAGCATCCCCCCCCCCCCCCCACACTTAAATTACACATTGTCCTCAATGTGTCCCAAAAATAAGTTTTTTGGTTGATTGACTGTGTAAAAGGGTGTGAAAAAGCAAAAATTTGTGTTACTGGGCGTCTGGACACGGCCCCGTGTTGTCCGGGCACGGCCCCGTGTTCAGGTGCCAGTAACAAAATTGAAAAAGAGAAACAGAAGCCTGGACACGGGGGCGTGTTGGGTGAACACGGCCCGTGTCCAGTTTACCTGAATTGGGCATTTTATGCAGACTGTGCAGCATGGGGCCGTGTTGGGCGGACACGGCCCGTGCTGAACTTGCTGTAACGAAGAAAGTTTTGTCGGATGGCCCTGTTTTCCTGCATGGTGTGCTGGTTCAAGTTTCCCTTGTTATCCTTTGCCATCCTGAGTGTGTTTTATTTATTTCAACACCATCCAAACACCAAGTTAACTAAAACCATCATTCATTAAGTCATAGAGAGAATTACATAATAGTCATAAAAGTTAAAATTCTAGATAAGTGGGTCAAAGAAACACAAGAAATCCAAATCGAGAAGTTCTAGCCTAAACTTTATTTTACTAGCAAAATTTCCAAAAAGATAATTCTCTTGGTTAGATGCGGCATGAAAACTTCTTTTCTTCGGGCATGGGTTCCTCACACGTCGGCGAGCCACTCCTCTATCTCCCTTGGGAGAAGAAAGGCGGGCTCATTGGCATTAGTTTGAGGAGGTGCATCCTCCACCGGGACTTCTTGTAGATTTTCAAGAGGAGGCTCCGCTGGAAGGTCATCCCACCCAGTAGGATTGTGGATTCCAAGTGCTAGGTTCCAATCCTCTTGAGGGAGGATTGGTTCCATGGGAGGTGTTACAAGAATGTTTAACCTCTGGTGCAAGAGGTTAATTTCTTGAAAACTGTTTTCCAGCCCTACCGTAAGATAATTTATACGGTCTATTAGGACCTCCTCTACCGAAGTCATCTCGTCAAGAGCTTCACGTAACGCCATTACGTATCGTACGAGAGTTGCTTCAATTGATGATCTTCTTTCCCTTCGACTGTTTCTGGAGTGCGCAGAAGAGGTTCCACTGTTTTGACTAGACATTCTACGAAAACCAACCAAGAAATAGTTTATTTCAATGAAACAGCACAACGGACACGGCCCCGTGCTCAATGAGCACGGCCCCGTGTTCACCTTTCTGCAGTTTTTTAGAACAAGGAATCTTGGAGTTTTAAATTATTTTCCAACTTATGAAGCATTTTTGAGCAGAAATAACTTAAAACAGAGTTGTGTAACTTATTTTTAACAAGATTCCTTGAATAAAAACTTGACAAACATTACAATAAAGCTTGGAATCAACCTTTAATGGAGGTGTTGTTGCAAGAAAGATGAAGAAGAAGGTAATGGATAAAAGAGGAAAGGACAAGATGTTTGTTAGAACCTTCTTTTAGAACATACCTAGGATAGTAGGTGAGAAGATCCTTTCAAATCTCTGTCCCTGGATGGTCCAAATGTGCAGGATTCTTGGCTGCATTTATAGAAAACGACAGCATACTGGACACGGCCCTGTGTCGACTGGACACGGCCCCGTGTGCAGGCAAGATCCTGACACATTTTGTCCGTATTCTGACGAAAAGTCAGAAGGGAATCTTTTAGTGGACACGGGGGCGTGTTGACCTGGGCACGACCCTGTGTCGAAAGACTGTTTTATGAAGTTTGTCTATTTTCAAGGAACTTATCCGGATCGGGTGGTTCCTTACTGGATGGAACAACCCCAAAGTGCCTAAGATACCTTAATTGTTCTAGATTAAGACGAGAACGCAAGAGGTTGTCGGTGAGGGTGATTCCTATGCTATATGTAGGTGGACAAGTCCAACCCTTTCCCGGGCTCTCGTTAAAGAAGGTGTATGCCGAAGTCAAAGTCCAAGTCCAAGTCAAGGTCAAAGTCAACAACCAATTTTCCCAAAACCCTTTCCCTAAACAAGGGGAGGTTGTAACACCCCGTGTTTTCAAAAGTCAAAGTCCAAGTCAAGGTCAAAGTCAACAACCGATTTTCGCGCACTTGACTTGTAGTAGATTTCTTTTATGAGTTTAATTTAGTTGTATTATGTGGAGTAAGTGTCAATAATTACAACAATCGATGCGTGTTATTCGTTATCTAATCGACTTACGGCTGTGAGCTATAGGAAGTAACAATGCGATAAAGTTAACTAATCGATAATCAAACTATGCTAATCAAATCAACATCGAATCGAATCGAAACACGAATTACGCATTTGGAATACTGTTATACATGTGTGTGTGCCTTATGTGTTACCTGTGCATGTTATTTATGTTATGTTGTGGAAATCAATCGAAACCCAAAACGTAATCGAACTCAATCGAAATCGAACTCGAAACTCAATCGAAATCGAATTATGATAATTAGTGGAGAAGAGATAGTGCGAGATATGAATAGTTGGGATTAAAAGTAATTTGAATAGGAAACTCTACCGCATTCGCATCGATCGCAATCGAAATCGAAATATCAAAAATCGTCGCACCGAACACCCGAATCAGGCAACTGATTGACCAGGCTACCAGCCGGTCGACCAGCCGGTGTCCGATCAGACAGGCTGTCCGATCGAGCTGCCTGGCCGATCGGCCAGCCCTTTCCTCATTTGGAAGCCTATAAATACCCCTGTCATTGTCATCATTTTCCACTTTTGGAAACCCTCTGACCAACCAGCTCGTGTTCCTCACTTTTCTTCAGATTTCTCACGATTCCGGTAAGATTTCGTCCTAAATCTTATACTTTCTTGATCTACACGCACTCCTACACCTTTCTGTCTTTTAAATCTTAATTTTTAACCGTGAAATCATCAAGATTCAAGGTATTCTAGGATGACGTCATCATGTGTTCTTGAAGAACCTCATGTTTTGGCCTCAATCCACCAAGAATAACTTGGATCTAACTGATTTCCACAAAAACAAACAAAGATCTTTCATAGATCTAAACATATTCACGGTGAAAAGGATTGAAGGATGGTTTTCCAACATTCTTTCAACTCTTTTACACTCGATACCTTCAAAACCGATAGAAACGGGGCTTGTGCCAACTTACTCCTCATTCTGGTGGTTGTGTGGCTCAAGATCCGGATTCCATCCACGAGGTTCACCGATTTCGGGTTAAACATTAAACACCGTCCCAAACCGTTCACCAATCGAATTTGGGTGATTCCTGTCCTATCAGGAGAACCAAGTAAGGACGAGGTCTCTATTGTTTGACTCGTTGCCAAAATACTTCTATAAAATGACAAACAAACAAAACAACCAAGTGTTAGCGAACAGGCCGACCAGGACAAGGTGCTGTCCGATCGGACTGCTGTCCGATCGGACTGCTGTCCGAACGGACAACCAGCCGAATGGACAGACAGCCGAACGACTGGCCAGCCGATCGGCTAGCACATGGGTCTCACACTTAGTCAACTTATTTGAAGTTTAAGTATTGAACGAACTGCTGTCCGATCGGACTACCGTCTGATTGGATTACTCTTCGGATCATGAGATACTTGGCTTTAAATACTTGATCGATTTTCAACATGTTCAATGCACTAGGAATGCCACCCAATCGAACTACTGTCCGATCGAGTGCCATTTTGCTGAGAACTTGTTCTTCGCTGAAGTACTAACCGATCGGATTACCGGCCGATCGAACGACCGTCCGATCGAGCGACCCTAAAAGTAAAGATACTTCAATGTTTTCAAATGCTACAACGAAAACTTCAAAAGTCAAGCCATCATACACAAACACATCCTACTCAAAGGAAGAATCAATCCACTCGAACAGCCATCCGATCAGACTACCGTCCGACCGGACAACTGTCCGAACAGACTGTCAACCGCACGGCCAGCCGTCCAATCGGACTACCAACCGATCGACCAGCTGTCCGATCCACTCATACCTGTTTCCGTTTTATGCATTACTTATCGTTATGCTATCAATCTATTCAGGCTAACCTTACTCGCTAAGCGCTCCCTTCAATCCATCAACCGCTGTGAGTATACTCGATCCCTTTTTGCTTTATGCACTTTTGGGTGTTACATACATTACAACTATTCAAATCACATCAAACACACTACTCAACACTATTTGAACACTAACCGTTAATGCATGTTATACGTGGCTTATGAATGCTTGTTTGTTATGTTTACACATGGAATGTTGTCTACCTGCCTTAGCAACGATAGTACTATAGTTTGGACTCAGCACCTGTTCGCGAGGGTTGTTAAGGACAATTACTTGCATGGATTACGGTGGTAACCATGTATTGCGAACTACCTCGGGCAGTCAACTCGTAGTCATTGGTATCGATGGATCTATGTCGATAACTAATGTGCCTCATTTCGCTATGTGTACGTGTTGGTTATGCGTAAACGAACTCGGACTCTATATGCTATTATCAAACTTGTATGCTCTCCTTTACATTATATGTATTGACTTTATTTTAACGTATGTGACAGGTGCTTAGGATGCACACTTGCTAGGAAGTCGAGGCTAGAATAAGGCTCTAGAGGCCAACAAATAGTTGTCTGTACTAAGTGAATCAAGGGTCTCTAGAAGCAGATAAACAATTGCTCTATTTAAATCTGAGTTCTCGGAATAGAACTATTTGCCTAGATTTTGTCTGTAATAATTTGTTTACCTTTTGAGGCATGGTATGGGACATGTTACTTTAAATTGATTGGTAATGATAATTGTTATGGAAACTTCTAGACAATCTGTTTCGCTCAGTGCCATACCCCGATGTTTCCGCCATCGGTTGGGGTGTGACATGCCATCTCTTTATCTATATACATATTACACGCATACATACATCTTTATATATATGCATATGTAATATAGTGTGAAAACTGGTATTTTACTGGATACCAGGTATTTTATCTAGCGTTTTAATCCCGTTTTAGTGCGTTTTAAATTATTTTTATCATTCTATAAAAATAATCACACAAAATTATTACTGAAATAATTACCAGTTGCCTTGACTGGCTGCGCTGACAGCATTTTCTCAAATACGCGCAGTATCGCGCGGTATGCGCTCAAACTCGAAAAATATAGTTTCTTAGCGTTTTAATTTATTTTTCCTAACGAATATGATTAAAATTACTATTCTAATCATAACTGACTATTTTTAGGATTTTTAACACTGATCGGGTGGTCACCAACGTTCGTTTCGCATTTTAATCATTACGTGATAAGCGTTTATCTTATTGTTGCCAACATAATTTTTACCAAGGTTTAAATTTACCAACTCATTAAATATCATATATAAACATCATAGTCAGTCAAATACAACCTTTTATCTATTCACAACACGTGTTACAGTTGTACGGTATGACCTGAAAAGCTGGGTGTCACAAACTAAACTTTAAATTCCATGTGTTATGAAACAATGATTCTGTTACGACACTCCCCGAAGTTTTCGCCGCAGGTTGTTGTTTTAACGCGGTCGGAGTGTGATAGAAAAGTTGGTATCAGAGCTCATGGTTATAGGGAATTAGGTTATTATTGATGCTTTGACCTAGACTATAACCTTCCTAGGACCATAACACAAGTTATCTTGTGTTTAGTTTTAAAACAATATCGTTGCCTATCTTTAGGTGACAACCACAACAAGAAGACGAATTACAAATCCGATTTGAAAATCAATCATCTCTTCATAGATGATTTATTATAAGGTTTTTAACCTTCAAAGTTTTCAAAATCACGTCAAAGTTTGGGTCTTATTAATGTGAACACGTGCAATCTGGAAGGGTGCGTGCCTGTATTCCGAGTTTTCTGTCTAAGGCTAGAGTGTTCGCACAAATCCACATAATCAGACCAATCACCCTTACCTGGGAACTCTTGGGGTGAGTGTCCACTTATAGGCTAAAGCATGTCTTCGTGATAAATTATAAAGACCTATTTACTTTGATCAGCCACTGTGCGTCGTTCGTTTGTTCAAAATAATGAACAAATGATCTCCTTCCTTATGTTCCGTCGACATCTTCAATACCTCTTTGGTTTATTCAAATGTCAATCTCACTCGTTTCTCATGTTTTCTTGTTCTTTTTAGATTGCCTCCTACACGCGATTAAGCCCAGGATGCTGCCCTCGCAGCCCTAGTCGCTCAGCAGATGGCTGCTATGATTCCAAATCTAATTACTTAGATAAATCAGGCAAATAACAATAACAACAATAACAATGCTCAGTGTAACTTCAAAACGTTCAATTCACCTAAACCTCTGAAATTTTCTGGGTCTCAAGGAGCTACTGCGCTCCTACAATGGTTCGAGAGTTTAGAAAGCACATTCCGACATGATCAATGTCCAAATGAGCGAAAGGTTGAATTCGCATCTAGTGTTTTTGTGAAAGAGCATTAACATGGTGGAACGGTGTGATGAGAGATAGGGGTGCCGATGTGGCATTGGCTCAAACCTGGTAAGAGCTTCGGACTTTAATGATGAAGGAATTCTGTCCTCGTCTCGAACTCAGGGCACTGGAAAGGGAATTCGACGATCTTAAGCAAGACAGTGGTGAACATCGAGCCTACACTACCGTTATGAAGAACTAAGTCTGTTATGTCCTACCATGGTTACGCCTTTGGATAAGGCGATTGAAAAATACATTGATGGCCTCCCTGACCCAGTTCAGGACATTGTTAATGGTAGCAACCCTACCAAACTCAGACAGGCCATCGAATTATCCTCTACCCTGACTGAATCTCAGATCAGGAAGGGTAAACTTTTCCGAAAGGGCGACAAGAAACCAACCGATGAGACAAAACCAAAGGATAAGCAGGCTGAATCCTCCAAGAAGTCAAAGAAGCGTAAGGCTTCCCAGAACTTCGCTATGGTTACTCAAAACAATCAAGCTGTCCCTAACCAACCGGCTCAACCCCCTGTTAAAAAGCCATACAACGGAACTACACCTCTCTGCAACCAATGTAACCTTTATCATCATGCTAATGTACAATGCCGCAAATGCCTAAATTTTGGACGTGTTGGTCATACAGCTGGGGTTTGCCAAGCTGCACAAAATTAAGTCGATAACAAAGCTGCTCAAGCTCGTTTTCCACCAGGTTCTTGCTACAACTGTGGCGAGATGGGCCATTTCAGAAAACAATTGCCCAAAGCCTATTAATGCAAATCCAGCCCGTGGATGAGCATTCAACTAACTAGAAGACGATGCTGCTTAGAGACGAATGAACTTTATGTATTATTTTCTTTTGTTATCCAAGACTATGAATGTCACACCCCGATATTTCCATGTATTACCGGTGGGCCCGGTGGGGAATATCGTGACGTAGTTGATATCATCATAGTCAATTTATCACAGTTTAATGCACAGCGGAAGTCTAAAGATAATAATATTACAAACCGATTGAAAGCAATATTAATTATTACAAAACAGGTTGTAAGATGGATCCACAGGCGGATCAAAGATAAAAGAAACATTGTTCAACAGATTTAAGTATCACAAGCTTGCAAGACTCTTTATTTGATACTAGGAGTAGCCAGCCCATTTCGCTTAGTACCTGCACTTAACCTTTTTGGAAAATACGTCAGTTTTCACTAGTAAATACAATTAACCGACTCATTTTGAAAATGTTTAAGAAAAATTAATTTAAATGCACAAGGCTCAAATAATCTTTTATAACTTGGGATAATTATTTAAAAATAATCTTGTAAAAGAATTATATGTTTATTATACGTTCAGTAGCCCGGGTTATAAGTACCGGGTTAAAAGATTAATAGACACACCACATAATATACCCACGGCGAGTTATTCTCAACAAGCGGGTTTATCTTTTTACATACGCACCGGCAGGTGTATGCCTACACCCCGTGCTTAAGTCGTGGTCATTTCAATGAATGAGCCGAGGATATCCAATACATGGTCATTAATCCCCCCAAAGGTTTTACACAAACAAAACAGATTAAACGGGTTATCTCGATGATTCAACCATTATTAGATTAAAAATTCAATACCCGACCAAGCGGTATTATTAAATACCGTACCCCAAGCCCGTATAAGGGAAAATAAGTTAAAAGTATTTACCTGAGCTAAAATATAAATTTTAATCCCAGCCGTATAACAAAGCAGCAAGTACGGTAGCTTTTACTGGTCTCCTAAATCTGGAATGAAGGTTTTAATAACCTATTAGATTCCTAACGGGTCTTACTTAAGTTTAAGCTTAGAACGGTTAGTTTTAAAGAAGGGTATACGGTTCAAAACGCAAGATTAAGGGAAGACCGTATTAGAATGTGATTTGGACCCGACAAGTATGAAGACTTGTTTAATATGGGTAAACCAAACACTTTCTGGATTTTGAAGTGAAAATGACAAGGTTTGACCCGTTTCGGTTAATTTATGCAAACTAGTTACATAAACCGTACCGAATGCGAAAAATGCATAACGGGTAACCAAATGAGTCATGAACAGGTTCCCTAAGTTAATATGCTTAAAATGTGTTATGATATCAATAGGATACCTTCCATTATGCCCAAAACGAATTTAAAAATAATTTAAGCCCCGTAAGGGTATTTTGGTCATTTTAAAGCTTATAAAAGAGGTTAAATAGTAGTCTGAGTTTATGGTATGAAATGATCAGTAAAACTATTTATTTTAGTGAGTTATATCTGTAGGATATTGCATATGTGTGAAATTTATCATTTATGTCCAAACTATGCACCGTAGGGGCATTTTGGTCATTTCATATAAGCTTTAAGGGTCAAAATTGGAAATCTGAGTTCACAACTTTTATTTACTGTTAAAGTATAAAAATTGATTCATAACATCAGTAGGTAACAAGCCTTTGGTGCCTAATATGAATTTAAAACATATTATGCGCCTAAATCGCATAAAAGACGGTATTTGATGATATTCGGGTTGATTAAAGAAATTTGAGATTTTGACCAGCCTTTATAGTTTAAAATAACTTATTTATTATATAAAATCAGTAGAAAAAGGTTTGATACGTAAAGGATGTGTAAAACTCATTTTATTAGCGAAAAGGACATTATCGTCAATTACCGAGCCTATGCGAGAACTCTATGTTATGATCAGTTTAAAATTAAATAAAAATTTCCAAAAATCTCTAAATATGATATTACATCAGTGGGTAAAAGGTTTGGTGTCAAAGTTTGGGTTTAAATAGGATTTATGTTGAAAATGTCGTTTATTTAATAAAAAGGCTTTCATTTACGATATTGAGCATAACTCCTAATTTAGACCACAAACTGATGTCAAACTTTTAGGACAAGTTTATAAATTAGTAATAATGGTTTTTGTCCTCTCACATTTTCAAAAATTCTCGTTTTAATATCAAAATGGCATAATAGTCAACTTTTAAGCAAATAACGAAAACATGCAAATGAATCGGATTACTAAGGAACCAAGTTGTATAACCCCAGAGGGTTATACTAACCTATAATATGGTCCTAAAGGAACCCTAAGACATATCTAAAACAAGCTAAATCGGGTCAGAACTGAAAGTCAAAGCAAAAGTCTACTTTTGCGACTTTCGGTTCCGAACCGAGCCTAAAATCAGAATGGTCGGGTTGAACATGCTTAGACATGTTCTTACTCATTTACCAAGTTATTTTAATGTTAAAACAGGTTCCATAACCTTTGCATTGTTAGTTATGAATTTATTTGCAAAATTAGATTCTGTTGACTTTTTAATAACAAGTTTGACCGGACAATTGACCAAGTTAGAGTGATAATCAGTGGGTGCCTTCCCAAGGTTTTATTACCCATATAATTACCAACTCATAGCCACTTTCAATTCGAATAATGGTTGGACCATTAGTGATTAATCACTCAGTTAAAGCTTAATTACGATGGCTTTGACTTTTGGTCATTAAACTAATAAAACTTGAACTTAAGAGGTTAAGAATGCTTACTAGGGTACTTAGCACGAGTATTGATCCTTAGAAAAAGACCTTGAGCTCCAGGAGGCTCCCAAGAGTGAGTTGAGAATAAATTTCAAGTGTAAAAGACAAGTGAAGAAACAAGTGCCCTTATATAGGATTTCTAGAGCTCCAAGATTAATTCACATGCCCCTACAAGTGATCCCTGATGATTCCAGGTGTCCCTATTGCATGAAAATCTGTTGGCTCAGTCCCTGGAATCGAAAACAAGCATGCAAAGGCGGTGGAACTGGCTTAACATGCAGCTGTCAATGTCTTCTGCATCTGGCACACTTACGCGGCCCGCGTAAGAGTTGGCCTAAGGTCTACGCGGCCCGCGTGAAGGGCTGTTTCTGGTAAACAGTTTGCCATGTTTGCAATTTCATTCCCTGGTCCAAATAAACTTTATTTTACTTTCATTTATTGCATTTAGGACCCCCATAGTTAACTATTTAGGGCCTTGGGTCATAAACTAACTCCGTTAAGCTCCCGGTTAGTTGTACGATCACCCGAAAAGTCTTGAATTGCAACGTTGACGCATTTGACGCTTATTTCTTGGAATTAACACTTTGATTAATTATGTGCGTTGAAACTCCACGAATTTATTATCCAACATTCATGGAAGTATAAGGAAGTATTACAAAGTCTCGGAAACGTTAAAAGGTCACTCAGAGGTAACTTTAAACATGTTGACACATTTAACCCTTATGCTTTGTAAACTTTTTAATTTAAGCACAAACGACTTTCTAAGTTTGATATTTTATTTATTAAAGAATACGAACGTCGTGTGAGGTCAATCAGAGGCACAAGAAAGGCATGTTTACACTTTGGATCCTTATACTTACATATTTACATTGTTTGACAACTTTAGTCCCTCAAGATCAATCCATTAGACGTTTAAAGTCCATGACACGTGTCTTTATTATATTGGTCGTGATTTTACGAGGTGTTACATCCTCAACCCCTTAAAAGAAATCTCGACCTTGAGATTTACTGAAATAAATGAGGGTACTTCTGTTTCATTGTGGATTCAACCTCCCACGTGTATTCTGGGCCTCTACGGGCATCCCATTTTACTTTCACAATCGGCACATGCTTCTATCGAAGTTTCTTAACCTGTCGATCCTCGATTGATAAAGGTTTTTCAATGAACTTTAAGCTTTCATCTATCTGCACGTCCTTTTGCGACATTGCTAGCGACTCAACGGCTAGACACTTCTTTAAGTTGCAGATGTGAAACACATTATGTATTCCACTAAGCTCTTCGGGCAAATTTAACTTGTAAGCAACAGTCCCGACACATTCGATGATCTCGAATGGTCCTACATATCTAGGGCTCAGCTTTCCCTTCTTGCCAAAACGCATTACCCCTTTCCAGGGTGATACCTTAAGTAACACTTTGTCACCTACCTCGAATTTTAGAGGTTTACACCTTTTATCTGCGTAGCTTTTCTGCCTATCCCTGGCAGCTTTGAGACGATCACGGATCTGAATAATCTTATCTGTAGTCTCCAGGACTATATCAGGTCCTGATAGTTGGACATCTCCAACTTCCGCCCAACAAACTAGCGTCCTACACTTTCTTCCGTACAAAGCTTCGAAAGGTGCTGCTTGAATACTCGAATGATAGCTATTATTGTACGAAAATTCAATCAATGGAAGATGATGTAACATTCCCATTTTTATCATATAAGAAGTTATAGGTTGTTTAAATTTATTAACCATTAGTAACTAGTTTTATTTTTAATATAATTATTCGACCCAAATAGTTTTAAAAACTATTTTATATATTTTTGGTTGGAATGTTATACTAATTAATTGGCTTGTATATGTGTGCCATTTCTATTTTCTATATTAAAATAAAGTATATAAAGCTTATATTATTAGACGGGTAGATTACGGGTAAGTTGACTGTTAGAAATATGAAGTACCTAGACGGGCCTAGGAACCGTTTAATAATTATATAATAAAAATACATTATAATTGAACTTACTCCGTTTTTAATGAAACTTAGTTCAAAAGGTAGATGAGATTATTCTCTTTCTAAAGACATATTTATTATTTTCTAAAACGCCATATTTTAGAAGTTATACGCACCAAAGAAGTAAACCAATTAAATTAATTATAATATATAAATTAAAATAATAAAATAAATAAATCTAACTTTACAATTATGGTGGAAAGTGTACGTGCCATTAAGAAAATAGAAATGAATAAAATAATAATTCTACAAATTTAAATGGTGGACGTGTGTGAGATGTGTATAGTGCACGTGTCATCTTTTCACAAAATATCAAACTTTACTTTGCCTTCCATGCAAAGTTTCGTGTAGGTATAAAAGGAGAAGTGGTGCTCTCATTTTTTCTACACTCTCTCGCCTACTCTCTCCATATATATATATATATATATATATATATAATATTTATCATTATTTACCCTATAATAATAATAAAGCCCTGCCCCGTTTTAAGTGTTTTAACTCCCGATCACCGCTACCCTTTTCGATTGATCAGGAGCCCCATAACGCATGTCAAGGCTCTGCCCGACTAAGTTCGTTTGGGTTCAATCTCGTGACATAGGGACAAGGTTGAATTAGGATTATTATACTTAACACGAGTGTCAATATATATATATATATATTTTTTTTTAAATAGCTGAGAAGTTATACCCAAGATTCTACCAGGAGGCTTTCTAGTTGAACCCTAAAGTTACAAAGTGAGTCCATTCTCTTTTCTCACAGTTTTATCACCTTTTTGTAGGGTTTTATACATTACTTGACCCTCGTTACTATTGGCCAAAAAGTTAGCCAATAGTAGCATGACCACAATCACAGGGGGAATTATGCCCCAGTAGCCATAGCCTATAACTCATATTATTTTTACATTACTATATTAAAATATTGAATATATCTTATAAATTTATATAAGATATATGGAATGGGCAATGTTATGCGGTTGGTTTGGGACACCTAGCTAGGCCAAGTTTGTCAAAGCAAATTGACATGATGAATAAACTTATATATAAATAATGAAAAAGGAAAAGACTTAAATATATTTTACTAGACTATTAAACATTGTATATTTTCTACAAATATAATATAATATGTAATATACTAAATTATTACATGTTATATTTGACATAAATGTATATCATAATAAAATACGTCAAAAATATAAGTATATATATTAATATATATATGTTATATTAATATATATACATCTCATGTTAAATACATATATAGTGTTAAATACATATATATAACGCAGGTTTGAGAATCTTGAGTTATAATAAATTTATGTGTTACAATACATATTTCACACAGTTACATATTCATATGTGTTAAACCATAGTTTTACATACTATTTATTTGACTATATTTACACATAAACAGTTACATATACATATGATAATATATCTATGAGTATACAATTACATATACTAATAAATTGTGTAAACCTCATTATCCTTGTTAGGGCATGAGGTTTAAACATATATGTAACTAGATATATTAGCTAGTATATATGTAAACCTCTGTATACATGTATATGTAATTGTTATATATATAATATCTATACTAAGATTATATTTTAATCTTAGTCACGTTAATATATTAAAGAATGATATCACAATTATTTAATTAATATATTATATTTGATAAAGTTATAGCTATTAGTTTGACAGAAAATGATATACTTCATTTTCCGGGTTAAGTGGTTTTGTGCCATAGAAAATATATTTGACAAAGTAATATCACGGGACACTACTAAGTCCAGAGTTACTAGTTGAGAGAATGATCAACAGTGACATGACCAAAAGCACTAGTTGAAAGAATGATCAACAGAGTTCTGACTAGAGTCACTAGTTGAAAGAATGATCAACAGTGATATGACCACAATTACTAGTTGAGAGAATGATCAACAGTAATATGACCCGCGTCACTAGTTGAGAGAATAATCAACAGTGATTTGATCACCGTCACAAGAATCGCCTAGTGACCAATATAATAGTAAGATATACTAAATATCTATTACTTGATAAATTCACTATTGGACGAAAGTTAGCCAATGAGTGATATGACCACCGTCACATTGGAACTGTCACCATGTGACAAATACTGATTGAGTTTTTGGGTAAATATAAACAAATATAAAAACCTTGTTGATGTAAAGTATAACAATATATTTTATAAAAATGGAATGAACTCGCTAGTATTTATTACTGATAAAATGTTTTCAAAACATGTTTCAGGTAATTTGCTGTAAAGATAATAGAAGCCAGCTATGGAGCACTGAAGGCTTAAATAAAGTGGCTATAATTACCTGAATAAAAGAAGAAATTTATGTTTTATTTATTTGGGTTTATCCCTATAAAAACAATTGAATGAAATACGGGTTTTAGCCCATTTGTTTAATATTAAAAGTTTGGTGTTTTACAAACTCTGAAATTATTTCCTAACTATGATTCTGATGAAAATTTTCCGCTGCGTGTTTAATAAACACCGATACCATCTGAAGCGTTCACGGCTCCCGCTTTCAGGATGGGGTCGGGGGCTGTGACAGAAGGTGGTATCAGAGCCACTTGTTTAAGCTATTTAGGTGTTCTTTTAATACCTAATCTGAAACAATAAAGTTAGGAAATTAATACAAAATAACCTATGTGTTATTTTTGTAGATTTAAATATATGTGTATATATATATATATATATATATATGCCATATGATTCTTGAAAGTATTATTTTGTTTTAATTATTCTGTGATATTAATAAGTGAAAATGTTTGCAATTCAGATGTCGAATGAAGTATCACATAATCCAGAAGTTCATGCTAATAATGAAAATCCTTTGGATAAAAATGCTATAGAAAATATAATAGCCCAAGGAATAGCTAATGCTATACCTTTAATAATTAAAGCCGTTAAAAACCCCGTAGAACCCACCAAAGTTGTGAGTAGCAAGCATCCTCGCGACAATAGTTTTAGCCATAGTGTCAATGGAGGCAATGATGATAATATCAAAACCCCATTTCCCAAGAAAAAGAAGGCGATGACTCTCGGGTGTACCTACAAAGAATTTCTAGCTTGTAAACCAATTGAGTTCGCAGGCAGTGAAGGAGCCACGGCTGCTCTGCGATGGTTGGAAAAGACGGAAGCTGTTCTTACAATCAGCAAATGTGCCGAAGAAGATAAGGTGATGTATGCTTCCAACCTCTTTAAGGAAGAAGCCTTAGAATGGTGGAATACAATTTTTCAAGCAAAAGGAAGTGACATGGCTTATGCCATGAACTGGGAAAAATTCAAGGAAATGGCAGAAAAGAAATTTTGTCCCCCTTATGAAAAGGAACGAATGGCTAACGAGTTCCTAAATCATAAAATGATAGATGTGAATTGTCGTGAATATACGACAACGTTCTTCGAATATGGAAGAATGGTACCAACTCTGGCTTCGCCAGAACCCATACTAATTTCTCGTTATATTTGGGGATTAGTGAGCGAAATCCGAGACATAGTCAAGGCCGCTAGGCCACAGACTATTGAAGAAGCAGTTGAACTAGCTAACATGCTGACAGATGGACTAATCCGCACAAGAGAAGAAAACAAGAAGAAAGAGTTAGCCCAGAAGATTTCCCAAGAATTCTACAAGAAGAAAGGAACTGAACCGTCATTAGAGCAACCTATCTGCAGAAACTGTAACAAAAAGCATTCAGGAAGATGCCGTTTTAGGAGAACCCTCTACTGTAACTTCTGCAAGATGACCAGGCATATGGAGGAAGAGTGTAGAAGGAAAACTAATATCTGTTACAATTGCGGAGAAACAGGACACATCAAACCATATTGCCCGAAACTGACCAAAGCATCCGATAACAAGGCCAGAACAACAGAGGGAGCTAAGAAGAACGCGCGAGCATTCGTACTTACTACGCAAGAAGCAGAAATGATTCCAGACGTAATCGCTGATATGTAATATCTAAGTTAAGTTATTATTTAACCCTAATATAAATAAAAAGTTTATAAATAAATGCATTCTGTCAAGTACTTCATCTATTCAAAACCATAACAGGCTTGTTTGGTCTTTACTTTCATTGAATCATTTAATTGGTTACGACACCTTGTGGTGGCGTTTTCTTTAATTTAAAGCTTGAGCTAATCTCATTTTCACACCTGATATACGGATTTATTTATTTAATTTCTGTTGGTTCCTTATCTTAAAACAGTCTTAATACAATTATGTGTTAAGATAAAGAGTACACAAATTCGTATTATATTCCTGTGTACCTCTAAAGATTCTTTCATTGAAAATTCTATGATATTCATTTGGTCTTTTCATCATCAATTGAAAATCCTATTCGAAATGAATATCCAAATTTACTTCATTAAAGCTTTCAGTTGATTACACGGTGAATTTGTTCGGTCACCGTAATTATTGAACTATTTCAATCATTACGACACCTTGCGGCGTCGTTATAAACTTATAGCTTGGGCTAATCATAATCATACGAATCATTCAAAACCACGTATGTCTTTCATTTGACTCGTTATTAAAAATAGTCTTAATGCAATTATGTATTAAGACAATGATACACTAAACCCTGTTGTATTTCGGTGTATCCTTGCAATTCAATAAATGTCAACACATTAATTTTTCTCATGTCATGGTTTGATAGTTGACAAATTATTTTCGTGCTTCTATTTTATTTTGAGCTTGTTGATTCTAAATCTTCCTTAGTTGATAATCAAAGTAAGTTTCTTTTAACAGTGAATTCTATTGTTTCTAAAAATCATCACAACTTGTAAACATTCGAGTTAGACATCTATTGATCATATATATATTTTGGCTTGAATCTAGTCACCTTGGAAACTATATCATTTCATCTCGTTCGTTTGACATCGATTTCTAGATCTAATTCAGTTAAACCATTGCTTTCTAAATTGTTATATGATACCCTCGTATTCATTTGAACATATCTTGATTCTGTGTCATTTACCTTAATACTGTTTTTATTGACTAAAACGTGACATAACTCTAAAAAGAGACATCGTAGCCCAAATCTCGAGGACGAGATTTAAAACAAGGTGGGGAGGATGTAACATTCCCATTTTTATCATATAAGAAGTTATAGGTTGTTTAAATTTATTAACCATTAGTAACTAGTTTTATTTTTAATATAATTATTTGACCCAAATAGTTTTAAAAACTATTTTATATATTTTTGGTTGGAATGTTATACTAATTAATTGGCTTGTATATGTGTGCCATTTCTATTTTCTATATTAAAATAAAGTATATAAAGCTTATATTATTAGACGGGTAGATTACGGGTAAGTTGACTGTTAGAAATATGAAGTACCTAGACGGGCCTAGGACCCGTTTAATAATTATATAATAAAAATACATTATAATTGAACTTACTCCGTTTTTAATGAAACTTGGTTCAAAATGTAGACGAGATTATTCTCTTTCTAAAGACATATTTATTATTTTCTAAAACGCCATATTTTAGAAGTTATACGGGCCAAAGAAGTAAACCAATTAAATTAATTATAATATATAAATTAAAATAATAAAATAAATAAATCTAGCTTTACAATTATGGTGGAAAGTGTACGTGTCATTAAGAAAATAGAAATGAATAAAACAATAATTCTACAAATTTAAATGGTGGACGTGTGTGAGATGTGTATAGTGCACGTGTCATCTTTTCACAAAATATCAAACTTTACTTTGCCTTCCATTAGGGCTGTAAACGAACCGAACGAACACGAACAAGGCCTTGTTCGTGTTCGTTCGTTAAGGAAATAAATGTGTTCATGAACGGTTCACGAACACTTACCGAACGAGATTTTATGTTCGTGTTCGTTCATTAAGGAAATGAGCGTGTTCGCGAACGGTTCACGAACACAAATAAATTTGGCGAAACCGACGAAGGATAAAGATAGATGGCCCAGAGAGTAGCACTCGAACTTGAATCCCTTCTTGTGGAACGGAGGTCGATCGTATTCGCCGATGTAAATAATGAGAAATGAAAGGGAAATGATGCATAAACAAGGTGAAAGTGGGTTTTCTAGTTTAATTGTTAGGGTAATAAAAATAAATAAAAGTTTAATAATATAAAAAGTACAAATAAAATATAAGAAAGTACAAAGATCTTCAATTAAAACACAAACACACGAACATAAACGAACGCAAATCAACGAATGTTCATGAACACGTTCACGAACACCTTACCGAATGTTCACGAACACAATCGAACGAACGAGACCTCTGTTCATGTTCGTTCATTTAACTAATCGAACGAAATTTCTTGTTCATGTTCGTTCGTTTATTAAACGAACGAACATAAACGAACTTCCCGCCGAACGGTTCACGAACTGTTCGCTGAACGTTCGGTTCGTTTACAGCCCTACCTTCCATGCAAAGTTTCGTGTAGGTATAAAAGAAGTGGTGCTCTCATTTTTTCTACACTCTCTCGCCTACTCTCTCCATATATATATATATATATATAATATTTATTATTATTTACCCTATAATAATAATAAAGCTCTGCCCCGTTTTAAGTGTTTTAACTCCCGATCACCGCTACCCTTTCCGATTGATCAGGAGCCCCATAACGCATGTCAAGGCTCTGCCCGACTAAGTTCGTTTGGGTTCGATCTCGTGACATAGGGACAAGGTTGAATTAGGATTATTATACTTAACACGAGTGTCAATATATATATATATATATATATATAGGGAGAAGATCATGCGAGAACCACCTCTTATTGCGAGAACCGCGAGAACCAATGTGAACACAACCAAAAATGCCTAAAAATAGCTAAAAATCACACAAAAAATTTTTTTTTTTATATTTTTTATAAAAAAAATCGCTACTTTTCGAAGCCAAAAAAAAAATTTGAAATTTTTTTTTTTTTTAAATTTTTTTTTTTGGATTCTAAAAGTAGCGATTTTAACATAAAAAATTTCAGATTTTTTTTGATTTTTTTAGATTTTTTTTTTATTTTTTTAGGCTTTTTGGGGGTTTAGTTTTTAGCATTTTAGCTTAGGGGGGGTGGGGGTGGGGGTGGGGGGGGGTTAGGTTTTGGGGGGGGGGGGTTAGGTTTTTTTTGGGGGGGGTGGGTGGGGGGGTTTAGGTTTTTTTGTGGGGGGGGGGGGGGGAGGTGGGGGTTAAGTTTTTTTAGGTTTTTTTTAGCTATTTTAAGTTGTGTTCACATTGGTTCTCGCGGTTCTCACAATAAGAGTGGTTCTCGCATGAGCTCCTCCCTATATATATATATATATATATATATATATTTTAAATAGCTCAGAAGTTATACCCAAGATTCTACCAGGAGGCTTTCTAGTTGAACCCTAAAGTTACAAAGTGAGTCCATTCTCTTTTCTCACAGTTTTATCACATTTTTGTGATACAATTATATTTAAAAATGCTTTCCAAAATCCTAAATGTTTATCAGTTATACTTACAGTGATTAAGTTTTTGTATTATGCAATAGTTGCCACTATGTACGGTTTTATACATTACTTGACCCTCGTTACTATTGGCCAAAAAGTTAGCCAATAGTAGCATGACCACAATCACAGGGGGAATTATGCCCCAGTAGCCATAGCCTATAACTCATATTATTTTTACATTACTATATTAAAATATTGAATATATCTTATAAATTTATATAAGATATATGGGATGGGCAATGTTATGCGGTTGGTTTGGGACACCTAGCTAGGCCAAGTTTGTCAAAGCAAAATGACATGATGAATAAACTTATATATAAATAATGAAAAAGGAAAAGACTTAAATATATTTTACTAGACTATTAAACATCGTATATTTTCTACAAATATAATATAATATGTAATATACTAAATTATTACATGTTATATTTGACATAAATGTATATCATAATAAAATACGTCAAAAATATAAGTATATATATTAATATATATGTTATACTAATATATATACATCTCATGTTAAATACATATATAGTGTTAAATACATATATATAACGCAGGTTTGAGAATCTTGAGTTATAATAAATTTATGTGTTACAATACATATTTCAAACAGTTACATATTCATATGTGTTAAACCATAGTTTTACATACTATTTATTTGACTATATTTACACATAAACAGTTACATATACATATGATAATATATCTATGAGTATACAATTACATATAGTAATAAATTGTGTAAACCTCATTATCCTCGTTAGGACATGAGGTTTAAACATATATGTAACTAGATATATTAGCTAGTATATATGTAAACCTCTGTATACATGTATATGTAATTGTTATATATATAATATCTATACTAAGATTATATTTTAATCTTAGTCACGTTAATATATTAAAGAATGATATCACAATTATTTAATTAATATATTATATTTGATAAAGTTATAGCTATTAGTTTGACAGAAAATGATATACTTCATTTTCTGGGTTAAGTGGTTTTGTGCCATAGAAAATATATTTGACAAAGTAATATCACGGGACACTACTAAGTCCAGAGTTACTAGTTGAGAGAATGATCAACAGTGACATGACCAAAAGCACTAGTTGAAAGAATGATCAACAGTGTTATGACTAGAGTCACTAGTTGAAAAAATGATCAGCAGTGATATGACCACAATTACTAGTTGAGAGAATGATCAACAGTAATATGACCCGCGTCACTAGTTAAGAGAATGATCAAAAGTGATTTGATCACCGTCATAGGAATCAACTAGTGACCAATATAATAGTAAGATATACTAAATATCTATTACTTGATAAATTCACTATTGGACGAAAGTTAGCCAATGAGTGATATGACCACCGTCACATTGGAACTGTCACCATGTGACAAATACTGATTGAGTTTTTGGGTAAATATAAACAAATATAAAAACCTTGTTGATGTGAAGTATAACAATATATTTTATAAAAATAGAATGAACTCGCTAGTATTTATTACAGATAAAATGTTTTCAAAATACGTTTCAGGTAATTTGCTGTAAAGATAATAGAAGCCAGCTATGGAGCACTGAAGGCTTAAATAAAGTGGCTATAATTACCTGAATAAAAGAAGAAATTTATGTTTTATTTATTTGGGTTTATCCCTATAAAAACAATTGAATCAAATACGGGTTTTAGCCCATTTGTTTAATATTAAAAGTTTGGTGTTTTACAAACTCTGAAATTATTTCATAACTACGATTCTGATGAAAATTTTCCGCTGCGTATTTAATAAACACCGATACCATCTGACGCGTTCACGGCTCCCGCTTTCAGGATGGGGTCGGGGGCTGTGACAGATGATCATCCCAACTTCCTCCTAGATCAATAACACATGCTCGAAGCATATCCTCAAGCGTTTGAATCGTACGCTCGCTTTGTCCATCCGTCTGAGGATGATAAGCAGTGCTGAAATTTAAACGAATGCCTAATGATTGCTGAAAGCTTTTCCAAAAGTGAGATGTGTATCTAGTATCCCTATCCGAGATAATAGATACTGGCACTCCGTGAAGAGACACAATCTCATCCACGTACAGCTGAGCTAACTTATCAGAGCTGTGTGTTTCCTTAATCGGCAAGAAGTGGGCTGACTTAGTCAACCTATCGACTATAACCCAAATAGTATCATTTTCTTGCTTTGTTTTTGGTAACTTTGTAATGAAATCCATGGTTACCATTTCCCATTTCCAGGTGGGAAGTTCAGGATGTTGTAGCAAACCTGACGGCTTCTGGTGTTCAGCTTTAACTTGAGCGCACGTCAGACATTTAGCCACATAAGTGGCTATAGACTTCTTCAAACCTATCCACCAATAATTTGCCTTTAAATCGTGGTACATCTTATCACTGCCAGGATGAACAGAGTATTTGGAACTATGGGCTTCTTGAAGGATCACTTCCCTAAGTCCTTCATAGATTGGAACCCATATTCGTCCATTTAATCTTAGGATTCCATCCTTGCCATACGACAACTGTTCAGCAGTTACGCCCAACTTCTCATTCGGGTAGTTAGCTTCTAATACGGCTTCTTTTTTAGCGCCTAACAATCTTCCATTCAAACTGTTCTTCAATTCAATGCTCTTGGCATTGATTCTAATAGGCTTAACCCTTTCCTTCCTGCTCAAGGCATCGGCGACAACATTCGCTTTGCCTGGATGATATCGGATTTCACAGTCATAATCATTCAGCGTCTCCATCCATCGGCGCTGTCTCATGTTAAGATCCTTTTGGTTAAACAGATGCTGAAAGCTCTTATGATCATAATAGATCACGCATTTAGTTCCAGAAAGATAATGCCTCCAAAGTTTCAGTGCAAATACAACGGCACCCAACTCTAAATCGTGAGTGGCATAATTCTTCTCGTGCACCTTTAATTGACGTGAAGCATAGGCAATAACTTTGCCTTTCTGCATAAGCGCACATCCCATGCCTGTGTGCGATGCGTCGCAATAAACTACAAATTCTTCAACACCTTCTGGCAACGTTAGCACAGGTGCATTGCTTAACTTCTTCTTAAGGATATCAAAGGACTCTTGTTGCTTGGGACCCCAATC
Source organism: Helianthus tuberosus (assembly GCA_030545235.1). Lineage (NCBI taxonomy): Eukaryota > Viridiplantae > Streptophyta > Magnoliopsida > Asterales > Asteraceae > Helianthus > Helianthus tuberosus. Next base: position 95,522,197 of record CM060447.1, read on the forward strand.
AAACTTGACATTCTTGCGGGTTAACGATGTTAGAGGTGCAGCAATTCTCGAAAAATTCTCAATGAAACGTCGATAATATCCTGCTAGACCCAAAAAGCTACGTATCTCTGTGGGAGTCTCAGGCTCTTGCCAATTCATAATTGCTTCAATCTTAGCGGGATCCACCTGGATACCACGCTCACTTACCACGTGTCCAAGAAATTGGACTTCACGAAGCCAAAACTCGCATTTAGAAAACTTGGCGTAGAGCTTTTCTTGCTGTAGAAGTTTAAGGATACACCGAAGATGTTTTTCATGGTCGGCCTGACCCTTCGAGTAAATAAGAATGTCATCAATGAAGACAATGACAAACTTGTCCAAATACGACTTGCAAATGCGATTCATGAGATCCATGAATGCTGTAGGTGCATTAGTGAGCCCGAAAGGCATCACCAAGAACTCGTAGTGTCCATATCGAGTCCTGAATACAGTCTTATGCACATCTTCATCTCTGACCTTCAGTTGATGGTACCCTAACCTCAAATCAATCTTGGAAAATAACTTGCTCCTTGAAGCTGATCAAATAGATCATCGATTCTGGGTAGCGGATATCTGTTCTTGATCGTCACTTTATTCAGTTCATGATAATCAATGCATAGACGCATCGAGCCATCCTTCTTTTTCACAAAGAGGATCGGCGCTCCCTAAGGAGACGAGCTGGGTCGAATAAAACCTTTTGCCAATAAATCATCCAACTGAGTCCTTAACTCTTTCATCTCAGTTGGTGCCAACCGATAAGGTGCTCTTGCAATAGGTGCAGCTCCAGGAATGATATCGATTCTGAACTCCACTTGCCTATCTGGGGGAAACCAGGTAGTTCTTCAGGGAATACTTCCGGATATTCAGAAATAACAGGGATGTCTTCGATCTTGGGCTTTGGCTTATCGATGGTTACCTGTGCCATATAAATGACACAACCTTTCTTCATACACCTCGATGCCTTAAGCAAGGACACTTGTTTAGGTAACCCGTACTGTGTATCTCCTTGTATTGTTAACTGTTCACCATAAGGAGTTTTGATAACTACTTGTTTCTTGTCACAAACAATCTAAGCCTGGTTATGAGATAACCAATCCATGCCTATCACTATATCGAATCCAGCTAGTTTCAACGGAAGCAAGGACAATGGAAAAGAGTGATTCCTAATGGATATAAAACATCCATCTAGAACTGTTGAAGCGGTCTCTATAGTACCATCGGCTAGTTCTACTTCATACTTTATGCTTAGAGTTTTAACAGGCATATTTAATAACTTACAAAACTTATTATCCACAAAAGACTTTTCTGCACCTAAATCAAACAATACTCTAGCATAAACATCATTGATAAGAAAGGTACCTGTTATCACGTTGTGGTTTTGAATGGCCTCTTGAGCATTCATTTGAAAGACCCGAGCATTGGTCTTTTTACCTTCCTCAGGTTTCTTTGCATACTTTGGGCAGTTGGTCTTGATGTGCCCCTTCTCGTTACAATTGTAACAAGACGCATCCTTTATCTTCTTGCAATCCAACGTTTTATGCTCACTGGATTTGCAAATCCCACAAGCCCTAGGCTGCGATTGGGATTTTGATTCCCCAGATGACACTTCTTGCAGGTTTTACACTTGGGTTTTTCACCCGACTGCTGACTATCCTTTTTGAATCTGAAACCCTTTTTGTTCTCACCCCCTTGTGCTTCTTCTCAGAACGGCGTGAGTTCTCATCCTCACGTTTCCTTTTCCCCTCGTCAGAATTCCTGAGCGATCTCTGCCTGACCGCATCGAGAGTAAGAGATAATGACAAATCAGCCACCGACCTGAATGTGGTAGGTCTTGATACTTTCACACTTGCCTTGATTTCCGGAGCTAAACCTCCAATAAAATGAGTTATACGTTTCGATTCCGGTGTGACCAAGTACGAAACCAATCGAGACATGGTATTGAAACTTGTGAGGTATGCTTGACAGTCTAAGTTCTTCATAACCAATGTCAAGAAATCAGTCTCAATCTTCTCAACTTCATGTTGAGGACAAAAATTTTCTTTGATAAGAGCAACAAACTGATCCCAAGTCAGATTGTATAACGGGATCTTCCCAGTAGCTTGGATTAGCGACCTCCACCAAGCTAGAGCTTCACCTTTGAACGATTGCAACATAAACTTAACAATATCCTTATCAGCACAACCACTGATATCAACCACGGTATCCATCTCGTCGAGCCAAGTCATACAATCAATGGCTCCTTTCTCCCCTGTGAAATCCCTCGGCTTACAGGAGACAAAGTATTTATAAGAACATTTTTTGACCCGAGGCTCCTGATTAAGCACAACCTGTCTAGACGGAACACTTCTCTGATTTGATGAATGATGAGAATCACTCTTGTGAGCTGTATGAGTCTTGGAGGGTGGTTTTGAATGTGGTACAGACTGAGTTCTGACACGAGTTCCACTTGATTCATTAAATTGCCTGTCAAGAGCTCGAGTAACGGCATTATCTATTAATGCCTGCAGTTCTGCACCAGCTACATTAACTCTGGTGGTATCATGATTCTCTCAAGGGTGACTGTTAACCTCATCCGATCCGGCCATGTAGCTTGATTGCTACATAAGATATTAATAATGATTCATTCAGAAGTCTATTATGGAATTGTCATTTATGGCAATTCATTAACCATGGTAACTATAAACCATATTGGTTAATTCAATTCATTTAAATTTTATTATATTTTATCCAGTTATAAACTATTAAGGATAATTGGGTGGCATACAAAAAGGCCTAGTCACAAGGACAATTTTAATTTATAAGCCATGATCTTATAGGATCGAGGCATTTAGGTTTGAATGTAGTTCATTACCTTTCTTGACAGGGAGTCATAGACTACAACTGTCTTTTGTCTTATTTGACAATTACTATGGCCCGCAGGCACATCATCACTAATGGATGTTTAATTAATAAGGAATTGGAAGAATCCAATATAAGGATGACTTATGTGATTTTATCGAATCACATTTGCCCGGAGTGTTAACATGTTTTCAGATGTTAACAAGGATTTGAATCTTAAAAAGGGAACTACCATCATGGTCCTGTCTTAAAATGACACATGGACTAGGTTTTGTCTTTAAGATTTTCATTCAATATTTATAGGCAGATTTTAATAAAAAGGAATGATATTTTTTATTTATTTCATATATTATATTTATATAATGACTAAAATGAAATTTAATTTAAAACATTCCATAGATAAACGAAAGAAGTACATATTTGCCCTAAACGGGACTTTTAAATAAATAACTTGCCCATGCAAGGGCTAAATAAGAAAAACAGGTCCACGCAGGGACCAAGGACAGAAAGACAAGTCAACACAGGGACCAAGTACATAAATAAAAATGTCCACGCATGGACTTGATTGAAATAAAGAAATTACAATACAAATAAATAAGGAATCTTAAAAAATCCCTCTTCTTCTTCTTCCCCTTGATCAGGTTCGCCAAACCCTTAAGCAAACCTCGGCGGCTTTTTAGCTCCTCTTGAACCTCCCGTTCCACCAGGTTCAACCTCTGAAGAATCTCCTGTTGTTGCGGTGGCAGGATCAGTGGCGGCTGCGGCGGCTGTTGCTGCGGAGGTTGAGGAGGTGGCGGGAACAGATACCCAAATGCTTGGTACCCAGATTGGTACGAAGCTGCATAGGGCCTGATGTGTGCAAAATGCAACATATAAATTACATCAATTGTGGCATAAAACTAACCCTTTTTTAGTACTAATGTTGGAAAAAGTGTGTTTTTGTCTTCCTTTTGTATTTTTCAGGATTAAATGAGCTCAAATGAACAAAAGAAGCAAAAATGCAGCCAAATCTAACAATAATACAAGAAAAGGAATAAACGTGGCATGCCCAACCCCTCGACAACATCTTCCCAAGCAAAAACAAGAGAACAGAAGGCTGAACACGACCCGTGCTCAGTGAGCACGGGGGCGTGCCCAAGTGTCTGCAGAAAAGACAAAGTTGTAGAAGCTTCTATCACCCACAACGGGGGCTTGCCCAGCGGATACGGGGCCGTGGTCAACGCAAAGATTCACAGAATCTAGGCAAATCTTGATAGTACAGATACGCTTCTGCACACGAGGTCGTGCCCAGCGGACACGGGGGCATGGTCAACTAATGCAGACAAACTGCATTTAATGAAGAAAGAGAAGACGGGTGGACACGGGTCCGTGTCCAATGGACACGGGGCCGTGTCCGGGCTTCTGTGAAGGCTATAAATAGGGGTGATTGGCTCACTTGCAAACCATCCCTTGGCAAACCACCTCTCTCACACTTCACCCACCCACCACCACCATCACAACCCACATCCACCACCATCATCCATCATCCATCATAGAGTGTGTGAGTAGTCTCGGGATCCAAGATTGATCGTAAGAGTTCTTGACAATCAAAGACCATGTTTGCCTAAGTCTCTTACATCACTTGGTGAAGACAAGTGTTTAGTGTAATACGTTTTATTTTTAATCTTTTCGCACTTTTTATTTGGTTATGTATTAATGACTTTAATAACTAGTTTCTTATGTTGAAGGTGAATCTTCCTTATCATTTGTCCGTGGTGTCTTAGCATTATTTTAATGTCTATATAAAATAAAAGATTTTCACCATTCATATCTCCACGGTCTATATGGAGATATGTTGGCTACCTGGTCGGGGGTAAAGGGAATGGTTTGGTAAGAGTCTTGCCTTGTTCAGTGTATAGATCCTGCAAGGACCTGGGTCAAGTTTAGTAGCACCTCCTTCAATACCCAATGGTATTGGATGGCGGGGGTCCGAACTCCTTGACCCCTCATATGTAAACTACTATTAAAACTTTAACCCGGCTATTTAGGATTGTATCCCTGCTGACTCAAACTACTTAGCCGAGGGTAACGTCACCTTCAAAAGAGGGGCCTACCACATTATGCATTAATAACTTAATTAATTATCTTCCAATAATCCAACCCTTTAGGATTGTATCCTTGTCTATCTGTTTTTTCTTTTTTAATTTTTAGCATTTTTAGTTTTTATTTTCTAGTTTAAAACATTTTTTCTAAATTCTGATTTGATTAGACGTTGAGGATAAACCAGTACTAAAAGCTCTTGTGTCCTTGGACGACCTCGGTATCTTACCAATGCTATACTACGCTCACGATGGGTGCACTTGCCCATATGTGTGTTTAGTGTTAGTAAAATATCGTGTTTTATAAATTTAAAACTTGACTGAAGTGTAAAAAGGGCTCAAAATATACATAAAAATATATAACGCTACACACGCATCAAGTTTTTGGCGCCGTTGCTGGGGACACAAGGATTTTAAGAAAGTTAGGAATCAACGGCCTAATCGTTTTTTCTTATTTTTCTGTTTTTTTTTTTAGAATCTTTCTTAGATTTTCAGCTTCTGCAGAACTCAGCACGGGTCGTGCCCGCTGAACACGCCCCGTGCCTAATCTTTGGTACTGGCAATCCTGTTTTAAGTCAGACAGTAGCTGAACACGGGGCCGTGCCCACTGAACACGCCCTGTGCCTAAGTATCAGTTACTGAAAACAGAACCGTAAGATTCTGACGGTTGGTAATTTCTGACACAAACATGAGTGATACTGACTTTTTTTTTACTATCGGCCCTCTTATGGTACGTGGTATCAAATATGTGGTGGCAACCATAAAGATTTAGAATGTTATTTTCTAAATTATAAGCCCCACTATATAGACCCATTGTTTTCTTGTAGCCTTAAGAGGGGCGAAAGTAAAAATAATCCTTATCTCTCCCTCGAATACTCTCATTCGACCCTTCTAGGAGAAATGCTTCTTAATGAATTATTTCAAATGGAAGACCTAATTCTTAATTGGGTAAAGGAACTTGAGATAGATATCATTAATTCATCTCAAGAAGATACCCAAGAAGAATTATAGAGATCGCATTCGGATAAAAACAACTTCGTTGTTCCCGAAACTACCTCTAACCCTCTTGATGACTTGAGCGATAGTCGTCCCTATGTCGATTGTGCCGTGAAGGACTCCCCATCGACTTCATTCGATGCATACATAGACCTGAGCGATTCGGTATACACCTTCTTTAACGAGAGCCCGGGAAAGGGTTGGACTTGTCCACCTACATTTAGCATAGGAATCACCCTCACCGACAACCTCTTGCGTTCTCGTCTAAATCTAGAGGAATTAAGGTATCTCAGGCACTTCGAGGTTGTTCCGTCCAGAAAGGAACCACCCGATCCGGATAAATTCCTTAGAAATAGACAAAACTTCATAAACAGCCTCTAGACACGGGGCCGTGTCCAGGTCAGCACGCCCCCGTGTCCACCAAAAGATTCCCGTCTGACTTTTTGTCAGAATACGGACAAAATGTGTCAGGATCTTGCCTGCACACGGGGCCATGTACAGCTTGCTGTCATTTTCTATAAATGCAGCCAAGAATCCTGCACATTTGGACCACTCCAAAAGACAGAGATTTGCTGGATCTTCACACGTACCCTCCTAGGTATATTCTAAAAGAAGGTTCCAACAACCATCTTGTCTTTTCCACTTTTGTCTCTTACCTTCTTCTTTATTTTTACCTCAAAAATACCTTCATTAAAGCTTGAGATCACCATGGTTTCAAGCCTTATTGAGATTTTTATTCAAGGAATCTTGTTAAAAATAAATTTTACAACATTGTTTTAAGTTATTTCTGCTTGAAAACACCTCAAAAGTTAGAAAAATAATTTGAAACTCCAAGATTCCTTGTTCCAAAAATCTGCAGAAAGGTGAACACGGGGCCGTGCTCAATGAGCGGCCATGTCCGAAGTTACTGTTTCATTAAAATGAACTCTTTTTAGTTTATTTTCGTAGAATGTCAAGCCAAAACAGTGGAACTTCATCAGCACATTCCTGAAACAGTCGAAGAGAACGTAGATCTTCAATCGAAGCGACTCTCGTACGCTATGTTATGGCCTTACGTGAAGCTCTCGATGAGATGACATCAGTAGAGGAGATCCTGATTGACCGTATAAATTATCTTACGGTGGGGTTGGAAAACAGTTTTCAATAAATCAACCTCTTGCACCAGAGGTTGAACATTCTTGTGACACCTCCCATGGAACCAATTCTCCCCCAAGAGGATTGGAACCTAGCACTTGGAGTCAATAATCCCACCGGATGGGATGACATCCCCGCGGAGCCTCCTCTGGACAACTTGCAAGAAGTCCCGGTTGAAGTTACACCCCCACAAAATAATGCCAATGAGCCCGCCTTTCTTCTCCCTAGGGAGATAGAAGAATGGCTAGCCGACGTGTGAGGGACCCATATCCGGAGGAAGAAGTTCTTCAAGCCGCACCTAACCGAGAAAATTATCTTTTCGGAAATTTTGCTAATGAAATAAACTTTAGGCTAGAACTTCTTGGTTTAAGACTTCTTGTGTTTTCTGACCTATTAATCTAGAATTTTATTTTATTAGGAATATCATGTAACTTTCTCTATCGAAAGAATGATGGTTTTATAAATTATTTGGTGTTTGTATGATGTTGTAATGGGTAAGTCACACTCGGGATGGTGAAGGATACCAGGGGACACTTGAACCAGCGCCCCATGCACAAAAACAGAGCCTCCCGTAAATTTTTCTTCATTACAGCAAGTTCGGCATGGGCCGTGTCCAGCCAACACGGCCCCGAGCTGAACCTTCTGCAGAAAATCGCCCAGTTCAGGTAACTAGAAACGGGGCGTGTTCGTTGAACTCTCCCCCGTGCCCAGGCTTCTGTTTCTTTTTAATGATTTTTGTTACTGGCAACCTGAACACGGGGCCGTGCCCGGACACCACGGGCCCGTGTCCAGATGCCCAGTAACATAAAAATTTGTTTTTAAACACACTTTTACACATTTAATCAACCTAAAAACTTATTTTTGGGACACATTGAGGACAATGTGTTATTTAAGTGTGGGGGGGATGCTAAAACATTGAATTTTGCAAGTCCTAATTACAGGCCTTACACAAAACTCTATTGGAACCGCTAAACACCCCAATTTTTTTCAAAATCTTTTCATTTTTTTACTTGTCTTGGTTTAATTTGGGAATTACAAGTTCTAAAAAGGTTATACATCAATTAAGGCATATAAATTACATCAATTAAGGCATAAAACTAACCCTTTTTTAGTACTAATGTTGGAAAAAAGTGTGTTTTTGTCTTCCTTTTGAATTTTCAGCATTAAATGAGCTCAAATGAACAAAAGAAGCAAAAATGCAGCCAAATCTAACAATAATACAAGAAAAGGAATAAATGTGGTATGCCCGACCCCTCGACAGCATCTTCCCAAGTAAAAACAAGAGAACAGAAGGCTGAACATGCCCCATGCTCAGTGAGCACGGGGGCGTGCCCAAGTGTCTGCAGAAAAGACAAAGTTGTAGAAGCTTCTACCACCCACCACGGGGGCGTGCCCAGCGGACACGGGGCCGTGGTCAACGCAAAGATTCGCAGAATCTAGGCAAATCTTGATAGTACAGATACGCTTCTGCACACGGGGTCGTGCCCAGCGGACACGGGGGCGTGGTCAACTAATGCAGACAAACTGCATTTAATGAAGAAAGAGAAGACGGGTGGACACGGGGCCGTGCCCAATGGACACGGGGCCGTGTCCGGGCTTCTGTGCAGGCTATAAATAGGGGTGCTTGGCTCACTTGCAAACCATCCCTTGGCAAACCACCTCTCTCACACTTCACCCACCCACCACCACCATCACAACCCACATCCACCACCATCATCCATTATCCATCATAGAGTGTGTGAGTAGTCTCGGGATCCAAGATTGATCGTAAGAGTTCTTGACAATCAAAGGCCATGTTTGCCTAAGTCTCTTACATAACTTGGTGAAGACAAGTGTTTAGTGTAATACTTTTTATTTTTAATCTTTTCGCACTTTTTATTTGGTTATGTATTAATGACTTTAATAACTAGTTTCTTATGTTGAAGGTGAATCTTCCTTATCATTTGTCCGTGGTGTCTTGGCATTATTTTACTGTCTATATAAAATAAAAGATTTTCACCATTCATATCTCCACGGTCTATATGGAGATGCGTTAGCTACCTGGTTGGGGGTTAAGGGAATGGTTTGGTAAGAGTCTTGCCTTGTTCAGTGTATAGATCCTTCAAGGACCTGGGTCAAGTTTAGTAGGACCTCCTTCAATACCCAATGGTATTGGATGGCGGGGGTCCAAACTCCTTGACCCCCTCATATGTAAACTAATATTAAAACTTTAACCCGGCTATTTAGGATTGTATCCCTACTGACTCAAACTACTTAGCCGAGGGTAACGTCACCTTCAAAAGAGGGGCCTACCACATTATGCATTAATAACTTAATTAATTATCTTCCAATAATCCAACCCTTTAGGATTGTATCCTTGCTGACTCAAACTACTGGGTTGAGGGTAACGTCACCTTCAAAAGAGGGGCCTACTACTATAACTAAGATAATCTCTTAAAAGGTGCAAAACTGCGAAATTAATCAAATGTTACGCTAAAGGCAAGTCGGATCCAAGTGATTTATCTTGTCTATCTGTTTTTATTTTTATTTTTTAATTTTCAGCATTTTTAGTTTTTATTTTTTAGTTTAAAACCTTTTTCTAAATTTTGGTTTGATTAGACGTTGAGGATAAACCGGTACTAAAAACTCTTGTGTCCTTGGACGACCTCGGTATCTTAACAACGCTATACTACGCTCACGATGGGTGCACTTGCCCATATGTGTGTTTAGTGTTAGTAAAATATCATGTTTTATAAATTTAAAACTTGACTGAAGTGTAAAAAGGGCTAAAAATATACCTAAAAATATATAACGCTACACACGCATCAGGCCCTTCAGGGTGAAGAGCATTGTAGGTGGCCGCCTCAATGTACGGGTCGACGGGTGGGGCATTGTAATAGTTGTACCCCGGGTAGGCTGGCTGCTTAAATGGGTTATACGCCGCTGCACCGGCGTATGAAGAAATTGGGTTATCAAAACCCATTGGTGGTGGTGGTGCGACTGGAGCTGAGTCGACCTCTGAAATTGGGTTTGAAGGCCCACCCATCTGCGGGTCTTCATACAGTGGCGGGTAGTGACTGCCACTGGAGTGTTGAGGGGTGCTGAAGTGGAAACCCCCTCGCACGGACATCCGTGCACCTGATCTCCTTCGCCTCGGTGGTTCTGGAGGCGGCTGCTGCTCTGGCGGCGGGGGTGGAGGTGGCGTAACCGCCTGGAAACGTGAATCCTCAAAGGGATCCTGCTGCTGCTGTTGAGGTGGGTTGAAAGGGGGAGTAAACTCCCAGTGGTAGGTGGCCCACCTTTCTTGGAAGCTGTCTAGGCCCCGGTATGATGAACCATGAAAAGATGACCCATCTGAAATCTCGATGGGATGCGTGGGCGTCCCAGATGGTGGCTCGGTAGGATCCGAATCTTCGTACATATCCATCTCTTGGTCACCGAAAAAATGATCTTCTGGTCCCAATGGGTTATGTCCCATTGGTTCTTCACTCACGTTTGCCGGATTGAACCGGCTTTGAAAGTAGGGGGTTGGGTCTTGGAAGGCCTGGTGAGATCCCGATCGTTGCAACGGGAGGTAGGAGTGGTGAGAGTCATTGGGCTCATTCTCATATTGTAGCCCAAAGGAATGGAGGTAAGAAGGTGATGAACTGAGCGAGACTGAACGCCTCGCCGGCACCAAGTAAGTCCTCCAATCTTCGTGGGGACTTGAGCTTAATGTTGCAGATGGAGTTCGCCAGTGGGAAGGCCCAGCCTCATGATCGTTAGGAGCCGTGAATGGCGCCTTGCCTCGTCCTCCTCGTCCTCTAAATCGTGGCGGCATTTTCTGTTGTACCTACCAAAATAAACAAAGGAAAGTAACAAAAGAAAACAATAAGATTAGGATTAGTCCTAAGTTATTTGCCTAGACTCGGAAGTCGAGGAATGTGCAAACTGTGTCATTGAGATTAAACACAAAAGGCTAGTGTTTAACTCACTCAACGTTGGCTCTGATACCAACCTGTCACACCCCGATATTTCCACTTATTACCGGTGGGCCCGGTGGGGAGTATCGTGACGTAGTTGATATCATCATAGTCAATTTATCACAGTTTAATGCACAGCGGAAGTCTAAAGATAATAATATTACAAACCGATTGAAAGCAATATTAATTATTACAAAACGGGTTATAAGATGGATCCACAGGCGGATCAAAGATAAAAGAAACATTGTTCAACAGATTTAAGTATCACAAGCTTGCAAGACTCTTTATTTGATACTAGGAGTAGCCAGCCCATTTCGCTTAGTACCTACACTTAACCTTTTTGGAAAATACGTCAGTTTTCACTGGTAAATACAATTAACCAACTCATTTTGAAAATGTTTAAGAAAAATTAATTTAAATGCACAAGGCACAAATAATCTTTTATAACTTGGGATAATTATTTAAAAATAATCTTGTAAAAGAATTATATGTTTGTTATACGTTCAGTAGCCCGGGTTATAAGTATCGGGTTAAAAGATTAATAGACACACCACATAATATACCCACGGCGAGTTATTCTCAACAAGCGGGTTTATCTTTTTACATACGCACCGGCAGGTGTATGCCTACACCCCGTGCTTAAGTCGTGGCCATTTCAATGAATGAGCCGAGGATATCCAAGACACGGTCATTAATCCCCCCAAAGGTTTAACACAAACAAAACAGATTAAACGGGTTATCTCGATGATTTAACCATTATTCGATTAAAAATTCAATACCCGACCAAGCGGTATTATTAAATACCGTACCCCAAGCCCGTATATGGGAAAATAAGTTAAAAGTATTTACCTGAGCTAAAATATAAATTTTAATCAAAGCCGTGTAACAAAGCAGCAAGTACGGTAGCTTTTACTGGTCTCCTAAATCTGGAATGAAGGTTTTAGTAACCTATTAGATTCCTAACGGGTCTTACTTAAGTTTAAGCTTAGACCAGTTAGTTTTAAAGAAGGGTATACGGTTCAAAACGCAAGATTAAGCGAAGACCGGATTAGAATGTGATTTGGACCCGACAAGTATGAAGACTTGTTTAATATGGGTAAACCAAACACATTCTGGATTTTGAAGTGAAAATGATAAGGTTTGACCCGTTTCGGTTAATTTATGCAAACTAGTTACATAAACCGTACCGAATGCGAAAAATGCATAACGGGTAACCAAATGAGTCATAAATAGGTTCCCTAAGTTAATATGCTTAAAATGTGTTATGATATCAGTAGCATACCTTCCATTATGCCCAAAATGAATTTAAAAACAATTTAAGCCCCGTAAGGGTATTTTGGTCATTTTAAAGCTTATAAAAGAGGTTAAATAGTAGTCTTAGTTTATGGTCTGAAATGATCAGTAAAAATATTTTTTTTAGTGAGTTATATCAGTAGGATATTGCATATGTATGAAATTTATCATTTATGTCCAAACTATGCACCGTGGGGGCATTTTGGTCATTTCATATAAGCTTTAAGGGTCAAAATTGGAAATCTGAGTTCAAAACTTTTATTTACTGTTAAAGTATAAAAATTGATTCATAACATCAATAGGTAACAAGCCTTTGGTGTCTAATATGGTTTTAAACCATATTATGCGCCTAAATCGCATAAAAGACGGTATTTGACGATATTCGGGTTGATTAAAGAAATCTGAGATTTTGACCAGCCTTTACAGTTTAAAATAACTTATTTATTATATAAAATCAGTAGAAAAAGGTTTGATACGTAAAGGATGTGTAAAACTCATTTTAGTAGCGAAAAGGGCATTATCGTCATTTACCGAGCCTATGCGAGAACTCTATGTTATGATCAGTTTAAAATTAAATAAAAATTTCCAAAAAATCTCTAAATATTATATTACATCAGTGGGTAAAAGGTTTGGTGTCAAAGTTTGGGTTTAAATAGGATTTATGTTGAAAATGCCGTTTATTTAATAAAAAGGCTTTCATTTACGATATTGAGCATAACTCCTAATTTAGACCACAAACTGATGTCAAACTTTTAGGACATGTTTATAAATCAGTAATAATGGTTTTTGTCCTCTCACATTTTCAAAAATCTCGTTTTAATATCAAAAGGGCATAATAGTCAACTTTTAAGCAAATAACGGAAACATGCAAATGAATCGGATTACTAAGGAACCAAGTTGTATAACCCCATAGGGTTATACTAACCTATAATATGGTCCTAAAGGAACTCTAAGACATATCTAAAACAAGCTAAATCGGGTCAGAACTGAAAGTCAAAGCAAAAGTCTACTTTTGCGACTTTCGGTTCCGAACCGAGCCTAAACTCAGAATGGTCGGGTTAAACATGCTTAGACATGTTCTTATATCATTTACCAAGTTATTTTAATGTTAAAACAGGTTCCATAACCTCTGCATTGTTAGTTATGAATTTATTTGCAAAATTAGATTCTGTTGACTTTTTAATAACAAGTTTGACCGGACAATTGACCAAGTTAGAGTGATAATCAGTGGGTGCCCTCTCAAGGTTTTATTACCCACAAAATTACCAATTCATAGCCACTTTCAATTCGAATAATGGCTGGACCATTAGTGATTAATCACTAAGTTAAAGCTTAATTACGATGGCTTTGACTTTTGGTCATTAAACTAATAAAACTTGAACTTAAGAGGTTAAGAATGCTTACTAGGGTACTTAGCACGAGTATTGATCCTTAGAAAATGACCTTGAGCTCCAGGAGGCTCCCAAGAGTGAGTTGAGAATAAATTTCAAGTGCAAAAGACAAGTGAAGAAACAAGTGCCCTTATATAGGATTTCTAGAGCTCCAAGATTAATCCACATGCCCCTACAAGTGATCCCTGATGATTCCAGGTGTCCCTATTGCATGAAAATATGTTGGCTCAGTCCCTGGAATCGAAAACAAGCATGCAAAGGCGGTGGAACTGGCTGAACATGCAGCTGTCAATGTTTTCTGCATCTGGCACTCTTACGCAGCCCGCGTAAGAGTTGGCCTAATGATGTGTTCAAATATTAACATATAAATTTCATCAAATGAGGCATAAAACTAAACCCTTTTTAGTACTAATGTTGGAAAAAGTGTGCTTTTGTCTTCCTTTTGTATTTTCAGGATTAAATGAGCTCAAATTAACAAAAGAAGCAAAAAGACATCAAAATCTAACATAAATACAAGAAAAAGGTCAAGACGTGACATGCCCGACCCCACGACAGCATCTTCCCAAGAAAAACAAGAGATCAGATGCCTGAACACGCCCCGTGCTCAGCCAGCACGGGGGCGTGCCCAAGTGTCAGCAGAAAAGACAAAGTGGTAGAAGCTTCTATTGCCCACCACGGGGCCGTGCTCAGCGGACACGGGCCGTGGTCAACTATAAGATTCGCACAATCCAGGCAAATCTTCATAGTACAAAGATTCTTCTGCACACGGGGTCGTGCTCAGCGGACACGGGGGCGTGGTCAACCAATAAGACAAAGCTGCATTTAATGAAGAAAGAGAGGATGTGGACACGGGGCCGTGCCCACTGGACACGGGGCCGTGCCCGAGCTTCTGTTCAGCCTATAAATAGAAGTGCTTGGCTCAAGCTCAAACCATCCCTTGGCACACCACCTCTCTCACACTTCACCCACCACCCACCACCACCATAACACCATCATCCATTGTCCATCGTAGAGTGTGTGAGTCGTCTCGGGATCCAAGATTGATCGTAAGAGTTCTTGACAATCAAGGCCATGTTTGCCTAAGTCTCTTACATCACTTGGTGAAGACAAAGTGTCTAGTGTAATACTTTTTATTTCTAATCTTTTGCACTTTTTATTTGGTTTTGTATTAATGACTTTAATAACTAGTTGCTTATGTTGAAGGTGATCTTTCCTTATCGTTTGTCCGTGGTGTCTTGAAATTATTTTACTGTCTATATAAAATAAAAGATTTTCACCATTCATATCTCCACGGTCTATATGGAGGTATGTTGGCTACCTGGTCGGGGGTTAAGGGAACGGTTTGGTAAAGGTCTTGCCATTGTTCAGCGTTTAGAGGTCCTGCAATGGACCTGGGTCAAATTTAGTAGGACCTCCTTCAATACTTAACGGTATTGGATGGCGGGGGTCCAAACTCTTTGATCCCCTCATAAGTTAACTACTATTAATACTATAACCCGGCTATTTAGGACTGTATCCCTGCTGACTCAGACTACTTAGTCGAGGGTAACGTCACCTCCAAAAGAGGGGCCTACCATAATATTGCATTAATAACTTAATTAATTATCTTCCAATAATCCACCCTTTTAGGATTGTATCCTTGCTGACTCAAACTACTGGGGTGAGGGTAACGTCACCTTCAAAAGAGGGGCCTACTACAATAACTAAGATAATCTCTTAATTATGTGCAAAAGTGCGGAAATAATCAAAGGTTACATTAGATACGAGTCGGAACCAAGTGATTCATCTTGTCTATCTGTTTTTTCTTTTATTTTTATTTTCAGCATTTTAGTTATTTTTTATTTTTCTTAGTTTAAAACCTTTTTTCTAAACTTTTTATTTTGATTAGACGTTGAGGATAAACCGGTACTAAAAGCTCTTGTGTCCTTGGACGACCTCGGTATCTTACCAACACTATACTACGCTCACGATGGGTGCACTTGCCCATATGTGTGTCTAGTGTTAGTAAATATCGTGTTTTATAAATTTAAAACTTGACTAAAAAGTGTTAAAGGGGCTTAAAATATACACCTAATATATATAACACTTGACAACGCATCAAGTTTTTGGCGCCGCTGCCGGGGACACAAGGATTTTAAGAAAGTTAGGAATCAACGGCCTAATCGTTTTTCTTATTTTTCAATTTTTTTAGGATTTTTTTTTTTAGTTTTTCAGCTTCTGCAGAACCCAGCACGGGTCGTGCCCGCTGAACACGCCCCGTGCCCAATCATTGGAACTGGCAATCCTGTTTTAAGTCAGACAGTAGGCTGAACACGGGGCCGTGCCCACTCAACACGCCCCCGTGCCCAAGTTTCAGTTACTGAAAACAGAACCGTAAGATCCCGACGGTTGGTAATTTTTGACACAAACATGAGTGATACTGATACTTTTTACTTTCGGCACTCTTATGGTACTATGTGGTGTCAATTATGTGGTGGTAACCATAAAGAATTAGAATGCTTTTTTCTAAATTATAAACCCCACTATATAGATCCATCATTTCCTAGTATCCTTAA
This sequence comes from Helianthus tuberosus, assembly GCA_030545235.1. NCBI lineage: Eukaryota > Viridiplantae > Streptophyta > Magnoliopsida > Asterales > Asteraceae > Helianthus > Helianthus tuberosus. The sequence continues at coordinate 95,538,441 of CM060447.1, forward strand.
GAGGGGCGAAAGTAAAAATAATCCCTATCGCTCCCTCGAATGCGCCCAACCGGATATTCTAGGAGAAATGCTTCACGATGAATTATTTCAACTAGAAGATCTAATTTTTAATTGGTTAAACGAACTTAGGGAAGACCTCAATAATCTTTTCCAAGGCGATAACCAAGAAGAGAGGTTGGAAACGCATTCAAACAACTTCATTGTTTCCAATGATACTTCTAACTCTAGTGAGGATTTGAGCGATAGTCGTCCCTGTGTCGATTGTGCGTGAAGGACTCCCCATCAACTTCGTTTGATGCATACATAGACCTGAGCGATTCGACATACACCTTCTTTAACGAGAGCCCGGAAAAGGGTTGGACTTGTCCACCTACTTATAGCTTAGGAATCACCCTCACCGACAACCTCTTGCGTTCTCATCTTAATCTAGATCAATTGAGGTATCTTAGGCACTTTGGGGTTGTTCCATCCAGTAAGGAACCACCCGATCCGGAAAAGTTCCTTAAAAATAGACACACTTCATAATTCAGCCTTCCGACACTGGGCCGTGTCCAGGTCAACACGCCCCCGTGTCCACCAAAAGATTCCCTTCTGACTTTTGTCAGAATACGGACAAAACGTGTCAGGATCTTGTCTGCACACGGGGCCGTGTCCAGCCGACATGGGGCCGTGTCCAGCACGCTGTCGTTTTCTATAAATGCAGCCAAGAACCCTGCACATTTGGACCATCCAGGGACAGAGATTTGGAGGGATTTTCTGACTTACCATCCTAGGTATGTTCTAAAAGAAGGTTCCTACAAGCATCTTGTCCTTTCCTCTTTTATCTATTGCCTTCTTCTTCATCTTTCTTGCAACAAGAACTCCATTAAAGCTTGATTTCAAGCTTTGATGTGATGTTTATTGAATTTCTATTCAAGGAATCTTGTTAAAAATAAGTTACACAACATTGTTTTAAGTTATTTCTGCTCAAAAAGCTTCATAAGTTAAGAAAATAATTTGAAACCCCAAGATTCCTTGTTCTGAAATTCTGCAGAAAGTTGAACACGGGGCCGTGCTCATTGAGCACGGGGCCGTGCCCGTGGTACTGTTTCATTAAAACAAACTGTTTTTGGTCTGTTTTCGTAGAATGTCTAGCCAAAACAGCGGAACCTCTTCTTCACACTCAAGGAACAGTCGACGGGAAAGGAGGCCATCGATTGAAGCAACTCTCGTGAGATACGTAATGGCGCTACGTGAAGCACTTGACGAAATGACTTCAGTGGAGGAGGTTCTCATTGACCGTATAAACTATCTCTCGGTGGGGTTGGAAAACAGTTTCCAGGAAATAAACCTCTTGCACCAGAGGTTAAACATTCTGGTAACTCCTCCTATGGAACCAATCCTCCCTCAAGAGGATTGGAACCTCGCACTTGGAATCCAAAATCCTACGGGTTGGGACGACATCCCGGCGGAGCCTCCTTATGAAGAACTCCAAGAGATTCCGGTGGAAGTTACACCTCCTCAACCCAATGCTCATGAGCCCGCTTTTCTTCTCCCTAGGGAGATCGAAGAGTGGCTCGCCGATGTCTGAGGAGCCCATACCCGAAGGAAGAAGTGTCAAGCCACTTTTAACCGAGAAATCTATCTTTTCGGAAATTTTGCTAATAGAATAAGTAGTAGGCTAGAAACTTCTTGGATTGGATTTCTTGTGTTCCTTTGACCTAACTAGCTAATATTTTAATTTTTAGGACTATTATGTAATTCTCTCTATGATTAATGAATGATGGTTTTAGTTAATTTGGTGTTTTGGATGGTGTTGAAATGAATAAAACACACTTGAGATGGCAAAGGATACAAGGGAAACTTGAACCAGCACTCTACACAGGAAAACAGAACCGTCCGACAAAATTCTTCATTTACAGTAAGCCCGGCACGGGCCGTGTCCACCCAACACGGCCCCGTGCTGCACTGTCTGCAGAAAAAGATCCAGTTCAGGTAACTGGACACGGGCCGTGTTCACCCAACACGCCCCCGTGTCCAGACTTCTGTTTCTCTTGTTTTAAATTTGTTACTGGCACTTGAACACGGGGCCGTGCCCGGATAACACGGGGCCGTGTTCAGCGCCCAGTAACATAAAATTTTTGCTTTTCACACCTTTTTACGCATTCAATCAACCTAAAAACTTATTTTTGGGACACATTGAGGACAATGTGTAATTTAAGTGTGGGGGGGATGCTAAAACCTTGAATCTTGCAAGTCCTAAATACAAGCCTTACACAAAACTCTATTGGAACCGCTAATCACCCCAAATTTTTTTAAAAAATTTTCATTTTTTTTACTTGTCTAGATTTAACTCGGGAAATTCAAGTTCTCAAAAAAAGTTATATTTTTACGAATTTAAAACCGATAGCGTCGTTATAAAAAGAACCAACATAAGAAAATTATGAAAAGGCATGACAAGCATAGTTAAAATTTGATTATATATAGTTGACCACATAAAAACCCATTCCCACAAAAGTGAGTTTTGAGCCTTTATTGAGCATACAATTACACATCATTAGAACTAATTGCTCATTTTTCGTTTCTTGTGTGAATAGCCGCTTGGTCCTTACGACTCTAGAACTTGCCATGACGATACATTCCCGGTCCTTACCAACTTAAACCCGAGTAAGTAAATGATGGAGGCATTAGGACTAACCTTTTTTTTATTCTACACCATTATTTTTCTTTTTTTTTTTCACCACCTACCCAAAATCCCCCTAGTTAGCCCCTTTGAGCCTAAACCTTTTCATTTCATAACCCAAACCAAACACCCTTTTACCCACCAAAACCTTTTTCATTTTTAACCCCTTTGTTTTAGTAACGAGTTCGATTCTTCGTATGACTTCAAAAAAAAATAAAAAAAAAATTGTGTTGATGATGAAGCAAAAGAAAATAAACAAACAAGTTCATCAAAAATAACTTTGTTTGAATGAATAGCTTCATCAAAATAAAAGTTTCAAAAAAATAGAAAGTCTTACGAAAACCGACACTTGTTACGCTTTTCGCCCTTTTTCTACTAACCACTAACCACCAACCCAACCACCTACCTTTAACCCAAGCCTAACCCTTTACCCACAAAGTCCTCTTGATATTTACAAAGGTATATAAGTTAAAAAGGAGGATGGTTGATTGCTTGGCAAGCCTATGGTAGGAGTAAGTTCAATGCCGCTCTCGAGTGATCCACAAAAATACATTTTCGGCCGAGTGTTGAGTGATCCCCGTGAGGTATGTGAACTTGTATATAAATAGAATTTTACAAAGGCATGTTATGCCCTAATAAGTAATTTCTCTTATGAAAAGTTTTAAATAAATCATGACGAATAGGATTGTAAATAAATAAAAATAAAATTGAATAAAGAATCTTGGAAATCCCGACACTCTACGACAAGCTCAAAAACCTTCTTCTCTACCCATTCCATTTGGGAGTGTAAATAGCCACATATTAAAGAGTTTTGCTTGAGGACAAGCAAAGATTCAAGTGTGGGGGTATTTGATGTGTTCAAATATTAACATATAAATTTCATCAAATGAGGCATAAAACTAACCCCTTTTTAGTATTAATGTTGGAAAAAGTGTGCTTTTGTCTTCCTTTTGTATTTTCAGGATTAAATGAGCTCAAATTAACAAAAGAAGCAAAAAGACATCAAAATCTAACATAAATACAAGAAAAAGGTCAAGACGTGACATGCCCGACCCCACAACAGCATCTTCCCAAGCAAAACAAGAGATCAGAAGCCTGAACAAGCCCCGTGCTCAGCCAGCACGGGGGCGTGCCCAAGTGTCAGCAGAAAAGACAAAGTGGTAGAAGCTTCTATTGCCCACCACGGGGCCGTGCTCAGCGGACACGGGCCGTGGTCAACTATAAGATTCGCACAATCCAGGAAAATCTTCATAGTACAAAGATTCTTCTGCACACGGGGTCGTGCTCAGCGGACACGGGGGCATGGTCAACCAATAAGACAAAGCTGCATTTAATGAAGAAAGAGAGGATGTGGACACGGGGCCGTGCCCACTGGACACGGGGCCGTGCCCGAGCTTCTGTTCAGCCTATAAATAGAAGTGCTTGGCTCAAGCTCAAACCATCCCTTGGCACACCACCTCTCTCACACTTCACCCACCACCCACCATCACCATAACACCATCATCCACCACCATCATCCATTGTCCATCGTAGAGTGTATGAGTCGTCTCGGGATCCAAGATTGATCGTAAGAGTTCTTGACAATCAAGGCCATGTTTGCCTAAGTCTCTTACATCACTTGGTGAAGACAAAGTGTCTAGTGTAATACTTTTTATTTCTAATATTTTGCACTTTTTATTTGGTTTTGTATTAATGACTTTAATAACTAGTTGCTTATGTTGAAGGTGATCTTTCCTTATCGTTTGTCCGTGGTGTCTTGAAATTATTTTACTGTCTATATAAAATAAAAGATTTTCACCATTCATATCTCCACGGTCTATATGGAGGTATGTTGGCTACCTGGTCGGGGGTTAAGGGAACGGTTTGGTAAAGGTCTTGCCATTGTTCAGCGTTTAGAGGTCCTGCAAAGGACCTGGGTCAAATTTAGTAGGACCTCCTTCAATACTTAACGGTATTGGATGGCGGGGGTCCAAACTCTTTGATCCCTTCATAAGTTAACTACTATTAATACTATAACCCGGCTATTTAGGATTGTATCCCTGCTTACTCAGACTACTTAGTCGAGGGTAACGTCACCTCCAAAAGAGGGGCCTACCATAATATTGCATTAATAACTTAATTAATTATCTTCCAATAATCCACCCTTTTAGGATTGTATCCTTGCTGACTCAAACTACTGGGGTGAGGGTAACGTCACCTTCAAAAGAGGGGCCTACTACAATAACTAAGATAATCTCTTAATTATGTGCAAAAGTGCGGAAATAATCAAAGGTTACATTAGATACGAGTCGGAACCAAGTGATTCATCTTGTCTATCTGTTTTTTCTTTTATTTTTATTTTCAGCATTTTAGTTAGTTTTTATTTTTCTTAGTTTAAAACCATTTTTCTAAACTTTTTATTTTGATTAGACGTTGAGGATAAACCGGTACTAAAAGCTCTTGTGTCCTTGGACGACCTCGGTATCTTACCAACACTATACTACGCTCACGATGGGTGCACTTGCCCATATGTGTGTCTAGTGTTAGTAAATATCGTGTTTTATAAATTTAAAACTTGACTAAAAAGTGTTAAAGGGGCTTAAAATATACACCTAATATATATAACACTTGACAACGCATCACCTAACGTCTACGTGGCCCGCGTGAAGGGATGTTTCCGGTTAACAGTTTGCCAAGTTTGCAATTTCAGTCCCTGGTCAAAATAAACTTTATTTTACTTTCATTTATTGCATTTAGGACCCCCATAGTTAACTATTTAGGGCCTTGGGTCATAAACTAACTCCGTTAAGCTCCCGGTTAGTTGTACGATCACCCGAAAAGTCTTGAATTGCAATGTTGACGCATTTGACGCTTATTTCTTGGAATTAACACGTTGATTAATTATGTGCGTCGAAACTCCACGAATTTATTATCCAACATTCATGGAAGTATAAGGAAGTATTACAAACTCGCGGAAACGTTATAAGGTCACTCAGAGGTAACTTTAAACATGTTGACACATTTAACCCTTATGCTTTGTAAACTTTTTAATTTAAGCACAAACGACTTTCTAAGTTTGATATTTTATTTATTAAAGAATACGAACGTCGTGTGAGGTCAATCAGAGGCACAAGAAAGGCATGTTGACATTTTGGATCCTTATAGTTACATATTTACATTGTTTGACAACTTTAGTCCCTCAAGATCAATCCATTACATGTTTAAAGTCCATGACACGTGTCTTTATTATATTGGTCGTGATTTTACGAGGTGTTACAATGAAACAGTTATTCTGGTTTATAAACAAATCTTTATTTACATTACGATGTGCGAAAACAAATGTGGTTGCATGTACGAACGACATACCTCTACAATACCAACACCAAGGAACCGTGTTCCTTGCAAGACAAACTACTTTCGCGATTCCTCCATTTTGTGATTTCTCGCAATCTCCTCGAAAAATCTGAAGTACTCGTTTCATTTAAGAAACAAAGTACAAGGTACAAGTTACAACTCTGGACGAATACTCAAAGTACCACTTTAAATCCTTAATTGGGTACCTAAGGGTATTTCCGTAAGTCCTTAATTGATCTTTATGCAATATACATACCATATCTTCTTGGTTTCACGATATTTTACACAACATATGATTTCAAAAGATTATACATGTTTTCAAAAACCTCATACATGATTTCAAAATCATCTCACATGGTTTTAAAAACATTTTTACTTAACATACCTAGTACAAGGTTCCTAAATATTTCCTGCTACACGAATTCCAAATCCATATAGGATCTTCTTCATAGTTAGATCCATGTGAATGTTTAAAGCGCAAAATCAAAGTCCTTAATTGGATTCTTTGTGTGCTTTAATACGAATGTTACAATTTAATGAGAACAAAACCGAATCCTCATAAGATCATCCTATCTTTATAGATAAATTCTTAAGGATGTTTAAAGGTACCAGTTGAAGTCCATTGATTGGATTCCTGGTGTACTTTAAATGCATGTGTACAAATCAACGACAAGTTAATAACAAGTAATAACAAATAAAATTAATGACAAACTGATAACAAGTTGATAACCAAATTGACAATTATGTGACAATGTGATTGTGTGTTTATGTGATTACGTGTTGGTCTAGTCAAAGTTATCACAAGGTTGTTCAATTGGTTCCATTCTCTACACATCATAAAATAAACTGTGCAGACTATGCAAGGAATTACGTAATTATGGATGCATACATAATTATGGAATTCAGTGCACAGAAACCACATCAAGTTTTGTCATGTGTTAATTTAAACTAGAAACAGAAGTTATCTATATTCATTTCCGTTTCTGATGAAGTATCCACTGAGGAAAAATGAACTAGCTATTTATTTTTCGCTTCTGAAAGAAATATCCACTGAAGGAAATGAATAATCTATTCATAAACCAAGTTCATTTTCGTTTCTTATGAAGTACCCATTGAGGAAAATGAATTATCCATTTATTTTCGCTTCTGAAGAAATATCCCCTGAGGAAAATGAACAATTCATTTTCGGTTCCGATGAAGTATCCACTGAGGAAAATGAATTATCCATTCATTTTCGCTTCTGAAGAAATATCCACTAAGGAAAATGAATAAATTCATTCCGTTTCTGGTGAAGTATCCACTGAGGAAAATGAATTGTTCATTCATTTTCGCTTCTAAAGAAATATCCACTGAGGGAATGAATAATCCTACATTGATCTTGTCATTTTCGTTTCTGACGAAGTATCCACTGAGGAAAATGAACTATCCGTCCATTTTCGCTTCTGAAGAAATATCCACTGAGGAAAATGAATTGTTCATTCATTTTCGCTTCTAAAGAAATATCCACTGAGGGGATGAATAGTCCTGTATTGATTCTTTCGTTTCCACTTCTGACGAATTATCCACTAAGGAAAATGAATTATCCATTCATTTTCGCTTCTGAAGAAATATCCATCGTGGAAATGAATATTCTTTACAATAATCCTTCATTTCCACTTCTGACAAAGTATCCACCGAGGAAAATGAATTATCCATTCATTTTAACTTCTGAAGAAATATCCATTTGGGAAAATGAATATTCTTTATGATAATCCTTCATTTCCACTTCTGACAAAGTAGCCACTAAGGAAAATGAATTTATCCATTCATTTTCGCTTCTGAAGAAATATCCATCGGGGAAATGAATATTCTTTACAATAATCCTTCATTTCCACTTCTGACGAAGTATCACTGAGGAAAATGAATTATCCATTCATTTTTGCTTCTGAAGAAATATCCATTTGGGGAAATGAATATTCTTTATGATAATTCTTCATTTCCACTTATGACGAAGTAGCCACTGAGGAAAATGAATTATCTATTCATTTTCGCTTCTGAAGAAATATCCATCGGGGAAATGAATATTCTTTACAATAATTCTTCATTTCCACTTCTGACAATGTATCCACTGAGGAAAATGAATTAACCATTCATTTTCGCTTTTGAAGAAATATCCATTGGAAATGAATAACCTATTCATCTTTCATTTCCACTTCGGACGAAAAATCCATTGGAGAGAATGAATCATCCATTAATATTCACTTCTTAAGAATATCCACCTAGGAAATGAAATACAAATCCTTAGAAGATCTTTCTATTCTAATAGTCAGACTCTTAAAGGATACTCACAACAACTATTAGTTGATACGGTTTTACCATTAATCAAATCCCTCATCTCCACTTCCTGCTTTAATCAAGGGAGTATCCTTTAGAAGATGAGCATCATAGGTATAACCGCCCATTCCTACTTCCCGCATTACCTGAGGAAGCATCCACTAGGGAATGATAAAGTTATGCCTTACGTGGAGATCTTTGATGGGTTACTCTATGCAAATAGATAAAGACTCTAGATTCCGTGCAAGACAATTGTTTAACACAATTATTCAGACAGACTCCTACGAATAAATTTCGGGATGAAATTTCCTAAAGTAGGGGAGACTGTGACATCTGTGCCTCTACGACCATCATACAAATACAAAACCAATGAAATCTTGTGTTTCATTCTTGTGATTTGTACAAATACATGTGACTTTTGCACATATCAATTCTTGTTCAATTTCGAGCTCTTAATCGCTTTCTTGAAGGTTATACGCAAACTAATGCGTAAACGTAATCCGTTTAACGCGGAAAACACTCCGGATCATGATCATAAGTTAAACATACCGTAAATATCCTTTACATAGCTTAGATATAGGCTTTGAGGGGTTCGGTATGCGAAAATAAACTTATTTGATCAACAGGGACTAAAAGGTCAAAAACTGCGTAAGTTTGCATTTACGGGCATATCTTACGTTCTGAACATATCCGGACATCCAAAAATTTTTGTAATCATTAAAATATTTTATTTTAGTTATTGGAATGCTAAAATACCATTTGTCGCGTAATTTGGATCGTTTTTCTCGTCCGTTCGTGTTTCGTCGTAATTAACCAAATAACGTGACCGTACGACCAAACGAACCGACATCCGTGATATTTTCAAGCATATTTCATGTCCCCTATACTTTGACATCATTATTGAGCCTTGAAAATGGGTTAACGGGGCTTAAACGCATCGGAAATCAAGTTTAGGACATGCAGGGTCTAAAACTGACATTCGCTGAAACTTCCCTCGCGGGGCGCGAAGACCTATGCTTCTGTCTTCGTGGGGCGCAACTGAGGGACCTGGCAGAAACATTGAATCTGGCTTAACTGGCTGTTCCCATTGATTTTTACAATAGTTTTAGCATACCTTGGGCTTGTTTATGTGCTCCCCAAGTATTTAAAACTATGGGCAACATGTGTATGGCCAAGATCAAGCTTTGATCTACTAAAAAACACATGTAATGATCCTATTGATTCAAGATTTCCTATAAATACCCATCACATTTGCCATTTTCATTTGCTCGTCATCTCAAATCAGCTCTAAGTTGAAGCTCTCACTTGTTGAAGGCTTCATACCAGAGTTTTCTTGTTATATCTCCAAGCTTGGACCCCTTTGTAAGCTTCTTTCATGCTTGGTTATGCTTTTTAAGCATAAAAGTCAAACAGTGTTTGACTTTCAGCTTTGACCACGAATTCGTCAAGTCAAAGTTCGTTTGAACTTTGCAACGTGAGCGTAATCAAGATGGTTATAGTTCCTTGTGACTATACCTACTGATTACTACGTTGATTAGACGTAGTGACGAGTCAAAGTTTCAGTCAAAATGCGTATTTATGCGCATTTTGCGACGAAGCTATTTTCAGGTATCAAAACCCTTTGTTTTGATATCAAACCTATTTTCTAATTTAGTTAAACATGTTTTAACATGTTTAACTCGTCACTTTTAGTCTAGTGTTTGTTCAGGGTCGTAAGTTAAGCGGTCTAAACCACCGCTTAAACTTTCGAACCTGACCCGTTTGGTCGATCATTAGGGTACGACCAAACATATTTTGTGACCATAGTTATTGTTTTGGTCAAAAATTACCTAAGCAATTTAGTGATCAAATTAGTTAAGTGAGGTAGTGTGCTAGAAATATTTGTGAAAAATGTGTTAACAAAATTAGATATGAAAACAGTTTCAGGATACAGCTCAGGATATAGAGCTGTATCTATGATCAAACAATGAGCAAAAGTAAAGTAAACGACACGAGATGTACGAGGAAAGCCCTTGATCAATCTAGATCGCCGGCATAAAACCTCGGGAGCTGACAATCGCAGCTGCCTTGTTCTTCTATTGCTTCAAATATCAGGATACAGTGCAGGATGTGGTGCGGATCGACTATGTGTTACAATGAAATTTGAATACAAGTGTGGTGTTTGCAATGAGCTAGAGAGTGAAAGTGTTCGAGAGTGTTAGTGTAAAAAATGTGTGCCTTAAACTGATCTGCCCCCATCTATTTATAGTAAAGATAATGTAACAAACTATCCTAAACTTCCGGGATCCAGCGAATATTCCCACTTGAACGTTGAGGACCAAGTCTTTCGGGTTCAACGGCTTCCTCATAACAAATACGCCCGAGTCTTGAGGAGAAGAAGTCTTGATGACCGTTAGTAACTTACAGCCATTAACCTGGACGTGTTTAATTCCCTCAAACTTAGGATATCGCCCAAGATGTTAGCAATATCCTCGTCCAGTATCCTGGTCACAACTAAACAATAAAAAGCGGGATATTAGTCAGGATATGTATACTCAGAAAATGACCCATAACAATTGTCCCCAAATATATCGGTTGGTATACCAATCCAACGGATATATTTCAAAACCTTTTCTCGTCGATCGAGGCTATTAAAATGAAACGATGGTTGAAATGACATTGTGCCATTTTCAATGCAACATTTACTCTTTACCCCCCTATATTCAGCCTATATTTAGCCAAATCATTTCTGCTTCTTCTTATCTTTCTTCAAGCGATTTTCAGGTAATCACTTTTCTCTCTATCCTCTATCCTTCTTTCTTGAATTTCTTTCAGTTTGCTCAACACCTTTCATGGCATCACGGACAAGATCCCAATCGGACAGACCGGCCTCAAGCCTCGTAAGTCAAAATTTCATTGTTGATCCAGCAAAGGAGATCTGCTACTTCAACAACGCCGACATCGCTGCTCTTAAAGATTCCGGCGCCTTCCCCACTGGAACAGTCTTTCGCCCTTTTGATCGGGAAGCCCGATCAGACGCGTTATCCGATGAGTGGGTTTGTTTCTTCGCCTACCCCTTCTCTCTTGGACTCCGGTATCCATTTCCACCCTTTATCTCTCGCTTTTTTGAACTCACCGGCCTTAGCTATGCCCAGATTATGCCAATGGTTTGGCGAGTTTTAATAGTGCTGGATCAAATCAAATCTCGTCATTTTCCTGACCTACTTGTTGAGGACCTCCCTATAGCATACCGGTTGAGATCCCACGGCAATCACCGTTGTCTCCTGTTTTCTACCTCCAAGAACCCTCTGGTTCTTAAAGCCACCAAGAACGAGGATCGATGGCGACGAAAATTCTTTTTCGTAAAAAGAGACTCTATTGATAAGGGTTTCGATCTACCGGTTAAATGGTTAACCAAGGGTAGGATTTAGGGTTTTAGGAATATCCCTAATTATATCTTCAAACTGTATCCCGGACTTATATCCTGATGTTTTTATGCAGCGAATTTCAGAGATTTAGTGCCTCCCAGTGCAGAATCCGAATCCAAGATCAAGGAAATCTACCGTCTTCCTGCCAGTGAAAGAACTTTCTCCCTGTCTCTTACAGATTCAAGCCAGAAATCAAGCTCAGAAATGTCTGGTAAGCACATTCTCAGCATATATTAATTACTTTTCAAAAGTATGATGAGTTTAAGAATATCTTCCCTTGTGTAGTACCAGTCGTCAACCTTGAAGGTTTCGAACTTGACGAGTTGGATTGCTACTCCAGCCTCGCACCCATCAAACAGGAATCCAAGCCAAAGTCGTCTGCTACACCAAAACCTACCTCTTCAAGGACCATTTCTGCTCCTAAAGCCCCTCCGGCATCTAGGACCCGAGCATCCACTTCTCGGAAAAGGAAGGAGTCGGATTCTCCAACTGTTTCTGAAACATTCTCTCTCGAGAACCATGGGTTTAACGAAGCCACCTCATTCCTCAAACAGGTAAAATTTCCTTTCAATATCCTGCACAAGTATGTTAGTCCTTATCCTGCTTATTTTTACATCGATACCTGCGTCTTTATCGATAGGGTTTGGATCGTCTTATGCACTTGTATGAAGACGCCTGCGGGCTTAACAAGATGTTGGAGATCAAGCTGGAGAAAGCTGAAGCTACAATAGCTGATCAAGGAACCATTGCGGCTGCCAAATCCTAGCATTATGAAGACAAATACAAGGCAATGACTCAGGAACATCAAGCTGCCCTCCACAAAGCCAATGAGGATGCTCAAGCCAAGCTAGATGCCGCCCTTCTCCAATACCAGCAGAATATGAGTTCATATCGGGATAGCCTCAAAGCATCCGTGGTCGTCTCTCTTCTCCAAGCCAGGATAAGGATGGCTTATGAGGCCATGGATTTGGGTTTTGAATGCCCCTCCTGGAATGTAAAGGCTTGGGAGGAGAAACTACAGGGCCTCAGAGGTCATCCCGTTGCTCATCCTGCAAAACATACTGGTGAAGAGCCTTCTAAGGCGGCAGAGGAAGCGGCCAATGCTGGTGATGATGCCGAGAAGAATCCTGAGGCTGATGCTGGTGCGAATGCTGGGAAGGAGGTTACAGATCAAGAAGGTGCCGCTTCTTAGGCGGCGAAGTGGGCGATGATGGATATACGTGCCAAGGCCGGAGCCCACTTTTTTAAATTTCATGGTTGTGGTTGTGTAAACAATTTACTTTTCCTGGCTTCAAACAATTTATATTTCCTGCATTAGAACAATATGATGACCAAAGGTGGATGGGTCCTAGGTTTTAGGATGAAGCCCTTGGTCATCAATTAGTATAACCTGTTTTGAATGTGGTAACGGTTGTAGGTGGGCAGGTCTTGTTTTGAGATAGATCCTCCAACCGTTACACAAGTATGGTAGAAACTAATTGTGCTTTTGGCGGATGGGCCTTGGTTTAAGGTGAAACCAAAAGCACAACTTTTGACCTATTAATAATATAACTATCTTTTGACTTATTTGTTATTGCCTTGTTGCTTAGTGTAACTCTTAGCTTTGTAAAAATGTTGTATTGTTATCTTATGAAAATATCCTGATCAGTATACTCAGCAATATATTACAAAAACTTTTTTATTAGATAGGACTCCCAAATGCTCGTTCAACTTTGTAGAAAGCTTTTTGAAAAACAATCTATTTTTCCAAAACCAGTTTTCGATAATACTTTAATGATCAAAGTTCCAAACTAATACTAATTTCAAACACCTTAATCAAATATCCTGAAAAGGACTTTGAGAATATATCAGGATACTTATAAAATATAGTGTCACTAAAAATTTAGACGATGTTTACAAAGGAAAGATCATACCCGGAGTAGTATATAACCTTATTATCAAGCCTCAATCCCTTTGCAATTTCTTCAATAAAGATGTCCCCTGTGGGAGGCACTTAATGCATTAGTGTTGGACCGTTCTATGACCTTAAACCGTCAGTTACGGCAGTTCATCTTTGCATACGAAGGCGGAATCAATGTAAACAAAGTCATAACAGCTTTAATCCTTTTAATCTTTCTTTTCTGATTGATTTGAGTGCTTATACAAGGTTTTCTGATACAAATCCGTCAGCACTTCATCTCACATACAATGACCTCTCTCTTAAATGAACAACACAACACACATATATATAGGCTTGATGATTTCGCTTGAACTTGTTTGAAGCGAAATCATCACATGTTGATTTCGCTTGAGTTGTCTTGAAGTGAAATCACTTGATGTTGATTTCGCTTGAACTGATTTCAAGCGAAATCTTCATGTTTACACATATAAAACCCTAATTTAACTCTATTGTGTGATCATTCATCCTATCTAGACACAAGACTTAATGCAGACGAAGTCAACAGACATTCCATGCACTAACAGACTCCCCCTTGGATGTTGACGAAGTCTTCAGCTCCTGAGTCTTCAGTCTTGGTCTTTTCTCCAACTCTCTGTCTTCACATTATAAGCATTCTTCACAGGTTTAGGATCACAACCTGACTCCATCTTCAAACTTCCCTTTGACTGTTGATCCAGACTCCCTCTTTCACATACTCCCCCTCTCAATATGCTAGAATCTGAGATATCTGGTTCAATCTTTATCATTTAGCTTCCGTGGGAATTCCTTAAACCTGCATATTCTCTACCACAACATAAGTTTTACAAATTTATAACACTTAGATTTAAAAAAAAAAAAACTTACTGGTAGAAATCATTCATTCATCAAACATACTAGTTACATCAAGTTCAAACGAATGACCTTGATTAACTAACCACTCAATCTTTCAAAACATTTGTATATGAAATTCAAAGTTTTCAACATATTCTCCCAACCCAATATAGTTCATCATGTTTAGCACTTGGAATTTTGAAAATCTGCTTTCCAACATCAGTTGTCGAAAATCTTTTTGAATTTTCAAAATTTTATGCTAAAACACACTAAAATCTTTTTGAATTTTGAGTTAAAAGAAATGCAGTAAACAAATATATACAAACAATATTTTTGTGAGTTTGTGTAAGAGGATCATATCAGTTCATAAGACCAATCACAAGCACCGTTAAGCTTTTGACATTTTAAGTTCTAAACAATTCACTTAGATTGTCAGTATACTGATCCACTTAAATTTTCACACAAAGTTCAACTGCTTCGAGATACGAGTTTAATGTCTTAGATACTTAAACTTAATCACGTGTCCCACCTCAGAATATACTCCCGTATCCAGATCCCAATATTCAGTCTTACAGGTAATTATAACACAAATGATATCTGTAAGGGGTTAATAATTTATGAAGAATCATGAGAGCTCAGGTCAGAACTACCGTTCAGCAGAGAGATCATGACTCAACGTTCGGTGTGTCCCTTTTAGAGGATCTTTTTTACAACAGCATTTCTAAGCAATTTTATTGTCTTATCATTTATGCTGAGGGTGATGCTATGTTTCAAGCATTTGCAGAAAGTATTATTCGAGGACTAGGTCAGAACTTCCATTCAGCAGAAGTCCCGGAATAATACCCCAGACATCATTGAGTATAAAGCCTAGTATATCAGAATACGAAACCTTTCAAACGAGATTTCGGGGGTTACCCATATATCCGAGAGATGTTACCCACGATATAAGCAAGTTTGAAATTTAGGTTTATATCTCGTTACAATCTACTAAATGTGCAAAAACCTACTGGCACATCATCAGTGAGACCGTTTATCACATTTGACATTTCATATCCTTAGCATGCTATGATAGTTCACTGATTTACTATCATTTCCTCTTTTCTCAACAAAACTCATTTTTGCTTTTTCAATGTTTTTGAAATTTTCAAATTTTCTAATTTTTTTTTTAAAAAAATTTTCTCCCCCTAAAATCAAAATATGTTTCAATTTTGATTTTGAAAGAAAATTTGAAAACAAACTATACAAGAAACGTGACAAACTGATATCAAATCACTTCAATTCGCCATTCACTCGGCTTAACAATCAGAACTCCCCCTGACAACAAACTATATTCCCATTATGATTTCAAAACACTTAAGTTTGTTTTAATCAAAATGATTTTTCCGGAAAATTAGTTTTGTTTGTCTTTTCACAAACTCGGGGTTTCATCACATTGTTCATTTTCAACCATTTTAGATAATTAACAATTAAGACCCGTGTCAACAACAAACACTAGTAGAAAATCAAGTACAACTTAATGTCCCTGATTTACCACTTGTAAATCGAAATATCACAGTTACCATCCTGTGAATTTCTCAAGAATGATGCCGATACCTGCTTCACACTTACCAACCTGGAAGCTCCGGCAAGTCAGGTTTTTCATTTGAAAAGATCTACCCAAGCCTGACCAGCCTTGGGTTTTACAACTTTTACCTCAACAGATGGCTCTTCTGGTTTTGACGAACCAGAATCATTGCCTGATTGTGGCTTGTCTGACTTTGAGACGTCAGATTCATCGCCAACATGTGGCTCCTTTGTTTCCAAAGAAACAAATTCATCACCACCAACTTTCTTTTTTTTCACTCTCTCTTCTGTCCTCAGATTTGTATCTAATGAATTCGTTTTGCTTGATTTGTCATCCTTTGGAGAGCAAGACGATTTACCAGAACTTTTATCTGTTTTACCAGTTGTATCCGAGGACAAAATTTTCTCGAGATACTCTCGTGCCTTCTTCCTTTTCTTTCGCAGTCTGTCTTTCTGCCCCTGTGAAAGTTTAGCTTTCTTTTCTTGAATTGTCTGATCCTGAACTTTAGGTTTTAGAACCTTCTGTTCATGGGACTTGACGTTGACTGGCTTCTTTGCCATTCTTTGAGATTCAACCCTCGATCTTCCCATTGATCTCCTTTGGCAATCTCTGGCAATATGTCCTCTGATTTGGCAGTTATAGCATCTTCTCATCTCATAACTCCAATTCTGGCAGTTAACAGCAATGTGTCCTTGATAGCCGCATCTGTAACACACTCTGTTATCGTACCAGTCACCATTTTCAGTCCAAACATTCAAATCATAGCACTGTTTGGCTTGGTGATATCCATCTCTCCTCTTGTATGCTGGATTTGGCTTTTGAGCACTATGGTCCAACCTGCACCACTTTTCACCAACATTTTTTGAGTTTTCATTTTTAAATTTGTGTGGATTTTTGTTGCGATTGGATGATTGAACTGATGGCTTTTTATCTTTTTGTTTTTGTTCCACATTCTTCTTTACAGGTTTTTGCGTTGAGCATTCACCTTTTTTAGTAGAATGTAGAACAGTTTCTTGAAACATTTCTTTTAATTTCAAAAATGTTTTCTTTTCCTCATTTTCAACATCAGCTTTCTCATCACAATCACTTATAGGAACGGAATTGATCGGTTTTGGACAGGGATAATTCAAAGACTCAGATGAAGTCACAAAACCTTTCAATTTCTTTTCAAGCTCATCAATTTTGTTCCTCGAATTTTCAGCTTCATTTTCAAGCTGAGATATTCGTTCAAGATGAGACTTGATTGTTTTTTCATTCTCAATTTTAATGTTTTCAAGAACAGATTTTTCATTTTCCAAAACTTTTAACTGTTCTTGAAATTTTGTTTCATTGACTTTCAAATTTTTGTTCTCCAGCTTTATCCAGAAATCTTCATCTTCTGAAGATTTCTTTTTGCTTTCAAAATCCTTTTCTTTCTCTTTCAAAAATTTGTTTTCTAATGACAAACTCTCAACAATCTTTAAAAGTTTGTCATTATCAGATCTCAATTTTTCGCAGTTCAGGTGCAAACTCAAAATCTGTTCTTCATCAGCCTTCTTCTCGATCTTCAGAGTATTGTTTTCTACTGTCAAACTCTCCACATCCTTCAAGAGTTTCACACTGTCTGTTTCTGATTTTTCGCATTTTGAGCACACAACTTCACTTTTCGAAGTTTCATCCTTCTTTGATTCATCATTCTTTGTCATTCCTTCTTTAATCTTTTTTATTAATTCAAGAAATTCATCCAAACTCATATTTTCTGAGTTTCTTTCAATTTCATCTAGTAACTCTTTCTTTTTCTTTTTCTCTTCTTCATCTCCCCACCATTTCTTTTGCCAATACTCATCCTCTTCTTTGTACTGCTGGATTATGGCTTCGATATCAAGCGTTTTGTCATCGATTGCAATATTTCCATATGGGTCAAGATAACACTCTCTGTTCGGATCCCATCTATTTGCTCTTCTAGCTTCCAGAAAGATACCAGAAAGTCTGATAATCTTGGCTTCAGCAATCATCTTCCGGTATTGATACTTCTGTTCTTCAGTTCGATCGTCTTTCCACGGAATAGGATCGTCGTTTTTCGCCATCTTGTATGTTCCTGAAAAATAATCAGCAAAACACTTATAAATTTTTCAAAGTTTTGAAAAATCAGCTGGTTCAAGCGAAATACTTGAAGTAATCAGCTTCAAGCGAAACAGCTCAATAATAACTACTATTTCGCTTCAAATGATCAAAAGCTTCAAGCGAAATCTCACAAGATCAGATTCTCAAGCGAAAACCACTATTTCGCTTCAACAAAACAATCGAAATCCAAATCTGTTCAAGCGAAAACAACAGCAAACAATTTCGCTTCAAGTTTCAAGCGAAAACAACTATTTCGCTTCAGTTGTTTTCAAGCGAAAACCAGCAGAAACAATTTCGCTTCAGAAATTTCAAGCGAAATAGTCCAATAAGTCTGATTTGAAGCGAAATCAATCCATTATCTTCGAAAACTTTCAAGCGAAATTCAGTATTAGGTCAATTTTAACATGTTTTAATCTGAATTTTAGTCTGAATCTTTGTAGGCTTTGTTAAAACTATGTTTTACATGATATACTCGAAAATCAGACCATTTCGACCGTTGAAACTCATTCAGATCAGAAAAGTAAGAGAAGAAGTGAGTAGAGATAAGAAAATCTGGTAGAATCAAGCTGCTATGGTATGAACTCCTCGTCCTGAGCTCTGATACCACTTGTTGGACCGTTCTATGACCTTAAACCGTCAGTTAAGGCAGTTCATCTTTGCATACGAAGGCGGAATCAATGTAAACAAAGTCATAACAGCTTTAATCCTTTTAATCTTTCTTTTCTGATTGATTTGAGTGCTTATACAAGGTTTTCTGATACAAATCCGTCAGCACTTCGTCTCACATACAATGACCTCTCTCTTAAATGAACAACACAACACATATATATATAGGCTTGATGATTTCGCTTGAAACAGTCTGAAGCGAAATCATGTGTTGTTGATTTCGCTTGAAGATGTTTCAAGCGAAATCTTCAATATTAAACCAAACAAACCCTAATTTAACCCTAATGCATGTTTAATCAAACCATTCTAGACACAAGACTTGATTATGACGTAATCAGCAGACATTTAGTGCACCAACAATTAGCTCCGAGCCTTATCCTTTTAGCTTTACATCACCACCTAAGTAGGAATGTCCCCTGTGTACAATGTCTTCAAATACTTTAGAAATCTTCTGAATGTCAGTTTCCATTGTATAGGCAATTTTTTACGTCCCAAGGGTAAAACCCAAGGATGTACTGGAGATAAATCCCTTGTATCCTGGGGAAAATCCCAAATTTTCATGCGCTACAGGCGGGAGTGTATAAACTCCAAGACTTAGAAAGGCGAAAACCTTTAAACCTTAGAGAGTATGAAAATACCCTTTCGTGAGAGAGGGTGATCAATCCTCATATACCTTTAGGATTCAGGATATAGCCAACAGTAACGAAATTGTCGCACTTTTACATGGACTGGTCCCGCCACCTTGAACTATCCCTGAATAACTTGCGCTCCAGGCGGGGTGTTTAAACCCAATTCGGAAGAAAGGTGAATACCTTTAAACCTGTGAAGGGATCAGGATCCCTTGTACGTGAGAGAGGGGGCCAATCCTCTAATCTTCTGAAATATCCTGAGTGAGCATCCCGGAGCTATATCCCGAAGCATATACTGCAAAACATCCTTACACTAAGGTGGGTGTTAGCTTGGCTAACACCCCTCCGATGCTTAAGTCAGTATTGGGTTACAAAGAACAAATTAAACCAAACATATTTAAAAAAGGTAGAATTCATACCATCCTGAGTTAGAAATTAAATTCTAAACTCACTTGAAATAGAGCTTAAGGTGTATAGCATTCCAAGATCTCGATAGCATATCCCCCTCCATATTCTTGAGTCTGTATGCTCCTTTCCCTGCTTCTGATTCAACTTCGTATGGTCCTTCCCATTTTGGAGCTAACTAGCCATCGGCAGGATTAGTAGTATTCTGAAAAGCCTTTCTTAACACCCAATCTCCAACCTTAAATCTTCTGGTCCTAATATTCTTGTTATATGCCCTGGATATTCTCTGTTGATATGCTGCCATCCTTAGCCTTGCCGCATCTCTCTTCTCATCTATAGCGTCTAAATCCTGACTCAAGGCTCCAGGATTCTGCTCAGGATCACTTAGGGTAGATCTTGCAGTAGGTATTGTCATTTCCGTTGGAATCATTGCTTCTGCTCCAAATACCAAGGAAAATGGGGTTTGGCCTGTTGCATTCTTTACCGTTGTCCTATCAGCCCACAAAACAAAGGGTAACTCTTCTGCCCATCTTCCTTTTTTGGCTCCAAGTCTCTTCTTTAAGTTATTGACTATTATCTTGTTTGAGGATTCAGCTTGCCCATTCGCTTGAGGATGTACTGGAGTAGATGTTATCATTTTGATTCCCCAACTCTTGCAAAAGTCAGTAGTTCTCTTGCTTATAAACTGAGAACCATTGTCACAGATTATCTCGGCTGGTACTCCGAATCTGGTCAGGATATTCCTCTTTATGAAGGATACTACTTCTTGGTCTCTAACTTGAACAAATGTTTCAGCTTCAACCCACTTAGAGAAATAATCCGTCATTGCTAGCATAAAGACTTTTCCTCCCGGAGCTTTTGGTAGCTTTCCCACTATATCCATACCCCACTTCATAAATGGCCAAGGGGAAACAATAGGATATAATGGTTCAGCAGGTTGATGCAGTATGTTACTATGTCTTTGACATGCGTCACATCTTCGAGCATATTCTGCGGCATCTTTTCTCATTGTTGGCCAATAATATCCTGTCCTTAATACTTTTGAGAATAACGACCTGCCCCCAGTATGGTTACCACAATCCCCTTCATGTATATCCTGAAGTACTTCTTTGGCTTCAGGATCCTCCAAGCACCTCAAATACGGTCCTGCAAGAGATTTCTTGTATAAAATATTATTTATAATAGTGAATCGTGATACCTTCATCCTAAATGCCTTAGGATTTTCATTTCCAGGGATGTGTCCTTCTTTGAGATATCTCATGATTGGAGCCGTCCAGGATTTAGGATCCTCTTCAGGATGCTCTGCTCCAAGATCCTGAATACCCGCTACTTCTTTATCCTGAGGATTCGTTGCAGGATATAAGACATGTAATATTGGTATTTGGGTCCCTTCAGGTATCCTGATCGATGATCCCAAATTTGCAAAGGCATCCGCTTCAGCATTATCCTCCCTTGGTACCTGTTCAAGTATAAAAACATCGAAATATCCTGCTAATTTTTTGAGAATATCGAGATATTCGATTAATTTCTCACCCTTAACTGCATAGGATCCATTAAAATGGTTAGTAATCAACAAAGAGTCAACATATACTTGCAAATTTTTGGTGCTCATGCTCTTAGCCAACTCTAATCCTGCAATTAAAGCCTCATATTCTGCTTCATTATTAGTAGCAGGAAATTCACACCTAATAGCCTGGGGTAATATGTCCCCCTGTGGCGATTTTAGTAGTATTCCTAATCCTACTCCTCTTATATTAGATGCACCATCAGTATATAATGTCCAGGATCCTGAGGATTCTCCTAACTGTTGAACTTCTAGGTCTACCTCATCCTGAATGTCACTACTAAAATCAGCCACAAAGTCAGCTAAAGCCTGAGACTTTATGGCATTTCTAGGTTCATATACTAAATCATAAGCACTCAACTTTACTGACCACTTGGCCATCCTGCCTGACATCTCTGGTTTCCTAAGCACATTTTTGACAGGATAATTCGTTTTAACGTGTATTCTATGTGTCTCGAAATAATGTCTAAGCTTTGTCGATGCCATGACTAGAGCTAATATTAATTTTTCTAAATGAGAATATCTAGTTTCAGCATCTAACAAACTATTACTAACATAATAAACAGGATATTGCTGACCTTCATGGTCTTTTATAAGAACAGCACTTACAGCATTCCCTGATACATTAAGGTATAGGAATAGTGGTTCACCATTTTCAGGCTTCATCAATAAAGGTGTGGTTGAGAGATATCGCTTCAAATCCTGCAAGGCTGCTTCATGCTTTGCTCCCCATTCAAATTTCTTATTCTTCTTGAGGATATCATAGAATTCCTTGCATTTTTCTGAGGATCTTGAAATAAATCTATTCAAAGCTGCTACTCGGCCTGTCAACCTTTGTACGTCCTTCATATTTGAGGGCGATTTTATATCCAGGATAGCTTTGATCTGCTCTGGGCTTCTTCTATCCCCCTTTTTGTCACCATATATCCAAGAAACTTTCCTGCCCCCACTCCGAAATGGCATTTAGCAGGATTCAGCTTCATGTTGTATCGATCCAGGATATCAAATGCTCCCTTGATATCCTAGAGGTGATCCTCAGCCTTTTTAGATTTCACTACCATATCATCGATATATACCTCCATGGTGTCCCCCAGCTTATCCTTGAACATCATGTTTACCAATCTCTGGTATGTTGCACCTGCATTTTTCAAACCGAAAGGCATAGCAGTATAGCAATATATACCTGTTGGTGTCATGAAAGCAGTATCCTCCTGATCCGAAGGCTCCATTTGAATCTGCTGAAATCCTGAGGATGCGTCCATGAACGTTAACATCTCATGCCCGGCAGTGGCATCTACCATTGCATCAATGTGGGGAAGAGGAAATGGGTCTTTAGGACAAGCTTTGTTCAAGTCCGTGTAGTCTACACAGACTCTCCATTTCCTGTTTTTCTTCTGTACCACCACTACGTTAGCTAGCCACCTTGGAAACTTGACTTCTCTGATCATCCTGGATTTCAACAACCTTTCAACTTCCTCTTGGATAATCGCATTCTGCTCAGGAGCAAATTTTCTTCTTTTTTGTTGAACAGGCTTGAATGATTTATCAATTCCAAGCTTGTGAGTGATGATATCTTTGGATATGCCTGTCATATCCTCATGCTTCCATGCAAACGTTGACATCCTGCATTTCAAAAAGTTTGTCAACTGTTCTTCAATATCCTGAGGGATATTGGTCCCTACGAGCACCGAAATATCGGGATTATCCTGGTCCAGGATAATTTTCTTCACATCCTGCTCCGGATCCTCCACGATATCCTGGGCCCGCGTCTTTAATTGCTATGCTGCACTAGGCTTGGTTGAAGATTTCATCGAGGATGAGTAGCATTCTTTCGCCTCCTGCTGATCACTATCAACTTTGACAACTCCTCAAAGGGTAGGGATCTTGATGCATTGGTGATATGTTGATGGCACAGCCTTCATATCGTGAATCCACGGTCTTCCCAATATAATGTTATAGCAGGATAGAGAATCCATTACACAGAAACGTTGTATCGAGTTGAGTCCTTCAACGTATACTGGTAACTTTATCTCTCCCACTGTGTTCTAGCCTCTCCACTGAACCCAACAAGCACGGTAGACTTTGAAGTGATATCCATCGGAGATACATTCATTCTCTTCAGAGTCTCTAGTTGGATTATGTTGATGGAGCTGCCATTATCAACCAATATCCTGCGTACAAAATGGTTAGCCACATATAATGTTATTACCAGAGCATCATGGTGAGGATCCTGGACAGTATCCCTATCATCACTATCGAAAGTGATCACTTTATCAGTTGTGAGGGTATTCATTCTGACTGGTCTGTCTCCCCTCTCGCTCTTAGCTTCCTTTGCATGTCTCTTGGCCGCCGAATACGAAGTCCCACAAATGTCGGATCCTCCTGAAATAAAGTTAATTATCTTGGCATCTGCTGGGGGTGATGCTACCCGTTCAGGATCCTTCTCAGTATCCTGACCCTTATTCTTCTTTCTTCCTAAGAGATCTTTCAGATATCCCTTGCTTAGAAGATAGCTTATTTCTTTCCTCAAAGCAATGCAATCCTCGGTCATATGTCCGAAGTCTTCGTGGAAGGCACACCATTTGGATTTATCCTTCCAATCAGCTTTCTGCTGGTTCTTTCGAGGCCACCTAGCTTTATCCCCTAAGCCCTGCATAGCAAACATTAATTCGGGTATATTAACAGAAAAGCAGTATTCAGATAAGTCAGGATATTCTTCAGGATCCTCATCTTCGACAGCATTCACTCTCTTATTGTCATTTCTACCATATGGCTTAGGCCGATATGGCTTGAATGATGATTCAGACTTCCTGTTAGTTGACTCATAGGTGTTGGATGAGTTCATCCTTTCTTGCATCTTTCTGTCATCCTCCAATCGAATATATCTTAGGGCCCTGTTCCGAGCTTCATCCAAGTTCCTGCATGGGTTCATTACAAGATCTTGATAAAATTGAGAATCTTTTTGCAGCCCCATCTTGAAAGCTTGCACAGCTGTTGCAACATCAATATGAGGAATGTCTAGGGATTCCCAGCTGAATTTGTTCACATAATCCCTCAAGGATTCCTGAGGCCCTTGAGTTATCCTGTAAAGATCACTGGTTAGTTTCTCAAAACTCCGACTACAAGAAAATTGACTGTTAAATAAATTAACCAAATGAGCAAACGAAGTAAATGAGTGAGGAGGAACGTTTAACAGCCATTTTAAGGCTGATCCTGTTAGAGTAGAACCAAATCCTTTGCACAAGCATGCTTCCTTGAGGTCCGGAGGAATAGGGTTAATCTCCATTCTTTCCCTATACTGAGCGATATGCTCCTCAGGATCCGTAGTTCCGTCGTAAAGCTTCATGTTGGGGGTTTGAAATCTCTTTGGGATCTCAGCATCACAGATAGGATATGCAAAACAAGATATCTTGTGGCTGTCTTGGGACACTTCCGGGATCGGCTGGACCACCCCAGGTACACTAGATATCATGTCCTTCAACTTCTGAAGTTCCCTAGTAAGTGCTGATGTTACACCTGTATCCTGCAAAGATCCACTATTGTTAGTAGCATGAGTATTATTATTATTTGACACGTTACCCGTTGGAGGATTGTGCCCATATCCTGAAGCATATCCTCAGCTCCTCATGGTTGACATCCTGACCGAGGAGGGTATTTCAGGAGTATGATTCTGAGGAAGGCTGGGCACAATATTCCCCCTGTTATCCTCAGTGTACACATCTGAACTGAAGTTCAAAGTTCTGGGATGTAATGGAGTGACAGTATCCTCAGCAGATCTGCTCGAGCCAGACTTCAGGAGTTGTATTTCCCTTAAAAGCATTTGGTTAGTCTCTTGTTGCTGCCTCATTTGTTCCTGCACACTTCCAAATAAGGTTAGAATTTCATTATTAGAAGCTAGAACAGGAGCAGATTCCTGAATACTGCGAGTAGGGATAATATCCTGAGGTCGTGAAGAGGCTGGCATCCTTGGAGGAGGTGGTGGAAGCACCGAATCGGTAGTAGCAGAAGTCATAGCAGACACAGTAGAGGAACTCATGTTTGATCTTGAGGCCATTATGGACAATGTGGCAAAAAGTTTTGAAAATAGAAAACCGATTAGCGATTTGACAAAAAAATTTAGTAAAGAGAGCACCACTTGCCCCACGGTGGGCGCCAAATTGTTTTGGTCAAAAATTACCTAAGCAATTTAGTGATCAAATTAGTTAAGTGAGGTAGTGTGCTAGAAATATTTGTGAAAAATGTGTTAACAAAATTAGATATGAAAACAGTTTCAGGATACAGCTCAGGATATAGAGCTGTATCTGTGATCAAACAATGAGCAAAAGTAAAGTAAACGACACGAGATGTACGAGGAAAGCCCTTGATCAATCTAGATCTCCGGCATAAAACCTCGGGAGCTGACAATCGCAGCTGCCTTGTTCTTCTATTGCTTCAAATATCAGGATACAGTGCAGGATGTGGTGCGGATCGACTATGTGTTACAATGAAATTTGAATACAAGTGTGGTGTTTGCAATGAGCTAGAGAGTGAAAGTGTTCGAGAGTATTAGTGTAAAAAATGTGTGCCTTAAACTGATCCGCCCCCATCTATTTATAGTAAAGATAATGTAACAAACTATCCTAAACTTCCGGGATCCAGCGAATATTCCCACTTGAACGTTGAGGACCAAGTCTTTCGGGTTCAACGGCTTCCTCATAACAAATACGCCCGAGTCTTGAGGAGAAGAAGTCTTGATGACCGTTAGTAACTTACAGCCATTAACCTGCACGTGTTTAATTCCCTCAAACTTAGGATATCGCCCAAGATGTTAGCAATATCCTCGTCCAGTATCCTGGTCACAAACAAACAATAAAAAGCGGGATATTAGTCAGGATATGTATACTCAGAAAATGACCCATAACAGTTATATAGGGAATAACCTTCCGAGGTTATACGTTATGGTCACTTCGTTTAGTTAGTTGTATGATAGGTAGTTTATATGTGATAGGAAAATGACCAAAATGCCCTTTTTACGCATAATTTCATTTTAAGCATATGTAACCTAAATTTTGACATCTAAACTGATTATGCAATGTTATTAGACATGTTAAGGCATATAATACTTGTCACAGGACTAGTTAGGCGGTCTGAACGCGCTTTTGCGCGAACAACACGTTAAAATAGCGTAAACTACCTTAACGAGTCATAACTGGTCATAAGCACTTAGGATAGGTTCCGATTTAGAATGTAGGCTTTGTTAAAACATATTATATGAGTTCCAACATTCATTTGGTTTACGAGACCTCATTCTATCCGATCTTCCAATTTAGGTTCGGTTTATTAACGTAGTTACCTATATTAGGTGTCGTTTGATTCCGTGATCCTTCGAGCGTTACTTGGTTATTATTTTGAGACTATTAAGCAATATCAAGTGAGTACATAGTCCCCTCTTTTACCATTTTCAAATGTTTTGGCGTGATACACATGTGCCTACTTGTTACTTTCATGATTTCACGCTTTCATGACATATACCTGCTATATTCATCTAGTACACGTATAAGTACATGATTTCAATTATGTTTTGCTTCGTATGTTGACTTAGCATGCTTAGCTCATTGATTTCAAGGATCCATTTTGCTTCATATGTTGACTTAATATATCTAGCACCTTGATTTCATGAACACTCTACTTAGTACATGGTTTACAAAGACATTTTACCTGACATGCTCACATTGATTATGACATTTTGGTACGTAAAACGAGACTAACCTCATTCATTAACATTTATCCTGCCGACTGGTAGTATGTATGGTTTACCATAGGTTTGCTAACCTCATTCCCGCTTCCTAAGTTGGTTTGGAAGTATCCATCTGGGGAATGACAGAACCTGATAAACATTACTGCATAAATGTTTGTATCCATAAAGCATTGATTTTGCAAAACATAACTTTTGACATAAACTTTTGTTTATTTAAAAATATTGTTTTGTACATGACATTTGGTTATACATATACAAGACATTATATATATGGTTTGAGTAAATACTCTTTATTCACCATACAAGACAATTGGTTATACGAGACATGGATTGTACCCGATATTGTGACATGATACATTGTTTGTACACGACTTTTGACATTGGTTTAACAAGACATTTTGGTTGGTTATTTGTAAGTGATTTAAATAACGAGGCGTGTGTAATATGATAAAAGCATGGTGGATACGCCGCTGGTACTTCCTATATATAAGTGCTTTTATGATATTACATATCGTAGCGTTATCTAAATTACTTCGACAAGACAAAGACATGATACATTTATACAAAGACATGACCCATTTTATACAAATGACATATTTTCACGAGACATTGGTTTACAAATGACATCTCTAATACAAATTCATTTTTACTTGGTTATTTATTTAACCATGCATTATTCTTTTATATCATCTGATTTTCATATCAAATTTCATAAGATTTTATAAAAGAAAACATTTTACAAGATTCATGACTACCTTTTTGTTAAACACTTCGTTTAACTTATAAGTCATGAAACCTACAACAACAAAACCTATGTATCTCACAGGCATTTTATACTGACGTACCTATTTTCACATGTGTTTCAGGAGCTATTGCATGATGATATTTGTGACACACTTAGGTGGACCTGGGCCTTAATGACTTAAAACTATGAAAGACAGTTTAATTCATGTTATGTTTCTGCAAATTCCTAGACAATGTAAACACTTTAATTAATGAAACCAAACTTTAAATTCCATGTGTTATGAAACAATGATTCTGTGACGACACTCCCCGACGTTTCCGCCGCGGGTTGTTGTTTTAACGCGGTCGGGGTGTGACAGTTCGTGTTATCAAAACCAATCGTTCAAATCGTTCGTGTTTTAATTGTGAAAATAACTTTTGGTCGTCTCATTGAATATATTCAAACCTGTGTTCTGACTCGTTCATCGTTCAATCGTATTAACAAACCACCAAAGGGTTTGTTAAAATTCATCAGGTTCTGTCGTTACCCGCATTACCCCATAACCATGGCGATAGTCCGATAACGGGATTTGTCAGATCCTATGGTACCATAACATACTACTGGTCGGCTCGGCCAAAGCTAATGAATGTCATTCGTGTTATGTGTTAACACACCAACAAGTTCGTTCACATTATTGAAATCGTTGTGTTTAATATAAACCATAGCATTTGTTTTGAAAACTTGAAAATCGTTTAGCACATATGAATCACCCCAAAACAATTGAAAGCAGTAAAATAGGGGAACTATGTACTCACTTGAGATTGCAAGTATCCTCGATTAAGAGAACTAATAAGCTCAGGCATTCAAGGAAATCAAGTGGCACCTAGTATCCGATCAATATGTTAATAAATCGGACCTAAATCGGAAGATCGGGTAGAATGAGGTCTCGTAAACCAAATGAGTGTTGAAACTCATATAATATGGTTTAACAAAGCCTACACTCTGATTTGAAACCTATCCTAAGTGCTTATGACCCGTTATGACCCGTTAAGGTAGTTTAGGCTACTTTAACGTGTCATTTGGCAAAAGCGCATTCGAATAGCCTAACTAGTCCTATGACAAGTATTATATGCCCTAACATGTTTATTATTGTTGCATAATTAGTTTAAGTGTCAAAATTTAAGTTACATATGCTTAAATTCAAATTATGCATGAAATGGGCATTTTGGTCATTTTCCTAAGGCATATAAACTACCTATCATACAACTAATTAAACTAAGTGACCATAAGGTATAACCTCGGAAGGTTATTCCCCATACAACTATGGTCACAAAATATGTTTGGTCGGATCCTAATGATCGACCAAACGGGTCGGGTTCGAAAGTCTAAGCGGTTGTTTAGACCGCTTGACTTACGACCCTAAACAAGCACAAAACTAAAAGTGACGAGTTCAACATGTTAAAACATGTTTAACTAAGTTAGAAAACTGATTTGAGATCAAAACAAAGTGTTTTGATACCTGAGAATAGTTTCGTAGCAAAATGCACATAATCGTGCATTTTGACTGAAACTTTAACTCGTCACTTCAACTAGTCAATGTGGTAATCAGTAGGTATAGTCGCAAGGGACTATAACCATCGCGATTACGCTCACGTTGCAAAGTTCAAACGAACTTTGTCTTGACCAAATCATGGTCAAAGGTGAAAGTCAAACACTGTTTGACTTTCTTGCTTGAATTAACTAAAAAAGCATGAAAGAACACTTACAAGAGTCTAATGCTTGGAAAGAGAACTAAGAAAACTCAAGTAGGAGGCCTTCAACAATAGTGATATCCTCCAATAAAGCAGATATGAGAGAAAAATGAAGATGAGTAAGGATTGAATGAAAAGTGCTTGCTATTTATAGGAAATCATGAACCATTAGGATCATTGCAAGTGTTTTTGAGTTATTCAAAGCAAGATCTTAGCCCTACACTTGTTATGCTCTGATTAGGCAACTTGGGGAACACATAAACAAGCCCACAATATTCAAAAACCATGTTTAAAACCAAGTTCAGCAGCTAATTTGAAGAATACAATCAATCTGCCCAGCACCTATTCTCGCGCCCCGCGACCTAGACAGGGTCTGTTTTCGCGGCCAGCCTACCAGTCTGCAGATCAGACTTTTCAAAATTGTCAAAACAGTTCCTGCAGCTCCAAACTTGTTTTTCAACGCGTTTAACCCCCGTTAACCCAATTTCAAGGCTCTACTAGGATGTTAAAGCATAGGGGACTTGAAATATGCTTGGAAATATCATGGATGTCGTTTCGTTTGGTCGTACGATCACGTTTTTCGGTTAATTATGACGAAACTCTAACGGATGAGAAAACAATCCAAATTACACGACGAAGGGTATTTTTGCATTCTTATCACTAAAATATAATATGTTAGTGATTACAAAAATTTTTGGATATCCGGATATGGTCAGAACGTAAGATATGCGCGTATATGCAAACTTAAGCAGTTTTTGACGCTTTTAGTCCCTGTGATCAAATAAGCGTATTTTCACATACCGAACCCCTCAAAAATTATTTCTAATCTATGTTAAGGGTATTTAGGGTATTTTAACTTATGATCATGTTCCGAAATGTATGCTGCTATACGAATCGGAAGACTTTTGCAGTTTATCGCAAATAGTCCCTGTGATCGAATAAACTTGTTTTTGACATACCAAACCCTTTAAAACTTATTTCTAAGTTATTTAAAGGTTATTTTAGGTATGTTAAGCTTATTTCACTGTTCCAGAGTGTTTGTCACATTAAACTGATCACGTTTAAGTAACAGTTTGCGTATAACTTTCTAGAAAGCGATTTAGAGCTTGAAATCGAACTACAATCAAACTGTGAAATTATCAAACATAAATACACAAATATTGAGACCCAAAACACATCGTTTCCTTGATAATTGATATTTTTCTACATCGTACAATGTTTACAGAGCACAAATGTCACAGTCTCCCCTAGTTTAGGAAATTTCGTCCTGAAATTTTAACTAGAGGAAACTTGTGAAAACAAATGTGGATATTTCGCCTTCATTTGGTCCTCATGTTCCCAAGTAAACTCTGGGCCACGTTTGGATTTCCAGCGAACTTTGACTATTGGTATTCGTTTGTTCTTTAGTCTCTTGACTCTACGGCCCATTATCTCCACAGGTTTCTCGACAAAGTGCATTGTGTCACAACTTGGATTTCGTCGAGTGGAATGTGAAGATCAGTATCAGCTAAACACTTTCGTAAATTGGACACGTGGAATGTTGGGTGAATATTCCCAAGTTCAGGAGGTAGCTCAAGTCGATAGGCAACCTTTCCGATTCTTTCAACAATCTTGAATGGTCCAACGTATCGTGGTGCAAGTTTTCCTTTCTTTCCAAATCTCACCACTCCCTTCCAAGGGGATACCTTGAGTAGGACATGGTCTCCGACTTGAAATTCCAAGGGCTTGCGTCGCATATCCACATAACTCTTTTGACGGCTTCTAGCTGTCAGAAGATTATCGCGATTTATTTTTACTTTGTCTGTGTAGGATCGTATTCGGCCCTGATTGAGTCGATCAGAAGAATTCCTATCCAAAACAAGAGGCGGAAACTAATGCTTTGGTGCGATTACAGCTGTATTCACTTTAAATTGTTGTTGTATTGATCTCGAATGTGGTTACAAGTTCTTACAACACTTCGGCAGCACTTCGTGGCATACCGGAAGAGAACACCTACCATTATCTCTGTGATTTCGCTCTTACAACCCTATTTATAGGTGAGCAGGTTTCGCTCATTCATACATGTTCACATAAGCGAAACCTGTCACTTGACAAATAAACGAAACCCCTCTCATGACACATAAGAGAAACTAGCCAAGGACACATAAGCGAAACCAAGACTGTGACACATAAGCGAAACCTATTCTATCATATGTTTCTTGGATTTTGTGTCATTGTCTAACCTAAACTCTACTAGACTCGATATAAGATGTAGTCGACAGACGTAGTGCACCAACAAACTCCCCCTCGGATTTTGACGGAGTCTTCAGTGTCGAGTCTTTGATTGTCAACCTACAATCTTTATCAGTCTTCGATCTTCCTCTGAAGTATATGTCATTGCAAGAATCCTCATTCTCTATCTTCATCATCAACAAACTCCTCTCTCTCAAATGTTGAATATCATGGTGTCTTCAGACTCCCCCTCTCAATCTGCTGGGATCGTAGTCTGGAATTCAAAACTTCAAAATTCATTCCAAGATCTTTACCTGGCTCTCTTACAGCTCAGTATCGTCACTTGGCACGAATTTACCTGAAAAATCTCTACCCAACACATAAGTTTCTTTTAAAGATTAAATCTTTTAACAATTTAGAAACTATGTCAGATAATCTATGAAAAGATTTATTCTTTGAAAACCACTTGTAAATACAAAACATTTTCACACTCTCTCCCAAACCTGTTCTTCATGTTTAGCACTTGGAATTTCAAAAATCAGCTTCTCAACATCAGTCGACGAAAATCTTTTTGAATTTTCAAAAATTTATGCTAAAACACACTAAAATCTTTTTGGATTTTCAGAAAGAAAGTAAATGCAGAAAATGAAATATTTACAAACAATATTTTTGTGAGTTTGTGCAAGAGGATCATATCAGTTTATGAGACCAATCACCAACACCGTTAAGCTTTAAACATTTTAAGCTCTAAATGATTCACATAGATTGACGATATTGTTGTCCACTTAAACTCAATCTAAAAACTTTCGAAATGCTTACCGATATGTTAAAGTATATTAATTTTGCACTAAGTTCTTTATGGACCCCATGATCTCAGCATATCCCCTCATCATGCAATAAGTAATGCCTTTAAACTTTATCAACTGTGATTTGTGCGAAAACAAAGCAGAATGTTTAAACATTAACAATCAGGTCGATACTTCCGTATACGCAGAGAAAGTCCAATGTTTAAACAAAATAAGAAAATAAAACAAGTTGAAGTTGTTTAGGCTTTAACCACCAGATCGATACTCCCGTATACGCAGAGGTGGTCCAAAGCTTAAACGAAACACCAAAGAAAATAAAGCAGAACGTTTAGGCAACAACATCCAGGTCGATACTCACGTATACGCAGAGGATATCCGATGCTTAAACAAAATAAAGAAATAAAACAATTTTAAGTCTTTGCAAAATGAAATGCACAATCACAGGGACTTTTCAGCAAAGTTGTGAAAGTTCACAAACTTAACCAGTTTTATGTCTTTCGACAATCAGCGATTACTGAGTAGGCACACAGTCAAGAAGGACAAAACTAAGTACTATGCTTTCGACCATGTTTCCCACTAGAACTAGGCTTTTTCATTTAAGTTTGTATCGTTATCGCAAATCTACTAGTCTAGCTGAGCCTATCGTCACATCTTTAGTGAGACCGTTTATCACTTTTTAACTTTCCATTTCTTTAGCGTATTGTGACAGTCCACTGATGTACTATCATTTCCTCTTTTTGACAACAAAACTCATTTTTGCATTTTTTAATGTTTTTGGCTTTTTCAAATTTTATAATGTTTTTGGATTTTCTGAAAAATATACTCCCCCTAAAATGCAAACACATTTTAGGAAAATTGAAACTAAACTGAACAATAAAGTGACAACTGATATCGAATTGCCTCAATTCGCCATCCACTTGGCATAAACAATCAGAACTCCCCCTCACAACAAACTATTTTCCCATTATGATCTCAAACACACTTAAGTTTGTTTTAATCAAAATGGTTTTTCCAGAAAATTAGTTTTATTGAATGATTTTAACCATTTGTAGGTTAGGGAATTGGTTCATCACATTGTTTTTCAACCACTTGTAGGAAATCAGATACAACTTAATGTCCCTGATTTACCACTTGTAAGATCAATCCAATCAAGCATTTTCAACCAAACACCATCTGTTGGTTGAATTCTCAAAGTGCCGATTCCTACTCCTCACTTACCAACCTGGGAGTTCCGGCAATTCCTGCAGTATGAATTGCCAACATTTCATTATAAAATTCATTTTCATCAACAATTATTAAGAAAAATGCCGATTCCTGATCCACGATTACAAACTTGGGATCTCCGGCAAGTCAGGTTTTTACTGTTTGAAAAATATATCCACCCAAGCCTGACCTTCCTTGGGTGTAACAACCTCTTCTTCATCTTTACTTTCAACCGACCTGTGAACATTTCTTTTCGAAGCATAAAATTCTTTCACTCCTTTGGCCTTACCATCGACCATTTTTCCAAAAATGTGTTTCACAGTTCCGTTGAAAGCCTTCTCAACATCAAATTTTTTCTTGTCAGAATAAAATTGATTTGAAATTTCAACTTTCCCAACTTTCTTTTTAAAATTTTCAGCCTGCAGAGGTGGAAAATTCACATCATCTACATTCAGAACTGATTTCTCAACCTTTTCTTTAACAACTTTTGGCTCCTCTGATTTTGTGGAATAAGATTCATCACCAGAACTGTTTCCTGAACCCTTAACAACCCATTTTTTATTTTTCAAATTTTCTTTTCTTTTAACCACATTCTTTGAACATTCACCAATCTCAAAGACTGAATTTTCAAAACCTGTAAATGTTTTGGTTGTAAGTTCAGTTTTCTCAACAACTTTTTCTTTCAATTTACCAGAGACTTCCTGTTTTGGTTTGAATGTTTTCGGACAATTCCTAGCAATATGACCAGCAGTTTTGCACTGAAAACAGGTTCTCGTCTCTGTCTTCTTCTGAGCAATACTCTTCTTCATCTCATCTTGCTTGTTTGCAAGGAATTCTTGATTTGTCTGCTTTCTGAATGCTTGCTCTTTCTCATCATCTAAAGATTTTCCTGAAACAAACACAGTTTTTGATTTAAAAACTTTTTCATTTTTATGATTTTTTGGTTGATTAAATCCTAATCCTTTCTTTTTGAAATTACAGTTATGGTTTGGTTTTTTATGAATACCAGAACCAGAATTGTAACCCTTTTTCTTGTTTAATC
The DNA here is from genome assembly GCA_030545235.1 of Helianthus tuberosus. Classification (NCBI taxonomy): domain Eukaryota; kingdom Viridiplantae; phylum Streptophyta; class Magnoliopsida; order Asterales; family Asteraceae; genus Helianthus; species Helianthus tuberosus. Next base: position 95,573,310 of record CM060447.1, read on the forward strand.
TTTGTTGCACTCTTGAGGTGTAAGGTTTAGGTTTTTTCAGAAAAAATTGCATCTTTTATTTCAGAAATGTTAATTTCTGTTAGTTTGAAAACCTTTTTAATCATTTTAGTTTTAACACCTCTTATTGGAAAAGATTCATCAGAATATAATTTGTCAGAATCTTTCAAAGTATATGCTACTTTGATCGGTTCGTCATCCAAATTAGATTTTGATAACAAAAACTCTTTGTGATAAACCCGTTTGTCCTTTTTGATTGTTGACTTTGACGTATCGGACCCAGACTTTGACTCGGATTTGGACTCCGGTTTTGACTCCTCTATGTCATCTTTATCTAACACCTGATCGACCACACGTTTAATCAACTCGGACTCATGATCAGTGTCAGACGATGTGAACGTAACATCAATATTTTCTGGTAAGTTATCTGACGATACAGACTCCCACTGTAAGTTAATTGCCTTTTCGACTCTTTTTGAATTTGGATTTCGAGACAAATATCCATTTTTGACCGGAGGCGGACATCTATTATAGACCACACTTGGTTTCTTACCAGAAATCTTCACTTTATCTTCGTCTTCTATCACAGATTTCCCTTCTTCTGAAATCTTTACTTCTTCAAAAGTCTTCAAATTCTCCACAACCGGATAAATCCTATCAACAACAAAAGTAGAACATGAGTAACTTTCTAATAACTTGTTGACTCTTTCAGTTTCGATTCTTTGTGTTTCCAGCTTTAATTCCAGCTCAGCACACTTCTTTATGTGAAAATTGACATTATCAAGCTGTCCTATGTAAGCTCTCTTCAGTGTATTCATTGCCACAGCTTGTTCACCGTTTGAATCAGTATACTTGTTGATTTCTCTGTTCATTGTATCATAAGATTCTTTCAATCTGTTTATGTTATGCAGCAACTCATTATTCTGTTTGATTAAAGAATCACAGTTCATGCACTTTTCAGGAACTTTGACAGGTTCTGCATCAACTTTGACTTCAAATTCAGGAACCTCTTTGACTATTCTGTTTGATCGTAAAAATTCAGCTCTTCTCTTTTCTCAGCTTCAGCTTCAGCTTTTAATCTCTCTTCCTCTTCTTCTTCTTCTTCAAGCTTTCTCCGTCTTGCTTCAGCAGCTTCCATTACTTTTCTGCACTTTTCGGCACATTTCAAATCGTAAGCATTAGCAATGAAAGCTTTAGCATTTGAAATGTCTTTGGACATCTCTTTGGCCATGAGTTCTTGATCTGAGCAAAAATCGTCTCAACAGAAACCTTCAGCCAACTTTTCATCATCTTGTTCTGCCAAACACACTTTGCTGTTTGTTGGAAGATATTTATCCCAGCTAAAATTATCATATTTGCCCTGATTAACTAGACACGCTCTTTTTGAACCTTCAATCACATCTCTCCCATGTGCAGTTTGTGCCTGATGCGGTGCTGGTGGTGTGACTTGATGATAAATCGCCTTTTTGTGATAATCGTTGTTTCCAAAAGGATTTTGGGCTCCACTAGCTTCACGATTTTTGCACTCCCTCTTGAAATGCCCCTTTTCCCAGCAACGAAAACATGTAACTTTAGATTTATCAAAACCTAAAGTTGAAACATTTGCATCACGAAAATCATCTCTTCCCGTAATTTGTTTAAACTTCTCAGCTCGTCTCAACACACTAGCCATGCACCATTTAATATCCATCAATTCCATTTCCTCAGCATCTATTTGATCGTAATCCTCTTTCGTGAGCATTGGATTACCGATCTTTCCGGCCACAAAACTACTATAAGACTCTAAAATCATTCCCAACAAGGACATTTGATTTTTAGCAACATCTTCAGTATAATCTTGATCATTTTCAAGACTGAAGTTTTCTTCCATTCTTAGCAACATATTCAGTATAATCTTGATCTTCAGTATAATATTTCACTGAAGTTTTCTTCCATTCTTAGTTGCAGAAATGTTTGGATCGAATGATGAAAATCTAGTGCTGCTTGATCCCTGGGATGATTTCTTTTCAGAAGAATCTTTTGCACTGTAAGCAGTTTTGACTTTTGGAGAAAAATTTGACTTTTCATTGACACCACCTTTGTAATACAAGCTGATATCTTGTTCTCCATCGTAGTTCTTCATCCTGGCAATCTTTCTCTGCTCCATCTCTTGAGCTTCCAGGTGTTTGATGAAGTCTCCCAGTGTCAAATTTTTATAATCCTTTCTGTTGGATCTCAGCATCATCAAAAATGTTCCCCAAGTTTCATGAGGTAGCGCATCTGCAAGTTTTTCAATCAATTCATCAGTATCTTTTTTAATACCAAGTTTTGACATATTTCTCACCAAGTTACAATATCTTTCTATAATTTGCTTGGTATTTTCAGATTTTAATCCCCTAAACAGATCAAACTCTTTCTTCATGAGAGACATTTTGTTTTTGAGCATATCATCACTTCCAACAAATTTTGCTTCCAATTCTGTCCAAATTGAATAAGCAGTTCCATCATGTTGAAGCAGTATTAAGATATCTTCTTTTATCGCTTGCTGAAGCAAACTCACCATCAATTTCTCATCCCTATATTTCTTTTTATCTTCAGTACTCATTTCCCTAATTGTTAACTGAGTATTATTCCTTGTGGGCCTAACATATGGATCTTCAGTGTGTTCCCAAGCATCCAAATGATATACCTCAACCCAATTTCCAAACCGTTCAGACCATCCATTGTAATCATCAATATCCATGAGTTTAGGCGGTTTCTGAGACGTCCCGGTTTCGCTTTCAAGCAAAGCATTCTGAGTGATTGTGATTGGACTAGCAAAGGCGTTATAGAATTCGTTGTCCATTGTTTAAAGTTCACAAGTTCACAAATTTCCAAGTTTAGACAAAGTTGACTTTGGAGCGAAACCCTAGTTGTCACTAAAAGCGAAACTACTAGGTGTCACAATAAGCGAAACCTTAAGTGACCAAATAAGCGAAACCTTAAGTGACCTTGGAGCGAAACCTCAGTTGTTACCACGAGCGAAACCAGGTGATCAGATGAGCGAAACCAGGTGATCAGATGAGCGAAACCAGGTGATGACGTCACCTTTTGCACGAGTCCATACGAGCGAAACCTCGAAAATCCTAAGATCTAAGTCGATTTTAGTTTTGAAACTTTCAAGGGTTTATTAATACATGATTCCAAGTGCTGTGTGTGAATTTGAGCTGATTTTACCGTGAAAATTTTTGAAATTTTGAAGAAAGTGTAGAAAATCAGAATAAATGCAGCTGAAATGGCAAGAACTCTTCCTCCTGAGCTCTGATACCACTTGTAGGATCGTATTCGGCCCTAATTGAGTCGATCAGAAGAATTCCTATCCAAAACAAGAGGCGGAAACTAATGCTTTGGTGCGATTACAGCTGTATTCACTTTAAATTGTTGTTATATTGATCTCGAATGTGGTTACAAGTTCTGACAACACTTCGGCAGCACTTCGTGGCTTACCGGAAGAGAACACCTACCACTATCTCTGTGATTTCGCTCTTACAACCCTATTTATAGGTGAGCAGGTTTCGCTCATTCATACATGTTCACATAAGCGAAACCTGTCACTTGACAGATAAGCGAAACCCCTCTCATGACACATAAGCGAAACTAGCCAAGGACACATAAGCGAAACCAAGACTATGACACATAAGCGAAACCTATTCTATCATATGTTTCTTGGATTTTGTGTCATTGTCTAACCTAAACTCTACTAGACTCGATATAAGACGTAGTCGACAGACGTAGTGCACCAACAGTCTGTTGTTTCCAGAATGAGTTCTGGTCCAGTAAGCTGAGCTTCATCGATCTTATTCCAACAGACAGGTGAACGACATTTTCGACCGTATAAAGCTTCGAACGGTGCCATATTGATGCTAGCGTGATGACTATTGTTGTAAGAGAACTCGATCAACGGTAGATGTGAATCCCAATTATCACCAAAGTCTTTCACACATGCTCTAAGCATATCCTCTAGCGTTTGTATCATTCTCTCAGATTATCCATCCGTTTGGGGATGATAAGCAGTGCTCAGATTTAGTTGGGTTCCCATAGCAGAATGCATGGTCTTCCAAAAGTGAGATGAGAATCGAGCATCACGGTCAGATATTATGTTCAAAGGAACACCATGTTGAGATACAATCTCATCAACATAAATCTTGGCGAGTTTATCAGCAGATAGATCCTCGCGAATCGGTAAAAAGTGAGCTGACTTTGTAAGACGGTCAATGACTACCCAGATGGCATCATGACCTCTAGATGTGCACGGTAACTTAGTGATGAGATCGATTGCAATGTTCTCCCACTTCCATACCGTTATTTCTGGTTGTACAAGCAAACCAGATGGACGTTGATGTTCAGCCTTGACTTTGAGACAAGTTAGGCATTTAGACACATATAAAGCAACATCCTTCTTCATACCAGGCCACCAGTACTGAGTACGAAGATCCTTGTACATTTTCTCAGCACCAGGATGGATAGAATAACGAGACTTATGAGATTCGTCCATCACTAGAGTGCGAAGATTGTCTTGTTTCGGAATCCACAAACGATTCTTGAAATAAAGTAACCGATTGTCTTTCATTTCGAGATTAAGCTCTAGTTGATGTGGTAATTCCCTATCCATCAAGTCTTGTGTAACACAAGTACGTTGAGCTTGAGAGACACATGATTGGATATCGGATAGAATTCGAACACAATGTACTTTGACTCGTTCCTTTCGACTTAGTGCATCGGCTACGACATTCGCCTTGCCAGGATGGTAGCGAATCTCGCAGTCGTAATCGTTCAAGAGTTCAACCCAGCGTCATTGTCTCATGTTTAGCTCCTTCTGATTGAAAATGTGTTGGAGACTTTTGTGGTCTGTGAAAACCACACATTTCGTGCCATAGAGATAGTGTCTCCAAATTTTGAGAGCAAAAACCAAGCGCCTAACTCAAGATCATGAGTCGTGTAGTTCTTCTCATGAATTTTCAATTATCTTGACCCATAAGCTATAACTTTACATCGTTGCATGAGAACACAACCAAGGCCTAGATTCGATGCGTCACAATAGACATTGAAATCATCGTTGGCATCAGGTAAAGATAAGACAGGAGCATCACATATTTTTTGTTTCAATGTTTAGAAAGCTTCCTCTTGTTTAGGTCCCCACTCAAAGGGCTTATTCTTCTGAGTCAAAGAAGTGAGGGGAACCACCATCTTTGAGAAGTTCGAAATGAATCGACTGTAGTATCCAGCAAGACCAAGAAAAGAGCGAACTTTTGTGGGCGTCGTAGGTGTGTTCCAATCCTTAATAGCTGCAATTTTGGAAGGATCCACATGACTACCCTGCTTATTGACAATATGACCCAAAAACTGAACTTCCTTAAGCCAAAATTCACACTTGGAGAATTTGGCAAAGAGTTGTTCCTTCTTTAGGAGTTCCATTGTCAGATGAAGGTGTTGTTCGTGATTAGCTCGGGACTTTGAATAGATAAGAATATCGTCAATGAACACAGTGATGAACTTATCTAAATAAGGTTTACAAACCCTATTCATTAAGTCCATGAAAACAGCTGGGGCATTTGTCAAACCAAAGGCAATACAGTGAACTCGTAATGACCATATCTCATGCAGAAAGCAGTTTTGGGAATATCTTCTTCGAGTACACGAAGCTGATGATACCCAGAACGCAGATCGATCTTGGAAAAACATGTAGCACATTGCAGCTGATCAAAGAGATCATCAGTTTGTGGTAGGGGATATCGATTCTTGATTGTGAGTTTATTGAGCTCACGGTAATTGATACACATACGGAAAGATCCATCTTTCTTTTTCACAAATAGGACAGGAGCGCTCCAAGGTGAATAACTCGGATGGACGAATCCTTTATCAGATAACTCTTGAAGCTGTTTTGACAATTCTTGCATCTCAGACGGTGCAAGACGATAAGGTGCTTTAGCAATCGGGTTGGCATTAGGTACAAGATCAATATAAAATTCGACTTGATGAACTGGAGACAAACCAGGCAGTTCATCAGGAAACACCTCTGGATAATCTCGAACAATTGGAATATCTTAGATACTTTTGCTTTTGCCTTTCTCCTCTATGACATGTGCCAGAAAGGCCACATAACCTTTCGTGGGTATTTTTGGGCTTTAGTACACGACATGAGATTCAAACCATTCGAAGGTTTCTCACCACGAATTTCTAAGATTTTACCAGACGAAAGAGGAATACGAACGATCTTGTCGAAACAAACCACCTTAGCATGATACTTGGTTAACCAATCCATTCCTATGATAATATCGAAACTCCCAAGTTGCATCAGTGTGAGGTCAATAGGAAAAAGAAGGTTATCGAGCTTCAATTGACAATCACGAATGATAGAATCGAGTACGAGAGGTTTACCAGTAGTAATCTCGACAGATAAGGGCTTTCCTAGTTTAGTTCTAGTCATCGCAAGTAAAGGCTCAAAAGCTAATGATACAAAGCTTCTATCAGTACCAGAATCGAAAAGAACAGATGCAGGTTGATGGTTAACAAGGAACGTACCATTAACGACTTCGTTATCAGCACGAGCCTCGTTAGCGTTTATGTTGTATACTCATCCACGAGCGGGATTTGCATTAGCGTTAGCAGGCTTCGGACAGTTGTTTCTGAAGTGACCCATTTCTCCACAGTTAAAACATGAACCAGGTGGGAATGGAGGTCTAGCAGTGTTTGCTTGAGCTTGAGCCGGGTTCTGAGCAGCTTGATTAGGAACAACTTGACAAATATTGGTCGTGTGGCCAAGTCTACCACATGATGTACATTGTCGACACACTGACTGAGCCGAATGATGACCATTGCACCGATTACAGTAAGGTGCAGTACCAGCATATGGTTTCCTCGTAAGAGGTTGCGCTGGTTGGTTCTGAGTGTTCGGGTTAGGTGGTGCGGTAACATCAAAGTTTTGGGAAGCCTTTCGCTTCCTCGACCTCTTCGATGACTCACCATTCTTCTTGTATTTACCCTTGTCTTGAGTGGTGTCGGCTGACTGTTTCTTTTCACCCTTTGCGGGTTAGTTTTCCCTTCCTGACCTGAGACTCAGTTAGGGTTGCAGCCAACTCGATGGCCTGACGTACAGTGGTAGGGTTGCTACCAGTAACAATGCCTTGCACAGAGTCAGGCAAACCATCAATATACCTCTCAATCGCTTTCTCTAGCTGGGTAACCATAGTAGGAAAAAGTAAGCTTAACTCCTCATAACGATCCGTGTAAGCACGGTGTTCTCCCCCATGTTGTTTCAAATCATCGAATTCCCTTTCCAATGCCCTTACTTCGTGTCGGGGGCAGAACTCTCTCATCATGAAAGCCCTAAGCTCTTCCCAAGTCTGTGCCAATGCCACTTCAGCACCACTATCTCTCATCACCCTGTTCCACCATGTTAAAGCACGTTTCTCGAAAACACTAGTTGCGAACTCGACATTTCGCTTATTCGGACATTGAACATGTCTAAATGTGCTTTCCAGACTCTCGAACCATTGTAGGAGCGCAGTTGCTCCTTGAGACCCAGAAAATTTCAGTGGTTTAGCCGAATTGAAAGTCTTAAAACTTCACTGAGCATTGTTATTGTTGTTATTGTTATTGTTATTCGCTTGATTGATCTGGGTAATTAGGTTCGGAATCACAGCAGCAATCTGCTGAGCGACTAGGGCTGCGAGTGCAGCATCCTGTGTTTGATCGCGTCTAGGAGGCATATTCTAAAAAGAACAAGGAAACATGAGAAACGAGTGAGATTGACAATTGGATAAACAAAAGAGGTATTGAAAATATCGACGAAACATAAGGAAGGTGATCATTTGCTCGTTACCTCGAACAAACAAACGACACACAGTGACTAATCAAAGTAAATGGGTCATAATAATGTATCGCGAAGACATGCTTTAGCCTATAAGTGGACACTCACCCAAGAGTTCCCAGGTAAGAGTGACTGGTCTGATTATGTGGATTTGTACGAACACTCTAGCCTTAGACAGAAAACTCGAGGTAAAGGCACCCACCCTTCCAGATTGCAGGTGTTCACATTTTAAGACCCAAACTTTGACGAGATTTTGAAAACTTTGAAGGCTAAATGCCTAAAAAAAATTATCTAAGAATAGATGATTGACTTTCAAAATGGATTTGTAATTTGTGTTCTTGTCGTGGTTGTCACCTAAAGATAGGTGACGGTATTGTTTTAGAATCTAAACGCAAGTAAACTCGCGTTAGGGTCCTAGGAAGGTTATAGTCTAGGTGAAAGCATTACTAATAACCTAATTCCCTATAACCATGAGCTCTGATACCAACTCTTCTGTCACACCCCGACCGCGTTAAAACAACAAAACCGCGGCGGAAACATCGGGGAGTGGAGTAACAGAATCATTGTTTCACAACACATGGATTGAAGTTATGTTTTATTGAGTTATTAAACGTTTAAAATTGTCTTAAAGTAAAACAAACAAGTTCAAACATATTGTCTATCTTGTTTTATAGTCACTAAGGCCTCGTCCATTCCTACGTGAGCATGCATAATCATCATCAATATCATCAAACAATGGCACCTGAAACATATGTGAAAATAAAGTCAGCATAAAAATGCTGGCGAGCACATAGATTTTGTGAATGTGTCAGATTCATGGCCTGTATACATGTTGCAATACCGCGTACGACTACAAGAGTCGATAATTGAAATCCTTGTTTTGAAAAATGTTTTGTATTGCAATGTGATTAACCAACTTAAAACAAGTTGGTTATATGTTTGTGAAAACCTCGTTGCCATGAATCTTGACTAAAACATTTGCTTTTGTAAACCAAGTTGTAAATCGTTCTTGTAATAAAACTCGCATGGTTTATATCATTTAGTAAACATCGTTGCGTGTCATCATTTGAAAACATTCATCCAAAATCATTCAAAATCATTCAATTCGTTTGTGTTTCAATCGTTCGAGTTATCAAAACCAATCGTTCAAATTGTTCGTGTTTTAATTGTGAAAACTAACTTTTGGCCATCTCGTTGAATACATTCAAACCTGTGTTCTGACTCGTTCATCGTTCATTTGTATTAACAAACCACCAAAGGGTTTGTTTAAATTCGTCAGGTTCTGTCGTTACCCACATTACCCCATAACCATGGCGATAGTCCGATAACGGGATTTGTCAGATCCTATGGTACCATAACATACTACTGGTCGGCTCGGCCAAAGCTAATGAATGTCATTCGTGTTATGTGTTAATGCACCAACAAGTTCGTTCACATTATTGAAATCGTTGTGTTTAATATAAACCATAGCATTTGTTTTGAAAACTTAAAAATCGTTTAGCACATATGAATCACCCAAAAACAATTGAAAGCAGTAAAATAGGGGAACTATGTACTCACTTGAGATTGCAAAGTATCCTCGATTAAGTGAACTAATAAGCTCGGGCAATCAAGGAAATCAAGTGGCACCTAGTATCGGATCACTATGTTAATAAATCGGACCTAAATCGGAAGATCGGGTAGAATGAGGTCTCGTAAACCAAATGAGTGTTGAAACTCATATAATATGGTTTAACAAAGCCTACATTCTGATTTGAAACCTATCCTAAGTGCTTATGGCTCGTTATGACCCGTAAGGTAGTTTACGCTACATTAACGCGTCATTTGCGCAAAAGCGCATTCGAATAGCCTAACTAGTCCTATGACAAGTATTATATGCCCTAACATGTTTAATATTGTTGCATAATCAGCTTAAGTGTCAAAATTTAAGTTACATATGCTTAAATTCAAATTATGCATGAAAAGGGCATTTTGGGCATTTTCCTAAGGCATATAAACTACCTATCATACAACTAAGTGACCATAAGGTATAACCTCGGAAGGTTATTCCCTATACAACTATGGTCACAACATATGTTTGGTCGGACCCTAATGATCGACCAAACGGGTCGGGTTCGAAAGTTTAAGCGGTTGTTTAGACCGCTTGACTTATGACCCTAAACAAGCACAAAGCTAAAAGTGACGAGTTAAACATGTTAAAACATGTTTAACTAAGTTAGAAAACTGATTTGATATCAAAAAAAAGTGTTTTGATATTCGAGAATAGTTTCGTCGCAAAATGCACATAATCGTGCATTTTGACCGAAACTTTGACTCGTCACTTCGACTAGTCAACTTGATAATCAGTAGATATAGTCACAAGGGACTATAACCATCGCGATTACGCTCACGTTGCAAAGTTCAAACGAACTTTGTCTTGACCAAATCATGGTCAAAGCTGAAAGTTAAACCTTGTTTGACTTTCTTGCTTGAATTAACTAAACAAGAATGAAAGAACACTTACAAGAGTCCAATGCTTGGAAAGAGAACTAAGAAAACTCAAGTAGGAGGCCTTCAACAATAGTGATAGCCTCCAATAGAGCAGATATGAGAGAAAAATGAAGATGAGCAAGGATTGAATGAAAAGTGCTTGTTATTTATAGGAAATCATGAACCATTAGGATCATTGCAAGTTTTTTTTAGTTGTTCAAAGCAAGATCTTAGCCCTACATGTCACAACCCCTGCCCCCTTATCTGTCCCGGGAACGGGCGGCCGCGAACATTCGTTTGTGGTGGTATCAGTTATTAATTTGGCAGCGGAATTTTCATCAGGACCGTAGTTAGGAAATATTTTATCAGAGTAAAACCACCTTATTTGATATTAATAATCACATGGGTAAAACCCAAGTTTCTTATTACAACATAGGGTTACACCCTCTTTCATTGAGTTTAAAACATCGTATTTTAGATAACTTTTATAGCCACAGTTTTACAAGCCGTCCGCGCTCTCGAGCTGGCTTTTTACTACTTGGCTTTCATATTGTGTTACCTGAAACACGTGTTTAAAAACATTTGTCAGTGGGAAATACTGGTGAGTGAATCCCATTTTAATCAAGAAACATTTTATCAATTAAAACAGTATTGAGAGCGATCACATTGTTTATTTCTACACAATTACTCATTCAGTACTGTCAATCCTTGACTGGCGGGTCATATTACACATTGGCTAACTCGTTGTCCAATGGTAACGTACTGTCATTCCGACTTACTACTCGCAAGTAATAAATTTTGTATACAAAACCCCAACATACCGGCAGTAATTGAAGAACTACAAAGACTCAATCACTGCTTATTTTCATGGTAAAACATTTAAAGTTTGGTAAAACATTACCAAAAAGATTAACAAAAAGAGGATAAACTCACATTGCTATCTTAGACTTCGCGTAAGGGTTTCCTGGGAATAATCTATAATTTACACAAATGTACATAGGTTAGTATCATAACCCTTTGAAAATATTAATGATACCCTCCCCGAGACGGTATTCCAATAACTACGTCAGGCAGAACCACGACAGTTATTACGGAACCCTAAATCAATCGGGCAGCGTATCTGTTACGAAACTGGGGTTATAATACTTACAACGGAGGAGAACCTCGCTAATTAGGGGTATAATACCCGAGTATAATAACTCTAATTCAAAATTTTGAGATTGAGAATGAATTGTGAACGAAATTTGGTTGAACCCGATGGCCTTCTTATATAGTTGCTGAACCTGGGTCTCTCGCGGCCCGCGTAACATAAGCACAAAGCTTACGCGGCCCGCGTCAAAGCTGGGTCAACGCGTAGCTGTGTTGAGTCGACAACTAGCTTAGCCGGGTGTTGGGCCACGTGGCCGCACCGGGCTGCGCCACCTTTTTAGCCTCTCGCGGCCCGCGATAACTTAATGGGGCTATTACGCGGCCCGCCTGAACTTAAGAAATTAACGACATCAGGATTTAACCCTGATACTGCCCGCATAAGTGGTTGGGGTGGGTCTACACGGCCTGCCTCAGCCTTAGATTTAAGTTTTTTATTTCTTTTAAATACTATATTGTATTTCGGGCTCGGTTTTCACATACGGGGTGTATTTAAAGACATAATGGAATATTTTAAAATATACTGGGGTATCGGAAATATTTTGGAGGGTTGATATATCTTGGTACAACTCCTGGATTATTTAATAAAATATATAGTGCACTCACATTAAATATAGTAACCCAATTTTACTTTATCCCTACGTCACGAGACAGAACCCCAACGAATTTAGGCAGAGCCTTGACATACGTTACGGGGCCCTACGTTACTTGGACAGGGTATCAGTAATCAAGGGTTAAAATACTTAAAACAGGGCATGGTTTTATTATTATTATTATAATATAAAAGAAAAATATATTTAGAAAGAGGGGGAAACTGTCGAAAGTTAGAGAAAGAATTGAAAGGAATGTGCAAATTTTAGCTTCCATGTCTCCTACTATTTATAGTTAGATGTAAACCTTGAAAACAATGGATTCCTTGTTGCCTAAAAATGAGACACGTATCCTTTTGCATTAATTCTTATGTCTACCTACTATACTCATTAATTGCATACATATATACGTAAGTTATCCTTATGCCTTTCTTTTCAACTTTGCACACACATACATATGTAATATTTAAATATAGACTTTGATTTTAAATTTACACGTAAATAACAATTGTAAAGTTTTGATTTTTAATATTATTTAATTATTATCTATATTATAATTAATTTAACTGGTTCACTTATTTGGCGCTTATAACTTTTAAAATATGACGTTTTATAAAATAATTAATATGCCATTAGAACGAGAATATTTTTGTCTACATTTGGGTCTAAGTTTCATTAAAAACGGAGTAGGTTTAAATATAAAGTATTTTTATAATTTAATTATTAAACGGTTCTTAGGCTTGTTTAGGTACTTCATATTTTTAACAGTCAACTTACTCATTACCTATCCATTTAATAACATAAATTTTTATATATTTAATTCAAATAAAAATTTTGGAAATGTTACACTACACTTGTTATGCTCTGATTAGGCAACTTGGGGAACATATAAACCAGCCCACAATACTCAAAAAACATGTTTAAAACCAAGTTCAGCATCTGATTTGAAGAATACAATGAATATGCCCAGCACCTGTTCTCGCGCCCCGCGACCCAGACAGGGTCTGTTTTCGCGGCCAGCCTACCAGTTTGCAGATCAGACTTTTCAAAATTGTCAAAACAGGTCCCTTGTAGGATCAAATCGAGCCAAAAAACTTATTTTGAATAAGAATCAAGATGAACACACAAAATATGAAATTGAAAACCCTTGAATAATGATTTGCATAAGATGAATACAATTTGCCCCCAAATCTCTCTCAAATGTGTGTTACTAAAACCCTAATCATCACTTTCTATTTATAGCCAAAACAACTTTTGACTAATTACATTTAGGACCCTAGAGATAATAACTTGCCAAAACTAGTAATAAACATGAAAACTAATTAAATAAGATAATAAATATATTTTGTCTAAACAGAATATATTTAATTATCCAAAGCAGTATAACTATCAAATATCGAACGTTCACACGCCATATCTTTCTTCGATCTTCTCGTGTCGACTTGTGCATTGATTTTGACTTGTTGGCCTTGACTTTGTTGACTTGATTCGTTGATAACATTAGACTACACGATTTAGACCCAACAATCTCCACCTTAGGCTAATGTTATCAAACTCTTGCATCATCTTTAATATTCCCCCTGCTAGTCCAACCTTTCACCTATTTTTCCTCCACCGGTCCCCCGTTAAAAAAACTTAATGGAGTTAAGTTTTTTTCCAAATTACAAACAAATGTTTTAGGGTTATTGATCAGAATGATGATTCGAGTCGATTGACGTAAAACTAACCTCGAAATGGTGCTCCAAACGACTTGATTTTTGTTAATTGGAAGTTTAAACACCCGAATTGAAGCACCATTTTCGTCGTTTGGAGGACCGTTTCGAGGTAAGTTTTACTTCAATCGACTCGTATCGTAGTTTGATCAAAATCCCTAAAACATCTGTTTGTCATTTGGAAAAAAAAAACTTAACTGCGTTAACTTTTTTAACGGGGGACTGGTGGAGGAAAAATAGGTGAAAGGTTGGACCGGCAGGAGGAATATTCAAAGGTGGGACTGCCAATGGCCAATGATGTCTAGTGGAGATTAATATAGGCCAATTTCTTTTTTTTAATGACATTGAAGAACAAGATGAATACGATGATGCCAATAGAAGATTGAAAAGTGGTTGTTGCTAGAAGATTGAAAAGTGGTTGTTGCTAAATTTGAAACATCTTGATGGAAATTTTTGGCACTAATGATGGAAAAGAGGCCCATAAGTGAGACTAATCCTTTTGATATTGATAGGTTTATTAGGCTTTTATCTACTGGGCCTAATAGGGATGGATTAAATGAAGATTTGGAGGGGAGCCCAAACAACTTCATTACCCCAGATCTTAATACGAGATATGTTCAAGAGGGTTCCAAGAGTAGTGAGGATTTTGTAGGTGATAAGCTAAATACAGTTCCTACCGAAATAATCAGGAGGCCGAGAGGCGTGTGCAAACTCGGGTCGAATTCACATAAGAGATCGACACAGAAACGACTAATACGATTCAGTTGGGGACCATACTGGGAGCTCAGAATTTGCAAAATTTTAAACCGCATGTATGTAAATTGGTTGAGGATGAAGGTTTTCAAGGGGTGAACTTATGAATTTAATTTCTTTGAATGTGCGGGGAACGGGGGTGGAAGGGAAGGCCGGTTGGTGTAGACAATTGTGTAAAGAGCATGAAATCAATTTTATGCTCATTCAAGAATCTCTTTGTTCGGGTATTAAGGACAAGGTTATAGAGAGTTTTTGGGGTAGGGGTGCGTCTGGTTTTGAAGTAATTGATCCCTTAACCGAGGATTAACAATGTTGTCCATCTCATACAGCAAAACATTAATGATTTTAGCATGATCAAATTTTGAGGTTTAAGGTGCATTTATTTAGTGGCGTTCTTTTTATCAGTAAAACGCCAAAATCAAAAAATTAAACATCGTTCATTGGAAAATTCAAGATTGTTGGCTGAAGGGTGTAAACTAAATAACATTTTGTTGCATGAGATGGACAAATCTTCTACAAAAAGATGCTGATGTCAGACTTTGTGTTTCCAAACGGCGACAAAAAAAACTACTTGAAAAACAAAAAAACAAAATGAATCATACGAAAGTCGAACCAGCCAGTTAAGATGATTCAAAAAAGAAGAAAGAGACTGGTGACAGTGAAGATTTGGAAGATCAATTGTTTATATATTCTTGTTTTTTAATTTTCTTTTTCAGTTGATTGTTATATAATAAAAACGCCATATATAATAAAAATGTCAGACAGCCAAATGCTTGTTAAAACGCTATCATGCCGTAAAACGCCCCAAAAACTCCCAAACTATAATAAAATTACTTTGGAAAAGTATTATAAAAAACCCAAAAAATAAAAAAAATAAAAACCAAACTTGAAAATGTAACTAGAAACAGTAACTACAAAACAGTAAAAATGAAGAGACGGAAAATTTATTATATTAGAATCTAAAACGCCAAACTTGAAAGACGGGACGTGTTACAGACTTCAGAAACAATAATTACAAACAGTAACTGAAACGACGAATAGTTTATTATAATAATGCACCGCCTAACCTACGCCGCCAAA
Source organism: Helianthus tuberosus (assembly GCA_030545235.1). Classification (NCBI taxonomy): domain Eukaryota; kingdom Viridiplantae; phylum Streptophyta; class Magnoliopsida; order Asterales; family Asteraceae; genus Helianthus; species Helianthus tuberosus. The sequence goes on from CM060447.1 coordinate 95,588,885, forward strand.
AGAAATCCTATAAAATAATAACTCTCAGCAACTTCCATTTAATCAAACCAAAAAAACAAACGCCAAATACTACTAAATATCACTCACTGTAAAACACCAAAAAATTAAAAAAAATCAAAGATGGCTAATATGCTTTCTTGGATATTCAGTATTGTTCTTCGTGAAGTTTCACTGAATGGATTGTTAATTGAGTGGAGTAACTCACTAAGATTTTGCTGCATGAGATGGACAAATCTTCAAGAAAAAGATACTGATGACAATCAAATGTCATTTTGTGTTCTTTGTTCTTGAATAAGGCTTGGATGAGGAGAAAAGATCAATGACACTGAAGAGTGGGATGATTATAAAGATGAAGATCAAGATGAAGAAAAAGCGAAAAACACACCCACACGTCATAGATCTATCTCCCTAAACATCCACAAAAAGCCACCTCAACAGACGAGCAGACAAAATAATCAAACCGATGGGTTTGTTAAGTTTTACATAAAACGCCATATACTTGGTGACAGTTCTTGTACTATTAAAGAAGAGAGAGACTGATGACAGTGAAGATTGTGAAGAGAGATCCGATTAGGATTTTTAATTTATTTTCTTCGCTTCTATTTTTTTTCCCTATGGTTGTAATATAATTTTACAATTGTAAAACGCCAAGATACCACAAACGCCAAAAGGTATATAAAAAATAATAGAACAATGGGTCATCTTGTTTAAAACGCCTTGAAAAAACGCCATTCAGATAGATTTCCTGACCCCCCTGGGGTTCGAATGGCATACGATTTGAAAAACACCATAAACGGAAAAATGTTAATACAATGAAACCATTAAACGCCATTAATTATTGAATTTGGTTAATGCCAAAAATCTTAAACCCCAAAAATAAAACAATATTGTGAAAAGCGGAACTGAAAAAGGAGAAGATAAAAGGACAAAAAAGCCCCTCCGCCCTTCTCTATGTCGCGTGACACGTGTTGGGCCAGGATGCGTTCTCACTGTTCTCACACTTTTGAGCGTTTTCTCCTGATCCCGTTTCTATATATATATAGGGTGGAAGTTGGCTACAAAGTCCATTTTTTCCTACAAAGTGTTAAAAGTCATAAAACACCACAATTTCAGCCATAAAACACACTCAAAACTCACAAATAAAAAAAGTGGAGATTACTAAAACACCATATTTGTGGATTTTTTGTTTTGTTTTGGATGATAAGGCTTTGATTATCGAATGACTAATATTAGTGTGTTTTATGTTGATTATCATGTTGTGTTTTATATTCATAGTTCTACGATGGTGTGTTTGAAGTTTTTATGGACTGTTAAGGTTTGAATATTGTGTTTTAGTGATCTTCACTCTGTTATGTGTGGGTTTTGAGTGTGTTTTATGGCTGAAATTGTAGTGTTTTATGACTTTGTACACTTTGTAGGAAAAATGGACTTTGTAGCCGAACATATATATATATTTGTACTAGTCCCTACATATAAATTATTTGCACAATATTCCCTTGAAAAATGAAGTGATAAAAATGTTCTCATGTGCAAGGCACATGATGATAGTTAACATAGAAAATTAACTGAGTTAGCGCTAAAGGACATAACGTGCAACATTTTGAAACATTAAGTACAAAGATCATTAATTTTAAAGACAAAAGACACCGCCTGAAATTTGCTTTAAAAATAAAGGACAAAACTTGTAATTCACTCATATAATAATACGCCTGAAATTTGCTTTAAAAATAAAGGACAAAACTTGTAATTCACTCATATAATAATATAATAGTGATACTAATGATATATTTAACTTAATATACTTAATTATTAACTTATGTTTGTGTTTCCTTTTTGTGTTGCTATATTGTCCCACTATCATATCATGTAATTAGCCGAGCTGACACCAACAATTTCCTCATGTAACGAACCCGAGGCAATATGGGAATACGTGGTTTAAAGTTTTTAAGTTGTATTATGGGTTTTTAATTTTTATATATATGATTGACTGATTGATGAGTTTATATTATATGACGATTGGCTTCAATGATTTAACTAAAATGTCAATTATTATAACCTTCTAAATCCATATTTATTTTCTTTAGAACAACAAACCATTCTACTCTTAAATACTTGGTTTTACATACAATGAGACTTGAACCCTCTCTACTTACTACTTGGGAGGGACCTTCTCATGTAGCTAACATTTAGGGTAAAGATATTGGGGGAGTCGTGGCTTAGCAATGGCTACAAGTGGCTTAGCCAATTGAAGATCATCATCATTTTCAACAAGCTTAACCCCCAACTCCTCATATGGCCTCTCCCATGAGAACCCTTGAATCATTCTGGCTAACAACATTGTAGTAATGGTAGAACCCAAAATAATTCCTGGACAACCCCGGTTCCCGGTGCTAAATGAAAGCATCCTCAGTTCATTATTAGTAAGAACCACCTGTTTTTCATTCTCCCCTAGATGTCGATCCGGATCAAATTGCATCGGATTTTTCCGTACATTAGGGTTCATCCCAAACCCGAGTCTGCTAAGCAAGATGTGACTACCCTTGGGTATGAAGTAACCCGCGACAACAGTGTTCTTTACTGAACAATGGGGAACATTGAAGGGTGTAAAAGGGTGTAGCCTAAAGGACTCCTTTATGCATGCTTTTATGTAATTGAGTTGTGGTAAGTCTGACACTTCCACAAGGCGGTTGCAACCAACTACCTTGTCCAACTCCTCAACGGCTCTTTTTAGTATAGTAGGTTTACTCATCATCTCTCCCATCGTCCATTCTACGGCATTAGACGGATTATCGATTGTGGCAAGCATCAGTTCCAGAACCAAAACTAGACAATCATGCAAAGTAAACTCATAGATAAAATTGAAACAACATAATGGAAGTAGTTCTTACAAGAATTTGGGCTTTAATATCCTGTGGTGTAAGCTTTGGTTGGTCATGTTTGATTAGGATATCAAGCAAATCCATTTCTTGCTTTCGTTCCCTGTTGTTCCACATTTGAATTCGTTCATCGATCAATGGATCATGGTACTTTCGGACGCATTCGAGGGCAGTCCTAATGATTTTTTCATGGCCATCAAAATCAGTCTTCCCTCTCAACCATGGGAAATAATCAGAGATGCAAAATGCATTAAAATACTTTAGGATGACCAAAAGAGCCGAGACATGTTCAGTTTCTTCATCACCTGAGTTTCCTTCCCCAAAGAGTCTTGTTCTGAAAATCATATTCCTGATCAAATTTCCACAAAAATGTTGGCTTGCAAATCGAATGTTAACTAAACCACCTTCATTGTGGAAATTTTGATTCTCTATTTGACTACTTATGCAAGAAAGCAAGTGATTAGCTTCTTCATCTCGTTTGGGTTGGAGCCATTTGTGTATTGACAATGATAGGATGTTTCGGTTCAACATTCTTCTCATCATTCGCCAATGCTTTCCCCAAGGGGCCATGCTGGTTGATCGGTAGCCATTACATATTAGATAACCGGATAAAGTTTCAGGCCTCGAAGCGAATATTTCATCTTGAGTTTTTAGAAACTCGCATGCTATGATTGGCGAAGAGACTACGATGACATGGGTTGATTGGCCTAGCCGAATGCAAATGATTTGAGACTTGTAATCGTCCATGAGCTTGTGGACCCAACGGAAGGTTGGCCGGTTTTGAAGCAATTGGATGATGCAGCCAAAGAAGGGAAGAGGAGTTGGACCAGGTGGCAGTTGGTGTGGTTTTTTTTTTTTGAATATTTTTTTTAATGACTTTGAAGAACAAGAGGAATATGATGATGCCAATGCCAATAGAAGATTGAAAAGTGGTTATTGCTGAAATTTGAAACATGTTGATGGAATTTTTTGGCACTGACTTAAGGCTACTAATGAAATTAATGGTATGGCAAAAAAAAAACATTTGATGCAAATGATGCAAATTGCTAATAACAGCTACAACTGTACTTGTTTTATACTACATTTAGACTGGTTTCTTATAATATTGATAATTAAATATTAATAATAAAATCTATATCTCTAATAAAGCAAACCATTGGGGGACACATGTCACCCAATGATGCAAGCCACCTAAGCATCCACATAAGCAATGATGTGGCAAAACTCAAATAATTTGACAAGTGGCATATATCTCGGATGGGGATTCAATTGGCTTCAATCATACGCACTCTCATCTCTCTCTCTCCATTCTCACAAAATAAGCGTATAGAGATTTGGGAAAAACCCTAAACGGCGATTGTCAGTTGTATAATCGGCGTTTTTTAAGTTCGTGTATATAAGTTTTGTGTATTAGGGATTTTCAGTTGTATATGTTGATTTTTGAATTCTGATCTTCAGATTTACAAGAGATTATAATCTGTTAATAAGTAACCGTTTTGTATGTTTGAAGTTTTATTCGATGCAGTTTGATGTATGTTTTGTTTTAATCTCTGTTGGTTGGATTATGGTAGCCTATTGATATTGATATTTGATTTGGTTTACCGTTTGTTTATTAGGGTTTATAATCGACGTTTTTGAAGTTCGTGTATATATGTTTTGTGTATTAAGGATTTTCAGTTGTATATGTTGAATTTTGAAATCTGATCCTCATATTACCAAGATTTTAAAATCTGTTAATAAGTAACCGTTTTGTATGTTTGAAGTTTTATTCGATGCAGTTTGATGTATTAGTTTAGTGATTATGTTCTTGAAAAACTGTGATATACTGTTATTTTAGTGATTATGTTATTGTATGTTTGAAGGTTTTTGTGTATTAGGGTTCCAATTACTGCTTTCATCTACTGTTATTGGTTGGTTACCATCAGTTGTATTCATGTTGAATTTGATGTTGAATTTCATATATGATTCCAGCACTTCATAACTGATGAATGTATATTGATCAATGTATGTACATTATTGTTTTTCATATCGGATTGCTAAATTTGTGATTTGATTATTATACTACACATTCTATACCAATCCTCTTATTTGAGCTGGTAACTTTTACATGTTTTATGACGTTTTTTATTGAACCTAAGTTAAACTCAATTTTATGTTGTCATTTACATTTCATACGTTGAAAGGCGTTATGGTTTACGGATTCGATGCCCGTGTATGGAGGAACGACAAAAAATCGTTGGTGAGTATTTATATTATAAGCATTTGATTGCAGTAAATGACCGTATTTTAATAAATCCTTTCTGAATATTGATCGTCTAATTAGCATTAACTTAGCTACATTTGATTTTAACAGAAACTTCCGGCAGATTATGGTGACTGGATTAAGAAGTTTGCTTATCCAGAGAAGAATGCTGTCATTCGGACAATCGATGGTAGGGTCTTCGAAGTCAAAATTTTTAAACTTGCAGGCGACTACTTTCTTTACAATGGTTGGTTGGATGTGGTCACGTCATTGAAGTTACCAGACGATTCGTGGATTGTTTTTCAGTATGAAGAAGATGTTTCTTCGTTCCGGCTGTTTTATTTTTATCAAGACATTTCACTTGCGCCTTCTAAGTACTTCTACTACAAACCGAAAAATGATGCAAAAGATCGAGACGACTGCATGGTACATGAACATACACAGTTTTAAATTATTATTTTTTTCATTCATACATTATTTTGTATGTCATGTGTATATAAATACTGATATATCGTTTTCTACTATGTGTAGTATGTGAACAGGTTGTGTGTTCATCACTCGATGCTGAATACCTGTCCTTCAGATCCTGTTGTGGTGCGTTCAGCTGGAAATCTTAAGTGGGTTGTTCGGATGGAGGTGTTAGACCATGAGCTTTACATTACCACTGGTTGGAGTCGAATTAAGAAGGAGATGTCGATAACGGATGATCATTTGTTGGTTTTTGAAATGGTTGATTTTACGACGTTTGATTTGAGTGTTTTTAGCTGTAAGCCTGCCCTTCTAACCTTCCCACCTGAACTCTCTGTTACCCAAAAAGAACCAACTGATGATTTAATTGAAGTGTCTGATGATGAATTGCCTAATCCGGTTGTCGCACCTGCTATTGAACAGAGTGATGATGACGAAGTTCCGGTTAATTTTGTTGTTGATAATCATTTTGTAAGTTTTATTATTTATTTCTTTATACTATTTGTTTTAAAAATTTGTAGCGTGTTTAAAAAATTTTATTATAAAATTTTGTATTACTATTTGTATCGACTGAAGAAGAAATGGGCAAAAACGCATGGCTTGGATCGGAAGATGGACTTGACCATCAAGGACAGTGCTGGTCAAACTTGGGATGTGGCTATTGGTATGGAGTTCTCGCAAGGATGTCCGCGATACAATGTCACCGGTATAAGAGAGTTTGTGAGAGACAAACAGTTGGTATATGGTTCTCAGTTTCAGCTGATTTATGTTAAACGTCAAGGTATGTTGCTTTACAACTGAGCGAGTGGAGGTACATGGTATGTGGTGGTAGTATATTTTGTTGAAACAGTTTGTGGTTAGACAATGATTAGTAGTCGCCTTTTGGTACGGTCATCACGATGATCTGAATGACTTGATAGACGTTAGTGATACACTTTTTTTTGTGGCAATGTTAGTGTGTTCTTGATTCCGGTAGACTAAGTATGCTTGTGACTATATTTTGGATTATGGTTTGTGCTACATTATGAAGTTTTTTTGAAGTTATTTACACTTTTATCAGTTATAGATTTAACAATATCATGATAATATTGTATGTGAGAATGAAAAGACTAGGAATATAAACTTTCTCTTTGTTAGGTTATGATAAATACTTCTAGATTTCGTATGTTTTTAATCAACTCTAAAAAATCAACCAATTAAATTTCTATGTAATGATTCTTTTAAAATATACTTGCTAAATTTCGGATGTTGTTTTTAATTTTTTTGAATATAATCAGTGTTTTTTTTTTTAAATTGGTATATATGCCTAAATATTTTCGAAGTTTCGGAATTGTCAAATATCTCAAAGAATCAAATGTTGGGTTTAATATTTTTTTTTTTTGGAAGTAATTGAATTTTCCGTAAATATGTATATTAAATAGGTTTCTTAAATTATATGTTTCAGTTTTGTAATTGATAAATAGTCCGTTTGATATAAATGTTAAAAAAAATTAACTTTTTTTGTGGAAGTTTTTTCAAAACCGTCGTTGACCTTAATTATTTTGACTTTTAATAGTCATTTCTAAAAATATTAAAATCATGCCATATTTAATTAATCTATTAACTTCAAAAAAAGAAAATTCGATTATAACTCCAACAAATTACATAAAAATCCAACCAACCGTATCATAATTGTAACTAAATCTTAAATTTTCATTATTAAAAAATCCAATGAAATGTACACCTATTTTTAAAATTTTTATAATATTAAAGTACATTTTTATTAAAAATGTAAGGAATTGGTTGTATTTTGTTATTCTTTTGTCCACAAACCTAATTTCTTGCTTAGAAAACAGTTTCAAGTTACATTTTTAATTGTTAATTTGATGTATCTTTTGTATTGATTGTTTTGTGTAGTATTATATTTATGTGTCAGTTGCTTATGTTATTTTTTACAGTTTTCTATGTGTATACTTTTTTTAAATAAATGACTATTGGTTAATTTCTTTTTTTGGTAAGGAAATCATATATTTCGTCATATTTTTTTACATTTCTAGGTTGAGAGAGAGATTTAAATCCATTTCTTAAAATAGTTCTGCATAATTTCGGTAATAATTTTTCATAATAATAAACTGATTTTTCGACTTTACAAAAATAATTTTCCGAAATTTGTATATATATTTACTTACTACATTCATTTTAATTCAATTACTAAGCATTTTCTAACATCAATCATCTATTTCCAGGTCATATTTCATAGAAATGGATGAAAACAGTATTACTTTTTTAAACAATCTTGATTGGAGATCCAAGCTGTTTACCATCAAGGTCAAGGTGTTAAGACTTTGGATTCGTATGAATCCAAAGAGAGAAGGAGAAATCCTTGGTATTGAAATGGTGGTCATGGATGAGCAGGTTGGTTTGTATGTCATTTGTTTTTTAATATGTAGCATAAGTTTCATATTGTTGTTTATACTAACCACTTTTAATTTGTCTTTTTGATTAGGGTACCAGGATGCAGGAAACTGTTTGGAGCAAGTTTATGAAAAAACACGAAATTAATGAAAATGAAATTTATTACATTTATAAATCTCAACTTTTTGTCATTAAGTCAACTTTCAAACACTTTGACAAAGAACATGCTATTAGCTTAAACTTTGATACATCAGTTAAAAAGTGTGAGAACTTTGATGGAAGTGTAAATGGTATTCGGTTAGCATCGTTTGAGTCCATTAAAGCCGGTGAAGTCGATGTCAAGTATCGAGTTGGTTTGTACTACATCATATATATGACAACAACATCCGAAATAAAAAAAATATATAAATATAGAATATTTTTTAAATTATTGTTTTTTTGCTGATTACATATCTTATTAATCAATTTTTTTTTCTTCAGATTTTATTGGATATGTAGATGAGTGGTCTGAACCAGAAATGACCAAAACGAAGATGGGAAAAGATAGCAAATTTATGAACTTGCAATTGCTGGATGAAGAGTCTGTTTATTAAATGCTAATTTAATTTCATTGCAATTTTTTTAACATGATATCCTCTGATGTGTTTAATTTCTATTTATGTAGGGGTATCAAGTTAAACTGCACTTTATGGGATGAGAACTGCGATGAGATGTTTGGTTACATTCAGAGTCATAAAGAAGAAGTTCATGTTGTTCTGCTTGTGCAGTTTGGTAGTTTCAACAAGTATAAAGGTATTCGCTGTTTATAAACTTTGTTAATTTTATTTAAATTTGTATATCATTCACGAAATTGAATATCCTAATCTATGATATTAATTTTTTTATACAGGGAAGACAACGCTATCTAATGCTTTCCATATAACAAGGCTGTTTATCAATGCTGACATAGAGGAGATTCGGTCATTCAAAACCAAGTAAATAGTTAAAAAAATAATATTAACTACTTATTGATGTTGTTAACTTTTGTTTTTAAACAGGTTTGTTGAGAAGATATGTAAAACATCCTCTAATGGTCAGAAATCAATTGGTTCATCTGGAAGCACAAGTGTTGCGGATGACTTTTTAGTGAAGCGTCCGTTTTCCAATTTCCGTGATATTACGCTCTTGGATAAGGTTTGTGTCTACTTTTTAATATTATAAGTAAAGACATTAAACAAAATTGTTTAACAAATTTATATGTGTAACTCTATTTTGTTACATTTTATTTCAGCCTTGTGAGGTCATAGTTCTTGGTACTATCATGGGTGTGGATGATAAAGATGATTGGTACTACCTTGGTTGTGAGGAGTGCAATCGGAAGGTGGAGACAACTTTGGTCATTGACGAGGCTGAAGACGGTGCAGAGGAACCGAAGTTTAAACAAGTTTTAGTTTGCTCAAATCCTGAATGTCCCAAGGAGGTTGTGAATGCGACACCGATGTAAGTTACTTATATTTTTTTTAGTTTTTTAATATTTATGCTTATGTTATTCTACTTTACAAATGTAAATTGTATTTATTTTCTGAAATACTTTTTGTGCATTTAGTTTTAGGATTCCGCTTAGAGTACAAGATTATGCAGTTATTGCCTCCTTGACTTTGTTTGACCGTGAAGCTAGAAAAATGTTAGGTATGACTGCAATTCAATTGCTTGAGAAGTCAAGAGTGGATCAGGTAACGTATTTCACATCAGTCTTTTATTAAATTTTTATTTAAGGTACATATTAGTAATGTCTAAATCTGATTATTATGTTCTTTTCAATAATCTTTTATTCACTTATATTAGGCATCTTTGGTAGAGAAAACCATTCCCTATCAGTTTAGAGCATTCAATGATAAAAAGTATGCTTTTAAGATTCAGGTTAGTCAATTTAATATTGACAACCATATTGATGGTTATACTGTTCACAAGTTGGTGAATGATTCAGCAATAATTGAATCGTTGGAGAGCAGAATTCCAGTTGATCATGTTAGTACATACAAACCTTTTAATTAAATATATGTTAGAAAGTTAGTATTTTTGTTGTGCTTAGACTCATTATTTTATGAATTGCAGGGTGTGGACGAGGCGGCTGCTGATGTTTCACTTAGTGATATATCGACTCAAAACGTTTTTGCTCTAAAGGTATGTATTTTAACTTAATGTTACGAAATACCAAATGCTTTAAACATGTTATATAGTTTCTAATTTTGAATATATCATACAGGATGTTGTGGATTCTATTGGTGATAGCTTCACACCCGATTGCACAACTAAAGATTGTTCTAAGACTTCGTCTGCGGAAGTGAAGCGCAATCTTGCTGACGTGTATGAAGTTGAAGAAAGCACCTCTCTATCATCAACAAAGGTTAAAAAGGCTGGTGTGTCGGATGTCCAAATTGATGAGGAAACGATTCTGCTGGTTCCAAAGATCGAGAAGTAGTTCATGGTTGAAGTATTTTTACCAAAAACAATTTATCTTTTTCGTAATATTGCTGGTTTTGTTTGGTTTGTGTGTTACATTGGTTTGGATTGATATGTGATGGTTGGTTGGTTTGTTTTTTTAAACATATGGTTGGTTGTTTTTTTTATTTGAAACATATCGTTTGTTTGTTTTAATGGTTTTATTAGGATTACCTATACTCCTTTAACCTTTATCTTTTGTTACTTCATCTTTGTTTTATTTTATTGCATGTATAAAATGTTTCCAAAAACATTTGTTTATGTTTTTGAAATTAGAAATTTTTAAACTTTTATTACAAGGCCATAAAGGTTTTGAATGTATACATTTAGTCTTTTTAACAAATTATTATTATTTTAAAAACTATTAATACTTTTTTTAATAAGTTGCAAATAAAGATTTCAATAATCTAATTGTCCAATTTAATTTAATTTCTATAATTTTTATCTACGAATTAAAAGTATATTTTCGGAATTCTCATTTATTTAAAAGTTATAATTTATTTTTTTTTGAAACCCCCAATTCTTTTAAAATTTAGGAAACACTTAAATTGGTATGATTTTGTTTCCTTTTTAAAGTTTTGTAACCGAAATTTTATATTTTTTAAAAAAAAAAAATTGGCGACCTTTTTTATAGAGATTGTCTTCAAGTAATTTGAATTTAAATTATTTTCTTTTTTACAATTATAACCGATTTTTGTTTTTAGATTATAAACTTTCCTTTTTTTTACAATAATTTCAAGTACTATAAAAACCTCTCTTCTTATTCATAATACACACTCAATGTTTTAGACTAAAGGTTCTAGAACTCTAAATCAGAAAACTCTCTGACGACATACATCATTTTTGAAGTTTTCACGTTTGGTTATTTCTCATACACGTAAGTGTTATCTCTTTGTAATATACTTATACATTTGACTTTTTGTAATACATATTTTAATGCATTTGTATATTCTACATGATACAATATTAGGATATGCCTAAATGCGCAAAGCCTCAAACTTTACCTTCATTTCCACTTCCTACTGGTGTTCACCCTTCTAATAGTATGTTTGCTTGGTTCTTATTGTTGTTTACAAATATAATAAAATTTGATATAATATGTAATGGTGGTAAGTAACGTTGTTTTTAATTAAATTGTTGCAGGTGGTGTTGGTAGAAGTCCTTTGTCTAACATTACGAATGGTAATGTTTGCAATTATTTAGACAATAATTGAATTTTGTTTTCGTAAATAGTTTAATTTTTTTATGCATTTTCTTCTTCAGTTGATACTAATCAAGTTGAGCGTGAAGACTATGTTGAACGTAGAAAATTAAGGAAACTATATTTGGATAATTAAAGACGAAATGCAAATAATAAATCTTCCACTTCACGAAACGTCATTCGTTCATCCAATGTTTCAGTATCTGATAGAAATCATTGCCGTGTTATAACACCAATTCGTTCATCCTCTTATATGAATACGATGGATGGACGTATTTTGCCAACCACACCTTTAACAAATCCCTACGAGACGTGTACGTCAGGTTGGTGTTAATTACTTACGTTTTTAAATTTTGTTTACTATGATTATGAGTTTGTTTGTTTTTTTTAAATAAAAAATTATGCAATACGTAAACATATTTGATACGGTAAATTGGACTTTTTTTTTTCAGTTGAAACTGGAAGAAGTCCATTGGGTAATATTACAAATGGTAAATTTTATATTTTTTTACACATGAATACAAGTTTTCATTTATAAATTGTTTAACATCACAAATGCCCAAATCTTTGGTTTTGTAGATAGTAATACAACTTTTTATGTATAATTTGATTGTTTATGTTTTTTTCTATTTTTTCAGTTATTTCTAATGATGTTGAGCATCAAGAATCAGCTGAATGCAGAAAATTAAGGAAACTATATTTGGATAATAAAAGACGAAAGGCAAATAATCAATCTTCCACTTCACGAGACGTCATTCGTTCTTCCAACGTTTCACAATCCGTTACAAATGCTTGCCGTGTTGTAACACCAATTCCTTTATCCTCAAATATCAATACCTTGGATCGACCTATTTTGCCTACCACACCTTTAAGAAATCCCTACCAGGCATATACATCAGGTTGGTGTGATTTACTTACATATATAAATTTTGATTACTAACATTGTGTATTTCACTTCGTTCGGTAATTTGGACTTTATTTGTTGCAGTTGAAGCTGCAAGGAGTCCATTGGCTAATATTACAAATGGTGAATTGTTTATTTTTCTACATATGAATACAATCTTTCATTTATAATTTATTTAACATTACAAATGGTAAATTATTTGGTTTTTTACACAAGAATTCATTACTTAATGTATAATTTGATAATTTATGGATATTCATATTTTTTTTCATTTGCTTCTAATGATATTGAGCATAAAAAATCAGCTGAACGAAGAGAACTAAAGAAAGTACATTTGGATAATAAGAGAGATAATGTGAGTAACAAATCTTCGAGTTCACAAAATGTAATTCGGTCATCCAACGTTTCAGTATCCTCTACAAATGATTTGCGTGTCGTAACACCAATTCGTTCATCCTGTTATATCAATACCATTGATCGACGTATCTTGCCAAACACACCTTTAACAAATCCGTACGAGGCGTACACATCCGGTTGGTGTTATTTACTTACATGTTTAATTTTTGTTTATTATCATTATGAGTTTGTTTTTTTTAAATAAAAAAATATGTAATATATAAACATGTTTCATACGTTAACTTGGACTTTTTTTGTTGCAGTTGAAACTGGAAGAAGTCCATTGCCTAATATTAACAACGGTAAATTCTATAATTTTTTACACATGAATACAGTTTTTCATTTATGATTTGTGTAACATTACAAATGGTAAATTGTTTCGGTTTTTAGGCGAGAATACAATATTTAATGTATATTTTGATATTTTATGGTATACCTTTTTTTTCAGTTGCTTCTAATGATCTTGAGCATCAACAATCAGCTGAACGAAGAAAATATAGGAAATTACATTAGGAAAATAAGAGACATAATGTGAGTAACAAATAACAACGGTAAATTCTATAATTTTTTACACATGAATACAGTTTTTCATTTATGATTTGTGTAACATTACAAATGGTAAATTGTTTCGGTTTTTAGGCGAGAATACAATATTTAATGTATATTTTGATATTTTATGGTATACCTTTTTTTTCAGTTGCTTCTAATGATCTTGAGCATCAACAATCAGCTGAACGAAGAAAATATAGGAAATTACATTTGGAAAATAAGAGACATAATGTGAGTAACAAATCTTCCGGTTCAAAAATCTTTACTCGGTCACTCAATGTTTCAGCATCCAATACAAATGAATGCCGTATTGTAACACCAATTAGTTCATCCTCTTATATTCATACCATCGATCCACGTTGTTTCCCAACCACACCTATAACAAATCCGTCTGAAGCATCTACTTCAGGTTGGTGGTATTTATTTATGTCTTTCATATTTGTTTATTTTTAATCTGACATTTTTATTAATTTTCGTTGCTATGAACATATAGGTGTCAAGAGGATACAAAGAGTAAAACAAAGGTTGTCTACTAAAGGTCGCTGCGTATATCCTGTTCCAATGGTTGATTTATCTTCCGACGATCATATTATTCCTAAAAAAATTGCTAACGATCCATATAAAGGCGTTTCTAACAGTAAGTATCTTATACACTCACTACTTTAAATTCCATTTAAGAACGTCATTATATTAATTTCATAACAAATAGCACAAAATGATATATTTTTTATTTTGTATAATAGATTATTTGGATCATGGTGATCAAGTAGTTGTATGTGCCGTATGTAACGCTAAGTTGTGGAAAGTTGAAGCCGGAAAAGGAAGGGTTTACTTAGGAAGAAAATCTTACATGCTTTGTTGTGGTTATGGAAAAGTACATCTTCCAAATTTTAAAGATACGTGTCAGGAATATCAAAACCTTTTCAAGAGTTTAGACGACAAGAGCAAGCATTTCTTACTAAATATTCGTCGTTTTAATTCTATGTTTTCCTTCACTTCCATGGGTGGTAAAGTTGATTCGAAAATCAATAGAGGAAATGCTCCATATGTATACCGAATTAGTGGCGAGAATTATCATACACTTGGAAGTCTTCTTCCTAAAGAAGGTGGTGAACCAAAGTTTGCGCAGCTTTACATATACGATACAGAAAATGAAGTGTGTAATCGCAAAACCGTATTTAGGTATCCTTGAAAACCATTTCGTTTATTATTTTATTTTTTTATTTTTTTGGTTTTATGTTTATATGAACACTTACTGATACTTTCGTTGTTTTCTTACAATTGCATTACAATAACTCAAAGCAACCAGGTTCTGCAACTTCTGATTTGCTTGACACTGAATTAATAGAGTACCTTAAGCTGATTTTAGATTCAAATAATCAGCTTGTGAAAGCCTATAGGCGTGTACGAGATCGGTTTGTTGATAATCCTCGCGTTGACTTAAAATTACGGCTTAAGGCAAATAGGTCTAAAGATGGTCGTACATACAACCTACCGACGTCGTCCGAAGTTGCTGCGCTTATTGTTGGAGACATTGAGTATGCTCTTTATAATCGTGACGTAGTTGTTGAGTCAAAGAAAGATGGTCTACAACGTATTAGCAAGCTTCATCCATCTTATCTCGCGCTTCAGTATCCATTGCTTTTCCCTTTTGGTGAAGATGGTTATCGGGTTGATATTCTTCATAGAGAAGGAAGGGCATCAACGAAGAAGAAAGAGTCAAAATGTACAATGAGAGAGTATTTTGCTTACCATGTTCAAGATAGAGTCAATCATTTCTCTTTGATTCTCAATGCTCGAAGACTTTTGCAACAGTTCTTGGTTTACGTGTATACGATGATTGAAAGTGAACGATTACTATTCATACGTCTGCAGCAAAATAATCTGAGATCTGAGACATATGAGAACCTTAGAAAGCTTGGACAAAATGGTAATCCTTATATGTCAAACTTTGGAACTCGCGTACTACTTCCGTCTTCGTTTACTGGTGGATCGCGTTATATGAGGGAGAATTATTATGATGCGATGGCCATTTGTAAATGGTTTGGCTACCCTGATTTTTTCATTACGATAACGTGTAATCCAAAATGGCCGGAGATTAAAAGATTTCTGAAGAACACGAACATTAATCCGGAGGATAGACCGGATATTTTATGCCGATTGTTCAAAATTAAGCTTGACACAATCATGAAAGACTTACGAGAGAAATCTTTATTCGGCAATGCATCGGCAGGTAAGCATCCATTTAATTGAATTAGTTTATTATAGTTTTTGTTGTCTGCTTCGTTGATAACCATAACTTAAAAAATATGTATGTTAATATTAACTATCCTATTGCAGTTGTCTATACCATAGAGTTTCAGAAACAAGGCCTACCGCATGCCCATATCTGTCTGTTCTTAAATGACGAAAGCAAGCTTCCTTCGGTTGAGCATGTTGACAACTTTATTTCTGCCGAGATACCTGACAAAAACTTAGATCCAGGTCTATATACTCTTGTGAGCGATTATATGATTCACGGACCTTGTGGTGTTGCAAAACCAAATTGTCTGTGTATGGTTGACGGTAACTGTTCGAAGAATTTTCCTAAGAAGTTCTGTGATCAAACTACTCTAGATTCGAATGGTTATCCGGTGTATAGACGTGCGGATTCAGGTTTTTTTGTTGAGAAATCTAGTATTCAGCTTGATAACAGAAGCGTGGTTCCGTATAGCAAAACCCTATTGAGACGTTATCAGGCACACATTAACGTCGAATGGTGTAACCAGGCTACGTCCATAAAGTATTTGTTTAAATACATTAACAAAGGACCAGATAGGGCAGAATTTGGTTTTGTACAAAATGCCGATGAAGGTCAGCGTGAAGATGGAAAAGATGAAATCAAAGAGTATTATGATTGTAGATATCTCTCGGCGTACGAAGCTTCATGGCGCATATTTGCATTTGATGTTCATTACCGCTATCCATCCGTAATCAGGCTTCCGTTTCATCTACCAGATAAACAAAACGTTATATACGGACCTGATGACGATCTTGATAGTGTTCTTCATAAACCATCTGTTACTTCTACGATGTTTTTGGGGTGGATGGAAAAGAACGAAAAAGATCCGTTGGCGTGCACCCTTACTTACGTTGAGTTCCCAACCAAATTTGTTTGGAAGAAGGACGAAAGGATATGGGATAAATGGATAATAGGTAAAACCATTGGTCGAATTCACTGTGTTAATCCTTCTATGGGCGAGGCATACTTTTTAAGAATCCTTCTTAATAAGGTAGTAGGTCCTAAGTCTTTTGAAGAGATTCGTACTGTGAATGGACAAGTCTTCCCAACATTTAGAGATGTGTGCTACGCTAGAGGCCTTTTAGACGAAGATAAGGAGTATATAGAAGCTATCAAAGAGGCTTACTACACAGGTTCAGGATACTATCTTCGTAATCTGTTTGCTACAATGTTGGCGTCTAATACATTGTCAAGGCCAGAACATGTTTGGGAAAACACATAGGAGTACCTTTCGGATGGTATTTTATACAATCGCCAGAAGCTTTTGAGGATCGAAGGTACGCAAATTGTTATTTAATATTTTTACTGTTATGTCTTATATATAAGTGTTTATGAAGTTGTTTTTTGTTATTTATAAGAATTTTAATAATTTATAAATTTTTATATAACTAGTGTAATTGACCGCGCCTTGCGGCGGTACGGTACCGCAAGCACTGTATTGATATCGCTTTTGTTTGTTATAGTATCAGTACGATACATGCACTAAGTATAAAAATCAACATGTGTTATACATCGATCCAAAACGATAGAAGCGAACATTGGTATCAGCACCGACGATGTTCGAACGGTATCGACTGGTTCAGATCGTCACGGTACCTATATTTATATCCTATCGCGGATAGAGTTGTATAAATGAAAAATTATCGAAACCAAAAACAATAAAAGTGAGTATGGTGCTGGTACTAATGATGTTCGGTACGATACGATGTAAGTTTATTAAAAACAAAAATAATAAAATACATAATGGTATGGAAACTGATATTGCTCCTTCGGTTTTGGCACGGTTAACTACGGTAGCGGCACAATATCCATTATTATACATGAAGCCATAAAAATAGATACAAGTATCTTCACTAATCTTGTTCGGTTTGGTATGATAGCGATACGGTGTCAGTTTATGGAAAGCAAAAAACCAATAAAACTAAATACCTACACCGATACAAATGTTGTTCAGTCGTTTCAGCTCAATCTGGTACGATAGCGGCACAATATCCGTTTTCAATAAAAGTAATATCACAATGTTGAAAAAGTTAAACATAGAACAAATAATAAATTATCATCCATCGTCCATTTTGGTTCGGTTTAAGACGACAATGACACGGTATCCATTTTCAATAAAACTTATATAATTTAAAATATATATATAAACATAGGTATGAAGTAAGATTTTTTTTTTAAAAGTTAATGAATAAAACTTATTAGAAAAAATTAGGGCTGGAATAACAGGTCAACCCGATCTATCAAGACACGAACACGATAAGACACGAACCCGAAAAACGTAAACACGAACACGACACGAAATCTTATCGTGTCAGATTTTTGAAACACGAACCTGTTAATAAACAGGTTACACGAAACAGCCTGTTAAGACACAAAAAAATCACCAACGTATCATAGGACCTGTTTAAGACACGAACACGACCTGTTTAAGACACGAACACGACCAAATTGGGGAAGCTGTGAACCGGATTGGGAATGGTGGTGTTTGTGGGAGAGATTTAAAAATTAGGGTTTGGATTGTTGAAAAAGAACCATGTGTGTTTGTGTATAATTCATCCCAGGTCCCACAACTGATGACCCCATGTTCACACCCACATATAATATTTTTTTAATTTTTAATTATTAACATGTACTTAACGGGTCTTAACAGGTTAACAGGTTTTAACCTGTTAAGCTCTTATCGTGTCGACCTGTTCTAGACACGAAACCTATGATAACTTCGTGTAGGTTCGTAGCGTATTATCGTATTCGAGTTAGAATTGCCAGCCCTAGAAAAAATTAAACTGAATAATGAATAAAGTTTATAAAAAATAAATACTAAAAACATAAAATAAATAAATGCTAAAATAAGAAAAAGTAAAGTAGTAAACAAATACTTTATTAATATATAACTGTTCATCAACAGTTTATATTAATATGTATAATTGTAATAGGTTTGTCTCTTCCAGAAGAACAAATAAGGAACCTAACGTTGCTGGAAATTGAGCGTTACTTACTACGTAACAACTCAAGTTTAAGTCGGTTTCCATCTATGCCTCAACCCGATAGTGAGTCAATATATTCAGCAGAGAACCGTTTAATTGCTGACGAGCTTCGGTACGATGTAAGCGCTACTGCCGTTGAATTTCATAATCATTTAAGTAGCCTAACCGATGAGCAGCGCTTAGTGTTTGATGAGATAATTGAAGCAGTTAATAGTAATGCGGGTGGTGTGTTTTTCGTCTATGGCTACGGAGGTACTGGTAAGACGTTTCTGTGGAAGACATTATCTGCATCCATTAGATGTAAAGGAGATATTGTACTAAATGTTGCATCAAGTGGAATCGCGTCTCTTTTGTTACCTGGTGGCCGTACCGCACATTCAAGGTTTCATATACCTTTGAATTTAACAGAAAGCTCGATGTGTTTTATTAAACCGGACGATGACGTTGCTGATTTATTAAGGAAAACAAAATTGATAATTTGGGATGAAGCACCGATGAATCATAAACATGCGTTTGAAGCACTTGACCGGACAATGAAAGATATTTTCAAATGTGAGATAACCTTTGGTGGTAAAGTTATGGTGTTCGATGGTGACTTTAGACAGATACTTCCGGTTGTACCAAATGGCAGTAGGCGAGAAATCGTTAATGCTTCAATCACTTCGTCGTATATTTGGAGTAGTTGCAAGGTCCTCGCGTTAACCAAAAACATGCGGTTAACCGTAGGAGCCAACGCGTCTGATATCGAAGAGATTAAAGCTTTTGTGAATTGGTTCCTCGAGTTGGGCGAGGGAAAGATTGGTGACAGTGACGATTCTCAGGTGGTTATAGATATTCCTGAAGATTTGTTAATCAAGTGCTCTGAGGATCCTATGTCAGATCTGATCGACTTTGAATATCCTTCACTTCTTCAACTGTACAAAGATAAAGATTTTTTTGCTGAAGGAGCTATATTGGCACCAACAAACGAGGTTGTTCAAGAAATTAATGAAAGATTGCTTGCTTCGTTTCCTGGAGATGAAGTGGAGTATCTGAGTTCTGATAGTATTTGTCAAACTTATAAAGGAAAGAACGAAGCACATGCGAGACTATATTCTCCCGATGTTCTGAATGGTCTTAAATTTCTGGTCTGCCCAATCATCGATTAGTCCTTAAAGTTGGTGTACCTGTAATGTTGCTTCGTAATATTGATCAACAAAATGGTTTATGCAACGGTACGAGACTACGGATTACTAAACTTTATAAACGTGTTATAGAGGCTGAGATTATATCCGGCGGAAACATAGGGACCAGAACGTTTATTCCACGAATCAGTTTGACACCGTCGGATAAAAGAATTCCTATCAAGTTTCAACGACGACAATTCCCGTTAAATGTATGTTTTGCAATGACTATAAATAAAAGTAAAGGACAATCTCTATCAAGGGTTGGTTTGTATTTGAAATATCCAGTTTTCTCACATGGTCAGCTTTATGTTGCGTTATCAAGAGTTAAAAGCAAAGCCGGTGTGAAGTTGCTTATACTAGACAAAGATGGGAATGTAACGGGTAAAACAACAAATGTAGTCTACAAGGAAGTTTTTTCCGGTATTTGAATAGTTTTCTGTTTTTTTCTTCCAATGTATGTATTTTTACACAACATTTGTATTCAAAGTAAATAATATGGTTTTGGTTGAAGCCCGCGTAACACGGGCATTAACCTAGTTATATATAAATACATTAAAAGGTGAAACACATGTTTCCTATGATAAAAATTCACGGTGCCGATAAGGCTAAATTTAGATAGATGCTTTTGTGGTGTAGAACATTTAGGAAAAGTGTAGAATTGTTGGCCAGATATTCAAATGAGGTTTGAATTAAAAATGGGACTACACAATTAAAAAATCGCAAGTTTATGTGGGACTGTGGGGGACCAACAATATGGAGTGTCGTAGAATTTTTTTGGGATTATTACGACGGAGAAGATGAACAAACTTTAACATGGAGGAAGGAAAATAGGGTTTTTTTGATCGCATTTTGTTACTGTTTTGTTACAAAAAAAAAACTCGGTAGGAACCCGTTTTGGTACCGCTTTACTACTTTTTTGCCACCTTTTTATGTGTACCTGCTCCATTGAAGTTTTTTTTTTGCAAATCTAACCATTTATGAAATTTCAAATCATAATGAAACATCAAATAACCCAAATTAAAATATCCAAATCTAAACATTCAAACTAAGAGCATTCACAATGATGACCCTAAAAAATATGTGAGTGAGTTTAGTTATGTTATAAGAAATGGTTGTTACTATTTTTGAGTGATTGTGAGTGAAGGAGAGATAAAATATATGAGAAAGTTACTATTCATCTGTAAATATACGGGAAAAAAATTAAGAAAGAAAACCTTATAAATTTTTTAAGTGTTAACTGTCATTTTCGTCTATGTGGTTTGTTCACTTTTGCCATTTCAGGTCAATTTTTAAAAAATGCACTAGTTTCCTCCCCGACATACTAGAAACATGCCAATTCAGTCCAAAAATTAAAACTCAGTTAAGTCAGACAGTTTAAATGAAAGGTATTATTATCAATTCATAAAATAAGGTGAAAATAAAAAATATTTGAATTGACAATAATACCCTTCATTTAACCTGTCTGCCTTAACTAGATTTTAATTTATGGACTGAAGTGGCACGTTTCCAGTAGCGAGGAAATTGGTGCATTTTTTAATATTGGTCTGAAATGTCAATAGTGAACAAACCACATGGATGAAAACGATAGTTATCTTATTTTTTAATATTTTTAAAAATGGTTGTGAGTGGAGAAAAAAAGAAAAAATAATGATAAAGGTATAAAAAATATTATTTAACTGAAAAGAAAAGAGAAAAACTAGTTTTTTTAACGTAAATATATGGATATGGTAACGAATTTATTTCGAATGATCTAAAAGTGTTTATTGCTATTTTCGAACGATAGTTGTTAACATTCAAACTAAAAGTGCTAACGAAAACTCCTTTGAGAAACAAAGTCATGTGCTTGATACTTCCCCTCATCAGGATTGATAGCAACATACTGTTCATTTACAAAACAGTGCCATACATCACAACACATTATAAAAAAGAGTGAATTTCAAATTTTGTCATTTGTCTTTATAATGAATTTCAGGCGGTGTCCTTTATCTTTCAAGTTGACAAGTCTTGTACTTAATGTTTTAAAATCTTGCATGTTATGTCCATTAGCCCTAACACAGTTAGATTTTTTTTTTTTGTTAAATCTGGTCATGTGACTTGCACATGAGTATATTATTGTCATTTCACTTTTCAAGGACTAGAAATAACCACCACTCACTGGTCTGCCAAACCACCACCGCCACCTATCTTAACTGCCACCGGCAAACACCATTGTTTGCAACCCATCCAACACCGTCACGAACCACCACTCACTGCCCTGCCAAACCACCACCGCCATCTACATAACCACCACTCACATAAATCTGAAATCAGTGTATGAATATGAGTTTGTGAAAGTAATACCAAATGGCTATGAGCATCTTGCCACCACACCATTGTCCATTAGAACTCAATGAGTGCAAAATTCAATTGCTTATCTCAAAAATGATGCTACAGAGGAATATTATTGTTTCTGATGATAAGAAAAAGTTCACTATTTCAGGATTTTTGGAAGAAAGAAAGTTCTAAAAAGACTAGAAGCACAAGTACGAAAACAGACATGATGTGATTTAACACTTCAACAGATGATAAGAAAAAGTTCACTATTTCAGGATTTTTGGAAGAAAGAAAGTTATAAGGGTATCCGGGGCACTCCCCTCTCAGGGGAGTCCCCTCTCTTACGCACACCCAATCAGGTTATGTCACGTCAACTCCCCTCTTAAACTCCCCTCACACCCCAATTTGATGGCGGCACTCCCCTATTATGTGACTTGTTTTTTTATTAAAAAAAAAAAGGAAAGTTTTCATTGGTTGAAAATGAGGGTGGCCCCACCTTCTCTCTGAAGACGTTAATCTTGAATTAAAGAGATAAGGATAAAGACGGGTTATAGATAATTGTGTTGAATTATTTATAGAGTCTTTATAGGGATAATTGTTAGTTCGAATTAGATAAGTTTATCTAGTTTGTTTATTTATTGTATTTATAGAGTTCGAGTTGGGTTAGGACTAGAATAGGTTTAGTATAAATAGATGGTTAGGGTCATTGTAATTAGTGTGCTTTTCATTGATAAATTTATAAAAGAGTCGAACCAGTTCGTTCATCCGGTGTTTGTGTATTCGATCAAGGGCCTGATTTCCAACAATTGGTATCAGAGCTTGGCGGTTTTGAGAGTCGTTTTCGAGAAGGGGGAGCACCCCTAGCGAGGTGCAACAGCGTTATGGCGGTAGTTAGCGGCTGTACAGGTGGTGTTATAGTCGCTGAATTAGCGCAGAAACGATCGACATACTTTTGAATGGCAATAGACGGTGCAAAAGGCAGCGAAGGTGGTGAAGATTGTTTTGTTTGTTCCGCATGGTGGGATCTGGATGAAGTAAAAGAATTATGTGGATGAAGGTCACATGGGATTTTTTTGATAAGAGAATTCCATGGATGAAAGCCACGTGGGATTATTATTTTTTGTTAAATAAATTACATACATGGAACGGAACAAAGTCGTCGACCTGTGAGGTGCTGTTCGGGACTGTTTAACAGCGGAAGACGAAGACGTTATGGTGTTCGGGTCTACCGTTGTTTCGGGTAAGAACCGGTTGGGATGACGGGGGTGACCGTGATGAACATCGGTGTTAGCAAGTAGGCTGGTGAAAGAAAGTCAAAAAATAGAGGTGAGTCGGTGACGGCAAGAAAGTAGGTTATTTGTGATCAAATAACATGAAGAAAAGGAGAGCAGGCCAGGACAAAGGGAAAAAAAAAACAATTAATTGGGTGGCGGCTGAGATTATCAAAGGAATCAGCCAAGCAAGGATTATATTTTTAAGCAAGCAAGCACATACCTCAATTCTCTCACCAAGATTATAAGCACAAGGTTTTTTTTCTGTTTGTTTTGTTTTTGGGGAATTCAAACAACAGGTTGTTTCTTTTAAACAAAATAAACAAAGCCACAACAAGCAGCAAAGTTAATTTTTCGCAAGTGATAGCAAGCAAGATTGAGCAGAAAGTGTCAACACGTTAGCAAGTTTGAACCTTATGGTTCATGTTGAAAGGAAATCCAATTTGGATTAAGCAAGAAAGAAAGAAGAGGCGCCACAAGAAAGTGAAGAAAAAAAGAGGCCGGCGTCGCTTCGGAAGAAAGTAAGATGGCCTCGTAAGAAAGAAAGAACGATGGTGTTGCAAGAAAGTAAGAAAGTAGCAAGCCACAAGAAAGAAAGAACGGGAGTCGATCAGAAAGAAGAAAGATAATTGATAACCGAAAGAAAGAAAGAAGCGGACTTGTGTGGTTCGTAAAGAACGAGAAAGACCGAACCGTATGGTTCAAATAGCAAGTTAGAAAGAAAGTTGATTCGAAGCAAGCAAGAACAACTTCGAATCAAGCAAGAAAGCACGTTTTAGAAAGAAAACCGTTTCCAGCTAAAGCAAGAAAAGAATGAAAGAACACAAGCAAGCAAGAACGAATTAGCAAGTATAGCAAGAACCGAGAAGACGTTGGACGTGACCGAGTGAAGGTCGGGTGCCGGGTAGAAGTCGAGATGGTTCGAGAGGAAACGTGATTCGGGTGTCATAAATGAGCGGTGTGAACAATTCAAGATTAAGGGGGAGAATGAAGACGTTAATCTTGAATTAAAGAGATAAGGATAAAGACGGGTTATAGATAATTGTGTTGAATTATTTATAGAGTCTTTATAGGGATAATTGTTAGTTCGAATTAGATAAGTTTATCTAGTTTGTTTATTTATTGTATTTATAGAGTTCGAGTTGGGTTAGGACTAGAATAGGTTTAGTATAAATAGATGGTTAGGGTCATTGTAATTAGTGTGCTTTTCATTGATAAATTTATAAAAGAGTCGAACCAGTTCGTTCATCCGGTGTTTGTGTATTCGATCAAGGGCCTGATTTCCAACACTCTCTCCTACCTTCTTCGGTGTCTCCCCCCGACCCACCTCCCCGATTTGGGTCACCGCAGGGATGGCGGCGGTGTTCCCGCTGGGGGAATGGGGTCACCGAGGCCACTCCCCGCTGGTGCCCCGGATACCCTAAAAAGACTAGAAGCACAAGTACGAAAACAGACATGATGTGATTTAACACTTCAACAATTACGAAGATAGACATTTTTAATAGCAAGTGGAGTTGCTACTTGAAAAGGTTAAATGGTTCGGTCTGATCTTTGTTTTCAAGTTTACCTTCAAACATGGCAACATGTAACTGGCTTTCTCTGAAGCTGCATCAACCCGATTCTCGATTTGTTCATCTACATTGTAAACTTTCAGAAGTTCCCTAGTACGAGCATCCCTGTAGTTGCAATAACCAATTTTTAGCATACTTATTTTTATTGGCATTTTGATATGTATTTTTTTGTGTGGTTGATACATGTGTATATTAATCGCCATTATTTGTTTAAATTACGATGTACTTTTGCTTTGTTTGGGTTCGATGTTCAGATCTAAGCTGCAGCTACAACGAATCGAACACATGTAGATATTATTTTAGTTAATGTTACGACTATTTTTTGGTTTTCTTTATCTTTTGTCATATCGTATGATTCACCGCGTCCCCACCGTAACACTGTTTAGATTAAAGCATGCATGGTCTATATTATAACCGTTTAATACATCATGTAACAAATTTAATTCTCTTTTTTCATTCAACATATTATAGTTTAAGCTAATTTTTAACTCTAGAAATATTTACTTAACCGTATTACTTTCTTATTTTTATTATCGTTTAGAATAAACGCTAAATTAGATAATATAAATCCATCAATGCCCCAAATCTATATCTATATATATAATAAACAAATAAAGTGTGGGACACGTGTCCCTATATGGTGCAATCATTTGTGATTTTTGGCGGGAAACAATGGGAAACATGTTAATTTTACACGGGATCCGATTGTGATATCCATACCCGCTAATTTTGACCCGACTATATATTGGTTCTAAAATACCTCAATCACTCATTCACCAAACCCTAATACGCCGTTCAATCTCTCTGCCGATTCTCCCCTGCCTTCGATGCACAACCTCTAGAAGGCAAACCCTAGAGGTTATCCACAACTGTGATCAACATAATTGTCCAGTTCACCACATAGTCGTTGCCATCGACATGGAAATCGACGCACAGATCAAAAACCCTAAAAGCTCCCACGTTCTTCTTCAATCGCATGACAAAGGATTCCAAAATCAAACCGATTCACTTCCAGGTATGTCGATTCTGTATGTTCATCGCTTAGGGTTTTAAAAATGTTCTTTTGGTTTCAGATTTCTAAGAACTCCATGATTTCCGATCATACGACATGAAATTGCGATTCATGTTTCAATTATGTGAGATGAACACCGGAGACAGTGCCAGAATACTCACTGTTTTGATTCGGTTAGTTTTTTTTTTTTTTTTTTTTGGTGAGTTAGGTTTTGGGAGTACATTGATTAGGTTATTGTTAATCGTTTTGTTACGAATTTTTGTGAATTGGTTTTTTTGGTTGGTTAATTGAAGGTGTCCAGTTTAAATGAGCATTTGTTTGGAGACAATGCAGCCAGACGTCATCAAAGCCAAAGCAGTAGCCGTAAAGGTATTGTGAATTCCACTGCTATTTACTTTTAATTTGTGTGTTTTGTTTTTTTTAATATAAGTAATTTAGGGTCACTGCTCTCTAATTGGAATGTGTTCTTGTGGATATTGCTACCTGTTTAATTTTATGTGATTGAATTATAATGTTATGTTGTATTATCCTTTACAAGAAGGGAACTTGCTGAAGTGGTTTGGTAACAACAGAGGTGATTTCAATGTGCAGGTTAGGTGTATAAACACATAGACATGATCATCGTATTTTTGTTCGACATGGTATAGTTAAGTAGTTAACCCGAGATTGTTTTGGTTGACAGATGGCAATCGAAGTTGAGTTCAGTGGCTCTACGATTCGGGTTAATTGGTAACTTGTGCCTAGCATTTTTGTTCTTCCCAGTGACTCGAGGATCGTCTATATAGTCGCTGTTCGGGCTAACTTCTGAGGCCAGCATCAAGTATCACATATGGATAGGCAATATTGTTATGACCCTCTTCACTTCTCATGGTGTTTGTTACATTATTTATTGGATAGTCACCAAGTAGACATCAGAGGTGCCATATATTGTTACATTATTAATATTAATTTATATATTGCTTACAAACTTTATGTTACATTATTAATATTAATTGATATATTGCTTAAAAACTTTATGGCTCAGAAGGCTTGAAAATATTCCAACGGTGAATTCAGAAAATGAAGATAAAGCTCATAATTGTTAGAATATTTTCCACTTCAAAAGTCAACTTCTGTGATGGTCCAAAATAATTGACTAGCACAAAGTTATGTTACTCTACTATTATTACATGATTATATTAATTATATCATTGAATAGTGTAATATGATGTTTAACTTAGATGTGTCAAATGGGTTGGCAGGTTGTAAATGGGCTGGTAGTTTGTAATCAAGTCATAAACAGGTTGTTGTTTTTTTTTTCAAAAAGGATGAACCATGGCAAGCCTCTTGGTGCAGGTTAGTCTTTTGACTCGCTTGGCAATACGTTTTTAAAATGCGTTGACATCGACTTAGTTTCAAATTTGTGCCATGCTAAAGGAGCTATTGTTTTCAATGATGCAACAGTTCCCACACGTCTAAACGACCTTGCAACTTTAGTTGTCGGGACACACGTACCAAAGTTTCGCAACCTTCATCGCCAACACAGGATTTGAAGCCACTGATAACAGTACCATAGCATCAACGACAGTGATTTACAAAAGGTGTTGTGACCCGTTTTCAACCTGAATCCATATTGGCCCTTAATGATCCACAGTTAGTTGTTATCGCATATTTCTCGAGCTAAGCTGACCTTTAAACATATCGGGGTTTTCGTCAACCAAAAAACTTTAGCATTTAGTGGTAGCGCGTGGCTACGGTTGTGAGGTGGCTGAATCGGGTGGTGATCGGCGGCTGATTAATAGCCGTTGTCACGGCCCCCGACCCGGTTTGACCCGTTTCAGGAGCCGCGGGACAGAAATCCCGTGGTATTTATTTAATTGAGTTTAACAGCGGAAGTTTATCATCAGGATCTTTTTAAAACTGATATATTTCCCGATTATTTTATTTCACAACGCGGGATAAAACCCCGGTAATTTACAATCATTTGATTTCACGAAGAAATCTTTTATTTTACAAAACATGTTTCTTTATTTTATACTGAGCCACTTCCTTTAAGCTTGTAGTGCTATATGGCACTTTTCCTGTATCATAACAGATCACCTGAAACATGTTTGAAAAAGGTTTTGTCAGCGGGAAATACTGAGTGAATCATTCTATTTACATAAAATGATGCATAGTTGTTAATTACAGCATAAGAGCGATTACAATGGCTTCTATCTTATTTTTTTATCTGGCGTCCTGTCACAATGGTGACATGTCACAATGGTGACGATGGTCATACCACTATTAGATCAATGAACCTAAATAGTGATGATTATCCCTAGTAGGTCAATGAACCTAACTGGGAGAAAATTAGTAATGTGCACAATACCCCACTAGCCAGTGATTCAAGATATCCACGACTTAGTCCCTGTAATTATAACTTTTGAAAATAATTTGAGGTATTGTAAAATAGTTGATAAAAAGAGAATGACTCACATTGCAAATTTATACGGGCAGAGTTTAGCCTACTGATTAGCCTTTTTAACCTAAATTTAATAACAGGCACACAATTCGGGGTTAGTAATCAATACAGCATTTACGATAACTCACGAGATCAACCCTCACAACGAATGACAAAGTGCTATGCTTAAACATCCATCGAATTAACGACTAATGACAAAGCATCACCCTAATGTGGGCAGCACTTAAACATCCATTGAGTACATTGATCGATCGGATGATGAATCATAATAGCGATCGAGTTAATACCCTGATTACGGCGTCGATTAGTGATCCGTGTGTGTTAATTGTGGTAAACAGAGCATAACTCAGTGTATATTTCGAATTTCTTCGTCTAACGAACAACAGAATGCAAGTGCCAGGCCCTTCTATTTATACCCAAAATTTGCACCTCCCGCTAGTCGCGGAAGAATCCGTGGCACGTGCCGCGTGTCGCCTGGGATGACATTTCTAGAATAGAGTAGGCACGTGTCCCAGTAGCTTGGCTGAGTTGGTGAAATTGGAAAACTCGAATTTGACAGCACATAATTTAGATAATCGCGACTAGGGTTTACCCCCCCTGAGTTTTAGGGGCCCTGATTCTAATTCCGATTGTTCTGAAAATTTTAGGGTTTGTTCAGAATCACTTGGGTTTCTCAATTAGGGTTTCCTATTGGTCAATTTAAAATAATAATTAGTACTTTTGATACGAGTTGTTACATTCTCCCTACCTTAATAAAAATCTCGTCCTCGAGATTTACTGGAATAATTGAGGATACTTTCGCTTCTTTTCTGATTCCAGTTCCCAAGTGTATTATGGTCCTATCTTTGAATCCCACTTTACTTGAACTAACACTAATCGTTTGTATTTTGAGAAATTTGATCTTTCTATCTTCTCTCTAAAGAGGTTTCTCTATAAATTTTAATTTTTCGTTTACCTTTATATCTTGGAGAGGTACTACCAAAGATTCGTCAGATAGACATTTCTTGAGATTGGATACATGAAATATATCATGTATTCCAGCTAACTCTCCTGGTAATTGTAAATGATAAGCAACTGGTCCTATACGTTGGATCACTGAAAATGATCCTACATACCTTGGACTTAGCTTTCCTTTCTTACCGAATTTAACAACTCCTTTCCAAGGAGATACTTTAAATAGCGTTTTGTCTTCAACTTGAAACTCCAACGGCTTTCGTCTATTATCTGTATAAATCTTCTGACGATCTCTAGCCGTCTTTAGCCTTTTCTTCGTGATACTGAATATCACAGTCATAGTCACTTAGAATTTTCATCCATCTCCTTTGCCTCATGTTTAATTCTTTTTTGCCCAAATATATATATATCTTAAATTCTTATGATTCGTATAGACAGTAAACTTACTTCCATACAGATAATGTTTCCAAATCTTAATGGCAAAATTATGGCTCCTAATTCTAAGTCATGAGTGATATAGTTCTCTTCGTGCTTTTTCAATTGCCTTGATGCATACGCAATTACCTTTTTGCGTTGCATTAACACACATCCAAATCCTAGCTTTGAAGCATCACCTTATACTTTAAAATCTTCTGTTTCTTCTGGTAAGGCTATGATTAGAGCATTGGTTAATTTCTGTTTCAAGATCCTAAAGGCTTCTTCTTGTTTAAATCCCCATTCAAACTTAACTGTTTTACAGATTAGCTTAGTTAATGGTATAGCTATCTTGGAAAAATAAACCGTCTATAGTATCCGGCTAAACCTACAAAAACTCCTAATTTCCATTGCGGATTGTGGAATCTTCCATTTGGTAATTGCTGATATCTTATCAGGATCTACGTGAATACCTTCATGATTCACCATATAACCTAGAAATTGCACTTCTGGCAGCCAAAATTCACACTTCGAGAATTTGGCTTAAAGCTTCTCTTTTCTTAACAAAGTTAAGAGTGCATGCAAGTGCTGACAATGTTCTTCCTGAATTTTGGAATAAATAAGTATATCGTTGATGAAGACAATTACAAATTTATCCAAATATGGTTTACAGTATCCTATTTATCATGTCCATGAATGCTGCAGGTGCATTCTTTAATCCGAAGGGCATGATTGTAAACTCGTAATGACCATACCTAGTCCTGTAAGCAGTTTTAGGTATGTCTTCCTCTTGTACTTTCAATTGATGATATCCGGAACGTAAGTTGATCTTAGAAAAATATCTAGCTCCTTGAAGTTTGATCGAAAAGATTATCAATCCTAGGTAATGGGTATCGATTCTTAATTATAACCTTATTCAATTCTCTATAATCAATACACATTTTCATCGAACCATCCCTTTTTCTTAATAAACAACACTGGTGCTCCCCAAGGGGATGAACTAGGTTGTATGAAACCTTTACTTAGTAATTCATCTAATTGCTTTTTCAGTTTTACTATTTCTGTGGGTGCTAACCGATAAGGTGCCTTGACTTATCGGTATAATTCCTGGAATCAGATGAATCCTAGACTCTACCTCCTTATCTGATAGTAATCCTGATAATTCTTCTGAGAATACATCTGGGTATTCTGAAACTACAGAAATTCCTTAAGTTCTTTATCTTTAGTATTAATGATTACTGAAATCATATATACTATTCCTTGCTTTCGTTCATAATTAGCAACTTTCATTAGATATGAACTTTATGAGTTTACATGGCTTATCTCCTGTAATCATTATTACTTCTCCAGTGGTTGCACAAATTTCTATGGAATTCTTATCACAGATAATTCGAGCATGGTTGTTTATTAACCAATCCATTTTGAATTCAACTAATTTCATAGATAATAGGGTTGTAGAAAATTTATGACTTAAAAGTTCTATTTCTACATTTTTCAGAACTTTATTTATTTTAACTGAATTCCCATCTGCCATTTCTACTGTAGAAATTTGCCTAATGCTGGTTAAAGGTAAATTAAGAGTTTGGCAGAATGAAGTATTTATAAAACTTTGGTTTGCACCAGAGTTAAATAATACTTTTGTGTAAACGTTGTGAACTAAGAACGTACCGGCTATCACATCTGGAATAAGTTCTGCTTCCTTAGCAGTCAGTTGGAAGGCTCTTACATTCCTTTTTGCTCCTTCTGCAGGTTTAGCTTTATGGTCAGATGGTTTGTTCAGTTTTGGACAATCTGGCCTAAGATGTCCAGCTTCTCCACAGTTATAGCAGACTGAAAATTTCTTCCTCCTGCAGTCTTCTTCTTGATGCCCCGGAATTTTGCAAAAATTGCAATATCCTTTGCATCTTCCAAAATGCTTCCTTTTGCAAGAATTGCAAAATGGACTAGTGGAAGATTGCCCATTCCCTCCTTTCTTGAAATTGTTATGGTTACCCGGACGGAATCCTTGGGTAATCTTTTGGGCTACTTCCTTCCTTCTATTTTCTTCTCTTGTCCGTACTAGTTCGTCAGTCAGAGTATTGGCTAAATCTACTGCATCATCAATCGTGCGAGGTTTCGCAGCCTTGACGATATTACGGATTTCGGCAATCAATCCCCAAATATAACGAGAAATAAGTACCGGTTCTGGCGAAGCCAGGGTTGGTACCACTCGAGCATACTCGAAGAATGTCGAAGTATACCCTCGACAATCTACATCCACCATCCGGTGGGTTAGAAACTTATTTGTCATTTGTTCCTTTTCATACTCGGAACAGAATTTTCTTTCTACAAAGCTCTTAAATTCTTCCCAGTTCATAGCATACGCCATCCTTCTTCCTTTTGCTTGTAATACCGTATTCCACCATTCTAGCGCCCCTTCTTTGAAAAGATTTGACGCATACATGACCTGATCATCCTGAGCACATTTACTTATGGCAATTACTGCCTCGGTTTTCTCTAACCAACGCAGTGCCGCAGTTGCTCCTTCATTGCCTGCAAACTCAGTGGGTTTACAAGCAAGAAATTCTTTGTAAGTGCAACCAGGCGTTGCAGCTTTCATTTTTTTAGGGGGAGGAGCTTGCCGTGGTTCATTATCATGATTAACATGATTACCGCCTCCATTTATGCTATTACTGAAGTTATCTTCAGAAATGCGTTTGCTAGGAACGATTTGTTGCGGTTCGATTGGATTTTTAATAGCAGCAACAATTGCTGGAATAGCGTTGGCTATCCCTTGAGTAACTATTGCTGGAATAGCGTTGGCTATCCCTTGAGCAACGATATTTTCTATATCCTGCCTAGTCATATATTGATCCCCCGGTTGTTGCTCAGATTGATTAATCTCATTAACTGGTTCATTATTCGCGTTTTCCATCTGATATCTAATTTATTGATAAATAATTAGCATAAAAGAAATAATCCAATGTCACAATTAATTGCACATAATCACATAAACGAATATATAAAAAAAATTTATTTGTTGTATATATTATAGCATGCTTCTATATACAACCGTTTTATTATTTATTTTACAAATACTGATTTTACTATTACTATTACACCACCACAGTTCCATAAATTCCCTATTCTTTGTCAGATGATATTCTAGTAACGGCGTTCCCTCTCATCGTATTTCCAGGAGATCTATCCCCTAATCTCTTGGATCCTATTCCCAGTATCCATTAGTTCTTCACCAAAGTGGCGGAGTTCAACCATATTCTCGTTACTCATTGGGAAATTTGGTAAAGGTTCTGGATTAATTTGAGGAAAAAGCTTATAGGGATTGTTTTGGAGTTGTATTTCATTAGTCAACCATTCGTCTATTTGCGAGTGGATTGAAGGGTTTGGAATAGCTGGTTCTAAGTTCATTGGTAGTTGTGTTTCAAGAGAGTGAATAAAAACATTTTCATTAACAGGCTTAGTAGTATTATAGCTTGCCATTATAAAATCTAGCTCTTCCTGAGATGGTAACCCCTCAATTTGTCTAGAGCTTTCCCCAATTTCCATTTTCTTAGGCTTGGGTTTCTTGAGAGATAAAACGTTGAATTCTATAGGTTCTTCTATATCTGGTATATACCTATCGAAATCTCTGGAAACCTCTATTCTTACCGGATAAAGATTTAAATTCTGGAGGGCGTCAGACAAGTCACTCATGCTGTTATGCAAAATACACACAATTACTAAGTTAAAAATTATATCAAATTTCATAGAAAACCTTTAAATATTATTTCATATTGGGTAACTATGAAACAACCGAATATGAAAACATACTAGGTTTTATTTATGAATTTATTTATTTACTGAATAAGGTTTCTAAACTGTAAATAAATAAAGGTGCTAAACTTTGAGTTAGAATATTTAAAGATTTGTATTTATTGCTACAGTGGTTAACATATAAAGATTTGCCCATACTGTACAAAATTAGTCAGATAATAAAACACATAATCACAAAATAGCAATTAATAAAAATTATTAAGTATTTCTAAATACTTAATTGGCTTAAATCAGTGGCTCGATAAGTGGCTCTGATACCACCTTTTTCTGTCACGGCCCCCGACCCGGTTTGACCCGTTTCAGGAGCCGCGGGACAGAAATCCCGTGGTATTTATTTAATTGAGTTTAACAGCGGAAGTTTATCATCAGGATCTTTTTAAAACTGATATATTTCCCGATTATTTTATTTCACAACGCGGGATAAAACCCCGGTAATTTACAATCATTTGATTTCACGAAGAAATCTTTTATTTTACAAAACATGTTTCTTTATTTTATACTGAGCCACTTCCTTTAAGCTTGTAGTGCTATATGGCACTTTTCCTGTATCATAACAGATCACCTGAAACATGTTTGAAAAATGTTTTGTCAGCGGGAAATACTGAGTGAATCATTCTATTTACATAAAATGATGCATAGTTGTTAATTACAGCATAAGAGCGATTACAATGGCTTATATCTTATTTTTTTATCTGGCGTCCTGTCACAATGGTGACATGTCACAATGGTGACGATGGTCATACCACTATTAGATCAATGAACCTAAATAGTGATGATTATCCCTAGTAGGTCAATGAACCTAACTGGGAGAAAATTAGTAATGTGCACAATACCCCACTACACTACTACAAAAACAGGTATTTGCTACGGTCAAATCCGTAGCAAATCCGTAGCTAACACCCATTTTGCTACGGATTTGCCACGGATTTGGTCCGTAGCTACAAGTCTCGTCGCGAATTTATTTGCTACGAACTTTGCTACGGAAAATTATATTTGCGACGGGTTTAGCTACAAAAAGTGACGTCGCTATTTTAGCTACAGATTCGCTACGAAAAAGTTTGCTATGGTTTTTTTGCTACGAAACTTTGCTACCATTTTTTTGCTACAGATTATTAGCTACGGAGTCTTTTTGCTATGGATTTTAGCTACGGTTTTTTAGTTACGGAACTTTGCTACCATTTTTTGGCTATGGATTATTAGCTACGGAGGATTTTTCGCTATGGATGCTAGCTACGCTTTATCGATGACAATTTGCTACGACTTTGCTACTATTTTTGCCACGGATTTGTTGCAATTTGGCTATGAAATTTGCTACATATATGCTAGGGATTGGCTACGGAAATTTGCTATCTTTTGCTACTCATTTTGTTACCGAATTTAGCTACGAATTTCATTTCAATTTTGCTATGAGTATAGCTATGGGCTTTGCAAGGTTTTTGAAGCAGATTTAGCTACACATCTAGTCTTAAATTTTCCAAGCATTTTCGTTTTTTATATTGTATACTACTTTTTGCCACTAAACATTATAATCAAATCTCAATAAACAAAAAAACTATACCAAAGATAAAAACTCAAAACCAAATAGAAAAATAACTCAAAGTTTCAAACATAACCAAAGTAACATGATAAAGATCCAAGTTATCCCAAGTCCCAACGCAACAATAAAGATCTAAATTAACCCAAAGCAACGATAAAGATCCAAAAGAAATACAATAAAGTTCAACATATCTAAGTTGGTGGCGGGTTTTGTGAAAGCAATTGAATTCTCTCGTTCATTTCGGCGTACAACCTCGCACTTTCTTTGATTTTCTCCATCACAGCATGCTTCTCTATCTTATCTTGTTCCAACTCCGCAATTTTTTCCTTCAAACGTTGCACCTATAACGTCCAAAGCAAACATGACCCGTTAAAATCCATTATCACGCCTTATAACATGACACATTATATGAAGTTCATTACATCTAAATGGGGGCTGTTATAGCACATTACAAACAAACCTAACTCAATATAAGCTGATATATATTCACATACATAACCTACTATTAGTCTTTTATCACATAAAAATGTAGTTTTTTTTACTAAAGTATCACTGTTATAGTGTTCACACAACCCAATTGTAGGATGCTATGATTATTTGAAAAGTGTTAAGAGCTTTAGTGGGATTAATCGAGAATATGAAGAAGAGAAAAAGGTATACCGAAACGATTAAGCGAGAGTTCCGTCGCGATCCT
This sequence comes from Helianthus tuberosus, assembly GCA_030545235.1. Lineage (NCBI taxonomy): Eukaryota > Viridiplantae > Streptophyta > Magnoliopsida > Asterales > Asteraceae > Helianthus > Helianthus tuberosus. The sequence continues at coordinate 95,624,849 of CM060447.1, forward strand.
CCGATGACTCCTTCGAACTGTGGTGAATGCCCCGGTGTCGTGCAGTTTGTTCCGGTGACTGGTTGGAGCTCCCACTCCAAAAGTGACCGGACTTGCACCCGAATCGAAACTCGAATCACTTCTGAACTGAACCCGCGTCCCCTCGTTTATTCCAAACGCCAATTACCCACTAAGCCACAACCACAGATATGAAATCTCTTGATTTTTATTTCATAAACACACCGGTTAATGGTATCATCATCTTTATCAATAATAAAAGAGCCAACTCAACTTAGTGATATGGTTTCTCAAAACTCAACTGTAAGTTATAACTATTTGCACCTGTTAAGTGTTTCAGTGGGGTTGAACAAAAGAAGGAATATACAAGTATACAACTCTCAGAGGAAAAAACAAAAAAAAAAGAACCAGGGGATCTCCGGGTCGAACCCGTAACTTCCCTGTTTAATCGAATTATAACCACTACTACACAATATGTTTAGTAAAGGTTTTTAATTTCTATTTCATTTGAAAGCATGTCATATAGTTCATCTCTTCGCTAGTAAAAAAAAATTTAGACATCACTGTTATAGTGTTCTCATAACTCAATTGTAGGATGCTATGATTATTTGAAAAGTGTTAAGAGTTTTAGTGGGATTAATCGAGAATATGAAGAAGAGAAAAAGGTATACCGAAACGATTAAGCGAGAGTTCCGTCGCGATCCTCCAATGACTCCTTCGAACTGTGGTGAATGCCCCGGTGTCGTGCGGTTTGTTCCACTGCCCCTGTCTTCTGTCGGACCACCACAGCCGCCGTCGCTGGTATTCCGGTTGCCGTGGCCATCAACATCGACGTCAGTCATCATCATCACTTCCGTCGCTGGTATTTCCGGTTGCCGTGGCCATCAACATCGACGTCAGTCATCATCATCACTTCCGTCATCATCATCATCATTTCCGGTTGCCCCGGTGTCGTGCAGTTTGTTCCACTGCCCCTGTCTCCTTCGAACTGTGGTCGGCCGTTCGTTTAAGAGAGAGAGAGAGATAAGTGAGAGTGGAGAGAGAGTAAGAGCTGCTTGTTTCGGGTGTGTGTGGTGTCGGCCAGAGTCTGTTTAACCGAGGGAGAGAGGAGACGAGCGAAAGTGAGGGGGTGTTGTAGGGAAGGAGGCGAGGGTTCAGGGGTGTTTACAATCGATTATGATTTTGAGAAAGAGAGGGAATTCTAAAATTTCAATGGTGAATTCTAAGAAAGAGAGGGAAATCTAAAATTTGGAATTTAGGGAGGGAAATCTAAATAAAAATAATTATTAAATAACCTAATCATAAAAAATTAATTAATTAAATAAATATGTCTCCGTAATCAGATATTTTTTTAAACCATCTTAGTAAAAATCTATTATATAAACACTAAATACTTATTCATTAAAACATTGTTTAAATTCTATTATATATAAATACTAGGTTAGAACTCGGTGTATTACACGGGCTGTATAAATATAACTTTATATACTAAATAATAAAAAAAAATTAGCTTGATGTACTATCTACTTTTTTATAATGTAATCGTTTAACACACACAATCGCTAATACATGTTTTTAAAAAATTAGCTTGATGTACTATCTACTTTTTTATAACATTTTACTCTATTTTTTTAAATTTATTATAAGTTAGAAACTTGTGTATTACACAAGTTATAACATTTTATTTTGTTCTTTTATTTACTAATAGGTTAGAAACTTATGTGTTACATGTGATTGATGCACGAGATGAAGAGTTGGAGGACCTTTTGGATGATTCGCCATTGGTAGCGAGACTAACTCGTCTTCCAAAAGGTCAAGGGTCTCGACCCAAGCCCAATCTGATGCACGAGATGAAGAGTTGGAGGACCTTTTGGATGATTCGCCAAGCCCAAACCGGTCTGAGTATGGAAGAAATGCCTCAAGAAGGCGTGCTAAAAAATCTAGATCTGAAACGGCATCGCCTTCAGCTGGGAGTTCTGGCTCGCGTAGGGGAATATACAGCGAGCAGTTGGATGACATTTCATGCAAGATGGATACATTCAAAGTATTCCAACAACAATGACCCAATTTTGACCATAAGTAAAACTAATTGACGATAAACGATCCTAACTAACAATAAATGGCTCTAATTGACTATCAATGACTCTGATTGACCATCATTTAACCTAAGTGACCATCATTAACCCTAATCCAATAACATTTGCCTTCAATGGCTAACAATTGCCCTCATTCCTCGTAGTTGTCTCTAATTAACATTTTTTACCAATATTGGCCATACTTAACCATCATTGGCTAATATTTCCATAATTGATCATGAATGATCATAACTAACAATCAATTAGCCTATATGGATATCATTTATCATAAAGCTAAAGGGTGTGGGGTCATGATTGGGACATGATTCGCCACCTAGGAACATGAATGAAAGGGTACACCATCCCAAGCTTGATCCACCATGGTTTCTTTTCTTTTTCTTTTTTTTTTTTTGAACGACAAATTTGGATCACTGACGGACCACTGGAGTATCATCGTGCCACCAGCGGAACCACCCGATCATATCCATCTCCACTAGGCATAATGCCTATACACCAATTAAGGAGGAAAACCAATAAAATGGGAAAAACCCCCTTGTGGTTGTGGGAATCGAACCCAGGACCTATTGATAGTGGTTATCCCATCACCAGAACTATGGTTTGCATGGATTAAACCATGGTCCTCCTTTCCATTTTCCAAGAAATAATTTCCTTTTTCTTAAGACAAAGATAAATTAAAATAAATAAGGGGCTAGTGGTCATGACCACACCCTTAGGGTAGTGGTTTTGGATGGTGGATTAGAGATTAGTGACATGACACTCACATAGAGGGTCATGGTGATCATGAGGGTCATGACCACACCCTATAGCTTAAGTGACTACTAATGACCATCATCAACCTTAATTGACCATTAGGTAGTGTTTGGTATGAAGGAATGAGAGGTGGAATGGAATGAATGATTACGAGGGAATGAAGAAAAGGGTGTTTGGTTGGTCAATGGAATGGAATCACCCATTCCAAAAGGCATTCCATTCCCTCAAAATCATTCCTTCCACCCACCATGTTTTTTTTCCATTCCATCCCTCCTTGCACCATTCATCAACAACACCAAAACCCACCACCTTTGCCACAACCCACCACCACCACCCACCACCGACGCCATCGCCGCCACCCGCCACCACCTCACCCTGACAGCCACCGTTATCAGCACAACCGCGACCACCCGCCAACGCCACTCGCTGCCGCCGCCCACCACCATCGTCGACGTCACTACCACAGCCACCACCACCGCCATCACCAACCGCCGCCGCCGCCCACTGCCACCTCTGTTGCCACCCACCACCAACGGCCACCTTGCCGCCACCACCACTCGTCGCCGCCACCACCACTCGTCGCCGCCACCACCACCCATCGCCGCCGCCGCTGCCACCCACCACCGCCACCTATAACCACCCACAATCACTACCACCGACCACCACCACCACTCACTGCTGATTTTATTACTCCGATTTTCTTGCCTACCGAACAATATACAATAATAATTCATTCCATTCACACATGGTAACCAAACAAGACATGGAATGGTAATGATCCACTGCATTCCCTCGTCCATTCCATTACCTCGTTCATTCCATTCCTTCGTCCATTCCATTACCCCATACCAAACAGACCCTTAATGATTTTAATTGATCATCATTAATGTTATTGACCGCCAATGACCATACATGACTATTGACTCTAATATATTCCCTTAAAGTTGGAAAATATGTGTCGATTATTAGAGACTGAAAATCAATCCCAAATTTGTTTATGTACAATACACTTCGAAGGCAATCGCTAATTCGATCTGTTTTAGAAATATTAATAACTGATTTTTAGACTCTAATATGTTACCTATTTACTAGAGACTACAAAGAGTAACTAACGTAAGTCATAATTAAATGAAGTGCCTAGTATCTTTTGTAACTGATAATTCAGTACTAGAAATATTAAGAACCGAGTTTTAGTCTCTAATATGTTCTCTTAATATTAGAGACTGAATATTAGTGACCAATAAAATGGCGCCATTTTTATTAATGGGGGCAGTTATCTAGGACTGAATTTCAAAGCACCCGAAAATATATGTAGGAGAATGATCCGTTAGGAACCACCCTTTATTGCGATAACAATGTGAACACAACCAAAAAGGGTGGTTTCTAACGGATCATTCTCCTATATATATATCTATTACTATATATTAAGGATATAAGAGAGAGAATGTCAGGTTGTTGAAAATTTAAGAATTGTATAACTTTTTATGCATAACTTACAACCCATCAAAGCTTATAGACCTAAAATGGTTAAATGAGCGGGATTTGAAAACTCAAAATCAAAATCAGGCCATCCTTTTTGTTTAGATGAGCGGGACTTGAAAACTCAAATTCAAAATCAGGCCATCCTTTTTGTTTAGATGAGCGGGACTTGAAAACTCAAATTCAAAATCAGGCCATCCTTTCTAAAATCTGACATTATTTGGTGAAATTCAATTTCAAACTCAAAGAAATCTTAATTGTTTTTTACGCGTCTTTTTTATTGTTTTTTAAATATTTATTTTGTTAGTTTGCTATGGATTTTGCTACCACTATTATTAATTAAATTTTTTTTTTTTTGCAACGTATTTTGCTATGGATGTTGCAATGGATATTAGTAAATTTAGTATCGGCAATCGTATTTGCGCGTTCGCTCGCCAATCACGATCAAAGTCGCTACAAATTACGTCGGAAATCGATATTTGACGCGCATTTTTGTCGGTTGCGTTAAAACCGTGTGAACTGTGTCGTTTGTTGTTTTTAAATCCGTTTCTCGATCCGTTTTCAACTGCAAACATTAAAATTCTAAAGCGAAACTAAATATATCAAAATATTTCAGTTTTTTTTTAGTTAATACACGTGTCTGATGCTTTCAAGTAGGTTTCAAAGAGTGAGCCTTAATAGTAGGTCATATATAGTTTTAATGGACCATATTGAGCCTTAATGGATTATGATGGGTAATCGTAGTTCGTATATGTCTTAACGGACTATATTAAGCCTTAATGGGCCACAACGGGCACTAGTAGATAATATATGTCTTAGTGGAGCATATTGGGCCTTAATGGATCACAACGGGGCAATAGTAAGTCATATATGTCTTAATGGACCATATTGGGCCTTAATGGATTACTGCGGGTAATATTAGATATTGTACGTCTTAACGTACCATATTGTGCCTTATTAGTTTACTACGGGCAACAGTATATCACATATGTCTCAGTTGACCATATTAGGTCTTATTGGATCACAACGAGCAATAGTATTGTATATCTGCCTTCATGGACCATATTGGGCCTTAATGGATCACTAAAGACAATAGTAGATCATATATGTCTTAATGGACATCATTGAGCCTTAACGGTACACAACGAGTAATAATAGGTCATATTGTCTTAATGGACCATACTTGGCCTTAATGGATCACAACGAGCAATAGTAGGTCATATATGTCTTAATGGACCATATGAGACCTTAATGGGTCAAAACGGGCAATCGTAGGTCATATGTGGCCTTAGTGGATCACAACATCATAACGGGCAATCGTAGTTTACACTATCACGGGGCGCCAGATTAATCAACAAAGGGTTAGTTCAACTGAACTCTTTCACCTGCATAGTTCAACAAAGGCTACGGATTTTGCTACCGGTTTTGCTACGTTATATGATTTATATTAATTTCATCAATTTTGCTACGGATTTGCTATGAGTTTTGCTACCAAATTCATTTGCGACGGAATTTCGTAGCTAATTCGTCGTAGCAAATTATGCTCGTAGCTAATCCGTAGCAAACTCGTAGCAAAATTTTCGTGGTTTTGCTACGGATTTTGCTACCGGTTTTGCTACGTTATTTGATTTATATTAATTTCATCAATTTTGCTACGGATTTGCTATGAGTTTTGCTACGAAATTCATTTGCGACGGAATTTCGTAGCTAATTCGTAGCTAATTCGTAGCAAAATATGCTCGTAGCTAATCCGTAGCAAACTCGTAGCAAAATTTGCCACCATTTTTTCCGTAGCAAAATTGCCCACGGATTTGCTACGGATTTTGCTACCGGTTTTGCTACGTTATTTGATTTATATTAATTTTGTCACTTTTGCTACGGATTTGCTACGAGTTTTGCTACGAAATTCATTTGCGACGGAAGTTCGTAGCTAACCGGTAGCTAATTCGTAGCAAAATGTGTTCGTAGCTAATCCGTAGCTAAGTCATAGCAAAATCTGCCACCACTTTTTTCCGTAGCAAAACTCCGTAGCTGATGCCTGTTTTTGTAGTAGTGCTAGCCAGTGATTCAAGATATCCACGACTTAGTCCCTGTAATTATAACTTTTGAAAATAATTTGAGGTATTGTAAAATAGTTGATAAAAAGAGAATGACTCACATCGCAAATTTATACGGGCAGAGTTTAGCCTACTGATTAGCCTTTTTAACCTAAATTTAATAACAGGCACACAATTCGGGGTTAGTAATCAATACAGCATTTACGATAACTCACGAGATCAACCCTCACAACGAATGACAAAGTGCTATGCTTAAACATCCATCGAATTAACGACTAATGACAAAGCATCACCCTAATGTGGGCAGCACTTAAACATCCATTGAGTACATTGATCGATCGGACGATGAATCGTAATAGCGATCGAGTTAATACCCTGATTGCGGCGTTGATTAGTGATACGTGTGTGTTAATTGTGGTAAACAGAGCATAACTCAGTGTATATTTCGAATTTCTTCGTCGAACGAACAACAGAATGCAAGTGCCAGGCCCTTCTATTTATACCCAAAATTTGCACCTCCCGCTAGTCGCGGAAGAATCCGTGGCACGTGCCGCGTGTCGCCTGGGATGACATTTCTAGAATAGAGTAGGCACGTGTCCCAGTAGCTTGGCTGAGTTGGTGAAATTGGAAAACTCGAATTTGACAGCACCTAATTTAGATAATCGTGACTAGGGTTTACCCCCCTGAGTTTTAGGGGCCCTGATTCTAATTCCGATTGTTCTGAAAATTTTAGGGTTTGTTTAGAATCACTTGGGTTTCTCAATTAGGGTTTCCTATTGGTCAATTTAAAATAATAATTAGTACTTTTGATACGAGTTGTTACAGCCGTGAATGGTGATATATAGCTGCCATTATGGTCAGTTTTGGGCTGAAGCCGTGAACACATTTCGCTTAACGGGTCGTGCCTTGACCAGGTGAGCGGTTTAATATGTTTGATTTTTAAAATTTTTAAAAATATGTTGTGTCATAAGTTAAATTGTTATGGTATAATACGTCAAATTTTGAAAGATTAAAAAGCAATGAGCATCATGTTTTTATTTTTAACGTAAGTATTTTACATAGATCTCTACTCTTTGTTGTAAATTTGTAATTTTAGTGTATTAAAATGCAAAACATGGCAGGTTCATGTGCGGACACAAGTGAGAAAGATGCAATATTTAACTATTGGAGGAAGTATCTACCCACTCAGTAGGTAATGCAAGTATATTTTACATGACCTGTTTAATTACTCGCGTCGAAAAAACTTAACCCTAACCCATGACCCACATAACCAGTCTAGATGTGTCAAATAGGTTTGCAGGTACCTTCTTTGCCATCTTACAGTTAACTGATGAGTTTTTTTTTCCTTATGTTTGTAATATCATAGAGTGAATGCCAACAACAAATATGTGAGATTCTGAGAGCAACTCCTAAAGCTTCATCTGCGGATGCTGCTGTTCTAACTGCTAGACTTGCAAACAAGATTCCTTAAAAAGACAAGAGGCAAGCTACTAATGGTTAATCTTCCTTTGTAAATACTATGAGAGAATATTAAATAATATATATTCTCATTTGTGGTTGCAGGGACAAGTCCGAAGATGGCCGTGCATTTGCCGTTCGCTTCATTGATTAGGTTATTGTTAATCGTTTTGTTACGAATTTCTGTGAATTGGTGTTTTTGGTTGGTTAATTGAAGGTGTCCAGTTTAAATGAGCATTTGTTTGGAGACAATGCAGCCAGGCGTCATCAAAGCCAAAGCAGTAGCCGTAAAGGTATTGTGAATTCCACTGCTATTTACTTTTAATTTGTGTGTTCTGTTTTTTTAATATAAGTAATTTAGGGTCACTGCTCTCTAATTGGAATGTGTTCTTGCGGATATTGCTACCTGTTTAATTTTATGTGATTGAATTATAATGTTATGTTGTATTATCCTTTACAAGAAGGGAACTTGCTGAAGTGGTTTGGTAACAACAGAGGTGATTTCAATGTGTAGGTTAGGTGTATAAACACATAGACATGATCATCGTATTTTTGTTCGACATGGTATAGTTAAGTAGTTAACCCGAGATTGTTTTGGTTGACAGATGGCAATCGAAGTTGAGTTCAGTGGCTCTACGATTCAGGTTAAGTGGTAACTTGTGTCTAGCATTTTTGTTCTTCCCAGTGACTCGAGGATCGTCTATATTGTCGCTGTTCGGGCTAACTTCTGAATGGTTCTGTTTTTTGAATGGTTTTGTGTTTCTTTTGTAATCTAACAAGGTTGTAAACGAGCAAACGACAAAGGTCTTTACAAAGGTCCTTCTCGTCAGTATGCCCAGCGGAAGCTTCTAGAAGGGAATCAAGCACAATATGTAAAGGAATCTTCTCATGAAGATGTTTCAAAGAACCCTTCTGTTGGTCAAGGTGCAAGTTATTCTAAACAAAATGAGGCATCAGGGTCAAACTCGTCTTCAGCAAATTCTACTAAAGTTGACAGTCAATCATTTTGGGCTATTGGTACAAAACCATATTCATCTGATCACATATAAAGGTTGTTATCCTTTTATGTAAGATTTTAATCCTTTTTTCTGGTTAATCGATAGACAAGCATGGATTTGATGACTCCGATGAAGAGGGCACTCGCCGTTTCATGGTAAATGTTATCGAGCCACAATTCAATCTTCACTCTGAAGATGCCAATGTAAGTTGTTAAGGTGCTAGAACTGTGTTTCTTTAGCAAACTATATTAATTAATCATTTTTTAATGGTTAAAATATCAAAGATTTAGGGCGTTCATGAATTTTCTCTTTATATATATATATATATATATATATATATCTTTTTACAATATGTTTTATGTCATAATTAAATTGGGTGGGTGTTTTATGCCATAATTATAACTTATAAAGAGAAAATTGACCCTAAATTTTATAATTAAAATGTAGTTGTATTATACTATTATATACATGTGTGTTTTTTGTAGTAAAATTTTAATTTTAATATATTTTTTTGTGAAAAAAAATAAAAAAAATCGGGTTGAACGGGTCGTGTTCAGGCTCATATGTATGACACGATTTTTAGGTTCGGGTCGTGTTTGGCTTCGTCTAAATTTTTCGGGTTCGGGTCGGGTTGAACCTGCTAACTCACAAACACGACCCATTTAGCAACCCTACTCCCGGGTTGGATCTAAAAGCGTTTGGGGCAAAAGCATATAATTTTTTGGGTTTGGATTGGGTCGGGTTGGGTTGGCCCAGTTTCGCCTAGAATTTTTACAAACATGATAACAATAATTATGTTAATTTAATAATGTTCATATTTTTTTATTACAATGATTTTGGGGGGTTTTAGGAACTTTAAATGCTCGCCTACTAGCTTTATTCCTGATTATTAGATGTGGAAAAGTAGGTGGGTAGGTGGGTTGGGTAACGGGTCAAAAAGGGTGAGTTAAAAACATGTAACTTTTGCTTTGTTTGGTAAGGGATGAGTAATGTGCCCATTGTGTTTGGGCCAAAATATGTAATAAGGAAGTATACATATAAAACTTGGGTGATCTAAGGGCAACCTTATATATGTGTGTGTGTTTATAGTTTGATTTGTTCAGCGGTAAAAAGTTATCACAAAATGAAAGTTACCTTTTCTTTTCAAAGTAATCTAAACTTTTTGCCAATTGAGAATCCAATATTTTTTTTTTACTTCATTAACAGTAGAACTCAATGAACTGAAGTTTGTAGTTCTAACTTCATTACATCCCATAGATTATAAATGGCCCACCAGAATAAAAAAAGAAAATCTTTATGGAAAACTTGTGTATGATACACACACTATTTTGTTTATAGTCTTCGTAGTTGATAAATTTCTGTATTGCAGGTTAAACCTTTGAAAGAACTTGCATTCAATTCTCAAAATATAACAGCGACCATGATGTCTCGCCAGTTTCAAGTTATGCTTGATGTTTTGACCAATCTTCTCTTTGCCAGGCTTCCCAAGTAAGAATATACTCATTTATTTTTTAGCACTCTCAATAATGAAGTCTCTATTCCAGTTCACTACATTTAGATGTCTGGCTATCGTATTTGAATGTGAGAAGATGAATTTTTTCATTGTACTTTGGCCATTTGACTGAAGTTTGTAATTCAGGCCTAGGAGAAGTAGTCTTCCGAAATCAGCAGAAGATGATGATGACATTGAGGAAGAAGCAGATGAAGTGGTTCCCGATGGTGTTGAAGAGGTAGAGTTAGAACGAGTCAACCTGGAACTGAAAGAACGCGCCCGGAACTTGCTTTTTGACGATATTCGGAAGCTTTCCCTGTTTATTGATACTTCTAGAGATGCACATTCAGAGAAGGAAGGGAATCTTTGGATGATAACTGGTGGAAGATCCACATTGGTAAGACGCAATATGCAAATTTTGTTTGAAAGTCTAATCGTTAACCCGATTGAATTACAAGTGGCACAAAATGCCCTAGCCGCCCCTTCAGCTATGACGGCTAGGGTTCTGGTCATTAGTCATCAGTTTTTCGCTTCAAGCAACAGTTCTCTTCTAACTTTATTTAATCTTATTTAGTCTTCTGTTTTATAGGTAATTAGTATGTGTATGTGTGATTTTTTGTTGTTTTCGGTCAGACATTTCGGTGAACGCCTTTGGTGCATTTAGACATTTTAGTTAATTAGCTTTGATTTCTTAAAAAATTAAACTATATAGGTTGTGTTAGGATGAAAATTGTGATCATCAATCCAAATCTGCTGCTATTGATTGAGCAATGGATGTTCAAGCAAGCTTACGACCCGAGTTACCGAGTTTTTTTCAATCAAGATATAATCCTTAACCATCTAATTGCAGCCATATATGTTATCATAGCATTGCTTCTGTTGATTAACCTGCACATGCTTTGCTGTATCTGCACTCTGAATTACCAGATTCACTTTTTATGGTTGCGCATTGTTCCCTGGTTGTTATGGCTCGTGATCGTAAGTAACAAACATACTATAATGTTTTCATATTCTTTGTATGTAATCATAGTTGTCAATAGCAATCGCTACGTTCGCTATAGCAAATATTCGAAACCTATTCAAATCCGTTTGGTTCACAAAGTGGTATCCAAAAACCGGTATTTAAACTTTTTTTGTGGGTTGGGTTGAAACCGGTTTGGGTGACGAGAAGGGGAACCGGTATACAAACTGGTGGTTTGGGTCCGGTTGAAACCGATTTGGTAAGCAAATTGGGCCGGTTACGAGAGGACGAACTGGTTTAGCTCAAACTTGGTAAAGTGTCAACATATACATTTGTACAGTGTAGACAAAGAATTTGGTCAACAAGTCAACATATTTTGGTAGTGTATAGCCTTTCTAAATTGACCTTACACATGACTTGGTAAATTGCCAATTTTGACCCAATAGTTTGAATTTGGACTTTAAAAAAGAAGTGATGGGCTGCTTTGGGTTAACATAATACTTAAGTGGGTTGAAATGGGTATATTATATAAATAAAAGATTAACGGAATGATGAATAAAATTACACGGTGGGTACCCTAAAAAACAAACGGGTTTCCAAAGTTAGATTCAATTCGATTATCAAAACTCATAAGTTAAAGAAGTTCGAATTCAAATCGATTATGAAATGGTTGATTTGAGGTACATTTGATCTCCAACAAGTAAAACGGGTTGAAACTTGAAAGCTGCTAAATTATATTGTTAATTAATACAACCTAAAATCACTTTATTCAGTAGGGACAATTTTGTATATCTGCTTTTTTATAATTTCATACTTACCCAATTTTATAATATCAAATATATCTTATTCTTTACCATTTATTGCATAAATAATGATCTTTGATCTTTTTTTTATACTTACACAATTTTATGCTTGATTTGTCATGCAATTGAAGTTAAATGAAAAGTCACTTGATGTAGCAGCTGGAATATAAAATTTACCTAATCTGGGCTGGAAATTGAGATTAAGAAAAGTAGCTTATTAGCCCACAAACTAAATCACTTACAATCACTAGATAAATGGCGTGTCTTCTTAGGCGTACGCGTTTCGAAAACATTCTTATACAGAGATTTCATTATGAATTAAAAAGGAATTAGCTTTACATGAAAACTTTGAATACATATGGAGGCAAAGTTGGGATACTTATGAAACCGAACTAAACATTTGTGGTGAAGAAGAGAAACAGGATATTTTAGAGGTTCAAAGTGTTATTTATGTACTTTTGTTTATTGTAAATTAATTTTTCCTAACCCGGGAAGTTTCCGGGTGATAGCCTAGTAATAAATATATCATCGCTGTCATTCTTCTACGATACGAGCCCATCGTGAAACAGATGCTCAAATAGTAGTTATAATTTTTTATATATTATTGGTGATGCTTCATGAACAGTACATTGGTCCAACTTTAAATATAAAAAAAAGGTTTGACTTCTTTTTTTTAAATACAAAAAAAAGGTTTGATTTTTTTTCTACCTAACTATTTGTTCTCATGATCCCGCCCCCTAGCCCAGTTGGGTATCCCCATGTTAGTTAAGTTGGGCCGGCTTCCTCCTTGGAGGTCGCCGGTTCGACTCCCGGCTGCGGCATACGGGGGGTGGGACGTCCTAATGATGGATCGTATCCTATCGAGGCATGGTGCGGTCCTGAGGGCAACCCGGTTTTACCCAGATGTTACCCCAGCGAGTCTCTCGTGTGGGGGCAGTATGGTTTCCGGGCGGAAGTCAGCTTGCGCAACGGCCGGGGCCCGATCGAACATCGCGTCCGGAAGAGCGGGGCTGACGGGGGAATGTCTTCGACATGACCCCGGAGACCAATTCGGTCTTGTACAGAGAAAGTCTCCTTCCAAAAAAAAAAAAACTATTTGTTCTCATATTATATAAAACTAGTGGATTACCCGCGCTACGCTGCGGCATTTCGTTCGATATCTCTTCTGGTTCAATATAACAACCAATCGAAAGAAATAAACTCAAAAGAATATTGACACATTTTTTACATCGATCGAAAACCATAAAAATAAATTTAAGTTGGACAGCGAGATGGGTTGATTTTAGATTAATTGTAAATGAAAACTTTAACAATATCTTAAATATAACTTCAATAAAAAAGGAACATAAAACTAAAACACTAAACATAAAAAAAGTATAGAAATAGAAATAATAAACTCTAGAAAAAAAATCAATAAAGAAAAAAGAGTACATAAAAATAAGCATAGAAACGTGTTATATTTGACTTGAGACGTGCACTAAAATAAGCACGTAAGAAAATAGTTACAGCGAGTTGCGGCGATGTCAAAACGCAAAGTGACTCGAATTTATACCGTCTAATAAAAACGTATTATATTTTACTCTACTCGTTTCCAAACAAAATTTACGTCAAAACGTAGAGAAACTGAAAACTTAAATAAAAATAAGTGCAAAAGTGTATTATATTTGACACGACTCATTTTTCAAAAAAATACGTTAAAATATAGACTAACTAAAAACGTACATAATTATACGGATGAGAACATATTATACTTGACCCAACTCATTTCCTCGAAAAATTTACGTCTAAACGCAAAATAACGCAAATTAATTTTAATTTATACCAACACGTAAATAAAAATAAACACGTAAAAGTTGATTACAAAGTTTTTATAAAGTTAAAGGGTTGCAAATGTCAACGCTTAAGAGGTAAAAAAAAGTACAAAACTATAAATAAAAGTAAAAGATAAAAGAAACCATAAACGTATAAAAACATTCAAAACTATAAAAAAACTCAAAAAACATAAAAAGGGAAGGCAAATAAAAAAAAGTTAAAGTAGGGAAAAAAACTAAAAGCAATCATTAGCCACATGCCATGCGAATGACAACCATTGTTCATGAAATGAAAATAAAAAGTGAAAAAATGAAAGTCCCAAAAGTCAAAAAGGATAAAAAATAATAAAAGTATAAAAATAAAAAAAGAAAGGAAAAAAGGACAAAATAGTAAAAAAAAAAAAAAATAGTAATAATAAAACACTGTTAATCCATGTTGCAAAATGTTATAGAATAATTAATTAATTAATTAATTAATATATTATTGGTGGTGCTCATAAGACTAAGCGGTATGGGGGCCGGCTTAGGCCCGGCGAGGCCCGGCGCCGGTCCCCCACACCGCCCCCTATGTTCCGTTCCGGCGTATCCGGCAGCCCACAGCCGGAGAGGACGGGCCTCTCTCCTCTCTCATTCTCTCACATATACCTATACATACATACATATATATATATATATATATATATATATATATATATATATATATATATATATATATATATATATATATATATATAAAGGGCTTCATCCCCCACCCCTTAGGTCCATCACCCTCAAGCCCTTCCTACGTGACGGCCCATCCTTGAGGGACTTGCCTCTTCCATACCTTCCGGTCTAAAAGTACATTGGCCTAACTTTAAATATACAAAGTGGCAACCAGCTAGCTAGTTGTTAGTTTGATTTTTTTTTTTCAATCTAATTATTTGTTGTCATATTATATAAAAAGCAAAAAATGAGTTGTTATAGTGGTTTGTATGCACCCTACTCAAATGATGAACCCATATTAAATCCTCATTGGTTTTTTTTTTTTTTTTTCAGTTCTTTGCATCTATCTCTTCACTTCTTAAATTACAATGATGGTTTTTTTTTACATTAACTCTTATTTTGGTTAAACATTTTTACTTCGGTTTTCATTACTATCTAAGTTTCTAATAATTTTTTTTTTATATTTCTCCTCTTAACGAAGTTTAAACTTTTTTTATGATTTTAAATTTTAAATCTTTTCTAATATCTATAGTTACTTTGAAATAATGGATTCGATACTGATATTTGTTTTTATAAACACGTGTTGATGTATTTTTCTCCATATCACGACTTTTTTTTATTTTGGTTTTTCTTGGGTTGCTATACTGAGTCTCGGTACCAAAAGGAACCAAACTGATACCGATCAAAATCGGATTCCTGCCGCAACAACGAAGGACCATGAATAGTTAATATTTTATTATTTAATAATATAATAGTTTATGATTATATTCACTTTATATTTTTTTACTTTTTTTTTTCATTTTAAAAGTCATATTTTCTTTATCATTTAGTTTTTTTTTAATAATTCGTCTTTTATTTTTTAAATTATATTTCCTTTATCAATTAGTTTAATATTTCTTTAATAACTTTTGTTTCTTAAATTTTCTCTTAAACCTTAAATACGTAGTTGTGTTTTTTTTCCAACATTCCGATATAAGTTTTGTTAAAAATGAATTTGTATCCACAATAGAGTATTTATTTGGTATCGTGTAATGGTACGATGATAAACTGAATCGATTCTGACAGTTTGGCTTTTTAAACAACATGTTTTATTTTCAAATAACGTTTGTTTTATATTATAATTTGCAATGGTTCGCGCGCAACATTAAAAAATCTAGTAATTATTAAAGATTGGTGACTTTCATATCATCTGTCATCAGTGTTGTAGAAGGCGCTAGGCGCTAGTCGGGCGGTGAGGTACCGCCTAGGGATTAATCGGGATTAATCGGATTGGGATTTTTATATGTATTTTTTCAAAATTATATATATATACCCAATAATATAAAAATAATACTTCAAAATTCACATAAATACTTCAAGTTTCAGATAGTATGGTTCGATTTTGACCGATTTTGACTGATTCTAACCAATTTTGACCGCCTAGGACCGCCTGGGACCGATTTTGACCGATTTTAACCGATTAATATAGGCCGATTAATCCGATTTTTGACCGCCTAGGACCGATTTTGACCGACTTTGACCGACTCCGATTAATTGGCCGACTAGCTCAAAATTAGTCAGTAACTAGCCGCCTAGCGCCTAGGCGCCGATTAATCGGCCGCCTAGGCCGATTTTTGCAACACTGTCTGTCATTAATACATTGACATTTTTGGGAAGCTTATTGCATTATTTTTTTTTGAACGGCCAACAAAAATTTTATTATTCCTTGTTGCGTTATTTTCTTTTACTTATTTTTGGTAATTAAAAGGTGGCTACGTAGTGCTGCCTGGCTGCCAGTTTTTCTCTAACTATCCTTTCAATAATTAAGATATGAGCATAATATTTACCAATTTTATTTTATGAAATGATTTACCTAATAATAAAATAATGTTTTAATTGATACTCAATTATTTTAGACTTTTACTATTCTCGTATCCCTAAACCTTATTTTCACGTCCTTTTTTCTTCTATCTCTATCTATATGTATCTATGTATGTGTAGGGAGGAATAGAGGGTAAAGGGGTGTGAATATTAACTCCGTGTACAATACTTAGTCAAAAAGGTCATGAGAAGTAAACAAAAGGCTGAAGCACAATCTATAAAATGGTTACCTACCCTAGCTTTGATGCTTCATGTGACAACCCTCACCAAACCAGGTATCCGTACGACTTAATTAATAATTAATTACTGCTTAATTATTGTGCTTACTTGAAATTGTGGATAAACTGCTACTTGAATACTGATACATGTACTTACTTGCATCATACCTTATTTGCTGTCACCCTACTATTTACATACAGAACTGTAGTGACAACCGTGATGCACAAAAGCACAGTAGCACAATAACGGATAACCTACTAAACGTGCTGTTATAGCCAGCACCAGGCAGGTACTGCCTCTAAGGCCTGTAAGAGCCAGAGATAGTTTGCTACACTAGAAGAGAGTGTAGGGATATAAGGGTTGTAGAACTGCGTCACTAGGAATGAGATTACAGTGACCGGATGTGCCAAAAACGTACTCTAAGTACAAAATTCAGCACTTTAAATAATAATTCAGCATTTAGCTAACTAATAAAGTGCCAAAACATGAGGAAAACATTACTAGACACTTTCCAAAGTGTCGGGAATAAGTTGTGTCACTAAAAATAATATTAACGACACTTTAAAGCTTTGTTAAGTACTATAACGGATCTCTATCCAACCGAACAACCGGACTTTACCCGGAACATAAAAATATTGCCAATAACATTGTTTATCTTTTTCTGAGCCAGTTAGGGTCCCTGAATACCCTAACACCCATGACACACTAGTAACCGGGTTAATCCCTAAACTAACTTAGCTTAACTTAACTAATGTCCTAACTACATAGTTGAAATTGAACCAAGGACCCCCCCCCCCCTCTAACCGAATTCGGTCCCCAAGGGGACACCCTTGTCCTATATTTGATTAAAATAATCCTAATGTCTAATATCTTGATGACATTGTAACCTTTGGGCAATTAACATAAGCTTTGTCCATAAGTAGTAGCATTGATCCATCATATTCATTTCATCACAAACTCAACTTCACACCTCTCTCTCCCTCCCTTGGAGCCCTCGGCCGAACACACCCACAACCATCCATCCATCTTTCGATTTCCATCAAGCTATTACAAGAGTATACACGTGTTAAGGATCCCACATAAGGAAGCTTGGTGCATTCGGAACGCGAAGGACCTCACCCTATTGCTTTTATCCACTCATTTTGCGACTAGAATCTTCCCTAGCCTCGAGCTAGTAGTAAGTGGCTATGAACACACTCTCGAACTATTTTAAGGTGGGTAAAATGAAATATGACGGTTAAAATTCATGAACATGCAAAATGATATGAAAAAGTCTACTAAAATGCTAAAAATGTTGGTTAATAGCACAAGGGTTGTGTAAATCTTGTAAGATTTGTTTTGTGTGATTATTTAGTGCCGATCTATGTTGTGGTAGCTCGGATCATCGTTTAACCCGAATTGGTCATGATCATGGATCATGACATACAGCTTGTTTAAGTGTAACAAGGGTTAAGTGATGAAACTCTACCACACGAGAAACTTGAACTTGTGTAAAAACGATTTTACTTACGAAGTGGTGTTTAAAACTAGTAGATCTACGGATCTACAAGCGGTATTTTCAAAGGACCACGTGTCAAGAGAAAACATACTCTTAAAGACGGATCTTACATAAACAAAAGTGCTTTTGTAAACACACAAGTGTGTAGACACTTGTGTAACACAAAGTTTTGACAAAAGAACTATTTTTGTAAATGTTGACAAAAAGTTGTGGAAATTTATTTTCTTTAAAAACGAGACTTTTACGAAACCGGATTGATTTATACAAAAGATCCACTAAAAGTAATGGGATTTACTTCATATTTTGGATAAATCACAAGTTCATGTAATTTATGCGATTTATATATATTTTGACTAGTTGATGCTTTGAACATTGTTTTGATTGGATGAGAAAAATTGTTGGTTTGATTTATAAAAGAAAATGATACGCTTAAAAGCGTGGCCACCTCCAGTTACAGGGGAAACTCTGGCGAAATTTTTCCAAAAACCTAACACTTAGAAATATTTTCACCACAAGTGTTAGCAATACATTTTTACTTGTTTTCAAATTATAGATTTCGCCACGACTTATTTACAAAATATCGAAGGTGGGATTTCACAAAATAAAACCTGAAATATATATATTTAGAATATATGTTTTTCATAGCGTCACTTGTAAAATGTTTATGATTATTTTGTGAACTATACAAATATTATTTTTAGGGTAAAAATAATATTACCAAATGATAACGATTCCAAAATAATACGAACGCACATGTACTAATCCCCCATCCTTGGGAAGGAGAATAATTACCAAGTATTTACAAAAATATAAACACGAAATAGTTGTCTAACTATTTCCCCGAAGACTTAAACCTTTAGTTAAGGCACGGCCATCCGTCTAATAGAGATAGTACGTGTAGGTCGTCGCACAGCTGCTTGATCAGGAGATATACTTGGTAGAGACGCACCACTGTGAGTTCATGTCCCCCTTTTCTCTTAACTGTTTTCAGTTTTCTAAACTGCGGGGGTGAAATACATGTTACTACGATTACAAGTACTTTTTTTACATGGTATGGATAGCATAAGGAGGGTTATTACCTAGATCATGTGAATGGGTAGGCTATTATCGTAAGACCATTAATCCTTGTATAAGGACCGAGAGGCATGAGTGATAGATCTATCGGGTGTTGCGAGCCCCACACATGGGCCAGCGTGTGGCTGCATGTGGTGACTATGTCGTTCCGCCGGAAGGACCGGTATGAAATACGCGTTACAGGTTTGAGTGCTTCCTAGGCCATTTAACTTATTAATGTATTAGCTACACATTAATTGATCTCTTTTTCCTTATTGCTACATACTAGAAATTTTCATACATACCGACATTTTACAAAGGTTTTACTTACTCACTTACACATGAACTCGCTCAACATTATTGTTGATTTTTCAACTTACATGTATTTCAGGGAATTAAAGGATCTGGCGCGGTATGACACGTTTTCCCGCTGCACTAGTTTCGAGGTCATCCGAGTTTAAGGGATGTGACTTTTTCCTGGACGAGTCACAGTTCTTAAACTGTGTTTATTTCTTGTTGGTGTTGTGTCTTTTGAACACTGTTTATGTTTGTTAGGATGTGATATCCGTTAAGACAATGTTGTGGTTCTTTACTCTTCAAACTTATGGATGATCTTGCATGGTTTTATTTTCATATAGCTTTGTTATGATTAAGCTATGGTATTAAGAAGTCGCACCAAATTAACCACGCTTCCGCAAAGCCAGGGTGTGACACTTCACAACTAAAAAGCCAAAACTTCCACTATGAAAAGACTCCCAGTCTCAAAACCTCCATTTGAGTTAAGTGATCTCAAAAGAGCAATACCTCCACACTGCTTCAAATTATCGATTTTACGATCGTTTCGCTCCCTTTTCCGGGAAATTCTCCTGATATACACCCTTTACTACCTAGCCTCAAACAGCTTGCCTTTACTCCCTCATCCCCTTAAGTACATTGCATGGCCCCTTTATTGTTTTTTCCAAGTTTTGATCCTTGGTTCTTTGTGGTCAATCACGCATGAGATAGGCCATGGTGCCTTCAGTGGTTATCAATGGTTAGACGATACGGTTGGTTTCATCATCCACAGTGCACTTCTCACTCCGTATTATTCAATGAAGTTCAGCCACCGTACCCATCATGCCCACACGAATTACCTTGAGTATGATGCCATTCATGTCCCTAAACTCAAGTCTAATGCACTTTACTCAAAATTCCTAAATAGCCCGATTGGCGTGGTGTTGAAGATTTTGTTTGATATCACTCTTGGATGGAACTCATACTTGCTATTTGTGAGCAGTAAGTAACTTGTGTAGAAAGAAAACTGTTTTCACTAAACTCAAATAAGAGTAATACATCATGTATTTATAGACAATCTAAACTAACCTCAACTAACCCTAACAACTGTACAGCTGTGCACCTCTACATACAAACTACACTCATACATATACTCTAATATGCCCCCCTCAAGCTAAACGGGGAACATCCACGTGAAGCTTGGACCTCAGACTATCAAACCGAATACTAGACAGTCCTGTGGTCAGAATATCTGCAATCTGTGAGGTAGTAGAAACATATCGAACATGTAAAATACCCGTCAAAACCATGTCTCGAATGAAATGCAAGTCAATCTCCAGGTGTTTGGTGCGCTGATGAAACATCGGATTGACTGCAAGATATGTAGCTCCAATGTTGTCGCACCAAAGAGAAGGTGGACAAGACAATGTAATATGCAACTCATGTAACATAGATGTAATCCATCTCAACTCTGCAGCAGTATGAGCAAGAGCTTGGTACTCAGCCTCAGTACTCGACCTGGCAACTGTATGCTGTTTCTTGGAGCTCCAACTGATGAGGTTAGGCCCAAGAAAAACACAATAACATGTGGTAGAGCGTCGATTATCTGGACAACCTGCCCAGTCAGCATCACTGTAAGCATGTAAATCAAAACAGGTAGACCGGTGTATGCATAACCCATGAGAGACAGTACCCTTAAGGTACCGCAAAATACTCTTAACAGCGACCCAGTGCCGATCAGTGGGTGTCTGAAGAAACTGCGACACCTTACTAACCGCATAAGCAATCTCTGGTCGTGTCAGCACAAGATACTGTAATGCACCAACCATACTCCGGTAAGTAGTGGGGTCAGATAAAGGATCACCAGTATGTCAAGAAAGCTGTCTACCAGAAGAGACAGGTGTAGATAATGGTCCAGAATCAGCAAGACCAGTACGCTGTAACAAATCAAGTAAGTAGCGCTGTTGTGATAAATGTAATACATCCTCAGAGAATGTGGCCTGAACTCCTAGAAAATACGACAACTGACCCAAATCCTTGAGCGCAAACTGAGAGTGTAAGCGCTCAATCAAACCAGTAACAAAATCAGAGGAACTCCCAGTAATAATGATGTCATCAACATAGATCAAGACATAACACAGTATCGAATCCTGACTGTAAACAAAGAGAGAAACATCTGAAACACACTGAGTGAAACCACGAGTAATAAGAGCCGTGGATAGCTTGGAAAACCAAGCTCTAGGAGCCTGCTTCAGGCCATAAAGAGGCTTCTGCAGACGACAAACATAATGTGGTCTGGATGTGTCAACAAAGCCTGGGGGCTGTGTCATATACACAGTCTCAGAAAGATTCCCATGTAAAAACGCATTGTTGACATCAACCTGACGAATAGACCATCCTTGAGAAAAAGCGACTGAAAGAACAAGACGAATAGTAGTAGGTTTGACCACAGGACTAAAAGTCTCTGTATAGTCAATACCCTCAGTCTGATGAAAACCCTTGGCAACAAGCCGGGCTTTATAGCGACTCACCGATCCATCAGGATTATGCTTAATCCTGTAAACCCACTTACAGCCAACAATATTAGCGTCAGTGGGAGCCTGAACCAAACGCCAAGTTTGGTTGGCATGAAGCGCATCAATCTCAGTACGCATCACATCCCACCAAACAGAATACTGCTGAGCCTGTCGAAATGTGGAAGGCTCAGTAGTGGGAGTAGTAGAGACATGAAGAAGAACATGATCAGGAAACTGGCGCGGCTGTCGCGTATGATCACGAGATCGTGTAACCATCGGGTGAGTCGGAACAGGAGGAGGAGGAGATGGAGGAGAAACAAAAGGAGACGAAATAACAGGAGAGGAAGTACCAAGAGAGGAAGAAGAAGAAATAATAGGAGGAGAAGAAGAAGAAGGAAAAGAAACAGAAATTGGAACCGAAGGAGGAGGAATATCAAAGAGAATAGAATCAGAAGAAGATGTAGAAGAAGTAGAACTCCATAGAATATCAAAAATCATCTCATGAAATCAAACATGGCGAGAGGTATACGTACGAGATGTATGAGGATCATAATAGAGATATCCAAGATGAGGAGCATAACCAACAAAAATGAAAGGAGTAGACTTGGGTGAAAGTTTATCCGGTCTAATATCACCAAGAAACGGTTAACACAAACACCCAAAGGTACGAAGAATAGAATAATCCGGTCGAGAACCAAACAACGTCTCAAAAGGAGAGGAATAGTGAAGAACCGGTGTAGGTAACCGGTTAATGAGATAAGCTGCAGTAGCATAAGCATCATACCAAAATTTCTTTGGTAAGTGCGCATGAAATAAAAGAGCTCGAGCAATCTCAGAAAGATGGCGGTTTTTCCGCTCAGCAACCCCATTTTGTTGGGGTGTGTATGGACATGAAATAAGATAGGCAATTCCCGATTCAGAAAGATATCGGGCCATCTGTCCATGGATAAGCTTGGGAGCACCATCACACTGAAGGTGTTTAATGGTACACGAGAAGAGATTCTCAACAAGCGGTTTAAAATGATGAAATGAGTCAACCGCCTGCGAACGATGTGTCAGCGGATAAATCCATGTAAATCTGCTAAAATCATCGATAAACGTAATAAAGTATCTAAAACCATCATGAGACATAACAGGAGACGGACCCCAAATATCACAATGAACCACATGTAAAGGTACAACAGAATGTGTAACAACAGTCTCAAACGGTAAACGTTTTGATTTTGAGATACTACAAGCAGTACAGTGTTGAAGAAACACTAGATAAATGACCGGAATCAATTTATCCAGGGAGTTAGGTTCTGCATAAAAAGGGTAGTTCTCTCTCGTTTGGTTCGAAGGGATGGATCTTCTTTTCCGATGTACACTGCAAAACAGAATACCGTTAGCCTCGCCATGGGGAAAAGGGAGGTTCTCTCTGTGACCCGACTCCGGCATGAGAATAAGTATATGTTTATTACGAAGAAGAAGTATTGGTGAAGTGGGTGTAACTTGAAGTTCATACCTGAATTACTCTCATTTTTATAGCCGGGAGTTTGAGCGGGAAAACCTGTTATTGAAATGTTAACGGAAGATACTAACTCCGTAAGCGGTTATTTCCTTCCCCGTTAATCTTCTTGATCTGACGTCAAAGCACACGGATCGCCAATCAGATCAACGGCTGGGGTGTTGCCAAGTGGAAAGTGGGCAAGTGGAGGTTTCTCTCCAATTCCATGCCATCATCGTGATTTCAGGGTGTCCTGGGATGATGCCAGGGGTCGCAGACGGTTATAACCGTCTTGGTGGTGCACGATTGAGTCTTCTGGAAGATTATTGCCATAATCCGGTGTGACTCCTTATCGTGTGGTATCAGTTTAGTAAATAATATCCAAGTCCGGGTATTACTAAGCGGAAGTGCTTGTTAAGATTTTTACCCTTTTATGGAGAATCGGCACAGGGATTTGTTGATTTCCCTTTGGCGCGCTAGTGTTTACTTACTATTCTTCTTAATTTCCTTTTGTAAAACCAGTGCGCTGCCGCGCGAGGTTTTAAGGATGGTTAGAAGACGAGGTTGTGGTATGGTCCCAAGTACTTAAAGCGAGGTTTTTGGGACCTTACCCCTTCAAGTCCCCCCAGTCTAGTGTTACTCTTATGCAAAATAAGTGGAGCACTAGACTTTGAGAGAGAAGTGCTTTGCTGTATATTTTTTGGCGCGAAAGTGGAGAATCTTTTATGAGAATATACACTTTGCCGATTATTTTTGGGTTTACTGAGAAAATTTAACTTTTGGTCTGTCAAAAGGTGTAGTAATGACTGTTGACATGTGACAGCTGTCACTGTCAGCCTGTGCATTACTGTCTGTGTTTTGCACGCGTGCGTGAAGTCGCGTTTGTGTTCTTCCCTACCCACCTTCTGACGCTTGGGTAAATGTACCTTCCCGAAAAAGGTGTTGTTGTAGTTACCTAGGCTATTTGTGGCGGTGGGTATATAAGTATTTTTAGGTTTCCTTTTTCCAGTAATCATTACTTCGTTGAAACCCTTTTCCCTCTTTGTCTTCTTTATCCGTTCTTTAGAAAGAATTGCAATTTCTCCCTCCTATGTCAACCGGAGATCATCACGAAGACTCAACGGAAGAAATGTTTGTCGAACTTCCACCATTAAAGTGGTCTAGGGCAACTTTTGATGGCTTGATTCGGAATCTCAGGTTCCCGGAAAACTGGGGTGCCCTTTACCCTGAAGAAGGTCAAACGGCGGCGGATGCTCCGACCGGGTATGTGACCTTGTTTTGGGATTTCTTTAGTGCAGGCAACTTTCGTTTGCCTGTAACGAAATTTTTTCTTGAAATTCCTGAGTATTACAAGTTCCACATCTCCCAGATGCACCCAATTGGTATGGTTAGGGTTCGGCATTTTGAATTTGTGTGTCGTACGATGCATATTGAACCGACGGTTCCTAGATTTCGAGTTTTTCATCAAATGCACTGTACTCAGGGGTTCTATTCGTTTGTTCAAAGGGCATCGACGAAGAAGATTTTGCTTCTGTGACAACTGGCACAAAACCGGTAATTTCCGTACACTTCAATTATCATTTAATGACTGCAATTATGTGCTTAAATGTCAACATTGTCTGATTTCAAACTATACAAGTGAATTCATGCACGTTTTATACAACAAGATATTGCTTTATGCATTAATGTACAGCGTTGCGTCAGAAATACTAGTAAACTCACCGGTAAGACACATTGTGTCAACAATCCTACAGAAAACAGTCAGATAATAAGATTGAGGCCTAGGTGTAGGTCCAACAACAAGAATACATTAAAACCCAAGAGTACATACGAGGGTTAACATATAGACATTCTGGAAGCTAGAATATGCACTAAAAAGCACCCGAAACGCACTTTAAGTGCAGAATTTTACAAAATTCAGCTATAATCAGCTTATTAATACATAAATATTGTGCAGAATTCATGTTTTATTATCCAGAATACCCTCCTTAGTGTTGGGAATTAAAAGGGTTACAAAAGGATACATAAAGGACACTAAACGGTGCAATTTAGCACTTTAACGAACCGGTATTTAACCGAACAACCGGACATTACCTGGAACACAAAAATATTACTAGAAGCATTGTTTAATTATTTCTTGGCTAGTTATGGTTCTCGAACACCATAACACCCCTTATGGCACAATAACACCTTAAATCCTTGAACTTTACTCTTGAAAACTTACTTAATTATGTAATTAAGGGATGAAATTACACATTACCCCCCCCCCCATCTCATGTGGACGGTCACTAGGTGACCCCACACTCCACAAATCTTGCAAGATCTTTCATTGATCTTTCTGGGATACACAAAGATTGTTTAGATCATGTTTGTACTTCTTAAGACATTAGAACCTTTGGATAATAAGGACTTGTGGTTATAAGTAACATAAGCATCAACACTTCACATTACACCACACTTTCACCTCTCTTCCTTCTCCCTCACCTCTCAGCCGACCCCCTTCACACACACCACCATTCTTTTGTTTCCACTTCAAGCAATCCAAGGCCTTTCCAAGGTGTTACAAGGTGTTTTAGGAGGCTCGGTGATCACGGAACTTGAAGGACCTCTCTTGTGTGCTTTTACCCACTTGATCTTCATCTTGTTTCTTCCCTAGCTTCAAGCTAGTAGTAAGATTCTTTTAACACTTGTTTACTCCCATTTTAGTTGGTTAAAAGATATAACATGATGATTAACCCAAGAACACTAATGAACATACACATGAATCTTGAAACATGAAGCTTGTAATATGATGAAATAGTGTTGAAATGATATTGTTTGATGCATGAATGATATTTGATAGTTGTTTACAAGAGATGATGATGTTAATCTTCATATGAAGCTTGCTAGATTGTGATTAAACACATGATCTAACAAGATTAAGAGATGATTATGTGTTTACACAAAGATGATCATCTTCTTGATTAAACATGAACTTGAAAGTAAAATGATTTTAAACAAAGTAAACTAGTGAACTTGTAAATCCAAGATTTATGAATGATTTTCCAAGAAAAACCAAGTTTAAAATATGATTTTTAGAAGATCTTGGTTTTTACTTGAACCTTCACAATTTTTATTAGAAAAACAAGTGTATAAACACTTATGAAACAAGGAAAATACAAAAGAAGTATTTTTAGAAAAATCATCCTACAAGTTGTAAAGAACCAAATCTTTTAATAAGGTTATTTACAAACAAATAACCATGTTTCTAAGGGTAACTAAACCAACTAAATAACATGGTAAGTTACTACAAGTTTTTACAAGAACTTCAAGTTCATGATGTAGTGTGATTTACATGATCTAGGCTTATGGTAAGACTTGATTGTGTTGTTGATGTTGTTGATGATTTAAAAGAAAATAAACACATGTTTTGAAAACATGGGAAACCTCCATTTTTAGGGGAAACTATGTCAAAATTTTTATAAATTTTGACACTTAGAAAAATATAAGTTTTTGAGGAACTTATTCCCTAAAAATGTACCTAAAAATATTTACCAAGGTTTCCCTAATTCTTGTGTTAAGAAATGATGATTTCTTCAAGATTAAAATTGATATTAAGTATGTATATTTTTGAGAAAAATATATATATTTATTGATCACCAAATTTTGTGCTAAGTGTATGTAGTATGTATTACATGTAATAGTGTATTAGGACTTGAAAATACACTAAATACTCCTAAGGAGTGGAAATACAAAAATACACATACAACATACTTAGTCAAATACAAGAAAATATATTTATGAAAATATATTACTTGATAGAATAAATAACTTGGACAAGTTATGAACATGAAATGAAATTTTGGACAAGATACATAATTCGGGTGAAAAACACAAGATACTTATATTTATTTTGAGAAAATAATATAAGTAAGACACATAGTTAAAAATATAAATTATTTTTAACACAAGAACAAATACATAAAAGATGGTGACTTGTACTTGTGCGTTACAAGTCTAGTGACTAATGTTAATAAAACACGTTTAGGTCACGACGCTAGATAAGCCAAAAACCCGGTGACGTTTACGACGCAAGGAACGCAAAATTGTGAGTTCATGCTCCCCCTTTTCTTTAACTGTTTTTGTTTTTATAACTTCGGGGGTGAAATACATGTTACAATGTTTACAAATGGTATTATGGATACAAAAACTACGGAGAAACATTCTAGATCGTGTCCCGAATAGGGTACCATAAGCACCATTAATCAACGTACACATTCAGACCGCGGAACAAAAGGTTAGATCTAACGGTTTTCAGGCAACCCCACTCTTGGCCTACTTCTACCAATGAGTGCTTCTGTGTCTCAGTCAAAGTTGACAAAAATGCCTAGGTTTGGTGGCTTCCTATGTCGTGACACATGTTAGTGGCCTTGCAAACCACTAGCGATCACACATTACAAACATTCATAGCCCTCAGCTACAGATACATTCTACATGATACATACAAATATTCATAATACTCAGTACAGATACGTTTTACAAGTTACATACCATGTTTTCATTCAAGTATTTAAACATTCAATACAAAAACTGCATGAATTCACACCAACATTATGTTGACGTTTTTCCAAAAACTCACATGTATTTCAGGTAACTAAAGTGGATGTGCGTGCGGTCTTACTCATGCTCGTGGATGTCGTTTATGTTTATCTATGAATAAAGTTGTAAACTTTTCAGACAATATGCCGTTTGTGTAAAACTATGATTTCAGTTATGTAATGTTGGGCAATTGAAGTTATCTTATGAGCATGTAGTATGTTTACCAATCGTATGTAATGAAAACCTTTCATGATCACACCTCGTGCTTCCGCCTTAGAAAGGGGTGTGACAGATTGGTATCAGAGCTGCGATTGTAGTGAACCAGGATTCCTTCTCGAGTCTAGTCTACAATCTCTAGAATCCTTTCACGAAAACAATTTTTCAAAGAGTTTTCATTGCATAAAACTTTCCGCGACATCCACTACCTGAAACTGTTTACAAAGAGTCAAGAAAAGACACTACGAGACTTAGGGTGCACTGGAGTAGCACTTGTCTTTGATTAAGAATTACTTGCGATTATGTGTGATACTTGATATATACATATACTAGAAATAGAATGTCACAGGTATACGTGACTTTACCTGAAAATAATGGCCTATCTGAAGGAAGAGATACGAGGATGAAACGAACTGTGCGGACTGTGCAAGGAGTTGCGTAATTATGGATGCATACATAATTATGGAATTCAGTACACAGAAACCACATCAAGTCTTATCACGTATAGATTCCCTCAGTGCAAGAAAAGGCCAAACGTGAACACCCCTCCCCCAGCCTACTAAGTACTCTGTTGGAGTAATAATTGTTTGATGTCACTTATGTGGTATATGCCTGTATATATATACTACTACTGTCTCGCATGACGATATCAAACAAATGTCTAACCCTATTGTGTTGTGTTCTGTCAGAACATGGCACCTAGGAGAATTGTGAACAATCGAGATTCTGGTCAACCTCCTCCTCCCCCACTGCCAAGGATTGCTGAAGAGCTAAACGCTCTACTGGAGGAAAGGATCTCCGTAGCTATCGCCCAGTATGAGTAGAACCGCACCGAACAAAGTGGAGGACCAAGCAATGTCAGGCGTAATGGTCAGGGAGACTCATCTGGAGGAAACACAACTCAGGGCTGCACTTTCAAGCAATTTCTCGACTGCAAGCCGCTGAACTACGATGGCACTGGAGGTGCAGTGGCATTTGTACGCTGGACAGAAAAGACTGATGCCACTATCCATATGAGCAAGTGTACCACGGACCAGCAAGTCACTTTTGTTACTGGGTTGTTTGTTGATGAAGCGTTGACATGCTGGAATTTACAAGTCCAAACTCTGGGTGATGATGCCGCATATGGCATGTCTTGGGGTGAACTAAAGGAACGAATGAGAGAGAAGTATTGCTCTCGTACTGAACTCCAATGGTTGGAGACTGAGTTCTGGCATTTAACCATGGAAGGTGCTGATATTACTGGTTATACCCGAAGGTTCCACGATTTCTCGAGAGTGATTCCCTATTTGGTGACTCCCGAATTTAAGCGCATTGAGCGCTACATTTGGGGATTGGCCCCAGAGATTCGCAGCTTGGTAACTTCGGCTGAACCTGCAACAATCACTCAAGCGATAACTCTGGCAGTCAGCCTTATTGAAGATGCGGTCCGTATGAAGAAACTATCATTGAACCCGATTGAGAAGACCGAGACGCATGCTGAGTTGTCTGGTGACAAGAAGGGAAAGCATTCAAATCTGAACCAAGCAACCCGCAGCAACAACAAGGGTTCAAACAACAAGAAGCGTGAAACTAACCCACCCATGGAGGCAAAAACCTTCGTGGCTGCAAGCAATACAGGAACTAAGAAGTATCAGGGCACTCTGCCCAAATGCAACCGCTGTGACTTTCACCACGTGGGAAATTGTCACGTTGGGAAATGCGAGAACTGCGGGAAGTCAGGCCATCGTACCGAAGATTGTTGGGGAAGAGGTATTAGAGGCCGCAATGGTAATGGTAATAGAAACAATGGTGGAAATGGAAATGGTAACTGGAATGGTAATAGAGCTGGGCAGAACCAAGGATGCTTCAGTTGTTGAAGCAACGATCATTTCATGAAAGACTGCCCAAAAGGGAACAATGCTCAGGCTCGAGCATTTGTGATTGTAGCAAGGAACGCACGCGAGGACCCTAATGTGGTCACCGGTACGTTTCTCATTAACAATCACTTTGCATCCATATTATTTGACACTGGTGCCGACTATAGCTTCATGTCTGTGGAATTTAAACGCATGCTTGGAATAGAATCTAGTAGATTAGATATTCCTTATTCTATAGAACTAGCCAATGGCAAACTTGTTGAATCGGGTGAAGTTGTTAGAAGTTGCACATTAGAACTTGGTGAGCAAAGATTTAGCATCGATCTCTTACCTATTCAACTGGGTAGTTTCGATGTAGTGGTCGGAATGGACTGGTTGTCCAAGCACAAGGCTGAAGTTGTCTGTCACGAGAAAATCATTCGCATCCCTCTGACGAATGGTGAAACTCTCATCGTACATGGAGAAAGATGCAACGCGCCTCTGCGAATCATCAGTTGTATGAAGGCACATAAGTGCTTAAGGAAAGGATGTGTTGCTTTCCTAGCACACGTTGTAGATAAGAAGGCTGAGGAGCCGAAACTCGAAGAAATTCCAGTGGTGAAGGAATTCCCTGATGTTTTTCCCGAAGATCTGCCAGGACTACCTCCGCAACGACAAGTCGAATTCCGTATAGACTTGGTCCCAGGAGCCGCTCCTGTAGCCAAGGCACCCTATCGGCTCGCACCATCCGAAATGCAAGAATTATCTACACAACTCCAGGAGTTGTTGGATAAAGGATTCATAAGGCCAAGCTTCTCGCTTGGGGAGCTCCAGTATTGTTCGTGAAGAAAAAGGATGGAACTCTGCGGATGTGTATCGACTACAGAGAACTGAACAAGCTCACAATCAAGAATCGGTACCCACTACCGAGGATTGATGACTTATTTGATCAATTACAAGGATCAAGCTACTATTCCAAGATCGATCTCCGATCTGGATACCATCAGTTAAGGATACATGAGGAAAGCGTACCAAAGACTGCATTCAGAACACGCTATGGGCATTACGAGTTCCTTGTGATGCCATTCGGACTGACGAACGCGCCAGCGATATTTATGGATCTAATGAACCGCGTATGCAAACCATATCTCGATAAATTCGTGATTGTATTTATCGATGATATCCTGATTTACTCGCGAACGAAGGAAGAGCACGAGCAACACCTCAGAACTATTCTGGAACTACTAAAGAAAGAGAAACTTTATGCAAAGTTCTCGAAATGCGAATTTTGGATTCGCGAAGTACAATTTCTTGGTCAAGTTGTGAATGAGAAGGGCATTCATGTAGACCCATCCAAGATAGAAGCAATAAAGAATTGGGAAGCCCCCAAAACCCCGACTGAAGTTCGACAATTTTTGGGCTTAGCAGGCTATTACCGGCGATTCATTGAGAATTTCTCAAAGATAGCTCAACCGCTAACTACCCTTACGCAGAAAGACAAGAAATACGACTGGGGTAATAAACAGGAAGAAGCCTTCCAACTGCTCAAAAACAAGCTATGCGATGCACCGATACTATCCCTACCCGAAGGCACAGAAGACTTCGTGGTGTATTGTGACGCTTCACGACAAGGTTTGGGTTGTGTCCTTATGCAGCGCCAAAAAGTCATCGCTTACGCTTCAAGACAATTGAAGGTAACTCGTCGCGGTGGTGTTCGCCTTGAAGATCTGGCGACACTATTTATATGGTACTCGATGTACAATCTTCAAAGATCACAAAAGCTTACAACACATATTTGATCAGAAGGAATTGAACATGCGTCAGCGACGATGGGTCGAACTGCTAAACGATTATGACTGTGAGATTAAGTACCATCCTGGAAAAGCAAACGTTGTAGCAGACGCTTTAAGCCGAAAAGAAAGGGTTAAGACCCTAAGGGTTCGAGCATTGGAAATGACTATTCGAACGAACCTCACAGCACGCATTCGGGACGCGCAACAAGAAGCCCTTAAGATGGAAAACCGTAAAGCTGAATACCTCCGAGGTATGTTGAAATATATGGTTCCAAATGAAGAGGGAACCTTATACTTTGAGAAGCGTATTTGGGTTCCGCTCTATGGCGGTATTCGAGAAGTCATCCTTGATGAAGCGCATAAATCAAGATACTCGATCCATCCAGGATCGGACAAGATGTATCAAGACTTAAAAGAATACTATTGGTGGCCGAGACTCAAGAGCGATGTTGCTGTTTATGTTGGAAAATGCCTAACCTGTGCTAAGGTTAAGGCTGAATATCAGAAACCGTCCGGCCTACTACAACAACCAGAGATACCCATGTGGAAGTGGGAGCAAATCTCGATGGACTTCATAACAAAATTACCCAGGACCCCGAGAGGGCATGATATGATATGGGTGATAATTGATCGATTAACGAAATCTGCGCATTTCCTACCAATCCGAGAGAAGGATAGCACGGGAAAGCTTGCTGAGATATACTTAAAAGAAATTGTGGCACGTCATGGAGTGCCTATCTCAATTATTTCCGACAGAGATGGACGCTTTGTCTCAAGAATTTGGCAATCCTTTCAGGAAGCCTTTGGATCTCAGTTAGATCTAAGCACGGCCTTCCATCCGCAAACAGATGGCCAGAGCGAACGAACCATACAAACATTAGAAGATATGCTTCGCGCATGTGTTATGGACCTAGGCGGCAGCTGGGATACTCATCTACCTTTAGTTGAGTTTTCCTACAATAACAGTTATCAAACAAGCATAAAAGTCGCACCGTTCGAAGCTATGTATGGCCGCAAGTGCCGATCGCCTTTATGTTGGGCAGACGCTGGAGACGAACGCATGGTTGGTCCTGAACTTGTACAAGAGACAACCGACAAGATCATTCAGATCCGAGAGCGCATTAAGGTGGCTCGTGATCGACAAAAGAGCTACGCTGATCAAAGACGAAAACCATTAGAATTCGAGGTGGGAGACAAAGTTTTGCTAAAGGTCTCACCTTGGAAGGGCGTAGTAAGATTCGGAAAACGTGGGAAGCTGAATCCCCGATACATCGGACCATTCAAAATCTTGGAAATAATTGGTGCAGTGGCATGCAAGTTGGAGTTACCGGAAGAACTTAATGGCGTACATGATACGTTCCATGTATCCAACCTCAAGAAGAGTCCAACACAAGAAACAGTGATCATCCCTGCGGATGAAGGGCATATTGAGGTCACCTTCTGATTTACAGAATAACCCGTTGAGGTCACCGACTGGAAAGTCAACAAGACCAGGAGGAGCAGTGTCAAACTTGTCAAAGTACGTTGGAACTCCAAGCACGGACCCGAGTATACGTGGGAACGTGAAGACGAGTTCAAAGAAAAGTACCCCCACCTGTTCAAGAAGACTCCTGCGAGAGTTAGTTCAGCCTGAATTTCGGGATGAAATTCTTTTAACGGGGGGAGACTGTGACAACTGGCACAAAACCGGTAATTTCCGTACACTTCAATTATTATTTAATGACTGCAATTATGTGCTTAAATGTCAACATTGTCTGATTTCAAACTATACAAGTGAATTCATGCACATTTTATACAACAAGATATTGCTTTATGCTTTAATGTACAGCGTTGCGTCAGAAATACTAGTAAACTCACCGGTAAGACACATTGTGTCAACAATCCTATAGAAAACAGTCAGACAATAAGATTGAGGCCTAGGTGTAGGTCCAACAACAAGAATACATTAAAACCCAAGAGTACATACAAAGGTTAACATATAAACATTCCGGAAGCTAGAATATGCACTAAAAAGCACCCGAAACGCACTTTAAGTGCATAATTTTACAAAATTCAGCTATAATCAGCTTTTTAATACATAAATATTGTGCAGAATTCATGTTTTATTATCCAGAATACCCTCCTAAGTGTTGGGAATTAAAAGGGTTACAAAAGGATACATAAAGGACATTAAACGGTGCAATTTAGCAATTTAACGAACCGGTATTTAACCGAACAACCGGACATTACCCGAAACACAAAAATATTACTAGAAGCATTGTTTAATTAATTCTTGGCTAGTTATGGTTCCCGAACACCATAACACCCCTTATGACACAATAACACATTAAATCCTTGAACTTTACTCTTGAAAACTTACCTAATTATGTAATTAAGGGATGAAATTACACATTACCCCCCCCCCCCCCCATCTCATGTGGACGGTCACTAGGTGACCCCACACTCCACAAATCTTGCAAGATTTTTCATTGATCTTTCTTGGATACACAAAGATTGTTTAGATCATGTTTGTACTTCTTAAGACATTAGAACCTTTGGATAATAAGGACTTGTGGTTATAAGTAACATAAGCATCAACACTTCACATTACACCACACTTTCACCTCTCTTCCTTCTCCCTCACCTCTCAGCCGAGCCCCTTCACACACACCACCATTCTTTTGTTTCCACTTCAAGCAATCCAAGGCCTTTCCAAGGTGTTACAAGGTGTTTTAGGAGGCTCGGTGCTCACGGAACTTGAAGGACCTCTCTTGTGTGCTTTTACCCACTCGATCTTCATCTTGTTTCTTCCCTAGCTTCAAGCTAGTAGTAAGATTCTTTTAACACTTGTTTACTCCCATTTTAGTTGGTTAAAAGATATAACATGATGATTAACCCAAGAACACTAATGAACATACACATGAATCTTGAAACATGAAGCTTGTAATATGATGAAATAGTGTTGAAATGATATTGTTTGATGCATGAATGATATTTGATAGTTGTTTACAAGAGATGATGATGTTAATCTTCATATGAAGCTTGCTAGATTGTGATTAAACACATGATCTAGCAAGATTAAGAGATGATTATGTGTTTACACAAAGATGATCATCTTCTTGATTAAACATGAACTTGAAAGTAAAATGATTTTAAACAAAGTAAACTAGTGAACTTGTAAATCCAATATTTATGAATGATTTTCCAAGAAAAACCAAGTTTAAAATATGATTTTTAGAAGATCTTGGTTTTTACTTGAACCTACACAATTTTTATTAGAAAAACAAGTGTATAAACACTTATGAAACAAGGAAAATACAAAAGAAGTATTTTTAGAAAAATCATCCTACAAGTTGTAAAGAACCAAATCTTTTAATAAGGTTATTTACAAACGAATAACCATGTTTCTAAGGGTAACTAAACCTACTAAATAACATGGTAAGTTACTACAACTTTTTACAAGAACTTCAAGTTCATGATGTAGTGTGATTTACATGATCTAGGCTTATGGTAAGACTTGATTGTGTTGTTGATGTTGTTGATGATTTAAAAGAAAATAAACACATGTTTTGAAAACATGGGAAACCTCCATTTTTAGGGGAAACTATGTCAAAATTTTTATAGAAAAATATAAGTTTTTGAGGAACTTATTCACTAAAAATGTACCTAAAAATATTTACCAAGGTTTCCCTAATTCTTGTGTTAAGAAATGATGATTTCTTCAAGATTAAAATTGATATTAAGTATGTATATTTTTGAGAAAAATATATATATTTATTGATCACCAAATTTTGTGCTAAGTGTATCTAGTATGTATTACATGTAATAGTGTATTAGGACTTGAAAATACACTAAATACTCCTAAGGAGTGGAAATACAAAAATACACATACAACATACTTAGTCAAATACAAGAAAATATATTTATGAAAATATATTACTTGATAGAATAAATAACTTGGACAAGTTATGAACATGAAATGAAATTTTGGACAAGATACATAATTCGGGTGAAAAACACAAGATACTTATATTGATTTTGATAAAATAATATAAGTAAGACACATAGTTAAAAATATAAATTATTTTTAACACAAGAACAAATACATAAAAGATGGTGACTTGTACTTGTGCGTTACAAGTCTAGTGACTAATGTTAATAAAACACGTTTAGGTCACGACGCTAGATAAGCCAAAAACCCGGTGACGTTTACGACGCAAGGAACGCAAAATTTTGAGTTCATGCTCCCCCTTTTCTTTAACTGTTTTTGTTTTTATAACTTCGGGGGTGAAATACATGTTACAAATGTTACAATGTTTACAAATGGTATGATGGATACAAAAACTACGGAGAAACATTCTAGATCATGTCCCGAATAGGGTACCATAAGCACCATTAATCAACGTACACATTCAGACCGCAGAACAAAAGGTTAGATCTAATGGTTTTCAGGCAACCCCACTCTTGGCCAACTTCTACCAATGAGTGCTTCTGTGTCTCAGTCAAAGTTGACAAAAATGCCTAGGTTTGGTGGCTTCCTATGTCGTGACACATGTTAGTGGCCTTGCAAACCACTAGTGATCACACATTACAAACATTCATAGCACTCAGCTACAGATACATTCTACATGATACATACAAACATTCATAATACTCAGTACAGATACGTTTTACAAGTTACATTCCATGTTTTCATTCAAGTATTTAAACATTCAATACAAAAACTGCATGAATTCACACCAACATTATGTTGACGTTTTTCCAAAAACTCACATGTATTTCAGGTAACTAAAGTGGATGTGCGCACGGTCTTACTCATGCTCGTGGATGTCGTTTATGTTTATCTATGAATAAAGTTGTAAACTTTTCAGACAATATGTCGTTTGTGTAAAACTATGATTTCAGTTATGTGATGTTGGGCAATTGAAGTTATTTTATGAGCATGTAGTATGTTTACCAATCGTATGCAATGAAAACCTTTCATGATCACACCTCGTGCTTCCGCCTTAGAAAGGGGTGTGACAGCTTCATCCTCCAAAATCATTCCACGACTGGAAACAAAAATTCTTTTTCATTAAGGCATGGGTTTTTCCGATGAAGATGTTTTTTAGGGGAAAAGAGGACGTCCCCACCGAAACCATTCAGACACCTGTTGACGAAAATTGGTGCCAGGATCTGAAAGACGTTCCGTCTATTGCTTTACCGGAGAAAGCCCTTGTTGGTGCCGGTATGAGTCTGAACTGGAGGATGGAACGAGAAGAGAAGCCGGTGTACATGGAGGATGGAAATAGTAAGATTTTTGCCCTGTTTCTTTACTTCTGTTTTTTTTTTTGAAATTTATCTTCACTTCTCCTTCTTTGTAGTTGTCTCGTTATACGTTGTTGCATTTGAGAGAGAAGGTGGAAAGACGTCTACTATTGCAAAAAAGCCAGATGAGGAACTGCGGTATCACCGTATTGTGAAGAATTTTGTTCTTCTGCGGGATAATGATCTTTCCGTGCAACCTGCTGCTGGTGCTGGTAAGCTTGTATAGTAGTATTTTTTGTCTGTTATTGTGCGCGTGTGTTAACGCTGTGTTTTTGCAGTAGGTGAACTGTCTAATTTGGGCATAGGCCCTGAAAAGAAAAAACGTGCGCAAACCGCTACTGCTGCGTCAAAGAAGAATGATGCTGAAAAAGCTCAGTCTTCTAAGGCCAAAAATGTTGGGGGAGAGAAGAAAGGTATGCGCCGCTCTTCTGACTCCTCGTGTGATTATCTGGTGGTTTCTGATTCTTTGGAGGGTCTTGCGCCTGCAGTTATAAGAAGACCGAAACCAGAGCCGAAAGATACTGCTGATATTCCTCCGTCCAACCCTGATGATCCCATTGACTTGGAATCAAGCCCTGAGTACTTGGTGAGGAACAAAGCAGGGAAAAGAAAGCAGTCCGGTGCTGAAGCTGAAGGTCAGCCCGCAAAGAAGATTTGGAGGAAGAAAATCACCAAGAGAGGCAATCTGGATGCTTTTATTTCAGAGTCTGTTCCTGGTAAGTGTCATCTTTTGCTCTCTTCTTCTTACGCCTGTTGAATATTTTGTGATTCATAAGCTTTATTTTTCAGAAAAACCAATTTCTCCTGATCCCACAGAACCGTCGCCTGTGGTTAATGAACTCCTACCCTTTCCTCCACGCGCTTCTGTTGCTGATCAGTTAAAGAACGCCGAGGTTCCTGAGGGTGAGATGGAGAAAGCTGCTGGGGTTGAGGATCTTGGAGCTGATAAGCCTGTTCATGTTGTTGCGGATGCAGAAAAGGCTATTAGCCCAGAGATTGTGGATGGTGCTGGTAACCCACAAGCCCCTGAACTTGCTGCTCATGATTCGGAGAAAGGGAAGGCTGCTGAAGAAATCCCTGTTACAACTTCTCCTTCCAAAGCTTCTGGTTTTATGCCTGAGAACGTTGAGAAGGTTTCTGCTGAAGACCAAGGCTCATTCTCTAATGCTGGCAAAAATTCTCCACTCCGCCCAGACGAGACCCTGGGGGATTATTATTACAGAACCTTTTCGGAGAAAAATGCCTCTGAAACCCATGTCCCTGTCTGGAATCTGAAGAAAGGTGATACCTTTTCAGACTGGCGTATGTGCCGAGACTGGTTACAGGGGACCTTTCCGCCTGGAGAGATTAGCTTCCAGGAGGGACGTCCTCATGAACAAACTTATCATGCTTATCTTGAGGAAGCGGCTTCTTATACTTCTACTATGCACCACATAGTGCGTGAATGGCATAGTATGCACAAGGAGTGGGCTGCCTTTAAGGCATCTAAGAAGAAAGCTGCTGAGGATGAAAGCCGTGCTGCCCAGTTGAAGTCTGAACTTGAAGCTGATCAAGGGAAATTTGAAGCTGATCGAAGAACTGAAGAGTGGTCTGTTGCGAGTTGGAAGAGGAAAGTAGAGGCTGAAGCTGCCCTTCTTGCTGAGGAACGCAAGAATTATAAAAGGATTTGTGAGAAAGAAAATACTGAGAAGATAGGTCTTCGTAATGTTATCAATAATCTCAAGGCTGAAGTTGAGAAATTGAAGAAACAGGATGCGGAGATCGAAAGGTTAAAGAAAGAAAAGGCTGATGCTGAGGCTGTGCGGGATGAGGCGCGTTCACACAGGGAGTGAAGCGAACAATGAGAGGTACAAGCGTGCGCCACTCTTGCTCTTAGAGATAAAGAGATAGAAGAACTTACTGCTTTGCTTTCTGACCAGGAACAACTCAAAAAAGATTTAGAGCTTGCGCATTCTGAAAAGGCTGAAACTTCCCGCCGCCTGGCTGAGACTGAGGAAAAACTAGAAAATTCTGAAACAGCGCGAGCGACGGCGGAGAGTGAACTTGAGCCTTTAAAAGGTGACATGCTATGGTTGAAAGAACGCGGGATCGCCAGTGTAAGTTATCTTTGTTTTTTCTTGTGGAATACTCTGCGCTTTCTTTTTATTCACCTTTCTTGTTTTTACAGGTTGCTGAGTCGGTGTTGAATTCTGAAGAGCTGGATAAAACGGTTGCGCGCTTAGTTGTTGTCGCGCGAAATGACGGGTATGCTCAGGGATACGCGGAATGTTCTCACCATGTGACTAATGCCTTGAAAGTTGATTGGGACATTAGTAAATCTGCTACTCATGGTGTTGATACTGGTGCCGCCCTCGCAGCTTTAAAAACATAATTCAACAATTTGCAGCTTCCTGTCATGGACCTTATAAATGTTGCATTGCAATCCGAAGATCACGTGGCGCAACTAAAGGAAATCTTCCCAGATGAAGACCATCTAGCGTAGGTTTCCTTTTGTAACTGTATTGAACAATTTTTTGTATCTTTCTGGGATGCGTATCCCCTTTTTGTTAATGTGCTGCCGCGCAAGTAACATGTATTGAAACATTGCCGTGTTTGATAATTTTCAAAGGCGTATTGGTGCGCCAGGAATAGTATGATGTGTGTTTTTCAGTTTACAATATTTTGCATGGGTACAATTACTTTGATCAGGTAAGGCGAATAAAGGTGGTATGAAGCTCATGTGTGAACGTATGGTCTTGTGTGATGTAATCACTGACCGTTCATGAGGCTTCTATTGTTTTTACCATAATGTTTTTGCGCTTACCATAAGAAATTGCAAGCACTTTGTAAGGAAGACACAAGAATAATAGAAACTTTATTGTTTATTCTGGGATAAGGCGCAGAGGCCGTTACAAAGTCTATTAAAATAATTACACGGGACTTAACTTACACTCTATTTCTTGCTTAGACTTGATAAACTGTAGTTTGTTCCATTCTGCAAGGAGAGCATAGAGTTGTTGCTTAATTCTTCGCTTTTTTACTCGGGCCTTCTTCGCCTCGAGTGATTTGTTTTATGTCCTTGCGCACGTTCTGTAAGAGGTGAGTGAGCTCACCACTTTTAAGTGCCTTCTCTATCTCGGTGCGCAAGGAGATGCAGTTTGTAGGATCGTTCGACTGATCCGAATGAGTCGTTTAGAGAAGTTTAACTTCGTTTCAGAGGCAGAAACTAAGAAACAAAGGTAGAAACAGCTTGATCTTCACTTAATTCACTGATTGTATTGATTTGACGTTTGATTACCATCGATCTTCACACCGGCAGAGCTTCGGCATGGAATACAAGGACTCTCCCTTACTGATTTCGCTCAAGTGACCTTTATATAGAGTTGGTGATTTCGCTTTTGTGTCACATGTTCACATATGCGAAATCCCAATTGACCATATAAGCGAAATCACATATTTGACCATATGAGCGAAATCCTAAACTATGACACATAAACGAAATCAGACAATTATCATTTTGAACGAAATCAAATGTAAACTTCTAAACTCTTTTGTCTTATGTGTAATGATGTCATGATGATGTCACTTTGATGATGTCATCATGACATCATGTTTGAACAACTTCGCAACGAACCGAGACTCGACATAAGACGAAGACGACAAATGAATACACCAACAGACTCCCCCTCAGATGTTGACGAGTCTTAAGTGTCGAGTCTTCGCATCTTCAGTCTTTATCAGTCTCTTTTCTTTCTTGGCATATACCAGGATCTTCTCTTTGGCTCTAACCTCGTCAGACTCCCCCTCTCATCATGATGGGATCACCATCTGGAATTAGCTATCACCTTGAGATCAATCCCTGGCTTTATCTCTGTTTAAGCTCATATCCTGCACACATTTTCTCATCAAAAACATAAGTTTTTACTGAAAATAATAAGAAAAACTTACTAGAAATAGTTACATCAAGTTCAAATTAATGACCCTGATTAACTAAAACTCAATTTCTTTCTTAAATCAAAATTTTTCAATTCAATACACACACTCCCAAACCAGTTCATCATGTTCAACACTCGGAATTTTGAAAATCAGCTTTTCAACATCAGTTGTCGAAAATCTTTTTGAATTTTTCAAAATTTATGCTAAAACATACTAAAAATCTTTTTGGATTTTTGACTAGAATGAAATGCAGTAAAGAAATATGTACAAAACATATTTTTGTGAGTTTGCGTAAGAGGATCATATCAGTTTTTGTGACCAATCACTAGCACCGTTAAGCTTTAAACATATTAAGTTCTAAACGATTCACATGGATTGACGATATTGTTGTCCACTTAAACTCAATCTAAAAACTTTCGACATGCTTACCGATACGTTTAAAGTATATTAATTTTGCACTAAGTTCTTATGGACCCCACAATCTCAGCATATCCCCTCATCATGCAATACACTGACTCAAGTAATGCCTTTAAACTTTTATCGACTGTGATTTGTGCTAAAATAAAGCAGAATGTTTAAACATTAACAATCAGGTCGATACTTCCGTATACGCAGAGAAAGTCCAATGTTTAAACAAAATAAGAAAAATAAAACAAGTTGAAGTTGTTTAGGCTTTAACCACCAGGTCGATACTTCCGTATACGCAGAGGAGGTCCAAAGCTTAAACGAAACATCAAAGAAAATAAAGCAGAATGTTTAGGCAACAACATCCAGGTCGATACTCACGTATACGCAGAGGATGTCCGATGCTTAAACAAAATAAAGAAATAAAACAAGTTTAAATCTTTGCAAAATAAAATGCACAATCACAGCGACTTTTCAGCAAAGTTGTGAAAGTTCACAAACTTAACCAGTTTTATGTCTTTCGACAATCAGCGATTACTGAGTAGGCACACAGTCAAGAAGGACAAAACTAAGTACTATGCTTTTGACCATGTTTCCCACTAGAACTAGGCTTTTTCATTTAAGTTTGTATCGTTATCG
This sequence comes from Helianthus tuberosus, assembly GCA_030545235.1. Classification (NCBI taxonomy): domain Eukaryota; kingdom Viridiplantae; phylum Streptophyta; class Magnoliopsida; order Asterales; family Asteraceae; genus Helianthus; species Helianthus tuberosus. The sequence goes on from CM060447.1 coordinate 95,667,028, forward strand.
CAAATCTACTAGTCTAGCTGAGCCTACCGTCACATCTTTAGTAAGATCGTTTATCACATTATATCTTTCCATTTCTTTAGCATGCTGTGACAGTCCAACTGATCTACTATCATTTCCTCTTTTTGACAACAAAACTCATTTTGAATTTTTTTAATGTTTTTGACATTTTCAAATTTTCTAATTTTTTTAAAATTTTTACTCCCCCTAAAATCAAAATATGTCTCAATTTTGATTTTCTGGGAAAATTTGAAAAACAAGTTGTACAAGAAATGACAACTTGATGAGAATCACTTCAATTCTCCATCCACCTGGCATAAACAATCAGAACTCCCCCTCACAACAAACTATTTTCCCATTATGATTTCAAAACACTTAAGTTTGTTTTAATCAAAATGGTTTTTCCGGAAAAATTAGTTTTGTATGTCCTTTCACAAATTCGGGGATCTTTCATCACTTTGTTTTCTTCGTACACATGACAAATTTTACAATTTCAGTTTTAAATCTCAAACATCACATGTAGAAAATCAAGTACAACTTAATGTCCCTGATTTACCACATGTAAGGCGAAAAATCACCAGAGTGAAATTTCTCAAGAAATATGCCGATTCATGTTCCACGCTTACCAACCTCGGAACACCGGCAAGTCGGGTTTTTCATTTGAACAGATTCACCCAAGCCTGACGGTCCTTGGGTGATTTTGAATTCTTGTTCAACAATGGTGGAAAATTTTCATCATCCATTGTTAAACCTGAATTCTCAGATTTTACCTCAACAACAGGCTCTTCTGGCTTTGACGAACCAGAATCATTGCCTGCACATGGCTTGTTTGACTTTGACCTGTCAGATTCATCGCCTGAAGGTGGCTTGTCTGTCTTTGATACGTCAGATTCATCGCCGACCATTTTCTTTTTCTTCTTTCTCTCTTTCGTCCTCAGATTTGTATCTGATGAATGCGTTTTGCTTGATTTGTTGTTCTTTGGTGGGCAAGACGATTTATCAGAACTTTTATCTGCTTTACCAGTTGTATCCGAGGACAAAATCTTCTCTAGATACTCTCTAGCCTTCTTTCTCTTCTTCCTCAGTCTGTCTTTCTGCCCCTGAGAAAGCTTCACTTTCGTTTCTTGAACTTTAGGTTCTTGAACCTTCTGTTCTTTGGGCTGGACATTGACTGGTTTCTTCACCTGCTTTTGAGATTTAGCCCTCGATCTTCTCATTGATCTCATTGAGCAATCTCTAGCAATATGGCCAATGATGTTGCAGTTAAAGCATCTCCTTGACTCAAATCTCCAACTCTGGCAGTTAACAGCAATGTGTCCTTGATAGCCGCATCTGTAACACACTCTGTTATCGTACCAATCACCATTTTCAGTCCAAACATTTAGATCAAAGCACTGTTTGGCTTGGTGATAATCTTTCCTCTTCTTGTTTGCTGGATTTGACTTTTGAGCACTGTGGTCCAACCTGCACCACTTATTGCCAACAATTTTTTAGTTTTGACTTTCTAATTTTTGTGATTTTTTATAATGATTGGATGATTGAACTGATGAGCTTTTATTCTTGTTATAAACATTTTCTGAATTTTTAACATTTTCTGATTGGATGGTCCAACCTGCACCACTTTAGGTTAATTTGAGTGTTTTAAGTTTAGAAGCTTAGATCAAAACTTTTTGTTTCTGTTCCACTTTCTTCTTCAAAGGTTTTTGCGTAGAGCATTCACCCTTTTCAGTCGATTGCAGAATAGTTTCTTGAAAATTTTCTTTTAATTTCAAAAATATTTTCTTTTTCTCATTTTCAGCATCAGACTCTGACTCAGACTCGTCTGCTAAATAAAAATCCTCATTTTCATCATCAGTTTTCTCATCACAATCTTCAACTTTGACTTTGTCAAAGTTTGTGACATCGTCACTTATTGGAACGGAATTGATCGGTTTTGGACAGGGGAACACAAATGAAGTCACAAAACCTTTCAATTTCTTTTCAAGCTCATCAATTTTGTTCCTTGAATTCTCAGCTTCATTTTCAAGCTGAGATATTCGTTCAAGATGAGACTTGATTGTTGTTTCGTTTTCAATTTTAATGTTTTCAAGAACAGATTTTTCATTTTCCAAAACTTTTAACTGTTCTTGAAATTTTGTTTCATTTGCTTTCAAATTTTTGTTCTCCAGCTTTATCTAGAAATCTTCATCTTCTGAAGATTTCTTTTTGCTTTCAAAAACCTTTTCTTTCTATTTCAAAATCTTGTTTTCTAATGTCAAACTGTTCAAATCTTTTAACAGTTTGTCATTTTCAGATTTCAACCTCTCACAATTTTCCTGCAAAACAAAAATATGTTTCTTATCAGCTTTCTTCTCTTCTTTCAAAACTGAAATCTCTTCAGTCTGTTCCTCTCCCACTTGTACACCTTTACTCTTGCTCTTCTTTAATATTGATTTTCCACTTTGACTTTTCTTCTTCTCAGCATTGATCACCATCTGTTCTTTAATCTTTTTAATGAGTGGACAAATTGTCAGTTGGGAAAATTCTCCAGAAATCTTCAAGTTTAAGATATAATTTTTCCATTCTTCTTTAGGTAAAGCACTGACAAATTTTTCAACCCATTCTTCTGATTCCTTTTTAATACCCTTCTCAGACATTGAGCGAACAAGATGGCTATACCTCTCAATGATACTCTTTGTACTTTCTCCTGGACAACCTGAAAATGAATCAAATTCTTTATTTAATACATTTATTCTATCAAATGTTTCTCTTGTCATATTAAAGAAATTGATATCCATGATTCGGAATCGAAGAATTTTTCAAACAAGCTTTCTCACGAACTGATTCACTTAGTCAAATCACCAAATTGTTTGTATCTTGAGCTAACACATGTATTCCTTAATGAGCCGTTGATGATTATAATATATAAACTGAGATTGGGCCAATTGATATAACGAAACTTGGGCCGAGAACTTTCAATTTTAGATTTGGGCCGATGTCACTTTAATCAAATGATTGAATCTTCAATTCTAATAACCAACAACACTTTGGGCCACAAATGAGATGTAGAGACTTGCCGACAACTATTAATGATGATTACTTAATTCTGATCTTTGATAGAACCAACACTATATCACTTGTAAGCTGACACAACCAATGACTGATACAATCCAGCAACACTCGAATGATACTTCACATGCAACCTGACAATATACTGACTTTTAAAAATAACCGACAACCATTAATACTTTTCACATGCACACTAATATGAATTCACAAGTGCCTGACACACATCCACTTAGCCGACTACTCAATATTAAAGAAAATCACATGATATACACCAACTTGATTAAGATTCACATGCATATAATAAATGGTTCTGATCACCAAGACATGTGAGTTCCTTTCCCAATATACTGACCCTCGTAAACTGTTACCTACAACTCAATGTACACAAAAGCTGGCAACAACACATGTGATATTCTATTCCCGATGTACTGTCACCCTCGTTTAATGAAACACACAACTCAATGTATTTATCACGTGAAAGACAGTTCAAGCGGTTCACACAACTCAATATACTTTCAAATGATGTCAGTTTCAAGGCATCGATGAGTGAAATCAGACTGTTCACAAAAGCGAAATCACTGAACTTGTTCACAAGAACGAAATCAGGTTTTAGGTGACACAAGAGCGAAATCACTTAAGAATGATGTCACAATAAGCGAAAACAGCCTGACATATGAGCGAAATTATTGTGTTCAAATAAGCGAAACCACAGAATGTACGTATCAGCGAAACCTAATCGGAACCAATTTTAGTCCATTTTTAATTCGTATTTCGGTCTCAAACTTTCCAGGGTTTGTTAATGTCCTATTATGCACAATCTGTGAAATTTTGATCCAATTCCGACCGTTAAATCTCGTTCTAATGAAGAAAGAAGGCGTAGAAGATAGAAAACTCAATGAATTAAGGTTGTAAACTGCAAAACTTCTCCAACTGGCTCTGATACCAATTGTAGGATCGTTCGACTGATCCGAATGAGTCGTTTAGAGAAGTTTAACTTCGTTTCAGAGGCGGAAACTAAGAAACAAAGGTAGAAACAACTTGATCTTCACTTAATTCACTGATTGTATTGATTTGACGTTTGATTACAATCGATCTTCACACCGGCAGAGCTTCGGCATGGAATACAAGGACTCTCCCTTACTGATTTCGCTCAAGTGACCTTTATATAGAGTTGGTGATTTCGCTTTTGTGTCACATGTTCACATATGCGAAATCCCAATTGACCATATAAACGAAATCACATATTTGACCATATGAGCGAAATCCTAAACTATGACACATAAACGAAATCAGACAATTATCATTTTGAACGAAATCAAATGTAAACTTCTAAACTCTTTTGTCTTATGTGTAATGATGTCATGATGATGTCACTTTGATGATGTCATCATGACATCATGTTTGAACAACTTCGCAACGAACCGAGACTCGACATAAGACGAAGACGACAGATGAATGCACCAACACAGTTATTGGTGGTATGACCATTGTCTTTGTGGTAATCACAATACTAACTCAGGTCTTGTCCGCGTTTGTTCTTCATGGGTGGTGGAGGCTTAAACTGGTAATCCTCTGTGCTTAGAACTTCCGCAGGAGTTTTGGTTAGGGGAGTCCATTGTCTCTCCCTGTTCTCTTGTTTAGCTTCTCTCTGTGCAGCGAGCTTATTGATTGTGGCCCGTGCATCCTCTAATGAATAGTTCCCTGAGCTTGAATCGCGCCAGCCTTTCTTAAATTTCTTTCCGCCGCTTGCGCCTAAATCTGAGGGTCGGCTGTGCGGTGGTGGCGGCCTGTTGGTACTGAGATTCTTTTCCGTTTGGGCATAGACCTTGGCCGCCGCCATTAATTTTTCCCAGCTTTTCGGGAGTCCTTCCATTCCAGACAGGACTTTTATCATATCGTCGCACCTGACTGCATATTTAAATTGGGCGCGGATCAGCTGCTCGTGAACGTCTCCGATTTCGAGTACCTCCTTGTTATAACGGGTAATGAAGTCTTCCAGACTCTCATCATCATGGCGCCAGATATTCATTACGTCCGCTGTGTCGTGGATGGATCGTCTTTGCTGGCTGAAATAAACCAGAAACTTCTCGCGTAAATCTATCCATGACATGATTTTTCCCACAGGAAAGTTGTCAAACCATAGCCTTGCAGCGCCTGCAAGGGTTTGAACAAAGAGATGGCACCACATCAGTAGGGTCCAACCTCCCACCAATCCCGCACTTGTGAAGACTCGCAAATGATCGTCAAGGTCTGTCATTCCATTGAATTTGCGTAGTTGGACGGGAGCTTCGCTTTCTCTAGTGGAGCCAGAGCAATTTCGCTAATAAATTTTGAATTCTCCGCTGCTTCAGCAGGGCGATAAATCAGATCATAATTGTGCTCAGCCTTAGGGTTGTAAACCGCGCAGGGTCTACACTTGTTGTAGTTCGGTTGTAACCGACTAAATACGCTGGCACTTTCTCCTTCACGGTAAGTTTGATCATATTCACTGGTGTGGGTGTTCCGTTGTGAGCCCAACCTGGTGTGAACTGATGGTCTTCTGTGAGAGTGTGACTCAACTCGATGCTCTCTTCGACGATTTTCTGATTGAGTATACTCGTATCTCGATGGAGATCTAGAGTAAGCCTCTGTATCTTCGATCTGGACTTGGGATGGCCCATCATGTTGAGAAACAAGAGGTACCGACGGTGCCCTAGCACGGGATACTGGGCTTCGGGATTGAGTTTGGGGAGCAGCTTGTGCACACAGCTGTGTGTACACAGCATTTAATGCCCCCTGAGATCTGACATACTAGGAAATTGGGGTTTCTCCTAGGGGTAGAATTGTGTTTACAGGGATCTCTGGCTGTACCCCTGGGGTGATAGGTTCGTTTAGACGATTGAATTGCACTTCATTGTCATCCGAGGCTTCTTCTGCAATACCCTCAACCTGGGTATTGTAAACGAAATTTGACCGAGGGCCATTTTGCCGATGAGTTGAGGTTTCTTCCATTTTCAAATGGAATCAACAGAGTGAATCGAAAAAACGAGAGAAAACGGATGAAACAGAGAAATCGGTGGGCGCCAATGAAGAAACACTAGATAAATGACCGGAATCAATTTATCCATAGGGTTAGGTTCTGCATAAAAAAGGGTAGTTCTCTCTCGTTTTGTTCGAAGGGATGGATCTTCTTTTCCGATGTACACTGCAAAACAGAATACCGTTAGCCTCGCCACGGGGAGACGGGAGGTTCTCTCCATGACCTGACTCCGGCGTGAGAATAAGTATGTGTTTATTACGAAGAAGAAGTATTGGTGAAGTGGGTGTAACTTGAAGTTCATACCTGAATTACTCTCATTTTTATAGCCGGGAGTTTGAGCGGGAAAACCTGTTATTGAAATGTTAACGGAAGATACTAACTCAGTAAGCGGTTATTTCCTTCCCCGTTAATCTTCTTGATCTGACGTGAAAGCACACGGATCGCCATTTAGATCAACGGCTGGGGTGTTGCCACGTGGAAAGTGGGCGAGTGGAGGTTTCTCTCCAATTCCATGCCATCATCGTGATTTCAGGGTGTCCTGGGATGATGCCACGTGTCCCTGATGGTTATAACCGTCTTGGTGGTGCACGATTGAGTCTTCTGGAAGATTATTGCCATAATCCGGTGTGACTCCTTATCGTGTGGTATCAGCTTAGTAAATAATATCCAAGTCCGGGTATTACTAAGCGGAAGTGCTTGTTAAGATTTTTACCCTTTTATGGAGAATCCGCGCAGGGATTTGTTGATTTCCCTTTGGCGCGCTAGTGTTTACTTACTATTCTTCTTAATTTTCTTTTGTAAAACCAGTGCGCTGCCGCGCGAGGTTTTAAGGATGGTTAGAAGACGAGGTTGTGGTATGGTCCCAAGTACTTAAAGCGAGGTTTTTGGGACCTTACCCCTTCAAGTGTGAAAACATAGATTTATTCGCGGAATGTAAAAACGAGAATATAGCTAAAATAGCATCAGATGGATGTCCAAGTCGAGAGTGCCACGTCTCTTGAGGAACAGAAGCAACTGCAGTCAAAGAATACAACTGATGTGGGCTACCACGTGTGTGGTGGAGGAGCAGTCCATCGAGCGTCTGAATAGACAATCCAAAATGTGAAAATATGACAGCAATAGGATGATCAATAATAAGCTGTGTAATAGAAAGTAAGTTATTGGCAAGGCCAGGAACTACTAGAACGTGTTTAATTAAAATAATACGACTAGATAAACGAAGAGAAGCATAACCAACGTGAGTAATAGCTAGTGACGTACCATTGCCAACAACAACACGTTCAGAGCCAGTGTAGGGAACGGCTCCAAAAACAAGAGAAGAATCGGCCGTCATGTGGGCAGTTGCTCCTGAATCGGGTATCCAAGAATCCACTTTATCACAAATAGTAGACAAGTCCGCCATAAGCCCAAAATGTGGCCCAACATGTGGGGTTTGAGCAATTCAAGCCCAATTAGCAAAATGGGCAGGCCCAAATCCAGTAGTATCAGCTGGTCCAGAATTAAAATGAGGAATAGTGGGCTGGGTGTTTCAAAATGATGCATTTGGCACAGTAAATTGATGAGATGATGTTGGGCCAGAACCCAGTAAGCCTGAATGGTTATTATTTGATTGGGCTCCATGTAGACCTGGTTTAACAAAGCCTGCTCCAAATTCATTACCAAAAACCCTTGCATCATATACACTGTGCGCATTATTATACCCAACCGTTTCCCCCAAATATGAAACCCTAAAATCTTGTTGCTGACTAGCACCATAGTTGGCAAATACCTGCTGATGAAACAATTCCTCAATTTTCTACCAAAGATCTGTGAAGATACAGTGCCTCTAGCTATGTGAATTATTGATGGCGTCAAATTCACAGTAATAAACGCTAATACGTATGCATCTGACTTGTCCCAAGCAATTCTGGCTTCAATATCATCAGGACGCACAGTTTCCCGATTCAGAAAATGAAGTAGTCCGAGTGTTTTCAGAATAGTCAAAATCTGATGCTGCCAGTTCAGATAATTTGTATTATCGAGTTTGATTGGCATAAGGTTGGTGATATTTGGATAGTTGTTACTTGAATTGACAAGGTTTTCACTTGTGGTTGAAGAAGATGATGAATTTGTCATTGTTGATTGAATTGTGGTCGATCAGGAATTTGTTGATTCAATTATACTGGCCAGAAGTATGGAGGGATTGCAAGCCACTTTTATCCACAAAGCCCTATGTACAACGATAGCCAACGTGCTTTAATTATACTCTCTGATGTTGGGTTTTTGGTTGCCCTATACATATATTACAATATTGCTGTGACTAAAGGCTTGATTTGGGCAATTTACCTTTATGGAGCACTGTTACTTGTTATGTGTAGTGTTCTAATGGTATTGACTTATTTACAACATACCCATGCTTCAATCGCTCACTATGATTCAACCGAGTGGGACTGGATTAGAGGTGCTTTGTCGACAGTAGACAGAGATGTTGGGTTCTTGAACTGGTTAGTCCATGATGTACCGCGTAATCATGTGCTTCATCATCTTTTTCCTCGCATTCCACATTATCATGCAAATGAGGCCACCAAGGCTATCAAGCCGATATTGGGTGACTATTACAAGTATGATGATACTCCAGTCATAAAGGCGTTTTGGAGAGAAATGAAGGAATGCATTTATGTAGAACCCGATGATGGTTATAAGAGTGGTGTTTACTGGTTTAAAAAATAAGGCTTCAAGTTTCAAATAACTTGGACAAGGTTTTCACAATCATGCCCCGTTTCCATTTTTTTATCGTGCATTTGTTATCGAAATGTTAAGACGTACATCTTAAAGTAGTAAAAAATTTATATGAAACATTTTTATTAGCATGTTGTCATTATCAGCATCATCATATTATTTTATCTATTAGTTAGCTTAATTGTGTATCTTTTTTCAAATGTTGGCTAGAGACAACTATTGATCGGTATAAGTATTTTGTAACATGTTGGGTCTTGATTGGTTCTATCACAAAAACTAACAAGTTTCTATGAATTACTAAGAAAGACAAATTCAGACTTATTAACAGAGCTACGAATACAAGAACAATTCACTTTAAGCACAAAGACTATGGGGTATGGGGCTTGGGTTGGGGCGTGAGTTGGCTGAAAACGCCCAAGCCACCACCCCAGGGGCTTGGGTTGGGGCTTGGGTTTGGGCGTGGCCCTTGGGGCTTGGGTTTGAAGCCGGGCGTGGGGCGGGCTAGTAAGGTGACATGACGGGCTCTCAATGACCAAACCAAACACATGCCCCCCAACCCAAGCCCTACCATACCCTATGGGCATGGGTTTGGGTTTGTTTTCCACGTGTCAACTCATGCCCCCAAACCCACGCCCACCATACCCCATAGTCTAAAGTATATATATTTTTCTCCATCAACAAATTGAAAAGTTTACAATGGAAGACAGCACACAAACGTCAATGAGTGACTCCTGCTATACTTAGACTATCTCCAATGCTAAAGGCGTCCTTAGGCGCCTTTAGCTGCCACGTCATCTGGCACATAATATCCTTACAAATCCTTAAAAACCCTTATTTCATCTCCAACCCTACAAAAATCCCTACCTTCTTTAATTTTCACCTCATCAACTACCCATTACACACAATATTTCAATAAAACTATTTTTTTTTTACTTTGTATCCAACTCATCACATAAACCAAGACTAACACATGCCCTTGTCTCACCTAACGGCCTCTAAGGATGTATAAGCTTCAATGGTATTCAATGGTAAGGGCATCCAATGGTCTCTAACGGCTTGGTCTCTTGGAGATAGTCTAACACTTAACCAACACACATTATTGGTAGAAATGGTAGAATACTACTTTAACGTTTTTTATAACAAATTTAAAAAATCTGACCATTTTGCTCTTCATTAAAAAGGGAAGAAAAAAAACAAAAAAACTGGATGTTAATGGAAAAATCTTACCAGATTTTGACTTTAGATGAAAATGGCAACAAAATTGAAATCACAAAGATGACCAAACCTTTGGGACCATTTTGGCAGTTTACTCCTAATAGTTTATGGTTTAAAATCAAACAACCAATCTTACTATTCTTTCGTTGTTAGTTTTAATTTGTCTAATATTGTAATTTTTGAGTAATGCATTATGGTAAAAAGAACAAAATAAATTGCGAAATTAATAATATAACATTGTATTTTGGTTGGATTGATTTGGATCATAAGTTCGTCTTAACACTTCGAATCCATATTTAAGGAACCAAAGTTGTATTAGATTCACCTGTAGAATCGGTTAAACTAATCGATAAAAAATGATCACTACTATAAATCATATCCACAATGCCAAGACTTCGTGTCAAACACGATGGAAAATGTAATTTGGAATGTGGATATCAAGGTTCATTCATTGGCAATTGGCATGACTCCTAGAAGAAGAATCTTCGTACGAGGTTTAGGTTAAATTCTTATCGTTATATTATCCTCGTATTAGATTCTTATTGTTGTATTCTCCTCGTATTGTTTTATTTATATGTTATCATCTACGAAGTCAATTGTTATACAAAACAACATATAAAATAAAACCGACATCAATTTTACGATCGTTCTATACCATATGAATCCAAGCAAGAACAAACCAATGTATAATATTATGAAATACATGCCTAACTAGAACAAACGTTCAACCATAATTAAAGCTTTACTTAATTATTGTTTGGTGGAGATTAGGTTATTAAAATCCAAGGTTACAATAAAAAATAATAGGACCATGGATATAGTCATATAGATAGTACAAAGAATGCATATGGATAGTACAAACAAGATGATCTAATTGAAAGGTACGACCATAGTAATAGTATTATGTATGTTAGAATCAAGACACTTGTTAACATTGGACTATATATATATATATATATATAGGATTAGGTTCAAACGTGAACAAAATCCCAAGAGTGAACTGCGTGAACTGATCTGGGCCCATGATTTTTATGATCTTGAGATTAAAGTGAGTGGCATGATGGTAATTATTTGGTTAATTTTTTCCATTTAATTAAATACAAAAAGGGTATATGTGTAATTTCAATCTTAAATTGATTGCATAAATCTCTCACAAATCAAGTAATCAATTATCCTCTTAAATTGATTGCATAAATCTCTCACAAATCAAATCAAGGATTAGGAAAGATGTAACTTAATTCAATTATTAAAATAATTATTTGCTTAAATGCGATGTACACATGTGTATTCTGATTTTGCCCTCTTTTTAATGCGATGTACACATGTGTATATCGTCTGTTTTTATGATATCTCAGAAATTTTATCTTTTGTATTGAATGTTGATGTACACCTGTGAATTACTGTACACATATGTACGATGCTGAGTACACATGTGTACTGTTCTATTTATATCCAAGTACACATGTGTATACCGTTGAAATATGAAGGTTACGTGGATCTTAAAAATCAAAATTTGAATTCTGGTGATGAAATCTGAAATAAAAATTAAAATTGAAATCTGGTGATTTTTTGTTTGTTTTGATAATTATCTTATTAATAAATAAACATAATGTGGATAATGAATTTAAATTAGGAAAGATGTAACTTAATTCAATTATTAAAATAATGATTTAAATCTAATTTTTTATATAATTACAATCCTACCCTTAACAACTAAAAAGGAAATCAAGGGTCCATATCTGTTCACGCAGTTCACTCTTGGGAGGTTGTTCACACTTGAACCCTACCCTATATATATCTATATCTATATCTATACTACTTTATAAAGCATATAGGAGGGACTTCTTAAAGTCATAAAATTTTCCTTAAAACACCCCTAATGCATGATGTACAAGTCTTTTAAGCACCAGAAAACTTCACTTTCCACTTATACCCTTTTACTAAAATAAACACTTATTAAGATCTACACCGTCCATTTTCAAAGAAACACATCACACGGATTGGGATCTGCACCGTCCATTCAACTTTCAATTCCCGCTCATCCTAATTCCCCATACACCCCCGTCCATTCAACTTTTAGATCCCATCTGCTTTCTCTCTCTCTTTCTCCCTGGCGATTCAAAAAGACGAAGGCGATTCAAGTCGATTGGTGAATATTTCACCAAATCAATGAAGAATCTAACCTCTCACCAGGTATACAAGTTTGATTTTTAGATCTGTGATGTTTTATTTTTAGATCTGTTTATTGTTCTTTATTATCAACTTTTCTCTCTCGCTCTAGAACCCTAGCTTTCTCCATCGCTCTTCAATTGAACGACGAAGAACCAGAGATGAAGGAACCTGTTCTGAAATCGAAAAATTTGTCAAGATTTCCGTTCTGAAATCGTTGTTAGGGGGCTACAGTTGAACGGTAAAGGCACTGAGAGGTCTAGGTTTTATCATAATCGAAAAAAGGGTGAAGTGATGTGAAGAACTGGGTTTCGATCTGAGTTTCAAATGTAAGTTTTTAAGTTTTTTTGCTTATCATATCTATTATTGAAGCCCTAATTCACGACTGGTGTTTGTTACAGGTTCTGTTACAGGTTCTGTTTCTGATTTTAGTTAGGGTTTATAATAATCGTTTAGATTTGTATTTGCTGCGAAGTAGACCCAGGATAGAAAGATGGAGCCGAGATTTCATCTCGGTACCAGGTAAGGAATCTGATTTTTCTTTATTGAATTATTAGAAGCATTTCAAGATTAATGCTTGTTTTTAGATATACGTGCTGCTACCTTTATCTAAGTTTGTTTTGCGTTAGGGTTTGACGGAACCCGACTATGGAAGTGATGCAAGTGGCCTTAGAACAACAGCAACAAAGGTCACATTTATCATCTTTTTTTCTTTTTGTGGTTTCATATTCTTTTCTTGTATCTTGTGATGATTGTGAAATTTCAGGTGGAAGGAGGTTGGGTCATTGAAGGCCAAAAACGATGGATCGGAAACAGCACTTTTGCAGATATTTTGGTCATTTTTGCTAAAAATAAAGACACAAACCAGATAAATGGGTAAGAAAATAATGTTCTCTTTTTGTCTCAATTCAGAGAGTGATAATCTGCTTGGACCCGCTCATATTTCCAGGCTTAGTTTTGGACTTTTAGTTATGCTCATGTGCTTCCTTATTTGTTGCAGATTCATTGTAAAGAAGAATGCACCGGGGTTACAAGCTACCAAGATGGAAAACAAAATTGGGCTTAGAATGGTTCAAAATGGAGATATTCTTCTACAGAAAGTGTTTGTCCCTGATGAAGACAGGTTACCTGGGGTCAACTCTTTTCAAGATACTAGCAAGGTACAACTTTTTTATTTCCTTGCTGATGATATGTAGAAATTGAATATGCATCGTATACATACAGAATGGAATGGATTTCTGTTGCTTGTATCTGAAATTCATGTCATATATTTTTATTTATTGGAATTACCCCCCTACATGTACATGACTTCAGGTACTTGCTGTTTCCCGTGTCATTTTTCAAGAGCCGAGATGTCAAGGGTGTCACAACTTCATTGTGAAAAAATAGCCTTTTGTTAGTATGGGGCTCTCAAGCATCGCCTCACCTGCAGCTTTACAAGGTTTTGAAGCACCTGGATGTTTCAGTCATTTTGGCCCACTTCTCTGAGGAATTGCAGATGATATATGCCAAGTTCAGGTCCGATTTTGTGATGCTGCGGGGCCTTGGTCAAGCTTTAAACTGCATATACACGGCTGTTAAGAGCTGGCTGCATCAGATCTTCGTGTGGACATGTATTATTTGGTTCTATGCTGGTAACAGGTCTGGATTAATTGTCTGGATGGTGTATTTTTTGAAGGCTCAGTCCGAGTTTCATGTGCAGACGCAAGGAAAATGCTGCTGGCTTATCCGAGTGTGGCCATCTTTATATGGCATGCCGAGTTTGGATTCCCAATGTATAATAATTTGGTGAATCGATGCCTAGCTTATCTCCAACTTTATGTAATTTCTTATCTATTTTTAAGTAATTTTTTATATAAATATAACTGTGTGGGTTTCCTTAAAAGAATCTTTCAAATCATATTTATATTATGTTATTTAAAGTGGCGGCTTCTTTAAAGTTTCAATCTTTATTTTAGTTGATGGACATAGCTGCAAATGAGATTTGATCTTAGTAGCCCCGATTTCCACGAAAACGCGCTTCTTGAACTCTCCAAGGTATGTGTACTGGTGATCCTTTTATTCAGCCTCTTGCGGTGTCAGTTCGATGAATGCAGAGTTTAATTATGTGGTTTCACAACTTAGGAACGTGAAAATCTTATTTGAATATGTGATTTTTGAAGTATGTTTGTGTGGATTTGATAAATTTCAGTTTTAATTTGGAAACTGTGGACGACAATCGGGGCAAAAGGCGATATGTTTCTCCAAGTTCGTGACTATGAGGTCTTTCTCTAATAAACTTTTTTTTTTTTGCAAAACTACTGGATTATGTCATTCCTTATTTTATTATGCACGTTAAACATACTTTGTAGTATAATGTCTCATTCCTGTCATGTAGTCTATTCAAGATCCTCCATTTAGCCAAGGGCAACCGTGTAGCTGTGAAGTACTATTCAGAAGACTGGCCAACTAATAGCGCTAAGGAGGCGTTTGAAAAATCTGTGTTTACCAAGACTCAGAAGACAAATGCACGCACAGAAGGTGTGCTTTATAACCCTTTTTATTCCTTGCTAATTTGATACCTGATTGATATGATTAAATGGCCGGACATTCACAAATGAAGAACCAAGAACAACAAATGAAGAACCATGTACTTTTGGAAAGTTAGGGACTAAATCCAAAATTTTGGTAGACCACAGGGACCATCCGCGTACTTTTTGTTATATATATACTCCCTGTTTTCCCTTTTGAAGAAACTTTCAGAGAATGAAAAGCTGAAATCAAGAAGCTTCAGTTTTACTTTTCTAATTGTATTAAACAGCATGTAATGCTTGGCTTGTACTAATGTGCAGCTGAGATAGCAATGTTTGAGAACAACATTGTCATTTACAAGTTTGCTCAAGATCTTCACTTCTTTGTTACCGGGGGTGATGATGAAAATGAGCTCATCATATCCACTGTTCTTCAGGGTTTCTTTGATGCAGTCGGTCTACTGCTTAGGTATTTTGCAATGAATTTACATCGTCAGCTTGTTATTTCAATGAGAGCCAATGACATTCTCTTATCGAACATGTGTATCAGGGGCAATGTGGATAAGAAAGAGGCACTTGAGAATTTAGATCTCATTTTATTGTGCGTTGATGAAATTGTTGATGGCGGGTAAGAATTATTAGTTGTTAATTTTCAACTATAGATCTATACAGTTGGAAGACTTATAAACATCTATTTACTATAATTTGCAGAATTATTCTGGAAACAGATGCAAATGTCATTGCTGGTAAGGTTGCAAGCCACAGTGTAGATTCTGGAGCTCCTCTCTCTGAGCAGGTAAGCTTACCCCCCCCCCCCCCCCCCCCCCCCCCACACACACACACACAAATAAATAGATAATAAGTTTTTTTTTTCTTATTTTATGCTTCAACATTGTGAAATTATCTTTGCAGACGATAAGTCAAGCATTGGCAACTGCACGCGAACATCTGACAAGATCTCTCCTCAAGTAATAAACTTTGAGCTGAATCATATGCAGTGCGTTGTATTTGAGTTCTTTTTATCTTAATGTGCAGGTCGTTTACAGAACCGATTTATTTGGATATTGGGGACGTCATCAGTTACAGGATTCCTCCAACTTATGAAATGTTAGCTACTACATTAAACTTACCTAAAATGTCGGAGATTCAAGTGGATGAAAACACTCGGTTATATTTGTGCTTTGATAACCCAAGTTATGAAATGTTAGCTACTATATTGTGCTTTGATAACCCAAGTACCCAACCAACTATTTTAACAATGAAAAATGATGTTTTAAATTAGCAGTTATATTTGCTTGTGGCATGTAGTTGCTTTATTTTAAAGTCATCAAATAAAAACACTCGGTTTAATAACTACTGCATATATTGTGTTTGACCAACAAAAAGTCATTTTAACTCCGTTATTTTCAACACACTATAAAAGCCATTGAGTACAAATATTCCTCGATCATCTTGTCATGGAATAGTGATACCTGCATAAATTGAAAAAAAAAAACAAGGAATACATAAATACAAATCACAATTGGTAAAGTACAAATAAGCTTAACACTTCCACACTTGAAATGATGAGGAACTCTTCTACCACATCTTTCGACTAGCCTAATTAGAGGTGCAAAAAAACGTACCCGTAAAAAAGCTCGGAACCGGTTTTTTTAATGCCCGAAATTCTATACTCGAAACTAAAACCGACCCTACCCGTACGGTATAGATAGGGTATGCACAGATCAAACCAATTCCTCTTTCATATCCCGAGTGTGGAAAGAATACGCTTATAGCAAGCGGAAGGTCACCAATTGTTTATGTCTTTGGTTTCTTAACTATCATCACGGTGTAGTGAGCATGATGAGTAACATAGTCACTTACACTCCCCAATACCGCCCTACAAAGAAACAAAATATGTGCAGATAAATGAAGTGAAACGTTGTTAATCTCAGAAAACATAAGGTTCAAATGTAATAGTTCCAATGAACTAAGCTAAAATAACTGCATAAATTCCAATCGCAAAAGCCTATGCCCTATAATATTAATCATCAGAATTCAGATGGTAAAGTCCCAACAGGATCATTCATAATTCTAATCATACAAACATATAACGAATAAGATAACTAAATTAAGTACTATACAATATATCACAAAACGACTGATAAACTATCGGTAAATGAGTATCCTATTGTAAATCGCCACCCCGCCGCATCGCGCGGGTAGAGGACTAGTATATATATATATATATAACTAGGTTAGAACCCCGTGTATTACACGAGTTGAATAAATGCAATTTTATATATCAAATAATAAAAAAATATATCTTTAAAAATCTCGTTTATTACACGGGTTGAATAAATGCAATTTTATATACCAAATAATAAAACAATATATATTTAAAAATCTTGTTTATTACATTGGTTGAATAAATGTAATTTTATATATTAAATAATAAAAAAAGTTATATATTTAAGAACTCCATGTATTGTACGGGTTGAGTAAATTTAATTTTATATATTAAATAATAAAAAAGTTACATTTTTAAGAACCTCGTTGAGCTGAGGAGCGAGACTAAGTTCGACCGTTAGGGAGACTAAAGCGGGAGGCTGTGTTATACGCGTTGAACACATGTAATTTTATATACCAAACAATAAAAAGTTATATCTTTATAAATCCTATGTATTATATGTATTGAATAAATCTAATTTTATATACTACATAATAAAAAAAGTTATATTTTTAAAACCCCGAGTATTACACGAGTTGCATAAATGTAATTTTGTATAGTAAAAAATAAAAATGTTATATCTTTAAAAAACCTCGTTTATTACACGGGTTGAATGAATCTAATAAAAATTTATATCTTAAAAAAACTAACGGATATACTCGATATACGATGGATGGGGTGATTGTGGTGATTGTTCTTATAAATGTCACATAAACATAGTGATTACCGTATTTGAGTTGAGAATTGAACATGAAAATATAAGTATAGAACCAATAAACACCTTTTAAACATTTTTGAAATAGGTTCTACCCTTAACTATTTTAGTTTAATAAAATAAATAAATCATTTAAATTAACTGAGTTAGTGCTAAAGGACATAACTTGCAAGGGTTTGCAAACATCGAGTACGTTTTCTGTAATTATTGAAGACAAAGGACACAGTTTGCAATAAGTGACATACATAAAGGACGATTTTTGTAATTTACTCTATTTTAAAATATTATATATATTATCTCCTATATGAATTGATTAAATTCATATTAAATTTAATTGTATAATTATTTTTTAATTGATATTAATTATCTATAAAAATAGATGGCCTCAATGAATAACACGTGTCCAAAACTTGGTTTCTTTTATTATAGTAGATTTGATTAAAATATTTAATTTTGTTTGTTATTAAAATTTTACAAATTTTTAAAAGCCAAATATCTCATTCTCGAAAATTCTTATGCTTTGTTATTATTATATTTTTATACATTTCCAAAAAAAAATCATGTTATATAGAAATGAATTATATAAAAAGCAAAAAATGAGTTGGTATATTGGTTTGTATGCACCCTACTCAAATGATGAACCCATATTAAACCCCCGTTTCTTTTTTTTTCTTTGCATCTATCTCTTCACTTCTTAAATTACAATGATGGTATCTATTTTTTACATTAACTCTTATTTTAGTTAAACATTTTTACTTCGGTTTTTTTAATTACTATCTAAGTTTCTAACATTTTTTTTACATTTCTCCTCTTAACGAAGTTTAAACTTTTTTTATGATTTTAAATTTTAAATCTTTTCTAATATCTATAGTTACTTTGAAATTAGGGATGAGCAAATACCGATCCCGTCCCGATACCGATAATCCTGATCCCGAAATTTCATGAATACTTTATACCGATACCGAAACATGTCGGTTCGGTACGGTATCGGTACGGTATCGGTACGGTATCGGTATTTTGAGGGTAAAAGTCGGTATTTTATCGATACCGTACCGATACCGAAAAAAACAAAATGTGGATACCGTTTCCGATACCGAAACATGTCGGGATCGGGATTATTGGTATCGGGATCCGGATGGGATCGGGATGAGATCGGTATTTTATACCATTTGCTCATGCCTATGAATTGAAATAATGGATTCGATATTGATATTCGTTTTTATAAATACGTGTTGATATATTTTTCTACATATCACGACATTTTTTTTTTGTTGCTATACTGAGTCTCGGTACCAAAAGGAACCGAATTGATACCGATCAAAATTGGATTCCTGCTGCAACAACGAAGGACCATGAATAGTTATTTTACATTTATAATAATATATAATTTTATAATATTTTATTATTTAATATTATAATAGTTTTTGATTATATTCACTTTATATTTTTTACTTTTTTTTTCATTTTAAAACTCATATTTTCTTTATCATTTAGTTTTTTTAATAATTATTTTTTTATTTTTAAATTATAATTCCTTTATCAATTAGTTTAATATTTCTTTAATCACTTACGTTTGTTAAATTTTCTCTAAAACCTTAAGTACGTAGTTGTGCCTTTTTTCCAACATTCCGGTATAAGTTTTGTTAAAAATGAATTTGTATCCAAAATAGAGTATTTATTTGGTATCATATGATAGTACGATGATAAACTGAATCGATTCTAACAGTTTGACTTTCTAAACAACATGTTTCATTTTCAAATAATATTTGTTTTATATTTCTAACATTTGTTTTGTTTTATCGTAAAACGTGATATGAAAAAATCTAGTAATTATTAAGAGTAAACTGCAATTTTACCCCCTAGGGTTTAGGGCAATTGGCATGTCTACCCCCCTAAGGAAATAATTGCAATTTTACCCCCCAACGTTTGCTGTTATGTCGCAACTTTACCCCCCCGGCGTCAGTCAACGGTAGTTTGACCCTTATAGATGAGGGTATTTTGGTAATCTTACCCTATATTTATTATTATTATTATTATTATTATTATTATTTATCATCATCTTCTTCAAATAACTCACAATCCATCATCATCATCTTCAAATTATCATCATCATCTTCAAGTAACAGATCTCCATCGGTGTTTTACCGCTCCTCAACCACTAGCCGCCGCTCCTCCCCCACCGCAACCACCCACCCCCTTCTTCCTTCAACCCACAAGAACAGATCTGAACCTCATTATCTTCTCTGCACCCCACGCATATATCTATCACAGTAACAGATCTGAAGATCCACAAGAACCTCCGTCGGCGAACAGATCTGAACCTCATCATCTTCACAGTAACAGATCTGAAGATCCACAAGAACCTCATCATCTGGACACTCCCCTGCCGTCGCTGCTCTCATTGTCGGTGGCGACTCACCGGGCCGGTGCCGCTACTGCTGGATTTTCAGACTACCATCACCAGCACTGCCACGCCGCTACCAGGGAGTTCCGCGGTCATCACGATAATCTCGGAATTCTGCCGACCATCCAGCTAGTCGCCAGGGTTTCGCACATCGTCGGAAAAACAGGGAGGTCATCGGAGACGATCGGCTCCCTCAATAACTCTCTAACTTGCCATGGTGTGCCGCCACCAGACGGTGGTGGTCGGCGGTTAAATCGTGGGGGAGGGGGGCTGTGATGGTGGGGGTGAGGAGGTACAAGAAGAAGAGTGGTGGAGATGTAGTCTGCTAGAAGGATCGGTGCCGGTGGAGTCGCCGGAGAACGGCTCCGGTCGCCGGAGGTGAAGAGGAGACAGAGAACTTGTGCGGCTGATTATTTAGAGTTTAGGCTGATTATTTAGGTGAAGATAATACTGGTGGGCGTCTGTTTACACCTGATGATAATTCAAGCCTAAGCCTTAGTGATTGTATGGTGGGATGCTTGAATTCTTGTGATTGTTTGGCGTTTAACTCCCATGAGAATGGAGTTAGCTGTGATATATGGACAAGAAAATGGTGGATAGTTAGATTTGTTCTTGAACTGATGATGATGAACAACTTCATGTAATATTCTTGATTTTTTATTTAATTTTAATAAGATAGGGGCAAAAATGACTTTTCACACGTTATTAACAGTCAAACAAACGTTGACTTGACAGAGTTTGACGTCGGGGGGTAAAGTTGCGACATAACAGCAAACGTTGGGGAGTAAAATTGTAATTATTTCCTTTAGGGGGGTAGACATGCCAATTGCCCTAAACCCAGGGGTAAAATTGAAGTTTACTCAGTTATTAAAGATTGGCGACTTTCATGTCATCTGTCATTAATACATTGACATTTTTGGGAAGCTTATTCCGTTATTTTCATTTACTTTTTTTTGGTATTTAAAAGGTGGCTACGTAGTGCTGCCCTGCCAGTTTTTCTCTAACTATCCTTTCAATAATTAAGATATGAGTATCACATTTTTACCCATTTTATTTTATGAAATGATTTACCCTTTTTTTTAAGGTAAACTTTATAAAGAAACACCGACTACCCAAACCTAAAAAAAAAAACCAGGCCGGACAAACCAAATTACAACAAAATGATTTACCAAATAATAAAATAATGTTATGTTTCATACTCAATTATTTTAAACTTCCACTATTCTGGTATCCCTGAATCTTATTTTCACATTCAGTTTTCCTCTACCTCTATCTATATCTATGTATGTATAAAGAGGAATAGTGGATAAGGGTATGTGAATATTATCCCTGTATAGTACTTGGTCAAAGAAAGGTAACGAAGTAAACAGAAGGCTTCAACATCATCTATAAAATGGTTACCTACCCTAGCTTTGATGCTTCACAACCAAAAAGCCAAAACTTCCATTATGAAAAGACTCCCAGTCTCCAAACCTCCATTTGAGTTAAGTGATCTCAAAAGAGCAATACCTTCACACTGCTTCAAATTATCGATTTTCCGATCGTTTCGCTCCCTTTTCCGGGAAATTCTCCTGATATACACCCTTTACTACCTAGCCTCAAACAGCTTGCCTCTACTCCCTCATCCCCTTAAGTACATTGCATGGCCCCTTTATTGGTTTTTCCAAGGTTTGATCCTTGGTTCTTTATGGTCGATCACGCATGAGATAGGCCATGGTGCCTTCAGTGGTTATCAATGGTTAGACGATACGGTTGGTTTCATCATCCACAGTGCACTTCTCACTCCGTATTATTCAATGAAGTTCAGCCACCGTACCCATCATGCCCACACAAATTCCCTTGAGTATGATGCCATTCATGTCCCTAAACTCAAGTCTAATGAACTTTACTCAAAATTCCTAAACAGCCCAATTGGCGTGGTGTTGAAGATTTTGTTTGATATCACTCTTGGATGGAACTCATACTTGCTATTCAATTATACTGGCCAGAAGTATGGAGGGATTGCAAGCCACTTTTATCCACAAAGCCCTATGTACAACGATAGCCAACGTGCTTTAATTATACTCTCTGATGTTGGGTTTTTGGTTGCCCTATACATATATTACAATATTGCTGTGACTAAAGGCTTGATTTGGGCAATTTACCTTTATGGAGCACCGTTACTTGTTATGTGTAGTGTTCTAATGGTATTGACTTATTTACAACATACCCATGCTTCAATTGCTCATTATGATTCAACCGAGTGGGACTGGATTAGAGGTGCTTTGTCGACGGTAGACAGAGATGTTGGGTTCTTGAACTGGTTAGTCCATGATGTACCGCATAATCATGTGCTTCATCATCTTTTTCCTCGCATTCCACATTATCATGCAAATGAGGCCACCAAGGCTATCAAGCCGATATTGGGTGACTATTACAAGTATGATGATACTCCAGTCATAAAGGCGTTTTGGAGAGAAATGAAGGAATGCATTTATGTAGAACCCGATGATGGTTATAAGAGTGGTGTTTACTGGTTCAAAAAATAAGGCTTCAAGTTTCAAATAACTTGGACAAGGTTTTCACAATCATGCCCCGTTTCCAATTTTTTTATCGTGCATTTGTTATCGAAATGTTAAGATGTACATCTTAAAGTAGTCAAAAAATTTATATGAAACATTTTTATTAGCATGTTGTCATTATCAGTCCATCATGTTATTTTATCTATTACTTAGCTTAATTGTGTATCTTTTTTCAAATGTTGGCTAGAGATAACTATTGATCGGTATAAGTATTTTGTAACATGTTGGGTCTTGATTGGTTCTATTACAAAAACTAACAAGTTTCTATGAATTACTAAACTAAGAAAGACAAATTCAGACATATTAATAGAGCTACGAATACAAGAACAATTCACTTTAAGCCCTAAAGTATATATATTTCTCTCCATCAACAAATTGAAAAGTTTACAATGGAAGACAGCACACAAACGTCAATAAGTGACTCCTGCTATACTTAAGACTATATCCAATGCTAAAGGCGTCCTTCGGCGCCTTTGGTTGCCACGTCATCTGCCACATAATATCCTTACAAATCCTTAAAAAAACCCCTATTTCATCTTCAACCCTAAAAAAATCCTTACCTTCATTAATTTCCACCTCATCAACTACCCATTACACACAATATTTCAATAAAACTTTTTTTTTTTTTTACTTCGGACCCACCTCATCACATAAACCAAGACAAACACATGTCCTTGTGCAAGGGCATCTCACCTACAGCCTCTAAGGATAAGTTTCAATGGTAAGGGCATCCAAAGGCCTTTAAGGCTGGACGGTATGGAGGTTCGTCCTCCACCGTCCTGGTCCGGCGCCGTTCCTCCCTCCATCTCGCCCCCCCCCCCCCCCGTCTCGTCCTCTCCATACAAAACTTCCTCACAGCCACATATATACATACAATATATAATATATATTTTAGGATCATCCTCCATTTTCATACCTCCATCCTCTTTGCCCCATCCTCATACCCATCCTACGTGACGCTTATGTGGCGGACCATCCTCCAAAAGAGGACCATCACCATACCATGTAGCCTAAGGGCTTAGTCTCCAATGGCCTACTGGAGATAGAGTTAACCAACACACATTATTGGTAGAAATGGTAGAATATACTACTTTAAAATATGCTACCACTTATCTATTACATGATTGGATGAACATAAATAGACAAACAGACAACAGTTCTGCTAGTGACGCTGCAGAGGTTTGTTTTATAGCGGAACTTGGGCGGCAAACTCTTTAGTAACTTACACAAAAATTCTTATTAGGAATATTTTAAGTGTCAAAGAAAAATAAATCTAAAAATGCCTTGATCGATCAAGTACTTAATCAGACACACAACACACATCAGAAATGTGAGATCCGCATGAAACGCCTCATAACCCGGGTGGCTCAAACGTTAATTTACTCATTGAGACCTAGCCCTTAAATTGTGAAATTTCATTCAAACATTGCAGCTGAAAATATTCCAATAAAGTAAACTTAAGGGGCGTTTGGTTCGCAGGATTTCAATGGAATTTAAGGGAATTAGAATTGGAATTTGAATTCCATCTCTTAAGATGTTTGGTTCACATAATTTGATGGAATCGGAATCTCAATTACAATCTTCATGTATTTGGTTGAGAATGTAATTGGAATTGGAATTAGGCATGTATTCCTTCAAATTCCTTTAACTAAAGGAATTCAAAATCCTTCCTATATGTGAATGAATTAAAGTAAATTCATTGGAATCTTCGACCGTTTCGACCCATACTGGTTTCGATCCGAACCGTTTCGACCTGTACCGTTTCGACGCGAACGGTTTCGACTCGTACCGTTTCGACGCGAACCGTTTCGACCCGTACCGTTTCGACCCGTACCGTTTCGACGCGAACCGTTTCGACCCGTACCGTTTCGACGCGAACCGTTTCGACCCGTACCATTTTGTTATCTTCTTTGGAAGTTATGTTACCAAGTATAGTTGTTGCCTTCCATACTTTTACGTTTGCATATTTCAAACAGGAAAACAAATGATCTAAACTTTTTCATGTCGTATATGTTTATAAACTTTAGCTGTTACAGTTTCTTTTTCGAGTCTGGGAGTTTAGTTTAGCTGTTACAGTTTCTTTTTTGTTTTGTTTTGCCCTAAGTAAAAGGTGGTTCGACGCGAACCGTTTCGACCCGTACCGTTTCGACGCGAACCGTTTCGAATCAAACCGTTTCGACGCGAACCGTTTCGACGCGTACCGTTTCGAGCGAACCGTTTCGACTCGTACCGTTTCGACCCGAACCGTTTCGACGCGAACCGTTTCGACCAGAACTGGTGGTTGTGGGTGCATGGGTGATGGATTCCAATTCATTTGACAACGAAACACAACAAAAATGGAATTGAGATTCCAATTCCAACAATTTCCAATTCCAATTGGAATGTTTAAATTCTAAATCCAATTCCTTCACATTCTAATTCCTATACAAATATCAATTACAATTCCAAATCATTCCGCGAACCAAACGCCCCATTAGTCTTTAAATAAAACGTAATGTTTCCAAATAAACCTCTTGAAATGGGATGCCAGCTTCGAATCCGGATAGCCTTCTGAGCGATGTCGTCGAAGCCTTGACGGCTAACCTACGCTAACAAATTGTTTCCCATGTGTTGACACCAACGGTATGTTGCTCAACAACTAGCTATGTGTTAGTTAGTTAGTTAAGAAGTTCTTAGTGAGCTTCTAAGTACATGTATCATACATATATAAAGTAACTTGTGTTCTTACTCTTAGAGCTTCCACAATGTTAGAGTTCTATAAACCTCCGCCACATCAGAGTCCTATGTACAAACTTTCAGAAACCTCATCAAAATATTATATATGTATATATATGTGTGTGAGAGAGAGAGAAAATAAGCGGGTGAGTTTCGGACTTGAGTGGCAAACTTATCCCAGGGTGAGTGATGAAACACTGGTTAACACCTAGGGTGAAACTAGCCGGTTCGTCTCTTTTGTGGGGTTCAATCTCCTTTGTTGCTCGCCAAATGATGGGTCCTGCAAAACAGCAACACCGTTAGCTCGTTAAGAGGGGAATATGGGGGTTTCCCTCTTAACCGGGCTCCGACGTGAGAATAAGTACTGCTCTGAGGAGATAAAACAGTGTGTGTTAAGAGTGAGAGAGTAGAGAATATAATGAATCAACCTGGATGATGAAGGGTCCTATTTATAGCCGGATGATGAGAGAGGGAGGAGCGACCTTGCCAGCTGCTATGGGGCGCCAGCTGTCCGACCAGGGGGAATATCCTCTTGGTCTCCTCTGCAGCGGTCAGGATAGTGGTACACGTGGCGCGCCCATATTTGTCCATGCTGGAAACATCGTACCGCTGTTGTCGGTCTGCTCCTTGATTTGCTGCAGGTCTACATGGCGCACGGTGGGTGGTGACACGTATTGTCCTTTATGTCGGAAGGAGCATCTTTGGTGCCACCTTGACGTATTCTAGAAGCTTCTGGATTCGTTTGCTGATGCGGACGCCATGTTGGATTTAAAAAGTGGTGTGGTCCTTGCCATGTAGGCAAGAAATTGGGACCATACTTCTTCAAGTCCCCCCAGTCCAGTGTGCCTCCTAGTTGAGTTGATCGTCTAGGAGGGATTCTGGACTTATTAGGGAAGTGGTTGTTGGTGTATTGGTGACTTTGAAAAGTTGAGCCAAGTGGACGCATGGCGCATGGCGTAGTGGCAACTGTGTGAAGTTGAGCTAACTCGACGCATGGCGCATGGTGGATTTGTAACTTTGTAAAGTTGAGCCAATTGGTCGCATGACGCATGGCGTAGTGGCAACTTTTGCGAAGTTGAGCCAACTGGACGCATGGCGCATGGTGGATTGGTAACTTTGTAAAGTTGAGCCAATTGGTCGCATGACGCATGGCGTAGTGGCAACTTTTGCGAAGTTGAGCCAACTGGACGCATGGCGCATGGTGGATTGGTAACTTTGTGAAGTTGAGCCAATTGGACGCATGGCGCATGGCGTATTGGTGCTTCCTTCTGGAGGAAGTTTCTGTACTTGGGATAAAGAGAATTGATGTGACCGTCTGATGTCTCTGTCTTGTCTGAGGTGAACAGTCGCCTTTTCAGTGGTGTCAGTTACTTTCCATCCCTTTGTCAGACGTGTGCCGCCCACGCTCCCGAAAAAAGAGGTGACGGTTTCTCTCTCCCCTGACGTGTCTTTCCCCCGTTGGATGTCCTTCTGAATTTCTGACGGTCCACTACCCATCGCATTAAATGCGATGGGTATAAGTATAAGGCGGTTCTCCTCATTCTTTTCACTTTCAAAATTTGAACTCCGGAGTTCTCTCTTATTTCTTTGTCTTGCTTCCTCTTTTTTCTTGAGTTCCCTCATATCATCTTTCTTATCTTCTTTCAATATGTCTGGAGCAAATCCTTCATCGAAGAAAAAGAGGAACAAGGGTAAAAATCCACCGGGCCCTGATCAGGCGACGATAGGGTGGAAGGAGGAAGAATTTCATAACTTGGTGAGGGAGATGGGTTTCCTTCCCGAGTGGAGTGCTCAGTTCCCAACTCCGGGTTCTACTGCCATGGACGCACCCCCTAGTTACATTACGTTGTACGCTGCTTTTTTCCGGGAGGGCAACTTTAGACTCCCGATGACCAGGTTTACTGCTGAGGTGTTAAGGAACTATGGACTCCATATCTCTCAGATCAATGCGATTGGGTTGCCCCGTGTTACCCACTTTGAGTTTATCTGCAGGGCTAACCGTGTTGAACCGACTTTTGAAATGTTTAATGTGTTTTATACCGTGACTTATACCAGCGGTTTCTATTCTTTTAACGCCCGGACCGGTGGTGTTATCCCCTGTTGTTCTACTCCCTTAAAAAGCCTGCATGACTGGAAACAAAGGTTTTTCTACATCCGCCATGGTGTTATCCCGGTGGATATGCATTATCGAGCAGGGAGTGAGGGGATCCCCAAGGTTGACGTGATTGCAGGTTTTTCTGAATAAGCATGGTACAAGAAGTTGACTCATAAAGCCACTCCTATTCTTCAGCTTGAGGAAATGGCGTTGGTGGGTGCTGGTATGAGTATGTTGTGGGTCTCGAAGCATCCTTTGGGGGTCCCAGTTTACGGCTATAATGGCAAACGTATGTGTTGTTCCATAACTTTTTGTCTCTTTCTCTCTCTTTTTTTTATATATTATTCCTCATCTCCTTGTTTTTCGCAGTAGGTTACAGCTTGTTGAATGTTTTGGATACGAAGGCCGGTGGTGCCATGGTTGAGGCGATTCAGGAGGCTGGGAAACAACCCTGGTTGGTTCAGATTCGCCCCCGTTTCTTGCATCCTTCGAATGAGAGTTTTGCTGCTTACGCCAACGTCGCTCTAGGTGAAGATGATGAAGCTGATGTTGATGATGCTATTGATCCTACTCGAGAGGAAGTTATTGTTCTCTCGAGTGGGGGGTCTGACAGATCGTTTGAAGGTCTAACTTCTCATTCCCCGCGTGCAGGTCTGGCATAGGGGGTTGTGCATGAGCCTGTTAATGAATCCATTGATGATGATGTGGAAGTGCCAGTTGAGGCTGCTGAACAGTTGGAGACAAGGAAGAAAACGAAAGCTGATAAGCCAGAGAGAAAGGAGAAGAGGGCTGAGGAAAGAGCCGCTGAGACTCCTCGTAAGTGACCCTCTACTCTTCCTGTCCTAGATTACGTTGTCGTTTCTGATACATTGTCTGGTTTAGGGGCCGGAGAGAAACACCGTGGGCCTGACCCGGAGGACAGTGTTACGTTGACGGAGATGATGAAAAAGAAAGCTCTTGACGATAAGAAGCGAAAGCTTGATGAGCAGGCTGCTGCTATGCTTGCTTCAAAAAAGGCCAAACTCCAGAAGGAAGCTCCTCCTGCTCCTTCGGAGTCTGAGATTGATCTGGAGATTTTTGCAGCTAAGCAAGGGAATCTTTTGGAGGAAATTTATATTGCTTCTGCTCCTCGAGGTAGAGGCTTTACTTCTGTAAATCTTAGCGTTTGACTTTTGGATTCACTTTGACCATCATAGTTGTTTCATGGCAGGTGTCAAGTCAGGCAAAGTGCCACACAAGATTGATATTTCGAAGATCACTCCTCCTGCTTCTCCACCATCGAGGGCGTTTGGGTTATGTCCTCCTCGTGATGATCTCGGTGAGAAGAAGAAAACAGATGATCTAAATGTTGAGCATGTTAGAGAAAGTGGTGGTGATGGTGTGGGTGGCGCTGGTGTTCATGTTACTGGGAGAGATGGTCGAGACAAGGGTATTGAGGACGAAGCTCAGTCAAGTGAGGCTACGCCTCGTCAAACCATTTATACCAAGCGTCCACCGGGCGGTGACGGTGGTGCTACGTCAGGTGTGGTTCGGAGTCCACAGTTTGAGAATGTTCGTGCCGATTCCTGGGATACCAATAACCCAGCATGTGATGATTTGCCACATGCTCCTCGCTGGAATCTGACCCAGGGTTCCCGGATGAATCAGCTTGACAACTATCACGGATTCTTCTCTTTGTCTCTCCCCCCTGCTGAGAGGATGTTTCAGAAAAAGCGCAATCGGTTTGACTTGCTAGATGATCATGTTCGTGCTGGGGTGAACTATTTTGCCACCTCTCAAGAGATTGTTCGTGAGTGGCGGCTGATGGGGGAAGAGACACTGGAGTTTGAAAATGAGAAGAAGGTGTTTGCGGAGGAAAAGGAGAAGTTTAATGCTGAGCAGAAAGGTTTGTTATGGAGAGTATCTGATGCAGAGCAGAAACTTGCTCAAGAGTAGCAGGCCAATACTGATAAACAGAAAAATTGGGAGGCTGCCTGTGAGCGCACTAATGCAGAAATGCAAACTCAACGTGATGCTATTATCAGGTTATCTGGTGAGAAGAAGAAGATTAGCGACGAAGCTGAGCAAGCGCGTGTTGCGTTTGAGAAGAAAGAGGCGGAGTATGTTGAACGTGTAGCTGCATTGGAGGAGTTTGTTGAGAAAAAGATTGCTGAGTGCAAAGCCTCTGAACTCCTTACTAAGGAAGTATCTGCCGATTGTAAGTGGTTGCTTTCGCGCGCGGTGCCCTTGGTAACTTAATTTGTTTGTGTTTACTTTCGGTTTGTGTTAATTGCTCTTCTTATGTTGCTGTGTGTTTCTCGCAGATTGCTGACCGGATAGTGAAATCTCATGAGCTTGCCAGCTACATGTTTGAGTTGGGTAAAGCGGGGTACAACAGCGGTCGGAAAGATGGTTATAGCGAAGGTAGGGCTGCAGCTGTTAACAATGAGAAGGACTATCATTTCGAGCTGTATAAGGAAGATTGTACCAGTGCTTATGCCGCGAAAAGAAAAGAGTTTGCCTCCTTGGAGTTCGGAGTTGTTAAAGCTGCTCAAAAATTGGCTCGGAAGCCTGATGGTGTTGCTTTACTGAAAAAGGCCCTTGGAGATGGAGATGGCGCGACTGGGGGCGCTGGTCCCAGCCACCCGGAGTGAAGGCATCCGGCTTGTATGCCGTGTATGGGCTTTGATGGCCTTGTAACCCACTTAACAATTCCTTGAACAATTTACTTTATGTTTCCGTGAACAATTTTACTTATAACTGTCGTACCTGTGCCAAGTTTTGCTATTGTTGGCATGTTTGATGCTTAATATGCATTTGTGAATTTTGTTTATCATTACAATATGTGCATGTTTAATTACTTTGATTCAGGTATCACGAATGAATGATGGCGCTGACAGGTTGTGTTATGTTAGCTACAACGTTTATTCTGTCATTTATTACGCGCAGGTTTGTTCATGAATACGAAGTGATCGAGTTACAGGTTATTGTGTGCACCCAGCTGTGTTCAGCCTTGGGGGTTTTTACAATGTTTGTTTACCATGTGTTCGATGCTTTCGTGTTTATGTGGGCACGAAGTACTTATTTGGCGTTTTATAGGCTCTAGTTGTGTTTTCGACCCGGCTGTACACTTGTTTGTGACAGGCCTTGGAGGTCTACAACGTTTCCTAAGGTCGAGCCATTGATGTTTTCGTGTATGCCCAAGGTAATATATGCAGTTGTGACAAGAAATTCGCATGAAAAGGAATAGCCAAACACTTCTTGTATTAACGTTAACAGTGTTGGCGCGCAGCCGTTACAAGTACATAGGAAAACTTCAGTCTTTTACATGTAGCACCTTCTTAACTGTTGAGCATTCCAGGTTCGTGGAACTTCTTTGTCGTCCAGGGTGCGTAACTTGTATGCCCCTTTTCCAAGTACTTCCTCTACAACATAAGGCCCTTCCCACTTGGGAGCTAGCTTTCCGGGCTTTTCGGCGTTAGACACCTTGTTGTCCCTTAGGACGTAATCTCCCGGGTTGAAGGTGCAGATCCTGACTTTGGAGTTATAATACTTTTCGAGCTTTGTTTTGTACTTTGCTTCATTGATTGCTGCCATCTCTCTCCTTTCTTCTAGGAGGTCAAGGTCTAACCTCATTTCTTCTTCGTTGTTGATCATGTTCATGGAGAGCATTCTTGGTGATGGCAGCCCGATCTCTGCTGGTATCACGGCCTCGGACCCATAGACTAAGCTGAACGGTGTTTCTCCGTTGCTTATTTTGGGCATCGTTCTATGGGCCCACAAGATGCTGGGCAATTCCTCGACCCAGCCTCTTCTTTGCTCTCCCAGTCTTGCTTTGATGCCGTCTACGATGCTTTTGTTTACGGCTTCTACTTGACCATTCCCCTGTGGGTGCCCAACCGAGGAGAAGGTGTGTTCTATGTGTAGCTCTTTGAACCATCGCTGAAGGTCTTCTGCAGCAAAATTCGTACCATTATCGGTGATAATTCTCAGAGGTAGCCCGAATCTGCAGATTATCTGTTCCCAGATGAAACGCCGTACTACGGTAGATGTGGTTGATGCCAATGCCTTCGCCTCTACCCATTTTGTGAAGTAGTCAACCGCTACTATAATAAATCTTACTGCACCCGGGGCCTCAGGGAAGGGGCCAACCATATCTATGCCCCATTGTTGAAACGGCCATGCCGTTGTTACGGGGACTAATTCGTTATTGGGGCGCATCGTCTTGGGAGTGTGTCTTTGGCAGCCGCTGCATTTTCTCAGAACCTTCACTGCGTCTAGATGCATTTCGGGCCAGTAGTACCCGGCATTCATCACTTTAGCTACCACCATTCGCGGTCCGGCATGAATGCCGCAGATGCCGTGCACCTCTCTGATCAAGTAGTTCGCGTCTTCTGGATCGACGCATCTCAACAATGGCCCGAGGTATGATTTTCAGTACAGGATTCCATCAACCATCTGGTAGTGCTCGGCCTTGTATTGAATCTTCCTTGCCTCAGCCTTGTTTTCTGGCAGTATCCCGGACTGAAGATACATGATTATGGGGGTCATCCAGGACGTCGTTCCCAACTGAATGACATTCACTTGCCTCAACGGTACCGATGGGTTGCTGAGGACTTCGATGCACACATCCTTGGCCAAGTGCTGGAAACTTGTAGATGCTAGCTTACTGAGTGCGTCGGCTGGTTTATTCTCACTTCGGTTAATGTGGTGTACTTTGTAAGAGTTGAAGTTCTGCAGCAATGCTTTCGCTTGGTCTAGGTACAACGCCATTACATCTCCTTTGGCGTCATATTGGCCGTTAATCTGCCCAGCTACTAACATGGAGTCCACATGCGCCTCTATGTGCTTGACTCCCATCTTTATCGCTAACCTCAAACCGGCAAGGAAGGCCTCGTATTCGGCTTCGTTATTCGTGCTCTAGAAGTCTAACCGGATGGCATACGTAAATTTATGTTTGTCTGGACTCACCAGTCTAAGTCCTGCGCCTGCGCCGTCCTCGTTGGACGCGCCGTCTGTGTACAGTAGCCATGGTTCTTCTGAATGTTGCCTTTCAGCTTTTTCCAATGCCTTGCACTCCCGATCCTTGTCATTAGGTACTTCCGTCATGAAATCCGCCAGCACTTGGCCCTTGATTGCTGGTCTAGGCCTGAAAACTACATTATGGCCTCCCAATTCTATCACCCATTTTGCTAATCTTCCGGAAATCTCTGGCCTTGCGAGGATGTTGCCTATGTTGTAATTTGTCAATACGTGAATGACGTGGTTGGCAAAGTACCTGCGCAGCCGCCTTGATGCATGGATTAGTGCTAGCACTAGTTTTTCCATTATGGCGTACCGGGTTTCTGGGTCCGTCAGGGTGCGAGATACATAGTAAACCGGTGTTTGGACGCCTTGGCGTTCGACGAGTAATACTGCTCCAACTGCTCTATCGGATGCTGATAGGTATAATACCAGAGGTTCTCTTTTCACTGGTGCCGTCAATGTTGGCAATCTTATAAGGCAATCTTTCATTTCGCGGAATGCGCTCTCGGCTTCCGGAGTCCACTGAAATTGACTTTTCTTCATGCAGTTGCGGAGTGTCTTGATAAACGGGAATGATTTAGCTGCGTGATTGGCCAGGAAGCGGTTAAGTGCTGCCAACCGTCCTGCCAATTTTTGCATCTCCTTGATGGTTGATGGTGAGGGCATTCTCTCAATTGCTTGCACCTTTTCAGGGTTTACTTTAAAACCATCTTTCGTGACAATGAAACCCAAGAACTTTCCCTCCTCCATGCCGAAAGAGCATTTTGCTGGGTTTAACTTGATACTTACTCCGCGCAATGTGTCAAACGTTTTTTGGATGTTCATCAGCATCGTATTCTCTTCTTTGCTCATGATGACTAAGTCATCCATATACACTTCGATGTATTTGCCGATAGCATCGTGGAACGTTTCATTCATCAGTCTCTGATAGGTTGCGCCCGCGTTCTTTAGACCGAAAGGCATCTTGGTGTAGCAGTACAGCCCCGTGGGTGTGCGAAAAGCGGTTTTGTCTTCATCTTGCACGGCCATCTGTACCTGGTGGCACCCCTTGTAACAGTCAAGGAAACATTTCCATCGGAATGTTGCCAGCGAATCAATCTTTTCATCGATATCTGGTAAGGCGTAACAGTCACGTGGGCATGCCTTGTTTAGATCCTAGTAATCTACGCACATTCTCCAACTACCGTTCTGTTTCTGTACCATTACAGGGCTCGCCACCCAAGTTTGGTATCGGACTTCTCTAATGATACCAGCATTCAACAGCTCTGTGACTTGTTCCTTCATAGCGTCGTGCTTTATGTCTCCTAAGTGACGTTTGTCGTGTACCACAGGTTTGGCAGCTTCTGAGACGTTAAGTCTGTGCTCTGATATATGCCGTGGAACACCGGTCATGTCTGCCGGTGTCCAGGCGAACACATCCATGTTTTCAAATAGCAGCTTTTTTAGTGCCGCGCGTGTAAGATCAGACATTGCGGGGCCTAATGTGATTGGTTGTTCTGGGTATTTACTGTTTAACACCCATTTTTCAGCCTCTGCGCGTGGTACGGATTTGCTTGCTTTTACTGGCCTGATTTCGTCTGTTGCCAAGACTTCCTTGCTTGCATAGATCAACGCTACTCCAGTCTCTGTTGGGAATCCCACGGCTGAATGTGGTCCGGAGCAGATCATACTGAAGTCTCCTTGGGATTCTCTTCCCAACAAGATGTCATGCCTCGAGTACGCTGGTAGTACCATGAACGTGACCTCTTCCGTTCTTGAATTTCTTCCGTCTGAGAGCAGTACTGGGAATGATATTTGGCCTAGAGGAAAAACGGCTTCATTGCAGAACCGGTCAGCGGGTAATCTACCGGTTCCAAGCGCGCTTTGTCCTCTTGGTCGAATTGATTAAAACATTGTTCATAGATGATATCCGCCGTGCTCCCTGGATCTATGAAAATGTAATCGGTTTGGTAGTGACCAATTACACCGGACATAACTATGGGTCTTATTTCTCTTGGACCTCCTCTTACAACCGGGAAAACAACTTGTCGTTCGCGCCACGAGTCATCTTGCGTGCGCTTGTTATAATTTTTTCTTGGCTTTCGTGGATCCCCTTGAACCATGTGGGTTTCTAATTTCCGGAGTTTTTTGTTATCTGGCCCTTCTTCTCTTCTTTGAATCTTGCGGTAATCACGCTTTCCACCTTTTATCAGATGAGTGAGCTTTCCGTCTCTTAAGGCCCTTTCGATCTCCTGCTTAAGGCTGAAGCAGTCGTCGGTTAAGTGGCCTGTGTCTTTATGAAACTCGCAGAAAAGATTTGGATCTTGGCCCCTCTTGTTTCGCATTTGTAGCGGTGGTTTGAACTGGTGGTTCTCAGTTGTCAAGACTTCTGAAGGGGTTTTTGTTAGGGGTGTCCACTGTTTGTCTCTGTTTTCGCGTTTTACATCTTTTCGGTGGGCTATCTGATTGATTGTATGACGCGCGTCCTCTCTTGTTGGGATTCTTTCTCTGTGACCGGACGCTTTCCATGGTTGGCCTCTGCCCTTCTTGTTATGCCGGTCATTATGGTTGTATCCGCGCTGACGGTGGTCATCACCGGTCAACTGTTTGTCAGTTTGCGCAATGGTTTTTGCTGCCTCAATTAAGGTTTCCCAATCTTTGGGGCCTCCATCTCTTCCCTTCACTCGCTTGATCAGGTCGTCGCATTTTACTGCCCTCATAAAATGCGCTCGCATCATCTTTTCGCCCACATCGCCGATCTCCAAACATTCTTTGTTGTACCTCGTAATAAAATCTTCCACGCTTTCATGGTCCTTTCTCCATATATTCAGACAGTCTGCCGGATCTCTATTATGCATGCGCTGTTGAGAGAAGTGTGCAAGGAACTTGTCTCGAAAATCGACCCATGACTTGATTCTTCCTGCTGGTAGGCTGTCAAACCAAACGCGCGCTGCGCCGACGAAGGTTTGAGCGAAGAGATGGCACCAAGTTGGTAAATTCCATCCGCCTGTTGCTCCAGCACCGTTAAAAACTTGGAGGTGATCATCTGGGCCTGTCAAGCCGTTGTATTTGCCCATGTTGTGTGGCAGTTTCGTTTTGTAAAGAACGGCTGTGGCAATCTCTTTGATGAATTTTGAATTTTCAGCCATGTCGTCCGGACGATAGCTCAAGGTGTAATCATGCTCTGCCTTTGGGTTATAACCTGCACGCTTGTGAGGTTTGTATGCTTCATGCTCCGGTGGCAATCTGCTGAACACTGTGCTTTCTTTGTATGTCTCATCGTCTTCCTCTTTATAGTTATCAAGCTCGTCGTTTATGTTGCGCGGACCTAAACGACTTTGTATTGGCTTCCTCGGTGGTTGGGAATACTGCACATAGTTGCTCTCCGTTTCACCGTAAGTATCGCGTGTGTCATGCGCACTTGGTTTTCTGATGTTTGGCACGGGTCCCTTTTCTGGACGCAAATTCCATGCATTGGTCTGCTGAGTTGTGTGCATACTCAGAGACCTCTGCGGTGGGGTAACAAATGTGGACTGGTTGGCTTGTGCTTGGAGCAAAGCCTGTTGCGCGCTGAGTTGTGTATAAACGAGATTTATCGATGCCATCTGTTCGGCATACCAAGAAGCCAGAGTTTTTCCTTCGGGTAACCCCAAAAGTGCAGAGAAGTTCAGTTGTGTTTGTTCCGATGGAGCTGAGGGGCCAACTCCATGGTTTGGTGTCTGCGCTGCTGGGGGTGTTTGCTGGACTATTCCAGGCGGAGGTTGGAAAATGGCTCCATTTGTAGTTTGGGTGATGATCCTAGGTGGAGGTTGGAAAGTGGCTCTAGTTGTGTTTTGGCTAACAACCCTGGATGCACTCCCAAAGATACTAGGAAAATCGTTGTTCATTTGCCCTTCCTGGATGATTTCGTTCCTTTGGCCCCTTTGGACGTGCGCGGTGTCCGAAATGAGCTCAAAAGAAGAAACTTCTCCGTCCACCTGGGGGGAAGGGTTTGTGTCAGCCATTTGAAGAGTTTTTTGAATGAAAAGGAGATGACAGAGGTTTGCAAAAACTGCAGTGGGCGCCAATGATGAAACGCTGGTTAACACCTAGGGTGAAACTAGCCGGTTCGTCTCTTTTGTGGGGTTCAATCTCCTTTGTTGCTCGCCAAATGACGGGTCCTGCAAAACAGCAACTCCGTTAGCTCGTTAAGAGGGGAATATGGGGGTTTCCCTCTTAACCGGGCTCCGGCGTGAGAATAAGTACTGCTCTGAGGAGATAAAACAGTGTGTGTTAAGAGTGAGAGAGTAGAGAATAGAATGAATCAACCTGGATGATGAAGGGTCCTATTTATAGCCGGATGATGAGAGAGGGAGGAGCGACCTTGCCAGCTGCTACGGGGCGCCATCTGTCCGACCAGGGGGAATATCCTCTTGGTCTCCTCTGCTGCGGTCAGGATAGTGGTACACGTGGCGCGCCCATATTTGTCCATGCTGGAAACATCGTACCGCTGTTGTCGGTCTGCTCCTTGATTTGCTGCAGGTCTACATGGCGCACGGTGGGTGGTGACACGTATTGTCCTTTATGTCAGAAGGAGCAACTTTGGTGCCACCTTGACGTATTCTAGAAGCTTCTGGATTCGTTTGCTGATGCGAACGCCATGTAGGATTTAAAAAGTGGTGTGGTCCTTGCCATGTATGCAAGGAAATTGGGACCATACCTCTTCAGTGAGTGACATTTCACTCACAACTTGGGTGCTTTTACACACAATTATCAAGAGTTTTGGTCAGTGAACAAAAAAGTTAGTTCAAGATTTTGTTTCTACATAAACAGAGAGAAAATACGTAGGGTTTAATGAACAACTTTAATTAAGTAAACATGTGCATAATTTTCTGTACTTTAAATTCAATCACCTAAACATGGTTAATAATAAGCTATGTAAATACAATAATTTACATATATTTTACTTTTCGATCACTCCTCTTAAGAGATCTCTAATACTATTAATGTCAAACCATCAAAAAACTTCCATCTTAGCATTAGCATGTCAAATCAGCCTTCAAACAAACTTCAAAGACTTTCACTTTTTCTCTAATACTATTAATTTCAAACCGGGAAAATCTTGAAATTAGACTTTCACCAAAGTTTTTTTTCAAAAATAGCCATGTGAGCCGTCCCTAGGAGCCGTTTCGTGGCTGTGAAACGGCTTAGGCAAGTTCTTTCAAATCCCACCAATCCGTGAATTCCACGTGTCCGACAAAACCTGAAACGGCTGAGCCGTTTCAGACGTCATCATTCGTTTGAAAGCTCTCAGCCGAGCCGTTTCAATTGTCTTGTCCTTTTGAGCTGGTTCAGTGGATGACTTGTCTTTCGGAGCCGATTGAAAGATCTCAGCTAAGATCTTTCCACAAAGCTCAAGCCGTTTCGTTTGGCTCAAAGCGCAAGCCGTTTCAGCATTACTTGAGCCGGTTCCGTACAAGCCAAGCTGGTTCAACCTAACCTAAGTTGTTTCAGCATTACTTGTCCCAGTGGAAGGGACGGGAGCACACGAGCTTAAGGTCACCGGTTTGATCCTTGGCCAGAACCGGGTTTTGGCATTTTTTGGTTTTTTAGTAAATCAATAACTTGAAGCAATGCATAAAAGAATTAAAAATGCCGGTATATCTTGGGTTAGACACTTGTCCCAATGGAAGGGACGGATGCACACGACACTAAGGTCACCGATTCGATCCTTGGCCAGAACCAGGTTTTGGAATTTTTTTGGTTTTGTAAATGAATAAGTTGAAGCAATGCATAAAAGAATTAAAAACGCCCGTATATCTTGGGTTAGATACTTGTCCTAGTGGAAGTGACGGGTGCCCACGAGACTAAGGTCACCGGTTTGATCCTTGCCTATAACCGGGTTTTGGCATTTTTGTGGTTTT
The DNA here is from genome assembly GCA_030545235.1 of Helianthus tuberosus. Taxonomy (NCBI): domain Eukaryota; kingdom Viridiplantae; phylum Streptophyta; class Magnoliopsida; order Asterales; family Asteraceae; genus Helianthus; species Helianthus tuberosus. Next base: position 95,705,289 of record CM060447.1, read on the forward strand.
TTAGTAACTGAATAAGTTGAAGCAATGCATAAAATAATTAAAAACGCGGGTATATCTTGGGTTAGACACTTTTCCCAGTGGAAGGGACGGGTGCACACGAGACTAAGGTTACCGGTTCGATTCTTGCCTATAACGGCTTTCGGCACTTTTTTGCCCGTTTTGGTATTTTAAAATGATTAAATCATTTTTGTATTTCATGTTTAATTAAAAACCTTTAAAATCATGAGCCGTTACAACGTAGTTTGTGACGGTTCGACGTATTTTGTGACGGTTCAACGTAGTTTGTGACGGTTCATCGTATTTTGTGACGGTTCGACGTAGTTTGTGACGGTTCAATGTATTTTGTGACGGTTCAACGTAGTCTGTGCCCTTTTCGTATAACGCTAAGTTGTTTCAATACAAGTTGTTCTGTTATTAAACCCATCTGGCCACGTGTTTCCATATTATGACGAAAATGTTATGCACATTCAAGTATTTGTTCTTCACTGATATTTATATTTATATTAAATATATTTTCTATATTTTTTCCAACAAAAATATATCTGCACATACTCTTATTTTTACAGAATGATGTGTTCTTGAGCTTTAAATTTCGATGTTCACTTTTTTTCTAGAGGGTTCAGATTAAAGAAAAATTGATGTGTTTATTATTATTTTTTTTTTAATATTTGTTCTCGGATTGAAGTGTTTCTTCGGATTGTTACCTCTTATATCTCATTGACAAATACTAAGTTTCTTATGTTAAAACTTGTAGGTTTCAATTTTTTTATTAAAATTATTGTTATTGCATGTCAAAGAAAAACATCTCCTATCTTCCCCTATTTAAACAACTTATTTACCTCATTCATAACAAATATTCTCTACCTTTTGTCCCCTTCAAAAATGGCCAGTGCATGGACCGAAGAAGAAGACATAGCCTTTGCTTTGTGTTATGTCGCAATCCAGGAAGAACCGGCATCTCCGAGTCGACGTACTAGTTTTTGGAACAGGATGTTACGTGACTTTCATGCTCAAGTTGGTCAGAGCAATCGTACTGTGGATTATATAGATTCACGTATTGCTCATCTCCGATACAAGATTAGTATTTTCCTTGCTTTGTTTTTGAATGTCCAAAATCCCCTCAACGAGCATTCTGAAGAAGAAGTTATTCAAGTGGCACTAGTCGACTACAAGCGCCACTACAAAGAGGACTTTGAGTACGTAATATTAATTTTATTATGTTTATGTAGTATTTTATCCTATGTATTTAGCTTGGATATTAGTTGTATTAATTATGTAATAATAATTTGAAATATTAACTTTGGGTCCCATTAACTTTTAGGTTTATGATATTAAATTTAAATTAAAAACCAAAACCCATCCCTTTTCACTATAAATACAATGCATCCACAAAACACTGCACGTTTACACAGCAGTTCAACACACGCCGTTCCCTTCTTCAACACAAACAATACCACCCACTACAAGCTCGTGGACAGAGGAGGAAGACCTTGCACTTTGAGAGGCTTGGGTAGAAGCCATCTGCACCCCACAGCGCCGGTCACACGGTGGTTTATGGATTAGAGTGCAAAGATAATTCTCTGCCCATGTCGGTGCCCACAATCGTACCGTGGATGCGTTATCTTCATGTTTCAGAGTGATCCATGTCGACTGTGAACGGTTCGAGCAAATCACACTGAAGTTGAGCTCCTCGGTGGTGACCTCGACGAGGACAGCACCGTTCAAATCGCTCTCATCAACTATCGACACGAGGTTGGCAATGATTTCAAGCGTGTTTCGGCGTGGGAGATAATCAGGATGTTTCAAGTAGATTAACTTTTTTTTAATGTTTTAGTATATTTTAATTTACTTTGTAATGTTTTGTTTTGTTTTTTTAATATTTAATTACTATGGTTTTCAGCTTCTAATGTTTTTTCTTTTGTTATATTTAATTTATGTTGTTTTTATTTTCCTTTTATTTTTATGTGTAAAAACGTAATCCCATCATTAATGGGTTTAAAAACCTCTCATGTGTTATAAAACAACCATTACATTAATAAAAAACCATAATATTAATAAAACTAATAAAATAGGTAAATCATTTAAAAGTTAAAAAAGTATAAAAAAAATTTATAAAGTCCAAAAATTTACTGTGTTGGGCCCCACGAAAAAAGTATAAAAAAATAAAAATTTAATAAAATCCAGAAATTTCCTGTGTTGGGCCCCGCGTGCATCTATATATACCTGGTTAAGGTTTAAGAAAGAGAATTGTAAACGGTCCCATTGTAAACTCCAAACTTTATGTAACATTTGTGCTCTAGTAATCAATGTACGATGTAAAATAATATTAATTATCAATTTTTTTGTACTCTCGTTTAACCAAAATAAGCTGAATTGAACCGAATCATTCATGTTTTCATATATTTCTAGCTTTTATACCTCCGGTTAATATATTTCATATTTTATATCTACTTTTCATATACTTTCATTTCATGTATTTATACCTCGATTTCATATATTTTTAAGCAAAAGTTTTAGCCCAAGTTTGGTTTTTGCTATTAACGAAAATTAAATAAACCAAACAAAAAAACGTTAATCTAACCAAATAAACCATAGTGATTAACCAAAAACCGTTTGGTTAATACAATAGACTAACCGATGACTTTGGTTTCGGCTTCGGTTGAGGATAATAACCAAACCGACCGAACCATGCACGGCACAACGAAATGCATTACCCGATTACTTCGCTTTTGATGTATATCTATCATGATGATACTATAACAAATATTATATGAATAAGAAAACTACAAAAAACGAGTATCGCAATATGATGTGTCGCTCCAGCAAAATCGCACGGGCATTCTGCTAGTATATATAATGCATAAGACAAGGGTATTTTAAGATACCCATAAAGTATAACCTAAAATGGGGGTAAATTAGTTTTAAACACTAATTACACTTTAGGGGAAGGTTCATTTGAGAAGAAAATTAATTTGCGAAGAAAAAGAACAAAGGGTACAATTGTAAAACATTAAATAGTTTTTTTTCTCATCTCATTTATGATTGTTTTTTGACTAATTAATTAGTCATAAAGACTATCATCCTCCACACTAAATTTTTTGCCTACACGCATCAAAATTTATCCTGCACGTTTTGAAATTTATCCTACACATATTAAATTTATCCTACACACCTCGTAATTCATCATACACATCTCGTAATTCATCGTTCACTTTAAATTATACTTTTTTTCGCAGGGCCCAACACAGTAAATTTTTGGACTTTATAATTTTTTTAATTCTTTTTTAACTGTTAAACGATTTACCTATTTTATTAGTTTTATTAATATTATGGTTTTTTCTTAATGTTATGGTTGTTTTATAACACATGAGAGGTTTTTAAACCCATTAATGATGGGATTACGTTTTTACACATAAAAATAAAAGGAAAATAAAAACAACATAACTTAAATATAACAAAAAAAAAAAACATTAGAAGCTGAAAACCATAATAATTAAGCATTAAAAAAACAAATCAAAACATTACAAAGTAAATTAAAAACATACTAAACCATTACAAAAAAAGTTAATCTACTAGAAACATCCCGATTATCTCCCACGCCGAAACACGCTTGAAATCATTGCCAACCTCGTGTCGATAGTTGATGAGAGTGACTTGAACGGCCGAGGACACCACCGAGGAGCTCAACCTCAGTGTGGATTTGCTCGAACCGTTCACATTACACATGGATGACTCTGAAACATAAAGATAACGCATCCACGGTACAGTTGTGGGCACCGACATGGGCAGTGACTTATATTTGCACTCTAATCCAAAAACCACCGTGTGACCGGCGCTGTGGGGTGCAGATGGATTCTACCCTAGCCTCGCAAAATGCAAGGTCTTCCTCCTTTGTCCACGAGCTTGCCATGGGTGGTATTGTTTGTGTTGAAGAAGGGAACGACGTGTGTTAAACTGCTGTGTAAACGTGCAGTGTTTTGTGGATGCATGGTATTTATAGTGAAAAGTGATGGGTTTTGGTTTTTAATGTAAATTTAATATTATAAACCTAAAAGCTAATGAGACCCAAAGTTAATATTTCAAATTAATATTACATAATTAATACAACTAATATCCAAGCTAAATACATAGGATAAAATACTACATAAACATAATAATAAAACATAAATATTTAAACTAGAATGCGCCAAACCGCTACGTGCTCAAAGTCCTCTTTGTAGTGGTGCTTGTAGTCGACTAGTGCTACTTGAATAACTTCTTTTTCAGTATGCTCATTGTGGGGTTTTTAGACATTAAAAAACAAAGCGTGGAAAATACTAATCTTGTATCGGAGATGAGCAAAACGTGAATCTATATCGTCCACAGTACGATTCCTCTGACCAACTTGAGCACAAAAGTCACGTAACATCCTGTTCTAAAAACTAGTACGTCGACTCGGAGATGCCGGTTCTTCCTGGATTGCGACATAACACAAAGCCAAGGTTATGTCTTCTTCGGTCCATGCACTTGCCATTTTTGGAGGGGACAAAAGGTAGAGAATATTTGTTATGAATGAGGTAAATGAGTTGTTTAAATAGGGGAAGATAGAAGATGTTTTTCTTTGACATGCAAAAATAATAATTTTAACAAAAAAAAAATAGAAACCTACAAGTTTTAACATAAGAAACTTAGTATTTGTCAATGAGATATAAGAGGTAACAATCCGAATAAACACTTCAATCCGAGAACAGATATTAAAAAATAATAATAAATACATCAATTTTTCTTTAATCTGAACCCTCTAGAAAGAAAGTGAACATCGAAATTTAAAGCTCAAGAACACGTCATTCTGTAAAAATAAGAGTATGTGCAGATATATTTTTGTTGGAAAAATATAGAAAATATATTTAATATAAATATAAATATCAGTGAAGAATAAATACTTGAATGTGCATAACATTTTCATCATAATATGAAAACACGTGGCTAGATGGGTTTAATAACATAACAACTAGTATTGAAACAACTTAGCATTATACGGAAAGGGCACAGACTACGTTGAACCGTCACAAACTACGTTGAACCGTCACAAAATACGTTGAACCGTCACAAACTACGTTGTAACGGCTCATCATTTTTAAAGGTTTTTAACTAAACATGAAATAAAAAAAATTGATTTATTCATTTTAAAATACCAAAACGAAAAACCCGGTTATAGGCAATGATCGAACCGGTGACCTTAATCTCGTGTGCACCCGTCCCTTCCACTGGGAAAAGTGTCTAACCCAAGATATACCCGCGTTTTTAATTATTTTATGCATTGCTTCAACTTATTCATTTACTAAAAAACCACAAAAATGCCAAAACCCGGTTATAGGTAAGGATCGAACCGGTGACCTTAGTCTCGTGGGCACCCGTCCCTTCCACTAGGACAAGTGTCTAAACGAAGATGTACCCGCGTTTTTAATTCTTTTATGGATTGCTTCAACTTATTCATTTACAAAACCAAAAAAAAATGCCAAAACCCGGTTCTAGCCAAGGATCGAACCAGTGACCTTAGTTTCGTGTGCACCCGTCCCTTCCACCGGGACAAGTGTCTAACCCAAGATATACCGACGTTTTTAATTCTTTTATGCATTGCTTCAAGTTATTCATTTACTTAAAAACCAAAAAACGCCAAAACCCGGTTCTGGCCAAGGATCGAACCGATGACTTTAAGCTTGTGTGCACCCGTCCTTTCCACTGGGAGAAGTGTCTAACCCAACATACACACGTGTTCTTAATTCTTTTATGCATTGTTTCAACTTATTCATTGAAGCAAAAAAATGGTAAAACCCGGTTCTGCATTGCTTCATTTGCCCAAGGATCGAACCCGGGACCTTAACTTTTATGCATTGCTTAACTGTGTACTAGTTTATTGTTTCGTTTTGCCAATGATCAAACCCAGGACCTTAACTTTTATGCATTGTGTGACAACTGTGCCTACAGTTATCACTAACCAATCCCGAATAATTTCCTAAGCAATAAAACCTTGTGTTTTATTTAGTGGATTGTGTAATTATCTATGATATTTGCAAATATCAATCCTTGTTCAAATCCAAACCCTTTAACGCTTTCTGGAAAGTTATACGCAAACTGATGCGTGAACGTAATCAGTTTAACGCGACAACCACTCCGGAACAGCAACATAAGCTTAACATACCTTAAATAACCTTTACATAACCTAGAAATAAGTTTTGAAGGGTTTGGTATGGCAAAAACAAGTTTATTCGCTCACAAGGACTATTTGCGTCAAACTGCAAAAGTCTGCCATTTCATATGGAAACGTACATTCTGGAACATGATCATAAGCTAAACATACCATAAATAACCTTAACATAGCTTAGAAATAAGCTTTGAGTGGTTCGGTGTGCGAAAATACGCTTATTTGATCAATCAGGGACTAAAAGCGTCAAAAACGGCGTAAGTTTGCATTTATGCGCATATCTTACGATCTGACCACATCTGAACATCCAAAATTTTTTGTAATCACTAAAATATTTTATTTTAGTGATAGGAATGCAAAAATTCCATTCGTCGCTTAATTTGGATCGTTTTCGCGTCCGTTCGAGTTTCGTCGTAATTAACCGAACAACGTGACCGTACGACCAAACGATCTGACATCCTTGATATTTCCGAGCATATTTTGAGTCCCCTATACTTTGACGACCTTGTAGAGCCTTGAAAATGGCTTAACAGAGGTTAAATACGTCCAATATGCCTAAATATGCATGCAGGGACTGAAAGAAACAATTTTGAAACTGTTGCTGATATGATGGTAGGTTGCGGGCCACGAAGGCTGGCCCTATATGCTACGCGGGGCGCGACAGACCCCCCAGTGACAGAAACTTTGTTTTCAGCAAGCTGCTTGTATTTTAGGGACTTTTATGCAATTTTCTTTGTGTGGTGACCAAGTTTAAGTGTTCTTCAAGACTTTAAACAACCACCAACCATTTGTAAGGTCAAGATCATTCCTTGGAGCCTACACAATACACTTGTCTTGATCTTTTGCATCTCCAACAAGTATAAATAGCTTGATTTCTCATTCATACATTGCTCATTCATTCTCATTTCCTACTTTGAACTCTAAGTGGAGGATTTCCTTCTTTGGGAGCCACCTACCTGAGTTCTAGTACATCTTTTCTAGCCTTTGAACACCTTGTAAGTGTTCTTTCATGGCTTAGTTCTTATTTTCAGCCATTTAGAGCTGAAAGTCAAACAGTTTGACCAACAGTTTGACTTTCAGTTTTGACCATCAATTGGTAAAGTCAAAGTTCAATTGAACTTTGCAACGTGATTGTAATCACGATGGTTATAATCCTTAGCGATTATACCTACTGATTACCACGTTGACTAGGCGTAGTGACGAGTCAAAGTTTCGGTCAAAATGCGTATTTACGCGCATTTTGCAACGGAACTACTTTTAGGTATCAAAACACTTTGTTTTGATACCAAATCAGTTTTCTAACTTAGTTAAACATGTTTAACTCATCACTACTAGTTTAGTGCTTGTTTAGGGTCGTAAGTTAAGCGGTCTCGACAACCGCTTAGACTTTCGAACTCGACCCGTTTGGTCGATCAGTAGGATCCGACCAAACTTATTTAGTGATCATAGTTGCATAGGGAATAACCTACTGAGGTTATACATTAAGATCACTTAGGTTGGTTAGTTATCCATTAAGTCGTTTATATGCCCATAGAAAATGACCAAAATGCCCTTTTTAAGTGTAAATTCATATTTTGCATATGTGATCAAGTTTTTGACATCTAAACTGATTTAGTAACATATTTAAACATAATTGGGCATGTAAGACTTGAAATACAACATAGATAACCATCCGACCTTAGATTTACGCAAACGACGCGTTATAGTTGCTTAAACTACCGTAACGGGTCGAAATGGGTCAAAAGCACTTAGGTTAACTTCCAAATCAGAATGTTAGGTCTATTAAATCATGCCATATGAGTTCCAATACTCATTTGATTTATAGAACTTCATTCTATCCTATCTCCCGAATTAGGATCCGATTATTAACGTAGTTACCTATATTAGGTGCCGTTTGATTTCCGTGATCCTTGAAGCTTTATTTGGTCTTAATTCCAAGACTAATAAGCAATCCCAAGTGAGTACATAGTCTCCTCTTTTACCGCTTTCAAATATTTTGGGCTGATACACATGTGCATACTTGTTACTTTCATGCTTTCATTGCTTTTCATGACATATACATGCTATGTTCATCTAGTACACATATAGTACATGATTTCAATTATGTATTGCTATGTATGTTGACTTAGCATGCTAGCACATTGTTTTCAAGGATCCATTTTTGCTTCATATGTTAACTTAGCATATCTAGCACCTTGAATTTCATGAACATTTCCTACTTCGTATGTTTACTTAGCATACTTAGTACATGGTTTTCACATTACATGCTTACATTGGTTATGACATTTGGTATGTTTAACGGGACAATAATACATTCATTAACATTATTATGCCGACCGGTAGTATGTATGGTTTACCATAGGTTTGATAACCTCATTCCCGCTTCCTAGTTCGTTTGAAAGTATCCATTGGGGAGTGACAGAACCCGATGAACATTGATAAACATTTGCCTTAATAAGGGTTTATCTGATAAATGACAAGGCTTGAATGTATTCGTTAACAAACCATATAAATGTTCATATCGATAAAAGCATTGGTTTTGCAAACATAACTTTTGATATAAACTTAGGTTTATTCAAAGACCTTGTTTGTACATTATACATATGGTTTGAGTAAATACTTTTTATTCACCATACATGACATTTTGGTTATACATTGACATTATACATATGGTTTGAGTAGATTCTTTTTACTTGCCATACATTACATTTGATTATACAAAACATGGTTTACATTGGACATTTGGACATTGTTTGCACATAAGCATTTTGACATTTGTTTAAACAAGACATTTTTGGTGGTTATTAATAAGTGATTTGAATAACGAGGCTATGTGTAATATGATAAAAGTATGGTGGATACGCCGCTGGTACTTCCTATATATAAGTGCTTTTATGATATTACATAACGTAGCGTTATTTAAACCACTTTGACAAAGACAGAAACATGATACATTTTATACAGAGACATGACACATTTTCACAAGGCATTGTTATACATATGACATATTTTGAACAAGAACATGATACTTTTATACATGGACATGACACAATTTTTACAAAGACATGACATCTTTTTACAAAAGACATCATTTGGTTATTTATTTAACCATGCATTATTTCTTTTAAATCATTTGATTTTCACATCGATTTTCATATGATTTTACAAAAGAAAACATTTTTACAAAGGTTCATGGCTACTTTTGAGTTAAACATTTCTTTTAACAAAATCAAGGCCATGAATCCTCAACAACAAAACCTATGTTACTCACAGGCATTTTTATGCTGACGTACTTATTTTCACATGTGTTTCAGGTGTTTACGTTTGACTATGAGCATGCTTCACATAGGGCGGAGTTGGGCCTTAGTGACTTTAAAATATACAAGACAATTGTTGTGTATTAAACAATGTAACCATTTATCTCAATAAAATAAAACTTTATGAGCCATGTGTTATGAAACAATTTGTAACGTGACTCCCCAATGTTTTCTGCCGCGTGTTGTTGTTTAACGCGATTGGGATGAAAAAATTGATAACCATTTTTTTGTTAATTCAGTTTTCAGTTAATTCATTTTTTGGTTGATTCCGGTTCACTTTCATCTGTTTTCGGTTTAGTTTAGGTTAAGGATTTAGTTATTGCTCACATGTAACCGGTTTTGGGTAACAACCGATAGGTACGCACATGATGCAGCAGGAAACAAAGACATTGCCATGGTGTACATAGTTTGGCTAGTTAGATTTTATCCTTAACCGAAATGGAGGTCATCGAATAGTCTATTTTTAACCAATCTGTTTTCTGTTAGTCAGTTTGGTTTATTTAGTTAGATTGACGGTTTTTGGTTTGCTTCATTTATTTTTGGTTAATAGCCAAAACTAAACCTGGGCTAAAGCTTTTGATAGAAATACATGAAATTTAGGTATAAATACATGAAATGGATGTATAGGTACATGAAATGAAGGTATAAATATATAAATATTAACCTGTTTGGTTGAAGATGGTTGTTTTGCAGTATAAGAAACCTTTGGTTTTGAATCAACTGATGTCTTAGCTTGTGATTTTGACTTTGGCTTCCAAGTTTGTTGAGGAGAAGCAACTCGTTCGTAAAATTTTTCATTTTTCTTTACTGGTTGTGATGAGACCGATTGTTTTACAGGTTTAGCTTCAGTTTTAGTCTTTTTAGATTTCAAAATCTTATTCTCAACATACATTGGTGCTTTCCCTTTGACATCGTTTGCCTTTCTTGGGTTCTCAACAACCACAGACTTAGGTTTTAAGTTGGTGCACTTTCGTGCAATGTGTCCAACTTTGTTGCATTTGAAGCAAATGCGGGTGTCAACTTCCCAACTTTTACCTTCAGTCTGAGGCTGTGAGGCCTTCTTTGCAAAAAATTCTTCATTTGTTTTCGAAAAGATTTATGACTCTTGCTCAGTCATTGAACTTGAGCTTTTAACAAACACTTTCTTTTCGACAAATTTCTGTTTCTGAAAGTTCCTTCTTAGAATGTTCTTACCACCCTAATAACCACCCGACCATCTGTTTTGGTTGTTATTGTTAAAACGTGGTGGTACAACAGGTTTCTTATAGTAAGATTTATCTCGTTCAAAGTTCAAAAACCTTTTGTAACTTTTCAACCCTTCAATTTCAGAAACATCAATCTCAACCAGTTTGAAAACTTTCTTCAGCTTATCAACATTCACATTCTCAATTGGAAATACAATATCCGAGTACAACTTATCAGAACCAGACATCTTGTACATGACAAGAGTAGGATCATCATTTGAGTTGTTCTGGGATTTTTGATTTCGGAATGTAGTTGTTCAGAAAACACTTTCATCTTCAGTCGAATCACTATCTGATTTTAAAACATTTTCTACCACATTTTTTACGACTTCAGACTGAACACTATCTTCATCAGATGATGAAGTGAATGTGACATCGATTGTTTCTGGAAGTTTTTCAACATCTGTTTTCTGACTTATTTCAACTTCATTAGCCAACCCAGACTGTTTCTTTGAAATATTGTTTAGCACAGGCGGTGGAACTTGATGATAACCCACCCCCGTTCCATCCGAGTAGATATCCTCACCAGCTTTGTTCTTCCCAATTGGTTTGGGAACAATGTGTTGAAGAAGAAAGCTAGCTTAGCTGTAACTGTTCAATTTTAGATTGATTCTTTCGTTTTCAATCTTAGCTTCCTGGAACTGAAGCTTAAGATTTGCGATCTCGTCCAATTGCTGGTTGATTTGTCTTTCTTTTAACTAAAGAACTCCAGACAAATGAACATTTTCTTTGTAAGTTTTACCATTTCGTTCGTCAGAATCTTTAACTGTTCTTTTCAATTTTTCATAATTTTCTGAAATGGTTCTGTTTTCAAGAGTTAACTTCTCATTTTCTTTCTTAAAACGTTCAACATCAGTTTTATCTTTTTCAATCTTTTCGTTTAATTCTTTCATTTGAAGCTTTAAGAAGTTTATCTCGATTTAAAATACCTTTTTCAGTCATTTCAACTTTTTCAACCAGATCTTGGATCTTTTTGAGTAAGAGATACGCATGTGTGCTGCAAACTTTGCATTCTTTCATGCAATTTTTGCAGTCACTCTCTGTTTTAGCGCAATCAGTCTTACCTGATTCATTGGTTGAGCCACTACTACTGACCCTGTTTATTGACTCAGACGCAAATTTGGAATCTACCTCTAGAGCCTTTGCCATAAGCACTTTGTCGGCCATTTTTGTCAGATTTCTGCGTCACTTCCTATGTAGTATCGATTATCCCATTGTCTACCTTCATTGATTTTAGCCTTTCTTCTTCGGCTTTCTTTGCAGCATCGATCTCCCTCTGTTCTTCTTCTTGCTTTAAAGATTCTATGAGAGTTTCAACTTTGACTGATGATAGTTCTACAATTATGTTGCCTTTCGGATCTAAATAGAATTCACGACCCGGATCCCATCTATTCGCCCTTTTGGCTTCTTTCCAAGCTGCGTAGATTTTATCCTTCATATGTAATGCTATCAACTTTCGATGGTTGTATATTTTCTCTTCAGTTCATGGTGTTTGTTGTTCAATTTGTGCCATAAATGCGAATCCAACTGCATCATCTTCTGGTAAGAACTCACTCCAATCAAAACCTTCATCATCCTGAATCACAGCTAAAGCTCTCGACTTCTCCTTTGGAGTATCCTCAATCTGCTTCATTCTGGGTGGCTCTTCGCGATTTCGGTGATAAACAACTTTCTTATAGTAGTCGTCATGAAAAGGATTAGCTGTTTCATCCGCTGCTGAGTTTCTGCATTCCCGCTTGAAGTGCCCCTTTTGTTTACACATGAAGCACGTCACTTTAGATTATCAAAACCCAGTTTTGTCGAAGGCCCTCCAATGGAATTTCTTCTCGTGATCTCCATGAATCGTTGTGCTCTCCAGATTACGCTAGCCATGCACCAACGTATATCGATTAATTCCATCTCTTCAGGATCAATCTGGTCATAATCTTGTTAGATTTGTATTTCCGATTTTTCCGGCGACTAGGCTTTTATATGATTCTAAGATCGAAGCAAGAAACACCATTTGTTGTTTTGCTGTCTCCTCATTGAATTTTTGAGCGTTGTTCAGGTTCACACCGATGTTGCATTGAAAAACATTTTTGGGAACATTTTGTTGTTGCTGATTCCCTGGAACAGACGAAGAAGAACCACTATGATAACCACTGCTGGGTATAGAACTGCTGCTTTTGTTTTCTTGAGTCACCGTGTTTAAGCTTTCAGTAGAAAATGCAGTTCTTGGTGAAGTGGTTTTCAGAATCATACTTCCCCTGTAGTAGAGATCAACATTCTGTTGATATGGGGTATTGTTTACTTTGTTCATTTTCTTGATTTCCAATTCATGGCTTTCAAATCTCTCAATCAACCAATCAACTGTCATTTTTGACATTTCTTTCGTGTTTTTCAGAACCAGACCATAGTATTGCCAATCTTTCTCATCTGGCAGAGATTCCAATAACTTTTCAACCATCTCTTCTTCAGTAATTGTGATCCCATGTCTGACGAGTTCTATCTTCAGATGGCAAAACCGCTCAATCATCTTTAATACATTTTCATTTTTCATACATTCAAATAAGTCAAACTCCTTTTTCAATAGCCGTTTCTTGTTTTTCACAATCTCTTCTCCTCCAATACACTTCTTTTCTAGTTTAGCCCACAAATCCTTAGAATTGTTTTAGTTAATGAAGGAAATAATATCGTCTCTGACGGATTGATGTAGTAGGGCTATACACTTTTGTTCAGCATTAAACATCTCTTGTTCATTGTCAGCCAAGTTTTCATAATCTCGTCTTCCAATATCGTAACCATTCTTCATACACCTCCAACTCAAGTAAGCAAAAGCCTTCAACCAACCATCAAACCTGTTTACCCAACGGTTGTAGTTTTCAATCGCCATCAGCTTCGGCGGCTTGTTACACGTTCCATAGGTGTTGTCGACGCTAAGAGAATATGCGATCACCTTTTTCGGGTTTGCGTTGGCATTGGTGTTCGTGTTTGTTGATGTGTCTCTAGTTTTGTATGCGAAGATGTCGCTGAATGGGTTAAGAAAATCGTCTTCCATTTTGAAAACACCTGAAAAAGTCAAACACTTAGAAAAATTTCACAACTTTCAAAATCTTGAAACTAATGTACTTGGATCGAATGGTGATTCGATCGGATGACACAAGTGAGAAGTAAACCAAGTTCCAAGTGTCGGATAGCACAAGTGTCGAATGGCTATCCGATTGGATTGTGATCTGATCGGATGGTCGTTCAATTGAGATAACTTGAGTTTCTAAAAACTCTAAACCACAAATCCTATCCGATCGGGTGGTGATCCGATCGAATAAGACGTGACGTCTAAAGATGAATCAAGAACAATCTAGTCCAATCGATGAATGACGTCATCTTGTGCGAAGAACTCGACATAGATTTTGATCGATTTGATTAAGTTTTAGTCCGAATTTTTCAATGAAACTTTGTAGGATTGTTCTATGTTGAATTCCGATCCGATTGATATCAAATTTACTCAATTTCATCTGTAAAATCTTGCTTAATTTTGAGTTTTTTAGGTTTTAAGGTGTGAAAATGTAAAAACTACAAGAAATGTAGGAGAAGATGAAGAATTTGTCAAAATCTCCGGTGAGATTTGACTTAAATCTGCAGAAAAAGGATGAAATCTCGGTAAAATGTCATTGCAATCTCCGATTCGGCTTCTCAAGGCTCTGATACCAATTGTTAGGCCACGTGCGGGATCTGTTCTAGTCGAAGAACGTAGCAGAATCGATCAGTGTCGAGGTGCGGAATCCCTCGACACCGTCTGAGAATCACATATAACAGTTTCAACGCTTAACATGTCTGATTTCATTAATTGATAGTGAAAGTACAGAAGATCCAGATGAAAGTCAGACAGACAGAGCTTCGCATCAACAATCAGCAAAAGGTTGTGGGCAAATGACACAAGTCCACTATTTATAGGCAAACAGGGAAGGAGAAGTGTCACCAGTTCGGATCACCATCCGATCGAATGACCATCCGATCGGATGGCCATCCGTTCGGATGACACATGTCGTCCGACGGATTTCACTTTAACAGTTATGTGTCGTTCCCTAATTTGTCTAGACATACAAATACATACATACACATACATATACAAAAACACATATATAGGACAAAATACATAAGACTCGATGCAGACGGAAGCTACAGACATATGTTCTAACAGCTCAAGTTAAGTTGGGTTCCCATAGCAGTTTGGATGGTTCTCCAAAAGTGAGATGAGAATCGAGCATCTCAGTCTGATATGATATTCAAAGGAACACCATGTCGGGATACAATCCCATCTACATAGATCTTGGCAAGCTTGTCAGCAGATAAATCCTCATGGATTGGCAAGAAATGCGCTAATTTTGTCAGACGATTAACGACTACCCAAATGGCATCATGACCTCTATTAGTGCGCGGTAGTTTGGTAATGAGACCCATGGCAATGTTTTCCCATTTCCAAACTGGTATCTTTGGTTGTTCCAGTAAACCAGAGGGATGTTGATGTTCTGCCTTAACCTTCAGACAAGTAAGGCATTTGAATACGTATAAGGCGATGTCTTTCTTCATTCCCGGCCACCAATACTGGGCTCGAAGATCCTTATACATTTTGTCTGCACTAGGATGTATTGAATAACGAGACTTGTGAGCTTCATCGATCAACAAGGTGCGGAGATTGTCTTAAATTGGAACCCGCAAACGGTCCATGAAATAATACAATCCATTGTCCTTCAGTTCAAGATGAGGCGTAAGATGACACGGTAATTCCTTACCTATCAAGTTCTGTGTAACACAAGTACGTTGAGCTTGAGAAATGCGGGTTTGAATATTAGATCAAACTTGAACACAATGAAGCTTGACTCTTTCTTTTCGACTTAACGCATCGGCTATGACATTCGCCTTACCAGGATGGTAGCGAATCTCGCAATCGTAGTCGTTTAGAAGGTCCACCCAACGTCGTTGCCTCATGTTTAGATGTTTCTGATTGAAAATGTGTTGGAGACTTTTGTGGTCAGTGAAAACCACACATTTTGTTCCGTAAAGGTAGTGTCTCCAAAACTTGAGAGCAAAAGCCACAACGCCTAACTCAAGATCATGAGTTGTGTAGTTCTTCTCATGGGTTTTCAACTGTGTTGACGAGTAGGCTATAACTTTGATTCTCTGCATGAGAACGCAACCAAGGCCTAGATTTGATGCGTCACAATATACGACAAAGTCGTCATTTCCCTCAGGTAAAGATAACACAGGAGCATCGCAGAGTTTTGTTTCAAGGCCTGAAAAGCTTCTTCTTGTTTGGGTCGCCACTCAAAAGGTTTATTCTTTTGAGTTAAGGCTATGAGATGAACCGCAATCTTGGAGAAGTTTGCAATAAAGCGGCGGTAATAACCCGCAGGACCCAAAAATGAACGAACCTCGGTAGGAGTAGTAGGTGTATCCCAATCCTTAATCGCACTGATTTTGGCGGATCTATTTGTATACCTTGTTTGTTGGCAATGTGTCCCAAAAATTGAACTTCCTTAAGCCAAAATTCACACTTGGAGAATTTAGCGAAAAGTTGTTCCTTCTTTAGGAGTTCCATTGTTAGACGGAGATGTTGTTCGTGGTCGGCTCGAGTCTTGGAATAGATCAAAATGTCATCAATGAAAACAATGATGAAGTTGTCCAAATAAGGCTTACAAACCCTATTCATCAAGTCCATGAAGACGGCAAGAGCATTCGTGAAACCGAAAGGCATAACAATGAACTCATAGTGACCGTATCGTGTGCGGAAAGCAGTCTTGGGAATATCTTCTTTGAGCACACGAAGCTGATGATACCCAGAACGTAGATCAATCTTCGAAAGCAGGTAGCACCCTGAAGCTAATCAAAGAGATCATCAATGCGAGGTAGGGGATATCGGGTTTTGATGGTGAGTTTGTTATGCTCACGGTAATCGTTACACATTTGGAAAGAACCATCCTTCTTCTTTACAAATAGGGCAGGCGCGCCCCTAGGGGAAAAGTTCGGACGAATAAATCCTTTGTCTGATAACTCCTACAGCTGCTTCGACAACTCTTGCATCTCAGACGGTGCAAGATGGTTTGGAGATTTGGCAATCGGGTTAGCACTAGGTACAAGGTCAATACGGAACTCGATTTGACGTGCTGGGGGTAAACCAAGTAACTCCTTAGGATAATCCCGAACGAGGGGGATGTCTTGAACAGTCTTACCCTTATCTTTCTCCTCTACGATACGTGCTAAGAAAGCCACATAATTCTTTCATAGATACCTTTGGGCTTGGGTGCTTGTCATCAATTTAAGGCTACTAACGGGTTTCTCTCCACGAACCTCTAAGACTTCACCAGACGAAAGAGGCACACGAACAATCTTGTCAAAACAAACCACCTCTGCACGGTATTTGGTCAACCAATCCATTCCTACTATAATGTCGAAACTCCCAAGTTGCATTGGCGTGAGGTCAATGGGAAAAAGATGATTGTTGAGGTTCAACTGGCAATTCCGAATGACAGAATCGAGTACAAGGGGTTCACCACTAGCTATCTCTATTGTCAAGGGTTTTCCTAGTTTTGTTCTAGGCTTTCCAAGCAAAGGTTCAAAAGCTAGGGATACAAAACTCTTGTCGGCACCCGAATAAAAAAGAATAGAAGCAAGTTGGTTGTTAACATAGAACGTACCGTTCACCACCTCGTTGTCAGTATGCGCTTCATTGGCATTGATGTTGTATGCTCGTCCACAAGCCGGGTGTGCATTAGCCAACTTCGGGCACTTGTTCCTGTAGTGAGTCAAATCTCCACAATTGTAGCAAGACCCAGGCGGAAAAGGAGGTCGTGCAGGATTTGCTGGCTGTTGGGCAGGGTTTTGTACCGCTTGATTCGGAGCAGGAGGAGAGCGACATGTGTTAGCTAAATGGCCAAATCTTCCACAGTTGGTGCATTGACGACACTGAAGATGTGGTTGATGATGACAATTGCATTTGTTACACAGCGGTGCAGTACCAACATACTGTTTCTTGGCGGGTGGCTGTGCTGGCTGGGTAGGAGCAGCTTGATTGGTCTGTGCAACAACGGCACAGTTCTTGGAAGCCTTACGCTTCCTAGACTTCTTTGAGGTTTCGGCCCTCTTTCCCTTCTTCTTCTCAGTCTTGGCCGATGATTTCTTGTCACCCTTGCGGTGGAGTTTACTCTTCTTGGCTTGAGAGTCGGTCAAGGTCGCAGCTAGCTCAATGGCTTGTCTAACAGTGGTAGGGTTGCTGCCGGTGACAATATCCTGAACAGGATCAGGAAGACCATCTATGTACTTCTCAATCGCCTTGTCCAAAGGCGTGACCATGGTGGGACACAGCAGGCTCCGTTCTTCGTATCAGTCCATGTAGGCACGGTGCTCTCCACTATCTTGCTTGAGATCGTGGAATTCGTCTTCCAGTGCCAGCAGTTCATGACGAGGACAAAACTCCTTCATCATAAGAACGTGAAGCTCTTCCCAAGTTTGAGCCATTGCCACGTCGGCACCCCTGTCTCTCATCACACCATTCCACCATGTAAGCGCCCTTTTCTGAAACACACTGGACCCAAGCTCAACCTTTCGCTCATTCGGGCATTGAATGTGATGAAACGTGCTTTCGAGACTCTCGAACCACTGTAGGAGCCCAGTTGCTCCTTCTGACCCAGAAAACTAAAGCGGTTAGCCAAATTGAATGTCTTAAAGTTGCACGGAACAGGTGCACTGTTATTGTTGTTGTTTGCTTGGTTTAACTGGGTAACTAGGTTCGGGAGTACAGCAGCGATTTGGTGAGTGATCAAGGTTGCCATTGCGGCATCTTGAGTTTGATCACGTCGAGGAGGCATCTAAAAGAAAAGGAACACAAGGAAATGTGTGAAATTGACATAAGACAATCAAAACGAGTATTGAAACATCGAAAACACAAAGGAAGGTGGTCATTTGTCCATTACTTAAAACAAACAAACAACACATAGTGACTAATCAAAGTAAATTGGTCTGTATAATGCATAATGTAGACATGCTTTAACCTATAAGTGGACACTCACCCCAAGAGTTCCTAGGTAAGAGTGACTGGTTCGATTATGTGGATTTGTACGAACACTCTAGCCTTAGACAGAAAACTCAGGGTACAGGCACCCACCCTTCCAGATTGCACGTGTTCACATTATTAAGACCCAAACATTGACGAGATTTGAAAACTTTAAAGGCGTAAAGCCTAAAAACCAATCAACTAAGGATAGATGATTGATTTTCAAATGGAATTGAGATTTGTGTACTTGTTTTGGTAATCACCTAAGGATAGGTGATAGTATTGTTTTAAGATCTAAACACAAGGTAACTTGTGTTAGGGTCCTAGAAAGGTTATATTCTAGGTCAAAATTTTACTAATAACCTAATTCCCTATAACCATGAACTCTGATACCAACTCTTCTGTCACACCCCGACCGCGTAAAACAACAAACCATGGCGGAAACGTCGGGGAGTCATGCAACAGAATTATTGTTTCACAACACATGATAGTTAAAGTTTACTTTTACAAGTTATAAATATTACATTGTTTTAGTTCAAACGAAACACATAACATAAAAGATGATAACTTTCTTGATTTTAGATTGCTAAGGCCCAAGTCGCCCTAAGTGAAGCTCGCTTACATCAAACATTCGCTCCTGAAACATATGTGAAAGTAAATACGTCAGCATAAAAATGCCTGTGAGTAACATAGGTTGAAGATTCATGACTTTGAATGTTAAAAGAAATGTTTAACGAAAAGTAGTCATGAACCGTATAAAATGTTTTCTTTTATAAAATCATATGAAAATCAAATGATATAAAAGAATGATATATGGTTAAGTAAATAACCAAATGAAAATAATATGTATAAAATATGTCATGTCTTGTCCTTGTTGAAGCAGGTTTAGATAACGCCACGATATGTAACATAATAAAAGCACTTATATATAAGAAGTACCTGCGGCGTATCCAAACCAAACTAGGAAGCAGGAACGGGATTTGTCAAGTCCTATAGCGCTATTACATACTACCGAGTGGTGTGATCAATGTTAATGAATGTATTACTGTCCCGTTAAACATACCAAATGTCCTTTTCAATGTAAGCATGTCTTGAAAAAAATGTCTTTAAAACCATGTATTAGGCATACTAAGTCAATATGCCATGTAAAATGTCTTTGAAACCAAGTGTTAGGTATACTAAGTCAATATACCATAAAAATGTCTTTGAAATAATGTATTATATGTACTATGTAGCAAAACATGTATAATGTCATGAAAACGAAAAGTAAAGTTATGCACATATGCTTCACCCCAAAACATTTGAAAAACGTAAAATAGGGGAACTACGTACTCACCTTTGGGTGCATGTTTATGTGTTAACACAATTCCTCAAATTGTTTATTCGTCCTAAATTAAGAAAGAACGATTTAATAATCAAAAACTCACAAAATACCTAAGTTTCTCCGATACTTAGAATTTTCACATAACTTTAAGATTTTCTCGAAAAGTTATTATTTTTGATTATATTGGCGTATTTATATATATATATGCGTTCAAATATATTTTAAGAACTTTGCGACTTGAACGATTTTATTGGTGACCCTCATCATGTTATAAGCAATATATCTACGATTTGCGCGTCGTAATATATATACTCAAACGTGACATATAATTAATATCGTAATACACATAATTTTGTCAAGCGTTAGTATATCATCATACACATAATCTAAATCACATAACACATTGTAATACATAAAATTTACCCATGTACAATCCATTCTAGTGTATATTGAAAAATGCGTATTTTAGCGATTCGGTAACGTTTTTGGGCGTCGGAAGTCACGTACGACTAACCAAACACCAAGTAAACTTAATATAAGTTAAAATACTTAATTTTATATAAAAAATATCAGTTTCATTACTGATCTAAAACAGTTTTATAAAAATCCTCTGAAAAGCCGATTTTTAACCGTTTTACCGCATAGTTTTGCATCAAACGTTACCATAACCATCCCAAATCGTAACGAATTGATATATTAACATAACCCATGTTATTTACTGAATAAAATTGTGGTTATACTTATAATAGTGCAGGTCTCACATAAACCACATAAATCATGCAAATTTCACATATTTTACCACTTTCTAAGCTACTTGTGCAACATGCAAAGCTATCAAACCTATGACAAAGTTTCATGCCATTATAATATACCAAATAATGTTATTTTTAATGTTTGTAATCTGTTTTAGAACAATTTTATCATATAATCATTTTTCATCATTTCTTGAGCATTTATTCAACATGCATGCTTATGTACAAGTATCTAAAGCATACTTATCATGTCATCATCATTTCATATAAACTTAAATGCATCAAACATGATATTAACTCATAAAATCCAAGACATGTTCGTAATTTCACCATTTGTTCATCTAGAAATCATTGCATGCAACATTCTTTTCATTAATCTATACTAACTTAACAAAAATTTACATGTGCATGTACATACATATAGAAAATCGACATATGCATACATATATATGTTTTCAAAAGTTTCCTTTGTCACAAAATCAAGACAATTCACAAGAACTTTTTACATAACATCCATTTGATTAAACATGCATTCACTTTTCTAGAATAAACAAACAAGTATCCATAAAAATCAAACTCAAACTCATACACATACATATGTATACGGTTACATATACATACATATATACTTCCATTTTTATTTTGTGTAAAAACCCATTTCTTTTTAGCCTCAAGTTAATGAAAAATCCAAGAACCTTGAGAAACTTCTATCATCATCATCAAAAAGCAAGAACATAATTTCTAAAGTAAGTTTATGCCTTAAGAAAATTAGTAGGTTTTGATGAGATTTTTGATGATATGGAGCTTGGTTCTTGCTAAAAATACCATGAAATCACCTTTTGATCTTCAAAACAACTAGGAACTTGCATGAAATGGCTTTAATCTTCAATGAAAGTGTTTTAAATTTTGAAAATGTATATGTATGTGAGTGTGTACGGTTGAGTGAGAGATGAAGGAAGAGAATTATGATTTTGATTTCTTGAGATTTGATAAATATGGAACATGCATCCAAATCTAATGATTGTAAGTCATGCATGCACAACACTTGTCAAAGTGCAAGAAAAGTGACAAATTGGTGGCATCTTAGGCCGCCACCTATACTCTCTCTCTCATATATACATGCATTTTTATAGAAATATATTATATGTAGGCTAAAAACTGGTATTTAACTGGATACCGGGTATTTTATCTAGCGTTTTAATCCCGGTTTATGGCGTTTTAAATTATTTTTATTATTCTATAAAAATAAACTCACCAAATTATTACTGAAATAAATATTAGTTGCCGAGACTGGCTGCGTTGTCCGTGTTTTCCAGTATAAGCACTGTGTTACGCAGTAACACGCGATACGCGCTTAAACTTGAAAAATAACGTTTTTAAACGTTTTGATTTATTTTTCAACACGGACATGATTAAAAATAAAATTTTAATCATAATAGAATATTTTTAGGATTTAAATATTATCCGGGCGGTCACCAACGTTCGTTACGCAGTTTTGTCGCAAAAAGTTCTTAAGTTCGAATAAACATGTTTTTGCCATACCGTATCCTTCGAAACTTATTTCTAAGTTATGTAAAGGGTACTTATGGTATGTTTGGCTTATGTCATTGTTCCGGAGCATTCGTCGCGTTAAACCGATTACGTTTACGTAATGGTTTACGATTTCACTTCCAAAACAGGTTTGAAAGTTCGCAATTGAACAATGATTAAAAATGTACTAATGTCACAAATAAATAAAAAAATATTGAAATTAAAACACCAAATTTTATTAAATACAGAATTGTTTGGAATTGTACAGGGATTAAAATACACAGATGTCACAGTCTCCCCTACTTTGGGAAATTTCGTCCCGAAATTTAATTAGAGGAAACTTGTGGGAAAAGGTGTGGATATTTCGCCTTCATTTGATCCTCTCGTTCCCAAGTAAACTCTGGGCCATGTTTGGATTCCCAGCGAACTTTGACTATCGGTATGCGCTTGCGTTTGAGCTTCTTGACTTGACGGTTGTCACAACCCCTGACCCGGTTTGACCCGTTTCAGGAGCCGCGGGACAGAAATACTGCGGTATTTATTTAATTGAGTTTAACAGCGGAAACAGGATCGTTTAAAGCTAAAATTTTTCCCCGATTATTTTATTTCACAATTCGGGATAAAACCCCGATAATTTACAATAGCATGATTTTTCTAGGAAATCGTTATGTTACAAAACTTATTGCTTTATTTTATAATGAGCCACTATCTTAAGCTTGAAATGCTCCCCAGCACTTTTCCTGATTTACAACAGATCACCTGAAACATGTTTGAAAAAGGTTTTGTCAGCGGAAAATACTGAGTGAATCATTCTATTTTGCATAATGATGCATAGTTATTAATTACAGCATAAGAGCGATTACAATGGCTTCTATCTTATTTTTATCTGGCCTTCTGTCACAATGGTGACATGTCACAATGGTGACGATGGTCATACCACTATTTAGATCAATGAACCTAAATAGTGACGATTATCCCTGTAGGTCAATGAACCCAACAGTGATTATCCCGAGTAGGTCAATGAACCTAACTGGGTGAGAATTAGTAATGTGCACAATACCCCACTAACCAGTAATTCAAGATATCCACGACTTAGTCCCTGTAATTATAACTGGAAAATAATTTGAGGTATTGTAAAATAGTTTATAAAAAGAGAATGCCTCATAAAAAGAAGAATGACTCACATTGCAGATTTATACGGGCAGAGCCTAGCCTACTGATTAGCCTTTTATCCTAATTTCAATAACAAGCACACAATTTGGGGTTAGTAATCAATCCAGCAATTACGATAATTCACAAGATCAAATTCTCACAATGAATGACAAAGTGCGATACTTCTACTCATTTATCGAATTAACGACAAACGACAAAGTACGATACTTCAACTCATTTATCGAATTAACGACAAACGACAAAGTATGATACTTTATCCATCGAATTAACGATGATCCGTCAAATTAATGACGAACGATAAAGTATAACCCTAATGTGGGCGGCACTTAAACATCCATTGGATATATTGATCGATCGGACAATGAATCGTAATAGCGATTGTGCTAATACCCTGATTGTGGCGTTGATTAGGGGCCTGTGTGTGTTAATTGTGATTTTTGAGAGTAAAACGACGAAATCTCAGCGTACAATTGGAATTCTTTCGACGTTTCAGTGCCAGAAATCGAGTGCCAATGTTCTGAATTTATACACAAATTTTATCTAGCTTACGGACCGTAAGCTTACTGATGTTGCGGTCCGTATGACAGCTTACGGACCGTAAGACTCACAGCTTTACGGTCCGTAAGGGACACAAAGCTGCTATGTGGTTGCCACGTGTGGGACTAGCTCTGATGACTTGACTCCTTCTGAAAATTCGAAGTGGCTAGCACGTAATTGTAGATAATTATCAACTAGGGTTTACCCCCCCCCCCCTGAGTTTTAGGGGCCCTGATCCTGATTCTGAAAATTATGAAAATCTTAGGGTTTGTTCAGAATCACTTGGGTGTCTCAATTAGGGTTTCCTATTGGTCAAATTATTTTAATAATTATGACTTTTGATGAGAGTCGTTACATTCTCCCCAACTTAATAAAAATCTCGTCCTCGAGATTTATTGGAATAATTGAGAATACTTTCTCTTCTTTTTGGATTCTAGTTCCTGTTTTTGAATCCTACTAACATGATTTGTTTACCTTTATATCTTGGAAAGGTACTACCAAAGATTCATAGACAATTCTTGAGATTGGATATATAAAATATATCATGTATTCCAACTAACCTTCCTGGTAGTTGTAAACTATAAGTAACTGATCCAATACGTTGAATTTACTGGAAATGATCCTACATAATTTGGTCTTTAGAATTCCTTTCTTACCAAATCTAACAACTCCTTTCCAAGGAGATACTTTTAATAGTATTTTGTCTCCAACTTGAACTCCAACGGCTTTTATCTATTTATCTGTATAACTTTTCTGACGATCTCTTGTTGTCTTCATTCTTTCCTTTGTGATACTGAATATCACAATTGTAGTCACTTAGGATTTTCATCCATCTCCTTTGTCTTATGTTTGATTCTTTTTGCCCAAAAATATATATCTTAAATTCTTATAATCCGTATAGATAGTACCCTTACTTCCATACAGATAATGTCTCCAATTCTTAAGGAAAAAATTATGACTCTAAATTCAAACTTTTCCAATTGTCTTGAGGCATACGCAATTACCTTTTTGCGTTGCATTAACATATATCCAAATTTTAACTTTGAAGCATTACCTTATACTTCAAAATCTTTAATTCTTTCTGGTAAGGCTAGGATTTATAGTATTGGTTAACTTAGTTAATGATATAGCTATTTTGAAAATTCCTTAATAAACTGTCTATAATACTAAACCTACAAAATTCCTAATTTCCATTGCTGATTGCAGAATCTTCCATTTGGTAATTACTGCTATCTTAGCAAAATTTATGTGAATACCTTCATGATTCACCATATGACCTAGAATTGCATTTCTAGCAGCCAAAATTCATTCTTCGAAAATTTGGCGTAAAGCTTTTCTTTTTCTTTTTCTTAACAACCAATATTGTGCTAACCGATAAGGTTCCCTGGTTTATCGGTATAATTCCTGGAATTGATAAATCCTAAATTCTATCTTCATATCTGGTGGTAATCCAGGTAAATCTTCTGGAAATACATCTGGGTATTCTGAAATTATAGAAATTTCCTTACTTTCTGTATTTTTAGTATTAATGATTACTGAAATCATATATACTATTCCTTGCTTTCGTTCATAACTAACAACTTTCATTACTGATATGAACTTTATGATTTATCTGCTATAATCGTTATTACTTCCCTAGTGGTGCACAATTTCTATGGAATTCTTATCATAGATAATTCGAGCATAGTTGTTTACTAATTAATCCATTCTTAGCACAATCTTGATTTCAACTAATTTCATAGATAATAAGGTTGCAGAAAATTTATGACTTAAAAGTTCTATTTCTCCGTTTGGCAGAACCCTATTTACTTTAACTAAATTCCCATCTGCCAATTCTATTGTAGAAATTTATCTAATGCTTGTTAACGGTAAGTTAAAAGTTTGGCAGAATAAAGTATTTATAAAACTTTGGTTTGCACCAGAGTCAAATAATACTTTTAGGTAAATGTTGTAAGCTAAGAACATACCGGCTATCACATCTGGAATCATCTCGGCTTCATGAGTAGTCAGCTGAAAGGCTCTCGCATTTCTTTTTGCTCCTTCTGACGGTTTGGCTTGATTGTCAAATGGTTTATTCAGTTTTGGACAATCTGGCCTAAGATGTCCAGTTTCTCTACAGTTGTAGCAAACTGAAAATTTCTTCCTCCTACAGTCTTCTTCTTGATGTCCTGGAATCTTGCAAAAATTGCAATATCCTTTGCATCTTCCAAAATGCCTCCTTTTGCAAAAATTGCAAAATGGACTAGTAGAAGATTGCCCATTCCTTCCTTTCTTGAAATGGTTATGGTTATCCGAACTGAATTCTTGGGTAATCTTTTGGGCTACTTCCTTCCTTCTATTTTCTTCTCTTGTCCGTACTAGCTCGTCAGTCATAGTATTGGCTAATTCTACTGCATCATCAATTGTGCGAGGTTTCACAGCTTTGACAATATTACGAATTTCGGAAATCAATCCCCAAATATAACGAGAAATAAGTACCGGCTCTGGCGAAGCCAGGGTTGGTACCACTCTAGCATATTCGAAGAATGTCGTAGTATACCCTCGACAATCTACATCCACCATCCGATGGGTTAGAAACTTATTTGCCATTTGATCTTTTTCGTACTCAGGACAGAATTTTCTTTCTACAAGACTCTTAAATTCTTCCCAGTTCATAGCATACGCCATCCTTCTTCCTTTTGCCTGTAACATCGTATTCCACCATTCTAGCGCTACTTCTTTGAAAAGATTTGATGCATACATGACCTGATCATCCTGAGCACATTTACTTATGGCAATTACTGCCTCGGTTTTCTCTAACCAACGGAGTGCCGCAGTCGCTCCTTCATTGCCTGCAAACTCAGTGGGTTTACAAGCAAGAAATTCTTTGTAAGTGCAACCAGGCGTTGCAACTTTCCTTTTCTTAGGGAGCGGAGCTTGCCGTGGTTCATTATCATTGTTAACATGATTACCGCCTCCATTTACGCTATTACTGAAATTATTTTCAGAAATGCGTTTGCTAGGAACAATTTGTTGAGGTTCAATTGGATTTTTAACAGCAGCAATGATTGCTGGAATAGCATTAGCTATCCCTTGAGCAACTATTCCTTGAATAGTGTTGGCTATCTCTTGAGCAATGATATTTTCTATATCTTGCCTAGTCACATATTGATCCCCTAGTTGGTGTTCAGATTGATTACCCTCATTAACCGGTTCATTATTAGCGTTTTCCATCTGATATCTAATTTATAAATAAATAATTAGTATAAAGGAAATAATCAAATGTCACAATTTAGTTGCACATAATCATGTAAACGAATATACAAACAAAAGTTGTAACTTTCTAAAATTTCCTTATATCATGTTTCTATATACACCCGTTTTATTATTTATTTTACACATACTGATTTTACTATTATAATTACACAACCATAGTTTCATAATTCCCCATCCTTTATCAGATGATATTCTAGTAACGGCGTTTCTTCTCATCGTATTTCCAGGAGATCTGTCCCAAAGTCTCTTGGATCCTATTCCCAGCATCCATGTTGTCAAAATGATGGAGTTCAGTCTTATTTTCGTTACTTATTGGTGAATTTGGTAAAAGTTCTGATTTGTACTTAGGAAAAAGCCTATAGGGATGGTTTTGTAACAGTATTTCATTATCCAACCATTCGTCTATATTCCATTGATTCGAAGAATTTGGAATAGATGGTTCTAAGTTCATAAAATTATTTTCATTAACAGGCTCAATAGTATCATCGGTTGCCATTATAAAATCTAATTCTTCTTGAGATGGTAACTCTTCAATTTGCCTAGAGCTTTCCCCAATTTCCATTTTCTTAGGCTTGGGTTTCTCGAAAGGTAAAGCATTGAATTCTATAGGTTCTTCTATATCTGGTATATACCTATTGAAATCTCTGGAAACTTCGATTCTTACAGGATAGAGATTTAAATTCTGAAGGGCTTCCGACAGATCACTCATGCTGTTTAGCAAAATACACACAATTTACTAAGTCATAATAAAATTTTATACTACCAAACCAACTGAAAATTAAAACATACTAGGTTTTATTTGTAATTTATTTATAAATTTTCTTGACTGTAGATAAAAATACTAAACTTTAAATTAGAATATTTAAAGATTTATATTTACTATTTACAGTAATTAACATATAAAAATCTATATACTAAATAAGTATGATGACTTAATTTATATATATTAACTAGTCATTATCATGGTGGATATTGGTTAGTGCTGCCTTGTTTAAGCATAGGTGATCAGTCCATGCCTAACTAAGGCTAGGTTATCCAATATCTACCTTTGATAATAACCTTAGTATTTAAAAATAATCTTAATACTACTATTATTTATATATTATTATTAATAATAAAATTATTAATAATAAATAACTAAATAATAATTTTAAATAAGAGTATACTTCAAACATAAAAATATAATTTCTTTATCACAATATAGTAATACTATATTAGGTAATTCCATATATTAATCAAATAAATTTATATATAATATTTTTCGATTAACGATGATAGAGCAACAAATATTACAATATATATAAAAATATGCCCATATTAAAATTAACAAATAGCCAGTTAATAAAACACATAATCATATAATAGTAATCAGGAAAAAATTAAGTATTTCTAAATACTTAATTAGCTTAACCCAGTGGCTCTGATACCACCTTTTTCTGTCACAACCCCCGACCCGGTTTGACCCGTTTCAGGAGCCGCGGGACAGAAATACTGCGGTATTTATTTAATTGAGTTTAACAGCGGAAACAGGATCGTTTAAAGCTAAAATTTTTCCCCGATTATTTTATTTCACAATTCGGGATAAAACCCCGATAATTTACAATAGCATGATTTTTCTAGGAAATCGTTATGTTACAAAACTTATTGCTTTATTTTATAATGAGCCACTATCTTAAGCTTGAAATGCTCCCCAGCACTTTTCCTGATTTACAACAGATCACCTGAAACATGTTTGAAAAAGGTTTTGTCAGCGGAAAATACTGAGTGAATCATTCTATTTTGCATAATGATGCATAGTTATTAATTACAGCATAAGAGCGATTACAATGGCTTCTATCTTATTTTTATCTGGCCTTCTGTCACAATGGTGACATGTCACAATGGTGACGATGGTCATACCACTATTTAGATCAATGAACCTAAATAGTGACGATTATCCCTGTAGGTCAATGAACCCAACAGTGATTATCCCGAGTAGGTCAATGAACCTAACTGGGTGAGAATTAGTAATGTGCACAATACCCCACTAACCAGTAATTCAAGATATCCACGACTTAGTCCCTGTAATTATAACTGGAAAATAATTTGAGGTATTGTAAAATAGTTTATAAAAAGAGAATGCCTCATAAAAAGAAGAATGACTCACATTGCAGATTTATACGGGCAGAGCCTAGCCTACTGATTAGCCTTTTATCCTAATTTCAATAACAAGCACACAATTTGGGGTTAGTAATCAATCCAGCAATTACGATAATTCACAAGATCAAATTCTCACAATGAATGACAAAGTGCGATACTTCTACTCATTTATCGAATTAACGACAAACGACAAAGTACGATACTTCAACTCATTTATCGAATTAACGACAAACGACAAAGTATGATACTTTATCCATCGAATTAACGATGATCCGTCAAATTAATGACGAACGATAAAGTATAACCCTAATGTGGGCGGCACTTAAACATCCATTGGATATATTGATCGATCGGACAATGAATCGTAATAGCGATTGTGCTAATACCCTGATTGTGGCGTTGATTAGGGGCCTGTGTGTGTTAATTGTGATTTTTGAGAGTAAAACGACGAAATCTCAGCGTACAATTGGAATTCTTTCGACGTTTCAGTGCCAGAAATCGAGTGCCAATGTTCTGAATTTATACACAAATTTTATCTAGCTTACGGACCGTAAGCTTACTGATGTTGCGGTCCGTATGACAGCTTACGGACCGTAAGACTCACAGCTTTACGGTCCATAAGGGACACAAAGCTGCTATGTGGTTGCCACGTGTGGGACTAGCTCTGATGACTTGACTCCTTCTGAAAATTCGAAGTGGCTAGCACGTAATTGTAGATAATTATCAACTAGGGTTTACCCCCCCCCCCTGAGTTTTAGGGGCCCTGATCCTGATTCTGAAAATTATGAAAATCTTAGGGTTTGTTCAGAATCACTTGGGTGTCTCAATTAGGGTTTCCTATTGGTCAAATTATTTTAATAATTATGACTTTTGATGAGAGTCGTTACATTCTCCCCAACTTAATAAAAATCTCGTCCTCGAGATTTATTGGAATAATTGAGAATACTTTCTCTTCTTTTTGGATTCTAGTTCCTGTTTTTGAATCCTACTAACATGATTTGTTTACCTTTATATCTTGGAAAGGTACTACCAAAGATTCATAGACAATTCTTGAGATTGGATATATAAAATATATCATGTATTCCAACTAACCTTCCTGGTAGTTGTAAACTATAAGTAACTGATCCAATACGTTGAATTTACTGGAAATGATCCTACATAATTTGGTCTTTAGAATTCCTTTCTTACCAAATCTAACAACTCCTTTCCAAGGAGATACTTTTAATAGTATTTTGTCTCCAACTTGAACTCCAACGGCTTTTATCTATTTATCTGTATAACTTTTCTGACGATCTCTTGTTGTCTTCATTCTTTCCTTTGTGATACTGAATATCACAATTGTAGTCACTTAGGATTTTCATCCATCTCCTTTGTCTTATGTTTGATTCTTTTTGCCCAAAAATATATATCTTAAATTCTTATAATCCGTATAGATAGTACCCTTACTTCCATACAGATAATGTCTCCAATTCTTAAGGAAAAAATTATGACTCTAAATTCAAACTTTTCCAATTGTCTTGAGGCATACGCAATTACCTTTTTGCGTTGCATTAACATATATCCAAATTTTAACTTTGAAGCATTACCTTATACTTCAAAATCTTTAATTCTTTCTGGTAAGGCTAGGATTTATAGTATTGGTTAACTTAGTTAATGATATAGCTATTTTGAAAATTCCTTAATAAACTGTCTATAATACTAAACCTACAAAATTCCTAATTTCCATTGCTGATTGCAGAATCTTCCATTTGGTAATTACTGCTATCTTAGCAAAATTTATGTGAATACCTTCATGATTCACCATATGACCTAGAATTGCATTTCTAGCAGCCAAAATTCATTCTTCGAAAATTTGGCGTAAAGCTTTTCTTTTTCTTTTTCTTAACAACCAATATTGTGCTAACCGATAAGGTTCCCTGGTTTATCGGTATAATTCCTGGAATTGATAAATCCTAAATTCTATCTTCATATCTGGTGGTAATCCAGGTAAATCTTCTGGAAATACATCTGGGTATTCTGAAATTATAGAAATTTCCTTACTTTCTGTATTTTTAGTATTAATGATTACTGAAATCATATATACTATTCCTTGCTTTCGTTCATAACTAACAACTTTCATTACTGATATGAACTTTATGATTTATCTGCTATAATCGTTATTACTTCCCTAGTGGTGCACAATTTCTATGGAATTCTTATCATAGATAATTCGAGCATAGTTGTTTACTAATTAATCCATTCTTAGCACAATCTTGATTTCAACTAATTTCATAGATAATAAGGTTGCAGAAAATTTATGACTTAAAAGTTCTATTTCTCCGTTTGGCAGAACCCTATTTACTTTAACTAAATTCCCATCTGCCAATTCTATTGTAGAAATTTATCTAATGCTTGTTAACGGTAAGTTAAAAGTTTGGCAGAATAAAGTATTTATAAAACTTTGGTTTGCACCAGAGTCAAATAATACTTTTAGGTAAATGTTGTAAGCTAAGAACATACCGGCTATCACATCTGGAATCATCTCGGCTTCATGAGTAGTCAGCTGAAAGGCTCTCGCATTTCTTTTTGCTCCTTCTGACGGTTTGGCTTGATTGTCAAATGGTTTATTCAGTTTTGGACAATCTGGCCTAAGATGTCCAGTTTCTCTACAGTTGTAGCAAACTGAAAATTTCTTCCTCCTACAGTCTTCTTCTTGATGTCCTGGAATCTTGCAAAAATTGCAATATCCTTTGCATCTTCCAAAATGCCTCCTTTTGCAAAAATTGCAAAATGGACTAGTAGAAGATTGCCCATTCCTTCCTTTCTTGAAATGGTTATGGTTATCCGAACTGAATTCTTGGGTAATCTTTTGGGCTACTTCCTTCCTTCTATTTTCTTCTCTTGTCCGTACTAGCTCGTCAGTCATAGTATTGGCTAATTCTACTGCATCATCAATTGTGCGAGGTTTCACAGCTTTGACAATATTACGAATTTCGGAAATCAATCCCCAAATATAACGAGAAATAAGTACCGGCTCTGGCGAAGCCAGGGTTGGTACCACTCTAGCATATTCGAAGAATGTCGTAGTATACCCTCGACAATCTACATCCACCATCCGATGGGTTAGAAACTTATTTGCCATTTGATCTTTTTCGTACTCAGGACAGAATTTTCTTTCTACAAGACTCTTAAATTCTTCCCAGTTCATAGCATACGCCATCCTTCTTCCTTTTGCCTGTAACATCGTATTCCACCATTCTAGCGCTACTTCTTTGAAAAGATTTGATGCATACATGACCTGATCATCCTGAGCACATTTACTTATGGCAATTACTGCCTCGGTTTTCTCTAACCAACGGAGTGCCGCAGTCGCTCCTTCATTGCCTGCAAACTCAGTGGGTTTACAAGCAAGAAATTCTTTGTAAGTGCAACCAGGCGTTGCAACTTTCCTTTTCTTAGGGAGCGGAGCTTGCCGTGGTTCATTATCATTGTTAACATGATTACCGCCTCCATTTACGCTATTACTGAAATTATTTTCAGAAATGCGTTTGCTAGGAACAATTTGTTGAGGTTCAATTGGATTTTTAACAGCAGCAATGATTGCTGGAATAGCATTAGCTATCCCTTGAGCAACTATTCCTTGAATAGTGTTGGCTATCTCTTGAGCAATGATATTTTCTATATCTTGCCTAGTCACATATTGATCCCCTAGTTGGTGTTCAGATTGATTACCCTCATTAACCGGTTCATTATTAGCGTTTTCCATCTGATATCTAATTTATAAATAAATAATTAGTATAAAGGAAATAATCAAATGTCACAATTTAGTTGCACATAATCATGTAAACGAATATACAAACAAAAGTTGTAACTTTCTAAAATTTCCTTATATCATGTTTCTATATACACCCGTTTTATTATTTATTTTACACATACTGATTTTACTATTATAATTACACAACCATAGTTTCATAATTCCCCATCCTTTATCAGATGATATTCTAGTAACGGCGTTTCTTCTCATCGTATTTCCAGGAGATCTGTCCCAAAGTCTCTTGGATCCTATTCCCAGCATCCATGTTGTCAAAATGATGGAGTTCAGTCTTATTTTCGTTACTTATTGGTGAATTTGGTAAAAGTTCTGATTTGTACTTAGGAAAAAGCCTATAGGGATGGTTTTGTAACAGTATTTCATTATCCAACCATTCGTCTATATTCCATTGATTCGAAGAATTTGGAATAGATGGTTCTAAGTTTATAAAATTATTTTCATTAACAGGCTCAATAGTATCATCGGTTGCCATTATAAAATCTAATTCTTCTTGAGATGGTAACTCTTCAATTTGCCTAGAGCTTTCCCCAATTTCCATTTTCTTAGGCTTGGGTTTCTCGAAAGGTAAAGCATTGAATTCTATAGGTTCTTCTATATCTGGTATATACCTATTGAAATCTCTGGAAACTTCGATTCTTACAGGATAGAGATTTAAATTCTGAAGGGCTTCCGACAGATCACTCATGCTGTTTAGCAAAATACACACAATTTACTAAGTCATAATAAAATTTTATACTACCAAACCAACTGAAAATTAAAACATACTAGGTTTTATTTGTAATTTATTTATAAATTTTCTTGACTGTAGATAAAAATACTAAACTTTAAATTAGAATATTTAAAGATTTATATTTACTATTTACAGTAATTAACATATAAAAATCTATATACTAAATAAGTATGATGACTTAATTTATATATATTAACTAGTCATTATCATGGTGGATATTGGTTAGTGCTGCCTTGTTTAAGCATAGGTGATCAGTCCATGCCTAACTAAGGCTAGGTTATCCAATATCTACCTTTGATAATAACCTTAGTATTTAAAAATAATCTTAATACTACTATTATTTATATATTATTATTAATAATAAAATTATTAATAATAAATAACTAAATAATAATTTTAAATAAGAGTATACTTCAAACATAAAAATATAATTTCTTTATCACAATATAGTAATACTATATTAGGTAATTCCATATATTAATCAAATAAATTTATATATAATATTTTTCGATTAACGATGATAGAGCAACAAATATTACAATATATATAAAAATATGCCCATATTAAAATTAACAAATAGCCAGTTAATAAAACACATAATCATATAATAGTAATCAGGAAAAAATTAAGTATTTCTAAATACTTAATTAGCTTAACCCAGTGGCTCTGATACCACCTTTTTCTGTCACAACCCCCGACCCGGTTTGACCCGTTTCAGGAGCCGCGGGACAGAAATACTGCGGTATTTATTTAATTGAGTTTAACAGCGGAAACAGGATCGTTTAAAGCTAAAATTTTTCCCCGATTATTTTATTTCACAATTCGGGATAAAACCCCGATAATTTACAATAGCATGATTTTTCTAGGAAATCGTTATGTTACAAAACTTATTGCTTTATTTTATAATGAGCCACTATCTTAAGCTTGAAATGCTCCCCAGCACTTTTCCTGATTTACAACAGATCACCTGAAACATGTTTGAAAAAGGTTTTGTCAGCGGAAAATACTGAGTGAATCATTCTATTTTGCATAATGATGCATAGTTATTAATTACAGCATAAGAGCGATTACAATGGCTTCTATCTTATTTTTATCTGGCCTTCTGTCACAATGGTGACATGTCACAATGGTGACGATGGTCATACCACTATTTAGATCAATGAACCTAAATAGTGACGATTATCCCTGTAGGTCAATGAACCCAACAGTGATTATCCCGAGTAGGTCAATGAACCTAACTGGGTGAGAATTAGTAATGTGCACAATACCCCACTAACCAGTAATTCAAGATATCCACGACTTAGTCCCTGTAATTATAACTGGAAAATAATTTGAGGTATTGTAAAATAGTTTATAAAAAGAGAATGCCTCATAAAAAGAAGAATGACTCACATTGCAGATTTATACGGGCAGAGCCTAGCCTACTGATTAGCCTTTTATCCTAATTTCAATAACAAGCACACAATTTGGGGTTAGTAATCAATCCAGCAATTACGATAATTCACAAGATCAAATTCTCACAATGAATGACAAAGTGCGATACTTCTACTCATTTATCGAATTAACGACAAACGACAAAGTACGATACTTCAACTCATTTATCGAATTAACGACAAACGACAAAGTATGATACTTTATCCATCGAATTAACGATGATCCGTCAAATTAATGACGAACGATAAAGTATAACCCTAATGTGGGCGGCACTTAAACATCCATTGGATATATTGATCGATCGGACAATGAATCGTAATAGCGATTGTGCTAATACCCTGATTGTGGCGTTGATTAGGGGCCTGTGTGTGTTAATTATGATTTTTGAGAGTAAAACGACGAAATCTCAGCGTATAATTGGAATTCTTTCGACGTTTCAGTGCCAGAAATCGAGTGCCAATGTTCTGAATTTATACACAAATTTTATCTAGCTTACGGACCGTAAGCTTACTGATGTTGCGGTCCGTATGACAGCTTACGGACCGTAAGACTCACAGCTTTACGGTCCGTAAGGGACACAAAGCTGCTATGTGGTTGCCACGTGTGGGACTAGCTCTGATGACTTGACACCTTCTGAAAATTCGAAGTGGCCAGCACGTAATTGTAGATAATTATCAACTAGGGTTTACCCCCCCTGAGTTTTAGGGGCCCTGATCCTGATTCTGAAAATTATGAAAATCTTAGGGTTTGTTCAGAATCACTTGGGTGTCTCAATTAGGGTTTCCTATTGGTCAAATTATTTTAATAATTATGACTTTTGATGAGAGTCGTTACAACGGTCCATGATTTCCACAGGTTTCTCGACGAAGTGCATCATGTTATTGACACGAATTTCATCATGGGGGATGTGGAGGTTTTTGTGAGCCGAACACTTTTTAAGATTGGACACGTGGAAAGTTGGATGAACATTTCCAAGCTCAGGAGGTAGCTCAAGTCTGTAGGCCACTTTTCCGATTCTTTCGATGATCTTGAATGGTCCAACATATCGTGGTGCAAGTTTTCCTTTCTTTCCAAATCTGATTGCACCTTTCCAAGGGGATACCTTGAGTAGGACGAGATCACCGACTTGGAATTCCAAAGGCTTGCGTCATCTATCAGCGTAACTCTTTTGACGGCTTCTCGCTGTTAAGAGGTTATCGCGAATTTTTTTGACTTTGTCTGTAGTCTCTAGAATGAGTTCAGGTCTAGTGAGCTAAGCTTCACCAATCTCATTCCAGCAGATCGGCGAACAACATTTTCGACCATATAAAGCTTCAAAAGGAGCCATGTTGATGCTGGAGTGATAACTATTGTTGTAGGAGAATTCGATCAACAATAGATGCGAATCCCAACTACCACCAAAATCGATCACACAAGCTCTAAGCATATCCTCCAATGTCTGGATCGTTCTTTCAGATTGTCCATCCGTTTGATGATGATAGGCTGTGCTCATGTTAGGCCACGTGCGGGATCTGTTCTAGTCGAAGAACGTAGCGGAATCGATCAGTGTCGAGGTGCGGAATCCCTCGACACCGTCTGAGAATCACATACAACAGTTTCAACGCTTAACATGTCTGATTTCATTGATTGATAGTGAAAGTACAGAAGATCCAGATGAAAGTCAGACAGACAGAGCTTCGCATCAACAATCAGCAAAAGGTTGTGGACAAACGACACAAATCCACTATTTATACGCAAACAGGTAAGGAGAAGTGTCACCAGTTCAGATCACCATCCGATCGGATGGTCATCCGACGGATTTCACTTTAACAGTTATGCGTCGTTCCCTGATTTGTCTAGACATACAAATACATACATACACATACATATATAAAAACACATATACAGGAAAAAATACATAAGACTCGATGCAGACGGAAGCTACATACATATGTACTAATAGACTCCCTCTTGGATGTAGCTGTAGTTCCTTCCTGCATAGTCTTCAAGTTGACTTCCTGCTTCGTCTTCTCGCCTTAGCTTTCTGGCTTCTTTGTTCATCTCTCTCAGCAATTATCTTTCGCCTCAAAGGCCTACCAACTTCATTCCAGTATTTTCTATATTCAGGATCACCATCGCGCTTTCTATCCCATCTTGGGATCTTCTTCTCTTCCTTCTCGATTGGTGTCTGGTCTATTGGTGGAGGTCTCATCAGCTTTCGTCTTCCAACAACAGTTGCTCTATCAGCAATATCTTTGAATATTTTAGCTCGCTTTTCTCTTTCCAAGAACTCATCTATCTCCAAATCTCTGAATTTCGACTTCCAATACCTACCAGAGTTGATATCCTTTGAGAAGCATAGGTTGGCCATCTTTTGGTATTGTTGTGCTTGTTCTCTATCAGGAGCATCATAAACAATCTTGTTGAAGCACAAGCACTCAATATCTTTCTTTGAATAATTCACTAGCCACATAGGATCAATCACACATATCCTCCTTGATTCTCCAGTCTTTTTTGTCAAAAAGAGATATCACCGCTTCCGCTGTGCTCTGGTTATACATCCATCCCTAAAAATCTTCATAAAAATCCTGTTCCATTGCACGAAGCGG
The DNA here is from genome assembly GCA_030545235.1 of Helianthus tuberosus. Classification (NCBI taxonomy): domain Eukaryota; kingdom Viridiplantae; phylum Streptophyta; class Magnoliopsida; order Asterales; family Asteraceae; genus Helianthus; species Helianthus tuberosus. The sequence goes on from CM060447.1 coordinate 95,743,336, forward strand.
CATATTCTTCAGACATCTTGGCGGCTTTATCTTCAAAGTAATATCTTTTTCTCCTGATTCCAAAATTTTGACAACTTGTTCTGGAAACCGTGGCTTCCAATCAGGAAATCTATGCTTTTCTTGAAGTTTGATGTAGTTCCAAAGTCTTTGATCATGCACTTTCACATGTATACCACGATAGAATTGCTTGATGTTCTTGGTCTGTACCAACTCCTCAACATCCAACCAAGGGAGTGTCTTAATATCTGCCAAAAATTCAAAATATTGACACCCATGTTCTCTTCTAATCACATACACCTGCAAGTCTTCAAGATATCCCCATGAAAGTATGTCACCCAAAGACTTATCTGGATGATCTGTGAAGTATTGCAGTGGACGTCTAAACTTTCTTTCTTTAGGCATCACCTTAAACCAGTTCTTTCTTTCTTCTAACAAAGTTTCTTGCAGAACTGTTTGAGGAATACCTTCAGTAGCTATCTTCTCAACCACTTTCCTTCGTAATTCATCTTTATTTTATTCTTTAAACATCTCAGCAAACGTAGGAAAGGTTTCGTCAACACCAGAGTAATGGAAATGATCTGCTTCATTGGCAAGCTTGAACTCATATTCTTTCTCTAGAGATGAAGGAATTTCATCCTCTATATCAAACTTAAAGTTTCCATCATCTAACCCCAGTACTTCTAACATCTTAGCCCTCGATCTAGGTACCTCCAACTCCCCCTCAAATGGAGCATTTAAGTATATAATAGTTGGTTGTGTGAGGAAAACCTGATCGGTCTTTTGCTTTCCAGAATAAGAAGACTTTTGGTGCTGATCCTCCTGCTGTTCATTCTTTTCATCGTTAAGAAGATCATCCAACGATTGTTGGACTGAAGGCTTCACTATCAGTAACCCTGTTGAACCTTGATCATCATCATCATCATCTTTGTAATTATCCCAAGAAGGATCATAGTTTTCAACTGCATCCAGAATTTCATTCAGCTCTTCATCCTCTACTTCTTCCCCTTCTTTCCAACATAAAAGTTTCACTTCAGGTTCTCTTGCCTTCCGTTTACGTTGTTCAGCTTGTACAAAATGGATTATATCATCAAAACTGTAATATAGAGGGAGTGAATCACCAATAAGAATAAACCCTTGATCTTCTTCAGCATTCACAGCATCTGCCAATTCAACGTCACCTTCAGGTTGACTTGAAGAGCCTCCAGCTTCTTGAGTTTCCACAATCAAATCTTTCTTCTTCTGAGTTGCTTCCTCAGCCAACTCATTTTCTCTCTGTGCCCTTCGTTCTTCAACCCTCTGAATCTCTAAGTTATTGTAAATGGCTTGAACATTTATACCCAGATGATGTTCCCTGACAGTGTACAACATGTTAAGTTGTTCGTCTTTCACAGTCTTATCAGCTCTCAAAGCTTCAATCTCCAGCTTCAACACTTTTATTTCATTTGCAGACGCTTCGTGAAGTTCATCTAACATTTGATGCAGTGTCTGATTAGTATCATTTATGTTATTGTACTTAACATTCAAATTTGAAATCTCCATAGAGAGTTGCTCAAAGAGCTTAGCGTTATCATCCACATCTTCGACCAAAGTCTTTATCTTGTTTGCATGATTCTTTATAACAGTCTTCATCTCTTCATTAACATTAGTCAACTTCTCAAGTTGCTTCTTCAACTTATCACGATCAACCTCTGCTTTTGCTTTCTCTTTCTCTAGAAAACTTACTTTCTTTTTTAGATCTTCGACTGTTGCATCATGAAACATATCATAGTCTTCACCAAGAAGAATGTAATCCTTGAGTTCACCATGAATATTAGGAAAACCTTCAAATGGACCAGGAAGAACAGTTTTCTTTGGCTTTGACGTCTCAACATCATCGGGAATAGGTTGATTTTCTGGTGGTGGTGGTGATGGTGTAGAAACCCTTTCATCCGTAATTAAAACATCATCATCATCGTCACCATCTTTCTTTTTCTCGGCTTTAAGCTTCTTAAGACTTTCAACTTCAGGAATATTTTCAATTTGAACCTCCTGAGTCAAGTACTGGACCTTTACCACTTTGATCTTTTTGTACTCTAGCTTCTCCCTTTCTAGCTCTCACACTTTTGGGAATAACTCCAGTTTGAACAACTTTGCGCTTTAGAACACCTTTCTTTTTCTCTATTTGTAGCATAGGAATATACGTTTCATCTTCTTCATCAGAACCCTTCTTTTTCTTCTTTAAAGGCTTCCTTTTCAGAGTAACCTTTCCAACACCAATCTCTGTCTTATCAATCTCAGATTCTGTATCACTTGATTCATCATCGGCATCACTTGAATCTTCATGAACACCTTCAGCATCTTTTTCTTTTACACCTTCTGTTTGAACACTCTTTGACGATGCTCCAGTTTCCTTTGAAGCTTTCTCAGCTTGAATCTGTGCAACATATTCAGTATGCTTTACATATTGTTCAAACGTCACTTTCACCAAATCAACACCTTCTTGAGTAACATCTGATGGAGGGATCACCATTTCATCAATAAGTTGTGGAGACTTTTCTTTTGAAGGCCCTGCAAAAACAAACATTAAACAATCATTAGAAAGATATGACAAAGTATAATCTAACTTCTCTTATGACTCCCCCTTTCAACTATACCCTTAACAACGATCTTTTGTGTTGAAACTTTAGGTGATACTTTAGGAGTCCTTTTTCTCTTTCCATCCTTCACGAACCAGTATCTTAACTTCTTTTCATGCATGTCGCTCAATATACCACTCTCATCCTCTGAGTTGCTGTTTTCATGCCTCCAAGCATCATTTTCAGGAGCTATGTAATTTCTGTTGTCAATCTTACATATCATTCTCTTTGCCCTTGGCTCTGTTTCATCTTTCTTCAGCTTATATTGAGTTAACCTGCTCAAAGTCTCAGATGTCATATGACGTAGACCTAACTCATCTTCAGGATCCTTCACAAGATCTTGCACTTGATTATCTATCATCATTTGTATGAACCTGGGGTACATAATGTACTTCTCACCCATGATATTATCCACCATATGATCAAATATCACTTGAGATATATTGTAAGGCCTATTAAGCACCAAACAAGTGATAATATTCATTATGTAATCTGATGGTTCGTCATAAGCTCCCAACCTGTGAGATAGAGCATGTATTACGCAGTGAACTAGAAACTTATATGGTTTGCTAAACATGGACTTGAGATACTTCCCATTTATATGTCCTGTAAAACCCATTCTGAACCAAAGACCATTGCATAATTGTTCAGGAACAATGGTAGGTTCATTATCATTATCTCCTAACTCCAATACACGTCTCACATCTCCCACATCAAACTTAATCTCTATATCGACATCCTTATCATTCTCATCTTTCTTTTGAACTGCCGAATGTATCATCTTTGTATTCTCATCATACCTTTCTGATTTCCAAAACATTCTAACATGAGATTCGTAAACCTTTTTTCTATTAGTCAACGCCTTATTGATCTTAGTTTCTCTTAAAAACTTTGCCATATCTCAGAATGGCTCCATATTTGCATAGTTCTCTTCCAAAATACAGTAAATATTATGAGACTTGTCCCAATCTGATGCCCTTGTCTGCAAGAATAATAGATGTTAGAGTTTGCACGAAGTTCGAGAAACAAAGTGACAAGTGACAAAAATTTTGAAATCTCAAAAATTTTCTAACACTGGAAATGTTCACTCTATGCATTACTGAGGATCGGATGGCTATCCGATCGGATTTCCATCCGATCAGATGAACCATCACATATAATGATCAAATTTGAACAAGTCTTGTGCATTCGGATCGGATGGCCATCCAATCGGATTGCCATCCGATCAGATTGTCACTCGATCCATGTGACAGACAGATCAGCACCTTTTGACAAGTCAACCATGTGAGTGAGTTATGTGGATCGGATGGCCATCCGATCGGATTGTCATCCGATCGGATGGCCATCCGATCGGATTGTCATCCGATCGGATTGCCATTCGATCAATGACAATTAGATAAGCTCATGAAACAGTTGAGTGTGTGAAGTGGATTGGATGGCTATCCGATCGGATTGCCATCCGATCGAGTTGCCATTCTATCTAAAACACTTGTTAACAAATAAGGCATGAATTTCAAGACAATACTTAAAATAAATTCAAACATATAATGTGCATTGGATCGGATGGCCATCCGATCAGATTGCTATCCGATCGAAATGCCACTCGATCAACAGAACATGAAGAGCAGTTTGAGTAATCTATCAAAATTTTTCTTACTTTTTGACAAAATTGAACACACTTTCACGTAGAGTTTTCACCGATTAACAAAACCCTATGTTCAGATTTCTCTAATTCAGCCTAGATTGGGATTAATTTTACTTTAAACATACCGACTGCCGACACCCTCTAATCATACAATCCTCAAATCTAACAAGTTTTTGTACAAAGTGAGACGGTAAACCTATAGATCTAAGGCCGATCTACAAAACCCTATGCTTGGTTTGTACAAAAATGGTCTAAACAAAAGCCTAGATCTAGGTTTTTATACCTATCCGAGCCGACGCCTCGTTTAATCATCAAAAACATCAAATTTTGCGGTTAAAATCAGAAAACTTACCTTTCCCAGTGTGAAGGTTGAGCGTGCCAACAATCCAATGTAGTGTGGAAAGCAAGAAATGTGAAATCAAACTAGGAAGTTGAGAGAATTTGACAGTGGTACGAATGGCGTTTCGTTCGAATGACTTTGACCAAAACACCATTGACTCTTATATATAGGCATGCCACCTCTCGGATGGCCATCCGGTCGGATTGTCATCCGATCGGATTGCCATTCGAACCAAACTCTCATTTTGACATTTTGACAGTTTGACCTTTGGACGTTTTGTCGTTTTATTAGATTTGGTCAGTTTTAGAAATCCACATAAGTATCTAGGTCCAAGTTAATGACCCTAGGCACTTAATTTGTCTACCAAGTCCAAGTTAATGTCCTTGGTTGACCCGAAACGAAACAAATGACAATTTGTTCAAAATTTTCAAACACATTTTCTGAAAATATTACAAGTATCAACTTAATGAACTTGTTTTGACATCGAATTTTCAAATCTTTCAAGATTAGCTCCCAACCCTGTTGTCCAGTTCATAAACTTCCTGCTCTGCTCCATGACTGAGAGTCTGAAGATCAGCTTTCTACCTTGGTTTGTCGAAAAACTAAAGCAGAAATGTAAAATCTTTTTGGGATTTTAAGAAAGTTTAAACTAGAACTCAATGAAATCTTTTTGGGTTTTGATGCTAAACAGAAATAAAATGAAGTGCAAGTAAGATAAACTAGTTACAAACATATTTTTGGTGAGCGTGTTAGAGGATCATATCAGCTACTGACAAGTTAGAAGTACCGTTGAGCTTGATTACACACTAAGTATTAAACAATTCACGTAGATTGCCGATATACTGATCCTTTTAAATTTTCACACAAATTTCAACTTATTCAGGATACGAATTAGTGTTTTAAGATCTTAACTTAAACGCGTGTCTCACCTCAGTATATCCGCTCGTATCCAGACTTCTATATTCAGTCTTACAGGTGAACGTACAATAATAATATATGTAAAGGGTAGTGCGAGGCCATGAGAGCTCAGGTTAGAACTTCTGTTCAGTCAAAAAGATGATGGCTCGACTTTCAGTGTGTCCCTCTTGGGGATCTTTTCTTCAACAGCACATGATTAGCATTTTGCAATGTTCATCATTTTTATGCTGAGGGGAGGCTTTAGGACTAAAGCAGTGCAGAGTATTATACGAGGACTAGGCTACTGCTTTCGCAAAATCAGAAGTCCTGGTATAATACCCCAGATATCATCACGCACATAGACCTAGTATGTCAGAAATAGAAAATCTTTCAAACAAGATTTCAGGGGTTACCTATATATCCGAGAGATGTTCCCCACGAAATAAGCAAGTTATGATTTTTATGTTTATATCCCGAAACAGTTTAGTAAGTGTGTAAAAACCTATCGGCATATCATCAGCGAGACTGCTTAACACTTTTTTTTAAACATTACATTTCCTTAGCATACCGTAACTGTCTAGCTGATGTACTATCATTTCCTCTTTTTACACAAACTCTTTTTGGTTTTCTATTGTTTTTGGATTTTAGCATTTTTTATTGTTTTTGTATTTTCTGAAAATATATCTATGTCCCCCTAAATACCAAAACAACTAAAAAGACAACAAACCAAAGCATTCTGCTTCTCAACATCATCTGTAGTGGTTTCTCATCAACGCCAAGTATCTCCTCCGCATCCGACAACAGCTTCATATCATTTAATTTTAAAAGATATTGAAAACGTGCTTTATCAAAAGCTTCGGTATGTAAGTCTGCCTTTTGTTCGTCGGTGTGGATTTTGTCTATTTGTATCAACTTCTTTTCATAACAATCGCGTATGAAGTGATGACGAATTTCTATATGTTTGGTTTTAGCGTGATGTACTGGATTTTTCATTATGTTGATTGCAGCCTCATTATCAACTAATATAGGTGAAGTAAGAAATTGCAAACCGTAACAGCGCATCTGTTGCTGAATCCACAGGATCTGCGAGCAGCAGCTGCTGGCAGATACGTACTCTGCTTCACATGTTGATAGAGCAACAGAGGTTTGCTTCTTACATTGCCACGTGACCAGTCAGGGTCTGAAAAATTGGCATCCTACAGTTGTTGATTTTGCGTTAACTTTGCAGTAGCCGAAGTCAGAATCTGAGTATCCTTCGAGCATGAAGTCACCATCTTTGGGATACCACAACCCCAGGCTTGGGGTTCCTTTCAGGTAGCGTAGGATCCTTTTGACGATAGACATATGCGAGGCTCTAGGACTTGACTGATATCGGGCCGCGAGGCATGTCGGGTACATTATATCACGTCTGGATGCTGTCAGGTACATTAGCGAACCTATCATTGAGCGGTATAGCGTCTCGTCGACCTTCTCTCATGTGAGATCAGGGTTGATACCATGATTCGTTGCTAATGGGGTGGACATAGATGACTTTTCTGACATCCCGAGTTTCTCCAGAACGTCGTGAACGTACTTTGTCTGATGTATGAAAGTTCCCTCAGGCATTTGATCGACCTGGAGCCCTAGGAAGAACTTCATCTCACCCATTGACGACATTTTGAACTTCTGCTTCATCACTTTTTCAAAATCTTTGCAAGGTTCTTCGTTTGTTGACCCGAAAATAATATCATCAACATATATCTGGACGATCAGCAGATGACCAGCGACTTCCTTTGTGAAGAGGGTAGCATCCACCTTGCCTTGGATAAAGCTGTTGGCGAGCAAGTGTTGAGAGAGCATCTCGTGCCAGGCTCTCGGGGCCTGATGCAAGCCATACAGTGCTTTGTCGAGCAGGTAAACTTTGTCTTTGTGGATTGGGTCGGTAAAGCCCGGTGGCTGACCAACATATACCTCCTCTTTCAGTTTTCCGTGAAGGAACGCTGACTTGACATCTAGCTAGTATACTTTAAAACCTTTCCATGAAGCAAAAGCAAGGAATATTCTGATGGCTTCGAGTCGAGCAACTGGAGCGTGAACCTCTGTGAAGTCTATCCCCTCTTGCTGACTAAAACCCTGGACTACGAGTCGAGCTTTGTTTCTGACAATCACTCCTCGGTCATCTCTTTTGCATTTGAACACCCATTTTGTGTTTATCTTTCGGTGTCCATCAGGTAGATCTACAAGCTTCCATACACCAAGTTTTTCTAATTGACTCAGCTCCTCCTGCATTGCATTGACCCATGATTCTTCCGTCAGTGCTTCCTTGTATGTCTACGGTTCAATCTGCGAAATAAAGCAACTGAGTGAGAACTCAGTTTGTAATGGAGCAACTTTAGAATAAAAGCAAGTAAGCCCATGGTCAATCTGGCTTCTTGTGCGAACTCCTGATTGTAGCTCTCCTATTATCAACTCCTCAGGGTGGTATGAAAGAGTCCTTGGCACAACTTCACCAGGAACATCCACCTTGCCTTCCAAATTAGTGACATTCTGATCCGCAACATTTTCATTGTCTAGGACTGTCTGATCTGAAGATTGGATTTGCTCCCTCTCAGATTCTGAATCACCATCATCAAAAGTAGGTCTATCATCAGATTCTGATTCATCATTGACTGTGGTCTGATTTTCAGGAGCAGGCTCGCGTTCCGAAGTAGTCGGAAATTGCTGAACTTCATCATTCTCTCCAGCGTTACTTGGACCAGCTTCATCAACGTTGGAAGTGTCACACCCTGACTTTTGCAGAAGCGTGATTATGGTGTGACTTTCTTAATACCATTGCATTCAATCATAACATAAAATAAATGATAAAACCATAGATCTATCATCCATTAAATGAGTTTAGGACATAACAACATTGTTTTAAAACGTAGACTTCAAATTCAAGTTTTACAAACCATACAAATTGTTTATGAGTTCATTAAGGACTCGTCAAAATATTTTAAAAATAACCAAGATTTGGAAGACGTGTCTCGTCCAGGAATAAGACACACTGACCAAACCCAAAGACCATGGATGACATCTTTATTCCTATCGCAGCATAAAACTTCCAACGCCCGCCAGATCCATTTACTAATTCCCTGAAATACATGTAGCTTGAAAACATCAACAAAATTTGAGCGAGTTCATGTGTTCGTTTGTGTATATGTATAAACCTTTGAAATCGTTGTAAGTATGTATGTAAGTTTATAAGTCCCGGTATGAAAGCAACAAGGAAACAGATCAATTAATGTGTAGCTAATACATTAATATACGTGACATGGTGCAGGAAGACTCAAACCTAGCAGACTTTGTACCGGGCTTCCGGCTGTAAGACATAGTCACCACATGGCCCATTCGGCGGACTCATGGATGGGGCTCACTACACCCAAATAGATCTATCACTCATGCCCCTCGGTCTTTATACGAGGATTAATGGTCTTAAGTATCCGCCTACCCATTCACATGATCTATGGTACTTTCCTAGGCTAACCATACCAATTGTATTTGTATGTAATCCTTTTGTAACATGTATTTCACCCCCGAAGTTAATAAACAAAACAGTTTAAAGAAAAGGGGGACATGAACTCACTGTTTTGCGTTCTTCGAATCCACCTGTAACTCAAAGTTTCCTCTGGTGTACACGACTACCTACAATGTACTATGGTCCATTAGACGAGCGGGTCGTGCCTTGTCTTTGTATTTGTATTGATTTAGTGCCTTTAAGTTACGTTTTAAAATGTCTTCGTTATTATTCCAAGTTATAACTACTTTGTTAAAATAATAATTATTTTAACTTAAATTACATTTTTAAATTTTGGAATAATTGTTAAACAATATTTTGTAAGAATACTTCTCAAGTATTTATACGCGTGTTTCCTTCCTAAGGATGGGGGTATCTCATACATGTATATCTGTATTCTTGTATTTGTATAACTTGCCATGTATTGGTGTCGTATCCCGGCGTGTATTATCTTTAATAAGTATCGAATATATATTTCTAAAATATATATTTCAAGAAGTATTTCTTAGAAAAATTATCCTTAATTTTTCTTTTGGCAAAAATAATTGTAGTTCCAAAATAATATATTTTCTAGTCCCACTTTAGAATATATATATATATATATATATATATATATATATATATATATATATAAACATATTTTATCCATCAATTATGTATTTCAAGTTTATCCAAGAAAATATATATATTTTTTTCCCAAAAATCATATATCTTCTAAAAATTCCAAGAAAATATATTTTTCTTCCCAAAAATAATATATTTTCTCCTCGTCAAAAATATGGCACAACTTTGTAATATTTGTAAAAATCCCATTTTCATTCTTGTGTCCAAAATATTATTTACCAAAAATATACTTATAAATGTATTTTCCGGAATATTTTGTAAGTTACATTCTTTCGTTCGGTTTCCCAATATTATGTGTGTAACTTGTGTATTTATTCCTTATGATTTTTGGTAATATCTTGGATTGTAATTCCTTGGTATTTTGTTAAGTTATATTATTTTAAATCCTAAATAATATAACTAGTTCACAAAGTATACAAATAATCACACACATGTGTCTTCTAAATATATATTTCAAATACATACTTAGTCATTTTTATTTACAAAATCCAACCTCCAATATCTGTATTTTTGCAACAAAAATTATGGCAAAGTTTATATTGAAAACTCATTGTCAAAACACACTTGTAAATACTTGTTTGAAAACATTTTTCTAAGTGTTTATATTTTTAGAAAATTTTGCCATAGTTTCCCATAAAAATGGAGGTGTCCATGCTATCAAAGCATATCATTTTCTTTTTAAAATCATCACAAACAATCAACAATTCAATCAACACTTACCAAGTGCCCAAAACCATGCAATTTATATAATAACATGAACTTGAACTTTTACAAAAACTTGTAGTAACTTGGTAGTGTGTTTAGTAGGTATAGTTACCCTTTAAAATGTATTTACTTCTTAAAAAAAAAACTTCATTCTTAAAGAAGTTGGGTGTTTACAACTTCCAAACACATTTTCTAAAAATGCTTCTTTATGTAATCTTTTTGTTACACAAGTGTTTCTACACTTGTTTAACCATTAAAAATAACTTTGGTTTATGTAAGAACCAAGTTTATATAAATCTTGTTACTTCACTTAGTTTCTTGAGAAAAACTATCTTGGAAATCATCCTCTTACAAGACTGGTATTGTGTTTAAATCATCATCACATATGAAAACAAATTTTATTATTCAAGTTCATGTATTCATAAAGTATGATCATATTAGTCTTTCACAAGATCATCACCTTAACTTACTAGATCATGTGTTTAATCACAATCTAGTAGGTTCCATATGATGTCTAACATCAAAAACATTAATAATCAATCATCAAGAAGCAAAACAACACTAAACAACATGATTTCTTTAAGATTTCTTATATTTTTATGCTTATGTTCATGTTTCATCTTCAAGTTTCTTAGTGTTCTTCATGATTTTCAACATACATCAAGTTTTAACCAACTAAATATGAAGTATCAAGGGATTATAAGAGCCTTACTACTAGCACAAGGCTAGGGATGAACTCAAGAAGATGAAGATGATAAACTAGGTGGTTAATAGCAAATGGTGAAGGTCCTTCAATCTCCAAAGCCACCAACCTTCCTAACTTAGCTTCTTACACCTCTAGATCACCTTGGAATGTATGGAAGAAGCTTAAAAATGGAGGTAGGGTGGTGGTGAGGTGTGGCCGTGACCAAGGAGGAGAAGAAGAAGGAGTTTTGTGTTGGTGAGTTATGGAGGAATGAAAGGGAATGCACTTGTGGGTAAAATAAATAAACTTCCAACATCTTGTTAACCATTGTGTATTATGTTTCATAAGTACCATGCAAATCTCTTAGGATATCTAAACAAATCAAATAAGATCTCCCATTTAGGCCATGTGGCCGATTACATTGGTTGGGGGGGGGGGGGGTACTAGCATAGGTTTAACTAAGTTGGTTATAATCTTGTTTAATTTCAAGTATTAGTTACTTATATTAGTTAGTAGATATTTTTAGTGGGTGTTATGATGTTTGGGGATCATAACTAGCTCGGAAACATTAAAACAATGCTTCTAGTGTAATTTTGATGTTTCGGGTAGTGTCCGGTTGTTCGGTTCATTACTGTTCGCTAAAGTGCTAAACTATACCGTTTAGTGTGCTTTGTGTACCCTTTTGTGACACTTTAAATTTCCAACACTTAGGAAAGTATTCAGGGCCATTTGAGCATATTTCTGCATGATCTAATTGTGTTCAAATGCTGATTTATTGTTGAATTTTGTTAAATTCAGCATTTTAATTGAGTCTTAGGCACTTTCCGGCATTTAAAATATCTCTAGGAAGACAGTTTTGTGATCCTTACTTTCCTACACACCATGCTAGTGTGGTACTTAGTCTTTGGCCCATACTGGGTCTCAAAACACTGTCTGTCTATGTACTGAACCTCGTCAGCAATTTTCTGAGTTATCTGCTAACTGTGCTAACTGTGCTTTGTGCATCATTTATGTCTATATGTTTGCATGCAGTCAATGATATGTCACTTGCAATATGTGATGCACATGTGTGTATAAAGCAATAATCAGAAAGTAGTTCTAGTCATTAATTGTAAACCAGCACAGTCATTAATCCTTAATTATTGTCTAATTAATTGTACGGATGCATGCAAATTTGGCAGTTGTCACATTCTCCCCCTGTTAAGAAAATTTCGTCCTCGAAATTTGTACTACCTTAACTCCTCATGGTTACATCATGCGTGTATGTATATGAATAGTACTGAGGTAGATAACCACAAAACCGAATCAAATCTTATTCATATCGGGTGAATCCAAGAATGTATTACAACAACAAGAACCCAATGATTAAAAGGTATGTGTTCTAGCATTTGATGTCAAAGGATACGAGGTGTATAGATGTATAATCTAGCGTAACTTAGTTAACAAGGGTGCAACAAAGGGGTTTTGACCAATGGATTCTTGAACAATCGGTCACAATATGCAAAGGAGTTTTCCCAAACCATAGCATCCGCTATATGAACTCAAAATCAACAACTTGAACATGAAAATGATCTGTCAACTTTCGAATAAGTAAATGGTAAGGATTAGTGTGTTGACATTCTTGAATAGCGAAAATACACCGAATGAAACACAAGAGAATCTGGTGTATTGTTGTCTTAATTCATAGTTGCATTAGGAATGTTTAAATGACAAGTCAAACAAAAGTATGTGTAGTTTTGTGTGAAACGGTTGACCATGATTGGCACAAGCTACAAATTTGTAATGATACCACAAGGTGTCGTGATGACATAATTCAATAATAGTGGCGACTGAACAAGTTCACCGTGTTCGAAATCAATGAAAGTGTACTGAGACAATCTGAAGATTTGATTTACACAATGTCATAGAGTTTCCAATTGAATACAGAACATCAAAGAACCACTGTTTCCGATCGAAGATGAAGAAGTAATAAGTATCGCAAGGCATTCGATCGACCATGAAAGAATCGTTAGGAGGTACACCGTGCTATGAAATGAATCTATGTACCATTGCCTTAACACACAACTGTGTTGGGGCCGCTTTAATTGTGATAAACAACACGGATTTAGAACAAGTCAATAAATAAACAATTAGATCCGTGTATGAGGTGCGCAACCAAATTAGCGCAAGCTTCAATTTTGTGAAAGTATCACCGCAAGGTGTTGAAACCAACAAACGATTTAGTGGAGTCATAGACCAATCAAGTCTACTATGACTCAAGATAAAAGAACCTTTGCAAAAATATTTGAATATGATGCTCTCAATACATCATATGGCGTCTTAAATTGAATATGCGAAATGTATAAGTTCAAGCAATTGAACTTGGTTTCAACGTAACCTGACAATAAACGTATGTATCAACAAGGGAACCTCAGCATGGTTACAAAGATAAACCATGAATGTAACTTAAAAGAAAAGAAGTTCCAAGAGAGTGTGTTGACTTGATAACAAAGGAGCCAACAATTACAATAATGTAGGTTATTCGAATCATAAACCAATAGTTAGCTTTGGCAAAATAATATTTGAACTTCAATGAAGAGTTTATTCGAAATGAAACCACATGCGTAGCAAATGGTGCATGTGTAACATATAAGTTTCCAAGTAATGAAACAATGAGTAATTGCTAAAATGATGAAATGACCAAGTATCGAAGCAAGTGTGTGTTCGCTCTCAGTGAAGAAAATTAACGTGATGCAACTACCATTAAGGGGAGTAGAGATGCAAACATCTACTCGCTAAAAGCAAATGTGGAGATTTCAACAAAAGAAGTTTGAGTACTTTCTGTTTGGTTCACTGATATAGCATATATGTCAGGATAGTGAGGTTTGCTTGAGTTAACAGGTGTGGTTCCCAAATGACAACCTTTACGAGTTTTGACCTGGGTCCCCAAAGGTCCTAAGTATATGTTTTCTAAGTTCTCAAAGTTTCGTATTCTGCGTAAAACTGTTTTGTGCATTGTGCAGGAAACACAATTTTTGTGTATGTTTAAAACAAGTTATTGTCCCACAATTTTCGGGTATACTTTCTTCCTGAATTCACAGTTAATGACACTCGATCATTGATCAGTCGTGAAATAGTAGTTGGATCCTCACAGTTAGTTAAATAATTCATTAATCCTCAGTAAGAGTTACCGACTCTTATTGGTTAGCTCTTTCGGCTCCTGGTAGTTGATGCTCATTTGAAAATCATCGTCCTTCTTCTTGATGAGCAGAACTGGGGTTACTCAAAACGGGAAACTTGGTCTGTTAGCTTCCTTCTCTAGCAACTCCTGAAGCTGCGCTGATCATCCTAGCATTTCCGAAGGTGTAAGTCGCTAAGGCGCATTGACTGCAGGCGCGGCGCCTGGAATCAAATCGATGCGAAATTCGACTTGTCGTTAAGGGGATAGTTCTGGCAAGTCTTCGGGGAAGACTTCAGGGTATTCCCTTATCACAGGGATATCTTCGAGTTTTGATTCTTCGGCTCCCTTGTCCATGACATGAGCCAAGAGAAACAACACATCCTTTACGCAACAACTTTCGTGCCTTCAAGCAATTAGTAATTTGTAGAGGTGTATCCTGCTTCATGAGTCACGGTCATTTCTTCGTTCACCATCGGGATGCGGATATCAATCTCTGCTCGATTGCTCGACAACCAATCCATCACAATTTCCACGTCGAAGCTTCCCTTTAACTAGGTCTATCGAGTACGGGTTATCTTACTTACTTGCTACTAACCAAGTATACTCTCAAACTCTAGAGATGCGAAGCTTAAAATTTGCAACAGTATCTAGCAGCACAGATGCATAACGTTGACTAATATGGGATGTACCGATATCCACGCTTGGATTCCTGGTGTGTCTCCCTAGCTCCGGTGTTGAGCTTTCATCCTTGTTTTTAGGGCAATATTTTCTGAAATGCTTTTTGCTTCCATAGTTAAGACAACCTTTAGCACGTTTTTGTTTGTCACTCGTCCTTCCTTGATAATTGTCGATGTCGTTGTTTCCTCCATGATTTTTGCTACCGTCTTGGTCTCCATTTCCATGTTCAGTACCTTGCCTACATGTCTCCTTGACATGCCCCACTTTGCCACAGTTTTCACATTTTCCATATCTGTATCGCCCGATATGATAACGTCGACAATTGTCGCACTTAGGTAGGATACCCATATAGTCTTTTCCCTTTTTGGCCCTGTTCTTGCTATTCGCTCGAGTACCCTTCTTGAAGTTTGCGATCTTTCTCTTGTTGCCTCTAGATGACTCTACAGGAGTCTCCTTTTTCTCTTCCGAAGTGGAAAATTTTCCTAGTCTAACCGCTTCTTCAGTGAGCGCCACACTTAAGTCGATAGCATCGGTGATCGTTGGAGGTTTAGATGTTGTCACCATGCTTAGAATCTGAGGTGCCAATCCCCCGATGAAGCATTCGATCCTCTTAAACTCTGGTTCCACCAGACGCGAAGCAACTTGTGATAAGTCGTGAAATCTCTGCACATACTCAGCTATCTTTGAACCTTCCATTTTCAAGTTCCACAGTTCAGTCTCCAACTTCTGGACTTCTGCCCTTGAGCAATATCTCTTACGCATCAGCTCTTTCAGTTCGTCCCATGTCAAAGCATACGCAGCAGTCTCGCCCATCGTCTGAACCTGAAGATTCCACCATGACAGAGCCCCATCTAGAAATAGTCCAGCTATGTACGTGACCTGATGTTCGGGGGTGCATTTACTTAATCGCAAAACATAATCCGTCTTCTCAACCCGACGCACAAAAGCTATGGCACCCCCAGTGCCGTCAAAATCCCGGGGCTTGCAGCTCAAAAACTGTTTGTAGGTGCAGCCGTTGGGTGGGTTATTTCCTGAGGTACCTCCGCTTCATTCGAAGCGAAGAGCCTCGTGCTGTGCGATGGCCTGTGAGATGCGCTCTTGTAATTTCGCCTCTGTCGTCAGTAGAGGGTTGTTGGTATCGGTGTTCCTTTGAATCGACATCTTCCTAGAAGAAGATCGGTTAGGTCAGGTCTTATTAAGCACACGAGCACACAAGCCTCTACTTAACGAATAAGACCTAGAAGGTGTATTTACATACGTATATAAGGAATCATATAACGTCACCATTATAGTACAACTTGTAGACGAGATCATAACAAGCAAGCACGTAGCATCACAATTATAGCACACACATTCAGATTAACAACGTGCTTAGTGAGGGCATGGTGACTGAGTTTTCATTAGTCATTGACCACAAAGTATTGTTACATGTTTAATGGGGAATATGACGATTGGGCTTTCATTATTTTCCGTCCACAATCACATTGTCTACAAAGTATATCAAAAGGGACACAGGGTCACCCTACCCTTGCCCAACAAGTCTATCAGTGTATCATAATCACATGGTCAAAAGTAGTCTTCCAAAAAGTCTCCCCAATCTCGGCTCATTAGTAGTGTTTTTACCCAAAAGTAATGCAATCCGCATAAAACCAGAAACCAACTATACTGGTGACTGAGGTGGAGGAGGAAAGAAAAGCAAACTGCTAACATGAGCGAGCTACTCCTCGAGCTTGTATATATGTCGAAGTAAGTAACTGATCTGCTGCTTGATAGTAAAGAAATGAGCATCAAAACCTTTAAAAAGGTGTAATAGCAATAGGCGAGCGTGCAAAAAGGAATATTTGATGAACGTGGAGGATCAAAGTATATTGGCAGAGTTAGGGTGGAGGACAAGGTGTCAGCTCAAGCTTCAAAGCTCTACGGCTCAAAACCTCAAACTGTAGTTGATGTGACAGGAGCAACTCATCTCGTGTGTAGCCTCCATAATGTGAGGGATGGTAGGGGTCTGAAATCAGCATAGTGCATGGTAGGAACCATCAGAATGGCTCGTCCAGCGGTGAAGTAATGAAAGGAGCAAACGGTGTAGCCTGTGAGGTCGTAGGAAATGCTGCTGTAGCAAAAAGGATCGTCACACAGGTGCTGACCTGGAGTGCCTTCCCGGGTTGCGGGTATGTCTTGAAAGAAAAACGATAGGCATGTTGATGCGATGGACGTCGGTTTCCATAGTGGAAAAGGAGCAACATCGGCTGGTGCAGGTGTAGGAACAAATGTCCCACAAAAGAGAAGGTCATCAGGTGCAGGTACTGGGTCAGGTATAAGGGGTGCAATGTCTGGTAAACCAAAAGAAATAGGGTCATGATCAAGCAAGGGCGCAGGATCAGCAGGTGCAACATCAAGCTGACCCAAAAGGAACTGGAGCTGTCTCAGGAGCAGGATTTGGGTCGTGTGAAGGTGTGGGATCTCGAGCAGGTGATAGTGCAGCAGTCATAGCGGTGTCTTCGTCCGAGTCTGTAGCAAAAAGCGGTAACCTGATCGTCTTGTAAAGCTGAAAATGTCGCAGACTCAAAGGAGTCTGAAATCGAGTGTATACTAGAATCAGAGGATAGCTTGAAAACAGGGGTCTCAAGAAGTGAAATTAGTAACAACGTTCTCGTCTAACTTTCCATCATCATGGGCGTCATCAGGAGGACCATCAATAAACATGTCAACGTCATCATCAACTACTCGTCGAGTAGCCCACCTTCGGAAGGAATGTCCACAGGAGGCGCAATATCGAGGATCGGGGCCATTGTGTGCTCACTATCGGGATGACTAGTGATGAGGTGGTCATGGACTGAAACTAGGATGACAAAAGATCCTTGTCGGGGAAGCCATCAGCAAGGGTAAATCGTTACCAAAGTCTAGTAGCGCGGACGGTTGGAGGTCGTCCTCGTCCTTGGTCAGCATATCAAGATCACTCTCAGTGTTTGACGTAAATATCTCTGGCACAGGTGCAATCTCATTATCTGTGGCGGTGGCCGTAGGGTTGTCAAGGTCTGATAACTTGCTTTCTAAAGAAGGTGACATGTGTGCCGGTACATAATAATCATAGCATGTATATCCATAGTAATTACTAACACTTAGTGTATCGCAAGCAAAGACAATTCATCATGCAATCATGTATTTACATTATTCTTCATGAAACTTTCTTTCCTTCCTAGTCTCCCAGACTAACCCACCTAGTCTCCCAGACTAAACCAACCCGTCTCCCAGACTAAACACCTAGTCTCCCAGACTAATCACTCAGTCTCCTAGACTAAACACCCAGTCTCCCAGACTAATCACCCAGTCTCTCATACTGAAACACCTAGTCTTTTAGACTGAAACACCCAGTCTCTCAGACTGAAACACCCAGTCTCTCAGATTGAACTCCCCAGTTTCTCAAATTGTCCCAACTAGTCTCTCAGACTAACTACCCAGTCTCTCAGACTGAACTACCCAGTCTCTCAGACTGAATTATAAACATCAACTTTGAAATGTGTTTCGTGTCTTTTATTTGTAAAAATGTTTGTTTCCTGGATCTGGGCGTTTCGTGTATGCAATGGAAACATGTTTGTAAAAACGTTTTTGTGAGAGCCCTAATGATTGTAGTCTAGACTCGAGAAGGAATCCTAGTTCGCTACAATCGAAGCTCTGATACCAAGCTGTCACACCCTGACTTTTGTGGAAGCGTGATTATGGTGTGACTTTCTTAATACCATTGCATTCAATCATAACATCAACTAAATGATAAAACCATAAATCCGTCATCCATTAAATGAGTTTAGAACATAACAACATTGTTTTAAAACGTAGACTTCAAATTCAAGTTTTACAAACCATACAAATTGTTTATAAGTTCATTAAGGACTCGTCAAAAGATTTTAAAAATAACCAAGATTTGGAAGACGTGTCTCGTCCAGGAATAAGACACACTGACCAAACCCAAAGACCATGGATGACATCTTTATTCCTATCGCAACATAAAACTTCCAACGCCCGCCAGATCCATTTACTAATTCCCTGAAATACATGTAGTTTGAAAACATCAACAAAAGTTGAGCGAGTTCATGTGTTCGTTTGTGAATATGTATAAACCTTTGAAATCGTTGTAAGTATGTATGTAAGTTTATAAGTCCAGGTATGAAAGCAACAAGGAAACAAATCAATTAATGTGTAGCTAATACATTAATATACGTGACATGGTGCAGGAAGACTCAAACCTAGCAGACTTTGTACCGGGCTTCCGGCTGTAAGACATAGTCACCACATGGCCCATTCGGCGGACTCATGGATGGGGCTCGCTACACCCAAATAGATCTATCACTCATGCCCCTCGGTCCTTATACGAGGATTAATGGTCTTAAGTATCCGCCTACCCATTCACATGATCTATGGTACTTTCCTAGGCTAACCATACCAATTGTATTTGTATGTAATCCTTTTGTAACATGTATTTCACCCCCGAAGTTAATAAACAAAACAGTTTAAAGAAAAGGGGGACATGAACTCACTGTTTTGCGTTCTTCGAATCCGCTTGTAACTCAAAGTTTCCTCTTGTGTACACGACTACCTAGAATGTACTATGGTCCATTAGACGAGCGGGTCGTGCCTTGTCTTTGTATTGATTTAGTGCCTTTAAGTTACGTTTTAAAGTGTCTTCGTTATTATTCCAAGTTATAATTACTTTGTTAAAAAAATAATTATTTTAACTTAAATTACATTTTTAAATTTTGGAATAACTGTTAAACAATATTTTGTAATAATACTTCTTAAGTATTTATACTCGTATTTCCTTCCCAAGGATGAGGGTATCTCATACATGTATATCCGTATTCTTGTATTTGTACAACTTGCCATGTATTGGTGTCGTATCCCGGCATGTATTATCTTTAATAAGTATCCAATATATATTTCTAAAATATAGATTTCAAGAAGTATTTCTTAGAAAAATTATCCTTAATTTTTCTTTTGGCAAAAATAATTGTAGTTCCAAAATAATATATTTTCAAGTCCCACTTTAGAATATATATATATATATATATATATATATATATATATATATATATATAAACTTATTTTATCCATCAATTATGTATTTCAAGTTTATCCAAGAAAATATATATTTTCCCAAAAATCATATATCTTCTAAAAATTCCAAGAAAATATATTTTACTTCCCAAAAATAATATATTTTCTCCTCGTCAAAAATATGGCACAACTTTGTAATATTTGTAAAAATCCCATTTTCATTCTTGTGTCCAAAATATTATTTACCAAAAATATACTTATAAATGTATTTTCCGGAATATTTTGTAAGTTACATTCTTTCGTTCGGTTTCCCAATATTATGTGTGTAACTTGTGTATTTATTCCTTATGATTTTTGGTAATATCTTGGATTGTAATCCCTTGGTATTTTGTTAAGTTATATTATTTTAAATCCTAAATAATATAACTAGTTCACAAAGTATACAAATAATCACACACATGTGTCTTCTAAATATATATTTCAAATACATATTTAGTAATTTTTATTTACAAAATCCAACCTCCAATATCTGTATTTTTGCAACAAAAATTATGGTAAAGTTTATATTGAAAACTCATGGTTAAAACACACTTGTAAATACTTGTTTGAAAACATTTTTCTAAGTGTTTATATTTTTAGAAAATTTTGCCATAGTTTCCCATAAAAATGGAGGTGTACATGCTATCAAAGCATATCATTTTCTTTTTAAAATCATCACAAACAATCAACAATTCAATCAACACTTACCAAGTGCCCAAAACCATGCAATTTATATAATAACATGAACTTGAACTTTTACGAAAACTTGTAGTAACTTGGTAGTGTGTTTAGTAGGTTTAGTTACCCTTTAAAATGTATTTACTTCTTAAAAAAAAAACTTCATTCTTAAAGAAGTTGGGTGTTTACAACTTCCAAACACATTTTCTAAAAATGCTTCTTTATGTAATCTTTTTGCTACATAAGTGTTTCTACACTTGTTTAACCATTAAAAATAACTTTGGTTTATGTAAGAACCAAGTTTATATAAATCTTGTTACTTCACTTAGTTTCTTGAGAAAAAACTATCTTGGAAATCACCCTCTTACAAGACTGGTATTGTGTTTAAATCATCATCACATATGAAAACAAATTTTATTATTCAAGTTCATGTATTCATAAAGTATGATCATCTTAGTCTTTCACAAGATCATCACCTTAACTTACTAGATCATGTGTTTAATCACAATCTAGTAGGTTCCATATGATGTCTAACATCATAAACATAAATAATCAATCATCAAGAAGCAAAACAATACTAAACAACATGATTTCTTTAAGATTTCTTATAGTTTTATGCTTATGTTCATGTTTCATCTTCAAGTTTCTTAGTGTTCTTCATGATTTTCAACATACATCAACTTTTAACCAACTAAATATGAAGTATCAAGGGATTATAAGAGCCTTACTACTAGCACAAGGCTAGGGATGAACTCAAGAAGATGAAGATGATAAACTAGGTGGTTAATAGCAAATGGTGAAGGTCCTTCAATCTCCAAAGCCACCAAGCTTCCTAACTTAGCTTCTTACACTTCTAGATCACCTTGGAATGTATGGAAGAAGCTTGAAAATGGAGGTAGGGTGGTGGTGAGGTGTGGCCGTGACCAAGGAGGAGAAGAAGAAGGAGTTTTGTGTTGGTGAGTTATGGAGGAATGAAAGGGAATGCACTTGTGGGTAAAATAAATAAACTTCCAGCATCTTGTTAACCATTGTGTATTATGTTTCATAAGTACCATGCAAATCTCTTAGGATATCTAAACAAATCAAATAAGATCTCCCATTTAGGCCATGTGGCCGATTACATTGGTTGGGGGGGGGGGTACTAGCATAGGTTTAACTAAGTTGGTTATAATCTTGTTTAATTTCAAGTATTAGTTACTTATATTAGTTAGTAGATATTTTTAGTGGGTGTTATGATGTTTGGGGATCATAACTAGCTCGGAAACATTAAAACAATGCTTCTAGTGTAATTTTGATGTTTCGGGTAGTGTCCGGTTGTTCGGTTCGTTACTGTTCATTAAAGTGCTAAACTATACCGTTTAGTGTGCTTTGTGTACCCTTTTGTGACACTTTAAATTTCCAACACTTAGGAAAGTATTCAGGGCCATTTGAGCATATTTCTGCATGATCTGATTGTGTTCAAATGCTGATTTATTGCTGAATTTGTTAAATTCACCATTTTAATTGAGTCTTAGGCACTTTCCGACATTTAAAATATCTCTAGGAAGGCAGTTTTGTGATCCTTACTTTCCTACACACAATGCTAGTGTGGTACTTAGTCTCTGGCCCATACTGGGTCTCAAAACACTGTCTGTCTATGTACTGAACCTCGTCAGCAATTTTCTGAGTTATCTGCTAACTGTGCTAACTGTGCTTTGTGCATCATTTATGTCTATATGTTTGCATCCAGTCAATGATATGTCATTTGCAATATGTGATGCACATGTGTGTATAAAGCAATAATCAGAAAGTAGTTCTAGTCATTAATTGGAAATCAGCACAGTCATTAATCCTTAATTATTGTCTAATTAATTGTACGGATGCATGCAAATTTGGCAGTTGTCACAGGAAGTGTGTTGTTGACGTTTAGAAGACCTTGCTGGAAATCTTCCTTCAGATGCTTCATATTCTTGTAAAATATCTAAATCATCAAAGAACTCTGGCTCTTCTTCTAGATCAAAAGAATCCCATAAGGCATCATAGTTGAATCGTCATGAGTCTGCGGGCTTCTGTGGTGGCATTGTGTAGCCTTGACATTCAACGTGCTATGCTTTGATGATCCTCCCGAGACTTGGAACAAAAACGCGTCTGAGTGGACTGGAATACCCCACAAAGATACCTTCTATGCTCTTTGAACCAAATTTGCCATCAGGATCTAGAACTGTACAGGGAGACCCGAACGACTCTAGATATTCAATATTTGGCTTGCGATTGTTGATCAACTTGAAACCTGTTTTGTTGTGCTTCTTCACAGTAAATACCCTGTTGAGTGTATAGCAAGCGGCTGATACTGCTTCTGCCCAGAAATTAATTGGTAATTTTGAATCAGCTAGCATCGTTCTCGCCATTTCGATCAGCGTTCTGTTCTTTCTTTCTGCGACTCCATTCTGTTGCGGAGTATAAGGTGAGCCGAACTCTTGCAATATACCCTTTCGATCACAAAATTCCTCCATTCTGTTATTTTTGAATTCCGTACCATTGTCACTTCTTAATCTTCGAATGCGGGTTCGGTACAGATTTTCTATCTTTCTAAAAAGCTTCATCAAACTCTCAAATGTCTCATCTTTCGACTTCAGGAACGTCACCCACGAGAACCTCAAAAAGTCATCAGTGACCACCAAACAATAAAGATCACCAGTTATGCTCTTGACATTCACAGGACTGAAGAGATCCATGTGAAGTCTTTCTAGTGGCTTCGGGACTGAGTTCATCTTTTTACATGGATGGGATTTCTTTCGTTGTTTTCCCTTTATATAACTGATACATTCTCCCTCCAGATGACAATTCTTCAAGTGAACCCCTTTTACAAGATCGTTATGCACCAGGTAGTTCATCTTGCGTAGGTGAATATGGCCCATCTTTCGATGCCACAGCTCTGACTCCTTTTCAGTAGCTCTTGATACGAAGCACTGGGGTTAACCCCTGGTAATTGTAGCAACGCTCATGTCCAACACGTACAGATCATTAACCCTTGGTGCTCGCATGATAATCCATTCCTCGGGGATGACAAACCCTGGCTTCAGGATCAAACATTCCTTGTAAGTGAAATGTGTTGAATACATTCTGTCACATATTTGAGAAATGCTGAGTAAGTTATTCTCTAGCTCGGCTATGTAGTTGACTCTCTCAAATGTGATCACACCATTTGACAATGTTCCTTCTCCAACAAAACGTCCTCCTTGATTTCCTGCGAAACCGACGTATCCACCATTGAAACCTCTAACATCGTATAACAGGGCCTTTCTCCCTGTCATGTGTCAGGATGCTCCACTATCCATAATCCACCTTGAGATAGATCTCGGGAGCTCCTGCACATTTCACAAACGCTTAGTTAGATTTTGAAGCAACCCAAGCCTCTTTCGACTCGGGTAGCTTGACATTAAGGCGAGTTTTTTGCTTTGTATAGTGGTGGGAAGTTGTTATCATTCACTTTCAAGCTTTCTTCGGTTCCGACCTCAACCTCTTTGTATAAGAAAAATTCGTCTTTTTGAGGTTGACCAGATGGTTGATCCTTTTTCGGAACATACTTCTTCCCTGGTGGGGTCGAAGTTTGTTTCTCAAGCTTCTGAAAATAATCCAAAGGTACATCCATCTTAACTTGTTTGGTTGAAGATGGTTGTTTTACAGTATCAGAACCTTTGGTTTTGAATCAACTGATGTCTTAGCTTGTGATTTTTACTTTGGCTTCCAAGTTTGTTGAGGAGAAGCAACCCGTTTGTAAAATTTGTCATTTTTCTTTACTGGTTGTGATGAGACCGATTGTTTTACAGGTTTAGCTTCAGTTTTAGTCTTTTCAGATTTCAAAATCTTTTTCTCAACATACATTGGTGCTTTCCCTTTGACATCGTTTTCCTTTCTCGGGTTCTCAACAACCACATACTTAGGTTTTAAGTTGGTGCACTTTCGTGCAATGTGTCTAACTTTGTTGCATTTGAAGCAAATGCGGGTGTCAACTTCCTGAGTTTTACCTTCAGTCTGAGGCTGTGAGGCCTTCTTTGCAAAAAATTCTTCATTTGTTTTCGAAAAGATTTCTGACTCTTGCTCAGTCATTGAACTTGAGCTTTTAACAAACACTTTCTTTTCGACAAATTTCTATTTCTGAAAGTTCCTTCTTTTAAAGTTCTTACCACCCTGATAACCACCCGACCATATGTTTTGGTTGTTATTGTTAAAACGTGGTGGTACAACAGGTTTCTTATAGTAAGATTTATCTCGTTCAAAGTTCAAAAACCTTTTGGAACTTTTCAACCCTTCAATTTCAGAAACATCAATCTCAACTAGTTTGAAAACTTTCTTCAACTTATCAACATTCACATTCTCAATTGGAAATTCAATATCCGAGTACAACTTATCAGAACCAGATATCTTGTACATGACAAGAGTAGGATCATCATTTGAGTTGTTCTGGGATTTTGATTTCGGAATGTAGTTTTTCAGAAAACACTCTTCATCTTCAGTCGAATCACTATCTGATTTTAAAACATTTTCTACCACATTTTTTACGACTTCAGACTGAACACTATCTTCATCAGATGATGAAGTGAATGTGACATCGATTGTTTCTGGAAGTTTTTCAACATCTGTTTTCTGACTTATTTCAACTTCATTAGCCAACCTGGACTGTTTCTTTGAAAAATTGTTTAGCACAGGCGGTGGAACTTGATGATAACCCACCCCCGTTCCATCCGAGTAGATATCCTCACCAGCTTTGTTCTTCCCAATTGGTTTGGGAACAATGTGTTGAAGAACAAAGCTAGCTGAGTTGTAACTGTTCAATTTTAGATTGATTCTTTCGTTTTCAATCTTAGCTTCCTGGAACTGAAGCTTAAGATTTACGATCTCGTCCAATTGCTGGTTGATTTATCTTTCTTTTGCTTGAAGAACTCCAGACAAATGAACATTTTCTTTGTAAGTTTTACCATTTCGTTCATCAAAATCTTTAATTGTTCTTTTCAATTTTTCATAATTTTCTGAAATGCTTATGTTTTCAAGAGTTAACTTCTCATTTTCTTTCTTAAAACGTTCAACATCAGTTTTATCTTTTTCAATCTTTTCTTCTAATTCTTTAATTCTTTCATTTGAAGCTTTAAGAAGTTTATCTCGATTTAAAATACCTTTTTCAGTCATTTCAACTTTTTCAACCAGATCTTGGATCTTTTTGAGTGAGAGATACGCATGTGTGCTGCAAACTTTGCATTCTTTCATGCAATTTTTGCAGTCACTCTCTGTTTTAGCGCAATCAGTCTTACCTGATTCATTGGTTGAGCCACTACTACTGACCTTGTTTGTTGACTCAGACGCAGATTTGGAATCTACCTCTAGTGCCTTTGCCATAAGCACTCTGTCGGCCATTTTCGTCAGATTTTCTGCCGACACTTCCTTTGTAGTATCGATTATCCCATTGTCTACCTTCACTGATTTTAGCCTTTCTGCTTCGGCTTTCTTTGCAGCATCGATCTCCCTATGTTCTTCTTCTTGCTTTAAAGATTCTATGAGAGTTTCGACTTTGACTGATGATGGTTCTACAATTATGTTGCCTTTCGGATCTAAATAGAATTCACGATCCGGATCCCATCTATTCGCCTTTTTAGCTTCTTTCCAAGCTGCGTAGATTTTATCCTTCATATGTAATGATATCAACTTTCGATGGTTGTATATTTTCTCTTTAGTTCGTGGTGTTTGTTGTTCAATTTGTGCCATAAATGCGAATCCAAGCGCATCATCTTCTGGTAAGAACTCACTCCAATCAAAACCTTCATCATCCTGAATCACAACTAAAGCTCTCGACTTCTCCTTTGGAGTCTCCTCAATCTGCTTCATTCTTGGTGGCTCTTCGTGATTTCGGTGATAACCAGCTTTCTTATAGTAGTCGTCATGAAAAGGATTAGCTGTTTCATCCGCTGCTGAGTTTCTGCATTCCCGCTTGAAGTGCCCCTTTTGTTTACACTTGAAGCACGTCACTTTAGATTTATCAAAACCCAGTTTTGTCGAAGGCCCTCCAATGGAATTTCTTCCCGTGATCTCCATGAATCGTTGTGCTCTCCTAATTACGCTAGCAATGCACCAACGTATATCGATTAATTCCATCTCTTCAGGATCAATCTGGTCATTATCCTCTTTTGTCAGATTTGTATTTCCGATTTTTCCGGCGACCAGGCTTTCATATGATTCTAAGATCGAAGCAAGAAACACCATTTGTTGTTTCGCTGTCTCCTCATTGAAGTTTTGAGTGTTGTGCAGGTTCACAGCGATGTTGCATTGAAAAGAATTTTTGGGAACATTTTGTTGTTGCTGATTCCCTGGAACAGACGAAGAAGAACCACTATGATAACCACTGCTGGGTATAGAACTGCTGCTTTTGTTTTCTTGAGTCACCGTGTTTGAGCTTTCAGCAGAAAATGCAGTTCTTGGTGAAGTGGTTTTCGGAATCATACTTCCCCTGTAGTAGAGATCAACATTCTGTTGATATGGGGTATTGTTTACTTTGTTCATTTTCTTGATTTCCAATTCATGGCTGTCAAATCTCTCAATCAACCAATCAACTGTCATTTCTGACATTGGTTTCGTGTTTTTCAGAACCAGACCATAGTATTGCCAATCTTTCTCATCTGGCAGAGATTCCAATAACTTTTCAACCATCTCTTCTTCAGTAATTGTGATCCCATGTCTGACGAGTTCTATCTTCAGATGGAAAAACCGCTCAATCATCTTTAATGCATTTTCATTTTTCATACATGCAAATAAGTCAAACTCCTTTTTCAACAGTCGTTTCTTGTTTTTCACAATCTCTTCTCCTCCAATACACCTCTTTTCTAGTTTAGCCCATAAATCCTTAAAATTGTTGTAGATAATCAAGGAAATAATATCGTCTCTGACGGATTGATGTAGTAGGGCTATAAAATTTTGTTCAGCAATAAACATCTCTTGTTCACTGTCAGCCAAGTTTTCATAATCTTGTCTTCCAATATCGTAACCATTCTTCATACACCTCCAACTCAAGTAAGCAAAAGCCTTCAACCAACCATCAAACCTGTTTGCCCAACGGTTGTAGTCTTCAATCGCCATCAGCTTCAGCGGCTTGTTATACGTTCCATAGGCGTTGTCGACGCTAAGAGAATCTGCGATCGCCTTTTTCGGGTTTGCGTTGGCATTGGTGTTTGTGTTTGTCGATGTGTCTCCAGTGTTGTATGCGAAGATGTCGCTAAATGGGTTAAGAAAATCGTCTTCCTTTTTGAAAACACCTAAAAAAGTCAAACACCTAAAAAAATTTCACAACTTTCAAAATCTTGAAACTAATGTACTTGGATCGAATGGTGATCCCATCGAATGGTGATTCGATCGGATGACACACGTGAGAAGTAAACCAAGTTCCAAGTGTCGGATAGCACAAGTTTCGAATGGCTATCCGATCAGATCACCATTCGATCGGATGACACACGTGAGAAGTAAACCAAGTTCCAAGTGTCGGATAGCACAAGTTTCGAATGGCTATCCGATCGGATTGTGATCCGATCGGATGGTCGCTCGATTGAGATAACTTGAGTTTCTAAAAACTCTAAACCACAAATCCTATCCGATCGGATGGTGATCCGATCGAATGAGACATGACGTCAGCAGATGAATCAAGAACAATCTAGTCCAATCCGATCGGATGAATGACGTCATCTTGTGCGAAGAACTCGACATAGTTTTTGATCGATTTGATTAAGTTTTAGTCCGAATTTTTCAATGAAACTTTGTAGGATTGTTCTATGTTGAATTCCGATGCAATTAATATCAAACTTACTCAATTTCGTCCGTAAAATCTTGCTTAATTTTGAGTTTTTTCGGTTTTAAGGTGTGAAAATGTAAAAACTGCAAGAAATGTAGGAGAAGATGAAGAATTTGTCAAAATCTCCGATGAGATTTGACTGAAATCTGCAGAAAAAGGATGAAATCTCGGTGAAATGTCCTTGCAATCTCCGATTCGGCTTCTCGAGGCTCTGATACCACTTGCTAGGCCATGTACGGGATCTGTTCTAGTCGAAGAACGTAGCGGAATCGATCAGTGTCGAGGATTCAGAATCCCTCGACACTGTCTGAGAATCACATATAACAGTTTCAACACTTAACATGTCTGATTTCATTGATTGATAGTGAAAGTACAGAAGATCCAGATGAAAGTCAGACAGACAGAGCTTCGCATTAACAATCAGCAAAAGGTTGTGGACAAATGACACAAGTCCACTATTTATAGGCAAACAGGGAAGGAGAAGTGTCACTAGTTCGGATCACCATCTGATCGGATGGTCATCCGATCGGATGGCCATCCGTTCGGATGACACATGTCGTCCGACGGATTTCACTTTAACAGTTATGCGCCATTCCCTGATATGTCTATACATACAAATTCATACACACACACACATACATATACAAAAACACATATACATGACAAAATACATAGGACTCGATGCAGACGGAAGCTACAGACATATGTACTAACAGCTCAAGTTAAGTTGGGTTCCCATAGCAGTTTGCATGGTTCTCCAAAAGTGAGATGAGAATCGAGCATCTCGGTCTGATATGATATTCAAAGGAACACCATGTCGGGATACAATCTCATCTACATAGATCTTGGCAAGCTTGTCAGCAGATAAATCCTCACGGATTGGCAAGAAATGTGCTAATTTTGTCAAACGATCAACGACTACCCAAATGGCATCATGACCTCTATTAGTGCGCGGTATTTTGGTAATGAGATCCATGGCAATGTTTTCCCATTTCCAAACTAGTATCTCTGGTTGTTCCAGTAAACCAGAGGGATGTTGATGTTCTGCCTTAACCTTCAGACAAGTAAGGCATTTGGATCCGTATAAGGCGATGTCTTTCTTCATTGTCGGCCACCAATACTGGGCTCGAAGATCCTTATACATTTTGTATGCACCAGGATGTATTGAATAACGAGACTTGTGAGCTTCATCCATTAACAAGGTGCGGAGATTGTCTTGAATTGGAACCCGTAAACGGTCCATGAAATAATACAATCCATTGTCCTTCAGTTCAAGATGAGGCGTAAGATGATACGGTAATTCCTTAACCATCAAGTTCTGTGTAACACAAGTACGTTGAGCTTGAGAAATGCGGGTTTGAATATAAGATCGAACTTGAACACAATGAAGATGGACTCTTTCTTTTCGACTTAACGCATCGGCTACGACATTCTCCTTACCAGGATGGTAGCGAATCTCACAGTCGTAGTCGTTTAGAAGTTCTACCCAATGTCGTTGCCTTATGTTTAATTCTTTCTGATTGAAAATGTGTTGGAGACTTTTGTGGTCAGTGAAAACCACACATTTTGTTCCGTAAAGGTAGTGTCTCCAAATCTTGAGAAAAAAAGCCACAGCGCCTAACTCAAGATCATGAGTTGTGTAGTTCTTCTCATGGGTTTTCAACTGTCTTGATGCGTAGGCTATAACTTTGTTTCTCTGCATGAGAACGCAACCAAGGCCTAGATTCGATGCGTCACAATATACGACAAAGTCGTCATTTCCCTCAGGTAAGGATAACAAAGGAGCATCGCAGAGTTTTGTTTCAAGGTCTGAAAAGCTTCTTCTTGTTTGGGTCCCAACTCAAAAGGTTTATTCTTTTGAGTTAAGGCTGTGAGAGGAACCGCAATCTTGGAGAAGTTTGCAATAAAGCAGCGGTAATAACCCGCAAGACCCAGAAATGAACGAACCTCGGTATGAGTAGTAGGTGTATCCCAATCCTTAATTGCACTGATTTTGGCGGATCTACATGTATACCTTGTTCGTTGGCAATGTGTCCCAAAAATTGAACTTCCTTAAGCCAAAATTCACACTTGGAGAATTTAGCGAAATGTTGTTCCTTCTTTAGGAGTTCCATTGTTAGACGGAGATGTTGTTCGTGGTCGGCTCGAGTCTTGGAATAGATCAAAATGTCATCAATGAAAACAATGATGAACTTTTCCAAATAAGCCTTACAAACCCTATTCATCAAGTCCATGAAGACGGCAGGAGTATTCGTTAAACCGAAAGGCATAATAGTTAACTCATAGTGACCGTATCGTGTGCGGAAAGCAGTCTTGGGAATATCTTCTTCGAGCACACGAAGCTGATGATACCCAGAACGTAGATCAATCTTCGAAAAGCAGGTAGCACCCTGAAGCTGATCAAAGAGATCATCAATGCGAGGTAGGGAATATCGGTTTTTGATGGTGAGTTTGTTAAGCTCACGGTAATCGATACACATTCGGAAAGAACCATCCTTCTACTTTACAAATAGGATAGGCGCGCCCCAAGGGGAAAAGCTCAGATGAATAAATCCTTTGTCTAATAACTCTTGCAGCTGCTTAGACAACTCTTGCATCTCAGACGGTGCAAGACGGTATGGAGATTTGGCAATCGGGTTAGCACCAGGTACAAGGTCAATACGGAACTCAATTTGACATGCTAGGGGTAAACCAGGTAACTCCTTAGGAAATACCTCAGGATAATCCCGAACGAGGGGGATGTCTTGAACAGTCTTACCCTTGTCTTTCTCCTCTACGACACGTGCTAAGAAAGCTACTAACGGGTTTCTCTCCATGAACCTCTAAGACTTCACCAGACGAAATAGGCACACGAACAAACTTGTCGAAAACAAACCACCTCTGCACGGTATTTGGTCAACCAATCCATTCCTACTATAAAGTCGAAACTCCCAAGTTGCATTGGCATGAGGTTAATGGGAAAAAGATGATTGTTGAGGTTCAACTGGCAATTCCGAATGACAGAATCGAGTACAAGGGTTTCACCACTAGCTATCTCTTTTGTCAAGGGTTTTCCTAATTTTGTTCTATGCTTTGCAAGCAAAGGTTCAAAATCTAGGGATACAAAACTCTTGTCGGCACTCGAATAAAAAAGAATAGAAGCAAGTTGGTTGTTATCATAGAACGTACCCTTCACCACCTCTTTGTCAGTACGCGCTTCATTGGCATTGACGTTGTATGCTCATCCACGAGCGCGAGTTCGCATTAGCCAACTTCAGGCACTTGTTCCTGTAGTGAGTCAAATCTCCACAATTGTAGCAAGACCCAAGCTGAAAAGGAGGTCGTGCAGGATTTGTTGGCTATTGGACAGGGTTTTGTACCGCTTGATTTGGAGCAGGAGGAGAGCGACATGTGTTAGCCAAATGGCCAAATCTTCCACAGTTGGTGCATTGACGACACTGAAGATGTGGTTGATGATGACAATTGCATTTGTTACACAGCGGTGCAATACCAACATACTGTTTCTTGGCGGGTGGTTGTGCTGGCTGGGTAGGAGCAGCTTGATTGGTCTGTGCAACAACGGCAAAGTTCTTGGAAGCCTTACGCTTCCTAGACTTTTTTGAGGTTTCGGCCTTCTTTCCCTTCTTCTTCTCAGTCTTGGCCGATGATTTCTTGTCACCCTTGCGGCGGAGTTTACTCTTCTTCACTTGAGACTCGGTCAAGGTCGCAGCTAGCTCAATGGATTGTCTAATAGTGGTAGGGTTGCTGCCGGTGACAATATCCTGAACATGATCAGGAAGACCATCTATGTACTTCTCAATCGCCTTATCCAAAGGCGTGACCATGGTGGGACACAGCAGGCTCAGTTCTTTGTATCGGTCTGTGTAGGCACAGTGCTCTCCACTATCTTGCTTGAGATCGTGGAATTCGTCTTCCAGTGCCCGCAGTTCATGACGAGGACAAAACTCCTTTATCATAAGAGCGCGAAGCTCTTCCCATGTTTGAGCCATTGCCACGTCGGCACCCCTGTCTCTCATCACACCATTCCACCATGTAAGCACCCTTTTCTGAAACACACTGGATGCAAACTCAACCTTTCGCTCATTCTGGCATTGAACGTGATGAAACGTGCTTTCTAGACTCTCGAACAACTGTAGGAGCCCAGTTGCTCCTTCTGACCCAGAAAACTGAAGCGGTTTAGCCGAATTGAATGTCTTAAAGTTGCATGAAACAGGTGCATTGTTATTGTTGTTGTTTGCTTGGTTTAACTGGGTAACTAGGTTCGGGAGTACAACAGCGATTTGCTGAGTGATCAAGGCTGCCATTGCGGCGTCTTGAGTTTGATCACGTCGAGGAGGCATCTAAAAGAAAAGGAACACAAGGAAATGCGTAAGATTGACATAAGACAATCAAAACGAGTATTGAAACATTGAAAACACAAAGGAAGGTGGTCATTTGTCCATTACTTAAAACAAACAAACAACACAGAGTGACTAATCAAAGTAAATTGGTCTGTATAATGCATAATGAAGACATGCTTTAGCCTATAAGTGGACACTCACCCCAAGAGTTCCCAGGTAAGAGTGACTGGTCCGATTATGTGGATTTGTACGAACACTCTAGCCTTAGACAGAAAACTTAGGGTACAGGCACCTACCCTTCCAGATTGCACGTGTTCACATTATTATGACCCAAACTTTGACGAGATTTGAAAATTTTAAAGGCGTAAAGCCTAAAAACAAATCGACTAAGGATAAATGATTGATTTTCAAATGGAATTGAGATTTGTGTACTTGTTTTGGTAATCACCTAAGGATAGGTGATAGTATTGTTTTAAGATCTAAAGACAAGGTAACTTGTGTTAGGGTCCTTGAGAGGTTATAGTCTAGGTCAAAATTTTACTAATAACCTAATTCCCTATAACCATGAGCTCTGATACCAACTCTTCTGTCACACCCTGACCGCGTAAAACAACAAACCACGGCGGAAACGCCGGGGAGTCATGCAACAGAATTATTGTTTCACTACACATGATAGTTAAAGTTTAGTTTTACAAGTTATAAATATTACATTGTTTTAGTTCAAACGAAACACATAACATAAAAGATGATAACTTTCTTGATTTTAGATTACTAAGGCCCAAGTCGCCCTAAATGAAGCTCGCTCACATCAAACATTCGCTCCTGAAACATATGTGAAAGTAAATACACCAGCATAAAAATGCCTGTGAGTAACATAGGTTTAGTGTTGAAGATTCATGACTTTGAATGTTCAATGAAATGTTTAACGAAAAGTAGTCATGAACCTTATAAAATGTTTTCTTTTATAAAATCATATGAAAATCAAATGATATAAAAGAATGATATATGGTTAAGTAAATAACCAAATGAAAATAATATGTATAAAATATGTAATGTCTTGTCCTTGTTGAAGTGGGTTTAGATAACGCCACGATATGTAACAAAATAAAAGCACTTATATATAGGAAGTACCAGCGGCGTATTCACCATGCTTTTATCATATTACACACGTCTCATTATTTAAATCACTTATTAATAACCATGAAATAATGTCTTGTTTAAATGTCAATGTCATGTGTAACCAATATCCAATATAAACCATGTCTTGTATGGCGAATAAATAGTATTTACTCAAGCCAAATGCATAATGTCATGTGTAAACAAATGTCTTATGTAATAAAATGTCATGTACAAAACAAGGTCTTTGAATAAACAAAAGTTTAAAATAAAAGTTATGTTTTGAAAACCATTGCTTTTATCGATATGAACATTTATGTGGTTTGTCTATCGCATACACTCAAGCCTTGAGACTGTCGGATAAACCCTTATCAGGATCAAGGTTTATCAAAAATGTATTCGGATTCTGTCATTCCCTAATACTTCCAAAACCAAACTAGGAAGTGGGAACGGGATTTGTCAAGTCCTATAGCGCTATTACATACTACCGAGCGGCGTGATCAATGTTAATGAATGTAGTACTGTCCCGTTAAACATACCAAATGTCCTTTTCAATGTAAGCATGTCATGAAAAAAATGTCTTTGTAAAACCATGTATTAGGCATACTAAGTCAATATGCCATGTAAAATGTCTTTGAAACCAACTGTTAGGTATACTAAGTCAATATACCATAAAAATGTCTTTGAAATAATGTATTATATGTACTATGTAGCAAAACATGTATAATGTCATGAAAACGAAAAGTAAAGTTATGCACATATGCTTCACCCCAAAACATTTGAAAAACGTAAAATAGGGGAACTATGTACTCACCTTTGGGTGCGTGTTTATGTGTTAACACAATCCCTCAAATTGTTTATTCGTCCTAAATTAAGTAAGAACACTTTAATAATCAAAAACTCACAAAATACCTAAGTTTCTCCGATACTTAGAATTTTCACATAACTTTGAGATTTTCTCGAAAAGTTATTATTTTTTATTATATTGGCGTATTTATATATATGCGTTCATATGTATTTTAAGAACTTTGCGACTTGAACAATTTTATTGGTGACCCTCATCATGTTATAAGCAATATATCTACGATTTGCTCGTCGTAATATATATACTCAAACGTGACATATAATTAATATCGTAATACACATAATTTTGTCAAGCCTTAGCATATCATCATACACATAATCTAAATCACATAACACATTGTAACACAGAAAATTTACCCATGTACAACCCATTCTAGTGTATATTGAAAAATGCGTATTTTAGCGATTCGGTAACGTTTTTGGGCGTCGGAAGTCACGTACGACTAACCAAACACCAAGTAAACTTAATATAAGTTAAAATACTTATTTTTATATCAAAAATATCAGTTTGGTTACTGATCTAAAACAATTTTATAAAATCCTCCGAAAAGCCGATTTTTAACTGTTTTATCACATAGTTTTGCATCAAACGTTACCATAACCATCCCAAATCGTAATGACTTGATATTTTTAACATAACCCATGTTATTAATTGAATAAAATAGTGGTTATACTCATTATAGTGCAGGTCTCACATAAACCACATAAATCATGCAAATTTCACATATTTTACCACTTTCTAAGCTACATGTACAACATGCAAAGCTATCAAACCTATGACAAAGTTTCATGCCATTATAATATACCAGATAATGTTATTTTTAATGTTTATAATCTGTTTTAGAACAATTTTGTCATATAATCATTTTTCATCATTTCTTGAGCATTTATTCAACACGCATGCTTATGTACAAGTATCTAAAGCATACTTATCATGTCATCATCATTTCATATAAACTTAAATGCATCAAACATGATATTAACTCATAAAATTCAATACATGTTCATAATTTCACCATTTGTTCATCTAGAAATCATTGCATGCAACATTCTTTTCATTAATCTATACTAACTTAACAAAAATTTACATGTGCATGTACATACATATAGAAAATCGACATATGCATACATATATATGTTTTCAAATGTTTCCTTTGTCACAAAATCAAGACAATTCACAAGAACTTTTTACATAACATCTATTTGATTAAATATGCATTCACTTTTCTAGAATAAACAAACAAGTATCGATAAAAATCAAACTCAAACTCATACACATACATATATATACGGTTACATATACATACATATATACTTCCATTTTTATTTTGTGTAAAAACCCATTTCTTTTTAGTTTCAAGTTAATGAAAAATCCAAGAACCTTGAGAAACTTCTATCATCATCATCATCATCAAAAAGCAAGAACATAATTTCTAAAGTAAGTTTATACCTAAAGAAAATTAGTAGGTTTTGATGAGATTTTTGATGATATGGAACTTGGTTCTTGCCAAAAACACCTTGAAATCACCTTTTGATCTTCAAAACAACTAGGAACTTGCATGAAATGGCTTTAATCTTCAATGAAAGTGTTTTAAATTTTGAAAATGTATATGTATGTGAGTGTGTACGGTTGAGAGAGAGATGAAGGAAGAGAATTATGATTTTGATTTCTTGAGATTTGATAAATATGGAACATGCATCCAAATCTAATGATTGTAAGTCATGCATGCACAACACTTGTCAAAGTGCACGAAAAGTGGCAAATTGGTGGCATCTTAGGCCGCCACCTATACTCTCTCTCTCATATATACATGCATTTTTATAGAAATATATTATATGTAGGCTAAAAACTGGTATTTAACTGGATACTGGGTATTTTATCTAGCGTTTTAGTCCCGGTTTATGGCGTTTTAAATTATTTTTATTATTCTATACAAAATAAACTCGCCAAATTATTACTGAAATAAATATCAGTTGGCGAGACTGGCTGCGTTGTCCGTGTTTTGCAGTATAAGCACTGTGTTACGCAGTAACACGCGGTACGCGCTTAAACTTGAAAAATAACGTTTTTAAACGTTTTGATTTATTTTTCAACACGGACATGATTAAAAATAAAATTTTAATCATAACAGAATATTTTTAGGATTTAAATATTATCCAGGCGGTCACCAACGTTTGTTACGCAGTTTTGTCGCAAAAAGTTTTTAAGTTCGAATAAACATGTTTTTGCCATACCGTATCCTTCGAAACTTATTTCTATGTTATGTAAAGGGTACTTATGGTATGGTTGGGTTATGTCATTCTTCCGGAGCGTTCGTCGCGTTATACTGATTACGTTTACGTAATGGTTTACGATTTCACTTCCAGAACAGGTTTGAAAGTTCGCAATTGAACAATGATTAAAAACGTACTAATGTCACAAATAATTAAACAAATATTGAAATTAAAACACCAAATTTTATTAAATACAGAATTGTTCGGAATTGTACAGGGATTAAAATACACAGATGTCACATTGTTAATCACATAACATATCAATTTTTAATTAAAAAAACTATGACAATTGACGTGTGTCGGTGTGAGTATATTTTTATTTATATTTCTAGCTCTTTTTAACTCTCCGATTTCAATTTTTAAATTTATAAAACACGATATTCTACTATCACTCTACACACACGTTAGGGAAAGTGCACCCATCGCGGACGTAGTATAGTGACGGCAAGATACCGAGGTTGTCCAAGGACACAAGAGCTTTTAATACCGGCTTATCGTCAACGTCTAATCGAACCAACTTTGAAAAATGATTTTTAAACTAATAAAAAGATAAAAAAAGAAAATAAAATAAAATAAAAACAGATATACAAGAATGAATCACTTAGATCCGACTTATCTTTCATGTAGCCTTTTGATGATTTCCGCACTTTGGGCATTTTAAGAGATTATCTTAGTTATAGTGGTAGGCCCCTCTTGTGAAGACGACGTTACCCTCAACCTAGTGGTTTGAGTCAACAAGGATACAATCCCACTAGATCGGATTATTGAAAGATAATTAAGTAAGTTATTAATGCAAAATGTGGTGGACCCCCTTCTAGGCAGCGGTTACTCTCAACCCGTTGGTCTGAGTCAGCAGGGATATAGTCCTCGCAGGGTTGGTTTAAAGTTTTAATAGTGGTTTATGAATAAGGGATTCAAGCGGTTTCTTACTCTTAGTCGGGCCAGTCATTCCCGGCCAATCCATGGAGTAGTACTAAGCTTGAACCAGGTTCTCGCAGGATCTATACACTGAACGGGACATAGAATTACCCAATCACCCTTCTAACCCCCTTCCAAGTAGCTAAAGTGCTTTATATAGACCGTAAAGACACGAATATATGAATAAACGACATATGAAGAATGGTTAAGTAAATTCGCCTTCAATATAAAAACTAATTATTAAAGTCATTAATACATAGCGAATTAAAAAGTTGCCAAAGATTAGAAATCATAAAATAAAAAAACACAAAAGATATGTCTTCACCAAGTGATGCAAGAGTTAAGTCAAGCATGACCTTTGTTTGACAAAGACTCTTACTATCAATCTTGGATCCCGAGACTTTACACACACTCTAAAAGATGGAAAATGGATGATGGTGGTGGATGATGGTGTTGTAGTGGTGGCAAGTGAGAGAGAAGTGGTTTGCCAAGGGAAGGTTTGAAGTGGAACCAAGCACTTATATTTATAGCTGTCTTCAGAAGCTTCACCACGGCCTGTGCCCGCCTAGCACGACCCCATGGCCATCCCTCTCTCTCTCTCTCTTCCTCATTAACTGCTTGTCAGATCTTGTACTAACACGTCCCTGTGCGTCAATGGCACGACCCGTGGCCAAAGTACTTCCTGTACTATCACATATTCTGAAAATATTTGAGTTGACCACGCCCCGTGTTGGCTTGGCACGGCCCCGTGTCGGCTGCCAGTTTTGTCATTTGCTGTTGTCTTTTCTTATACACAACACCACCTCCGGACACGGCCCGTGTCTGATGGACACGGCCTCGTGTCAAATCTTCTGTTCTTGCTATTTTGTAGTTTGGATGTGAATCGGGGCTTGGCGAGTTGCGTCAATTTCTCCTTCCTTGTATTTATGTTGGCTTTTGCTGTCATTTTGCTCCTTTTGCACATTTAAGCTCCACTGACCCTGAAAATTAAAAAGGAACAGAAAACCAATCTTTTTCCAACATTAGTACTAAAAAGGGGTTGATTTTACGCCGTATTTGATATAATTTATATGTTGTATTTTAAGCACATCAAATACCCCCACACTTGAATCTTTGCTTGTCCTCAAGCAAAACTTTATTACGTGGCTTACACACCCAAACGAAATAGGTAGAAGAGAAGGTTTTGGTCTCATCTTTAGAGTGTCAGGAATCCAAGTCTAAATTTATTTTATTTACAATCTTATTCGTCATGATTTATTTAAAACACAAGTTTAAGAAAAATTATTTACTTTGGGCAAAACATGCCTTTATAAAATACATTTAGTTATATACAAATTTACACATCTCACAAGTGGCCACTCAACACTCGGCCGATGATGTATTAAGTGAAAATGCTCGTGCCCGTTTTTGGAACTTACTCCTACCATAAGCTTGACAATTGATCAAACCTCCTCCTTTTGACGTTAAATCCTTATAAATATCAAGAGGGCTTTGAAGGGCAGGTGGTGGTTCAGGTTTGGTATGTTTTATTGGAAAAGGATGAAAAGCGTAAAATATCGGTTTTTCTATTGCTTTGTGGCTTAGCAAAAGAATACTTTGGCATATTTTTCTGATTTTACTGAATTTTTTTTCTTTTTTTTTTTTTTGGTTTCCAAAGCTGAAACTGAGCCGTCAACGTAATTTCATAACCTATGGGTTTACAAAAATGAAAGATGAAAAATGAAAAGGTTTGTTTTTGCGGGTTTAGAAATGAAAAGGTTTTAAGGTTCAAAGAGTTTAACTGGGGGGGGGGGGGGGGTGGATAAAGCAAAGAAAAATAAAGGTTTTGTTTTTGAAAAAAATAGGTTGGTCCTAATGCCTCTATCATTTACTAACTTGGATTTTTGTCGGTAAGGACTTGGAACGCATCGTATTGTCAAGTTCTAGATTCGTGAGAACCAAACGGGCTATTCACACAAAAAACGAAGATTGAGCAATCAGTATAGAAGTATATTTGTATGCTAGGTAATGGCTCAAAACTCACTTTTTTGGGAAAAGGAGTGTAGTGTAAAAATGTATATATAATCAAATTTTACAAAGATTTGTTATGCCCGTTTTCGTAATTTTTCTAAATTGGTTCTTTTTATCACAACGCTATCAGTTGTAAATTTGTAAAAACATAATTTTTAGAACTTGTTTTACCCAGCTAAACCATGATAAGTAAAAAATGAAAAGAAAATTTTGAAAAAGTTTGGGGTGATTAGCGGATCCAAGAAGAGTTTTGTGTAAGGCTTGATTTAGGACAAACGATTAAAGGTTTTTATTATCCTTCCCCCCACACTTAAATTACACATTACCCTCAATGTGTCCCAAATAGGATTTATTTTGATAAAAAGTGTGAAAATAACAAAAAAATTTGGTTACTGGCACTTGCAGCACGGGGGCGTGCTATAGGGACACGACC
Source organism: Helianthus tuberosus (assembly GCA_030545235.1). NCBI lineage: Eukaryota > Viridiplantae > Streptophyta > Magnoliopsida > Asterales > Asteraceae > Helianthus > Helianthus tuberosus. The sequence goes on from CM060447.1 coordinate 95,783,751, forward strand.
CCGTGTCCAAAGTGCCAGTAACGAAATGAAATCAGAAGACTTACAGTGGGGTGGCCACGGGGGCGTGCTGGGTGAGCACAGCCCGTGCCAGCTTCTGGACAAAAATTTTTTGACAACAGTAGGTTGGGCACGGGGGCATGCTTGGTAGGCGTGGCCCCGTGCTGCAGCCGCTGTTTTGCAGTTTATGAGTCGGGAGGCCTCTGATTTATGTGCATGGGTTCCATTTTTCATCATCCATCTTCCTCCGTTGAGCGTTCCTGTAACAACCCTCATTTTGAAAGTCAAAGTACAAGTCAAAGTCAAAGTGAGAGGAAGAAAAGATTGCTAATTGCGATCTGTCACTCCTTGCTTAACTATGGAATTGTACTTCTTGACTTGTAACCAAAATCTGTTTTAGATCGCCTTAGTTGTATTATGTGGAGTACATGTTAATAAATCGCCCTTTAAATCGCATGTTGACCGCTAATCGACTTAACGCTAATTGCATCGCTATCACATCGCAACCCGAAGTATAGGTTATGGATATTGTTTTACGTGTGTGTGTGCTATTATGTGTTACTTGTGCATGTATGTTTATGTTGAGGTGTTTAATCACAATCGCAACTCTATCGCAACGCAATCTCATCGCAAAGGCTAAACGCAAGCTATTTAGGGTGATGGTATGTTAGATATAGTATTTGTGTGGGTGTTATCAATCTATCGCATAGCATAAACGATACCCGCTTAAACGTATCGCAACGCTCAACACGCAAAACGAAACGTCGAAACTTAACTCGCCAAGCCACTTCAATCAAATGACCATTCGATCGAATGGCTATCTGACCGGATGGCCATCCGATCGGATTGTCATCTGATCCGTGGCCAGTGCTCCCTTTTCCTCTTTTGGAAACCCTATAAATACCCCTGTCACATCACAAACAGTGATGTGACAGCTCAACTCGTTCGACCAGACGCTCCAACCCACTTTTCTCTCGATTTCTCGCGATTCTTGTAAGTTTCTAACTCAAATCTTATACATCTATGATCTACACACACTTCTTCATCATTTTCACCTTTGAATCTCAACTTTTAACCATGAAATCAGCTGATTTGAGGTGTTCTAGGGTGATGTCATCATGGAGTTCTTATAAACTTCAAGATTTGGCGTCATTACACCAAGAATAACTCAGATCCAAGTGATTTCCACACGATTTAACACTATTTTCGCATAGATCTAAACTTTTTCAAGGTTGGAAGGATTAAAAAATGGTTTTGTAACAGATGTGTGCAAAATGCAACATATAAATTACATCAATTGTGGCATAAAACTAACCCTTTTTTAATACTAATGTTGGAAAAAAGTGTGCTTTTGTCTTTCTTTTGTATTTTTCAGGATTAAATGAGCTCAAATTAACAAAAGAAGCAAAAAGGCAGCTAACTCTAACATAAATACAAGAATAGGAACAAAACGTGACATGCCCGACCCCACAACAGCATCTTCCCAAGCAAAATAAGAGAACAGAAGGCTGAACACGTCCCGTGCTCAATGAGCACTGGGGCGTGCCCAAGTGTCAGCATAAAAGACAAAGTTGTAGAAGCTTCCATCGCCCACCTCGGGGCCGTGCTCAGCGGACACGGGGTCGTGGTCAACTATAAGATTCGCAGAATCCAGGCAAATCTTGATAGTACAAATATGCTTCTGCACACGGGGTCGTGCCCAGCGGACACGGGGCCGTGGTCAACTAATACAGACAAGAGCAATTAATGAAGACAGAGAAGGATGTGGACACGGGGCCGTGCCCACTGGACACGGGGCCGTGCCCGAGCTTCTGTTCAGCCTATAAATAGGAGTGCTTGGCTCAAGCTCAAACCATCCCTTGGCACACTACCTCTCTCACACTTCACCCACCACCCACCACCACCATAACACCATCATCCACCACCATCATCCATTGTCCATCATAGAGTGTGTGAGTCGTCTCAGGATCCAAGATTAATCGTAAGAGTTCTTGACAATCAAGGCCATGTTTGACTAAGTCTCTTACATCACTTGGTGAAGACAAAGTGTCTAGTGTAATACTTTTTATTTTTAATCTTTTCGCACTTTTTACCTGGTTATGTATTAATGACTTTTATAACTAGTTTCTTATGTTGAAGGTGATTTTTCCTTATCGTTTGTCAGTGGTGTCTTGGCATTATTTTACTTTCTATATAAAATAAAAGATTTTCACCATTCATATCTCCACGGTCTATATGGAGGTATGTTGGCTACCTGGTCGGGGGTTAAGGGAACGGTTTGGTAAAAGTCTTGCCTTGTTCAGTGTATAGATCCTGCAAGGACCTGGGTCAAATTTAGTAGGACCTCCTTCAATACTTAACGGTATTGGATGGCGGGGGTCCAAACTCTTTGATCCCCTCATATGTAAGCTACTATTAATACTTTAACCCGGCTACTTAGGACTGTATCCCTGCTGACTCAGACTACTTAGCCGAGGGTAACGTCACCTTCAAAAGAGGGGCCTACCATAATATGCTTTAATAACTTAATTAATTATCTTTCAATAATCCGACCCTTTAGGATTGTATCCTTGCTGACTCAAACTACTGGGTTGAGGGTAACGTCACCTTCAAAAGAGGGGCCTACTACAATAACTAAGATAATCTCTTAAAAAGTGCAAAAGTGCGGAAATAACCAAAGGTTACACTAAACACGAGTCGGAGGCAAGTGATTCATCTTGTCTATCTGTTTTTATTTTTATTTTATTTTCAGCATTTTAGTTAGTTTTTATTTTTCTTAGTTTAAAACCTTTTTCTAAACTTTTGATTTGATTAGACGTTGAGGATAAACCGGTACTAAAAGATCTTGTGTCCTTGGACGACCTCGGTATCTTACCAACACTATACTACGCTCACGATGGGTGTACTTGCCCATATGTGTGTTTAGTGTTAGTAAAATATCGTGTTTTATAAATTTAAAACTTGACTAACGTGTAAAAAGGGCTTAAAATATATATAAAATCTATATACCACCACACACGCATCAAGTTTTTGGCGCCGTTGCCGGGGACACAAGGATTTTAAGAAAGTTAGGAATCAACGGCCTAATCGTTTGTCTTATTTTTCAATTTTTTTTTAGGATTTTTTCTTAATTTTTCAGCTTCTGCAGAACTCAGCACGGGCCGTGCCCGCTGAACACGCCCCGTGCCCAATCATTGGAACTGGCAATCCTGTTTTAAGTCAGACAGTAAGCTGAACACGGGGCCATGCCCACTCAACACTCCCCGTGCCCAAGATTCAGTTACTGAAAACAGAACCGTAAGATCCCGATGGTTGGTAATTTCTGACACAAACATGAGTGATACTGATATTTTTTACTTTCGGCACTTTATGGTACGTGGTGTCAAATATGTGGTGGTTCCCATAAGGACTTAGAATGTTATTTTCTAAATTATAAACCCCACTATATAGACCCATCGTTTCCCTATATCCTTAAGAGGGCGAAAGTAAAAATAATCCCTATCTCTCCCTCGAATGCTCTCCACCGGATTTTCTAGGAGAAATGCTTCTTGATGAACTATTTCAATTAGAAGATCTAATTCTTAATTGGTTAAAAGAACTTAGGATAGATTTCAATAATTTATCTCAAAACGATAACCAAGAAGAAATGTTGGGATCGCATTCAAACAACTTCGTTGTTCCCAACAATGCCTCTAAATCTAGCGAGGACTTGAGCGATAGTCGTCCCTGTGTCGATTGTGCCGTGAAGGACTCCCCATCGACTTCGTTCGATGCATACATAGACCTGAGCGATTCGGCATACACCTTCTTTAACGAGAGCCCGGGAAAGGGTTGGACTTGTCCACCTACATATAGCATAGGAATCACCCTCACCGACAACCTCTTGCGTTCTCGTCTTAATCTAGAGCAATTAAGGTATCTTAGGCACTTTGGGGTTGTTCCATCCAGTAAGGAACCGCCCGATCCAGAAAAGTTCCTTAAAAAAATAGACAAACTTCATAAACAGCCCTTCGACACGGGGCCGTGCCCAGGTCAACATGCCCCCGTGCACACCAAAAGATTCCCGTCTGATTTCGTGTCAGAATACGGACAAAATGTGTCAGGATTCTCCCTGAACACGGGGCCGTGTCCAGCCGACACGGGGTCGTGTGCAGCGTACTGTCGTTTTCTATAAATGCAGCCAAGAATCCTGCACATTTGAACCATTCAAGGGACAGAGATTTGTGGAATATTCTCACATACCATCCTAGGTATTTTCTAAAAGAATTTTCTCAACCACCTTCTTGTCCTTTCCTCTTTTATCCACTTTCATCTTCTTCAATTTTCCTTCATGCTTCCAATAAAACTTGAAATCTCCAAGATTTCAAGCCCTATTGAGATGTTTGTTAGATTTTTATTCATGGGATCTTGTTAAAAATAAGTTCTACAACAATGTTTTAAGTTGTTTCTGCTTAAAAACGTTTTAAACATCATAAAAACAAATTAAAACTCCAGGATCCTTTGTTCTAAAAATCTGCAAACATCTAAACATGGGCCGTGTTCGTTGAACATGGGCCGTGTTCGTTGAATATGGGCCGTGTTCGTTGAACACGGGGCCGTGTCCGAAGTACTGATTCCATAAAGTTAAACTCTTCTCGGTATGTTTTCTTAGAATGGCGAGCAGAACTAGCGGAACATCTTCATCACATTCCAGAAACAACCGACAAGGGAGAAGATCATCAACGGTTGAAGATTCTCTTGTAAACTATGTTTACGCCTTAAGAGAAGCCCTTGATGAAATGACAGGGGTAGAAGAGGCATTGGTTGACCGTATTAATCATTTGACGGTAGGGCTAGAGGGATGTCTTCGAGAGGTTAACCTTTTGCACCAAAGGTTGAACATTCTCGCTTCTCCTCCTTTGGTTCCAATCATTACCCAAAGGGCATGGAATGTGGTTCCTGAAGTCATCATACCAGCCGAGTGGTACGCCATGCATCCGGAGCCCCCTCGGGAAGTGCTACAAGGGGTTCCGGTTGGTGTCGCTCCTCCTCCACAGGATGTTGAAGAGAATGACGTCGCCTTCTTCCTCCCAAGAGAGATAGAAGAATGGCTTTAACGTCCTTCGGCTCAGAGTTCTACAAAACTTTTAGATACCGGAAAACTATTTCTGGAATTTTGGTTCTTATTGTAGAAGTAGAACTCCTTAGGATGATTTTAAGTATCACTTGACCTATCTAATTTAGGACCAGTAACTTTTATTTTCTGCTTTGTTTTCCATTTTCTAGGACTACTATGTAATTCTCTCTATGACTTAATGAATGATGGTTTTAGTTAATTTGGTGTTTGGATGGTGTTGAAACAAATAAAACACACTCAGGATGGCAAAGGATAACAACGGAAACTTGAACCAGCACCCCATGCAGGAAAACAGGGCCATCCGATAAATTTCTTCGTTAACAGTAAGTTCAGCACGGGCCGTGTCCGCCCAACACGGCCCCGTGCTGCACAGTCTGCAGAAAATGCCCAGTTCAGGTAAACTGGAAACGGGCCGTGTTCACCCAACACGCCCCCGTGTCCAGGCTTCCGTTTCACTTTTTCAATTTTGTTACTGGCACCTAAACACGGGGCCGCGCCCGGACTACACGGGGCCGTGTCCAGCGCCCAGTATCACAAATTTTTGCTTTTTCACACCTTCTTACACATTCAATCAACCTAAAAACTTATTTTTGGGACACATTGAGGACAATGTGTAATTTAAGTGTGGGGGGGATGCTAAAACCTTGAATCTTTCAAGTCCTAATTACAAGCCTTACACAAAACTCTATTGGAACCGCTAATCACCCCAATTTTTTTCAAAATTTTTTCATTTTTTTTTACTTGTCTAGGTTTAACTTGGGAAATTCAAGTTCTAAAAAGGTTATATTTTTACAAATTTACAACCGATAGCGTCGTGATAAAAAAGAACCAACATAAGAAAATTATGAAACGGCATGACAAGCTTAGTTAAAATTTGATTATATATACTTGATCACATAAAAACCCATTCCCACAAAAGTGAGTTTTGAGCCTTTATTGAGCACATAAATACATATCATTAAACCAAATGCTCATTTTTCGTTTCTTGTGTGAATAGCCGCTTGGTTCTTACGACTCTAGAACTTGCCACGACAATACATTCCCGGTCCTTACCAACTTAAACCCAAGTAAGTAAATGATGGAGGCATTAGGACTAACCCTCTTTATTTCTACACCATTATTTTTCTTTTTTTTACCACTTACCCAAAATCCCTCTAGTTAACCCCTTTTGAGCCTAAACCTTTTCATTCCTTAACCCAAACCAAACACCCTTTCACCCACCAAAACCTTTTTTTATTTTTAACCCTTTGTTTTAGTAACAAGCTCGGTTTTTCGTATGACTTTGAAAATATATATATATATATATATATATTGTAGAAGATGAAGCAAAAGAAATAAACAAATAAGTTCAACAAAAATAACTTTGTTTGAATAATAGCTTCATCAAAATAAAAAAAATTGCAAAAATAAAAAGTCTTTCGAAAACCGACGCTTTTTACGCTTTTTCGCCCTTTTCTACTAACCACTAACCCAACCACCTACCTTTAACCCAAGCCTAACCCTTCACCCAAAAGTTCTCTTGATATTTACAAAGGTATATAGTTAAAAAGGAGGAGGATTGATTGCTTGGCAAGCCTATGGTAGGAGTAAGTTCCATGCCGCTCTCGAGTGATTCACTAAAATACATCTTCGGCCGAGTGTTGAGTGATCCACCGTGAGGTATATGAACTTGTATATAAATGGAATTTTAAAGAGGCATGTTATGCCCTAATAAGTAATTTATCTTATGAAAAGTTTTAAATAAATCATGACGAATAGGATTGTAAGTAAATAAAAATAAAACTAAATAAAGAATCTTGGAAATCCCGACACTCTATGACAAGCCCAAAAACCTTCTCTTCTACCCATTCTATTTGGGAGTGTAAAGCCACATTACAAAGAGTTTTGCTTGAGGACAAGCAAAGATTCAAGTGTGGGGGTATTTGATGTGTGCAAAATGCAACATATAAATTACATCAATTGTGGCATAAAACTAACCATTTTTTAATACTAATGTTGGAAAAAGTGTGCTTTTGTCTTCCTTTTGTATTTTCAGGATTAAATGAGCTCAAATTAACAAAAGAAGCAAAAAGGCAGCTAAATCTAACATAAATACAAGAAAAGGGACAAAACGTGACATGCCCGACCCCACGACAACATCTTCCCAAGCAAAACAAGAGAACAGAAGGCTGAACATGCCCCGTGCTCAATGAGCACGGGGGCGTGCCCAAGTGTCAGCATAAAAGACAAAGTTGTAGAAGCTTCCTTCGCCCACCACGGGGCCGTGCTCAGCGGACACGGGGTCGTGGTCAACTATAAGATTCGCAGAATCCAGGCAAATCTTGATATTACAGATATGCTTCTGCACACGGGGTCGTGCCTAGCGGACACGGGGCCGTGGTCAACTAATACAGACAAGAACAATTAATGAAGACAGAGAAGGATGTGGACACGGGGCCGTGCCCGAGCTTCTGTTCAGCCTATAAATAGGAGTGCTTGGCTCAAGCTCAAACCATCCCTTGGCACACCACCTCTCTCACACTTCACCCACCACCCACCACCACCATAACACCATCATCCACCACCACCATCCATTGTCCATCATAGAGTGTGTGAGTCGTCTCGGGATCCAAGATTGATCGTAAGAGTTCTTGACAATCATGGCCATGTTTGCCCAAGTCTCTTACATCACTTGGTGAAGACAAAGTGTCTGGTGTAATACTTTTTATTTTTAATCTTTTCGCACTTTTTACTTGGTTATGTATTAATGACTTTAATAACTAGTTTCTTATGTTGATGGTGATTTTTCCTTATCGTTTGTCTGTGGTGTCTTGGCATTATTTTATTGTCTATATAAAATAAAAGATTTTCACCATTCATATCTCCACGGTCTATATGGAGGTATGTTGGCTACCTGGTCGGGGGTTAAGGGAACGGTTTGGTAAAAGTTTTGCCTTGTTCAGTGTATAGATCCTGCAAGGACCTGGGTCAAATTCAGTAGGACCTCCTTCAATACTTAACGATATTGGATGGCGGGGGTCCAAACTCTTTGATCCCCTCATATGTAAGCTACTATTAATACTTTAACCCGGCTACTTAGGACTGTATCCCTGCTGACTCAGACTACTTAGCCGAGGGTAACGTCACCTTCAAAAGAGGGGCCTACCATAATATGCATTAATAACTTAATTAATTATCTTTCAATAATCCGACCCTTTAGGATTGTATCCTTGCTGACTCAAACTACTGGTTTGAGGGTAACGTCACCTTCAAAAGAGGGGCCTACTACAATAACTAAGATAATCTTTTAAAAAGTGCAAAAGTGCGGAAATAACCAAAGGTTACACTAAACACGAGTCGGAGCCAAGTGATTCATCTTGTCTATCTGTTTTTATTTTTATTTTATTTTCAGCATTTTAGTTAGTTTTTATTTTTCTTAGTTTAAAACCTTTTTCTAAACTTTTGATTTGATTAGACATTGAGGATAAACCGGTACTAAAAGCTCTTGTGTCCTTGGACGACCTCGGTATCTTACTGACACTATACTACGCTCACGATGGGTGCACTTGCCCATATGTGTGTTTGGTGTTAGTAAAATATCGTGTTTTATAAATTTAAAACTAACGTGTAAAAAGGGCTTAAAATATATATAAAATCTATATACCACCACACACGCATCATAACCTTCTTTCAACTCTTTTACACTCAATGCACTCAAAACTGATAGAATCGGAGCTTGTCCAGGCCTTCTACTCGAAGTGTCGGTCCAAGATCTGATTTCTATCAACGAGACCACCGATCTCGGTTGAACATGAACATCCGTCACGAGCAGTTAACTAACTCGGATTAGGGTGATTCTCGTTCGATCGGCTAACCTAAGTCTGATGGGGTTCCTATTGTTCAATATGTGGTCATACCATCTCGATCAAACCACAAAACCTTCAAAACATCCAAGTTCAAAACGATCAGATCGTTGGGACGGATTGCCGACCGATCGGATTGCCATCCGATCAGATCGCCATCCGACCGAACGACAATCCAATCGGATTACACTTGGACTTCCACACTTAAACTTTTTATCGAATTTTCAAAGATCATTAGTTTCTAACGGATTGCCATCCGATCGGAAGACCATCCGATCGACTGACAATCCTGCTGTGAACTTGTTCTACGGGAAATGCCTCACCTAACGGGTCACTATCCGATCGAACTGCCGTTCGATCGAACGACCTAAAGGGTAGAGATACTTCTCTGTTTTCAAAATGCTACAACGAAAACTTCAAAGCCATCATACACTAACACATCCTTCTCAAACGAGTGTCAATCCGACCGAGTGGCCATCCGAACGGATTGACATCCGATCGAATGACCATCCGTCGGATTTCCATCCGATCGGATGACCTTTCGTCACTTGATTCTTTGCATCGTTTACGTGCCTCTTATCGCTTACGCTATCGTTCTGATCAGGCTAACACTCTAGCGCTCCCTTCAATCCATTACCTACCATCGCTGTGAGTATACTCAATCCCTTTTTGCTTTAAGCACTTTTGGGTGTCACATACGTACTTATATCAAATCACATCGATCACACAATGCAAACACTTTTATAAGCTAACCTCTATTGCATGATATGTGTTACTCGATGAACGCTTGTATGTTATGTTTACACAGTGATTGTTGCCTGACACCTTAGCAACGATAGTACTATAGTTTGGACTCAGCACCTGTCGTGGACGGGGGTTGCTAAGGGTATTTCTTCACGTGTCACAGTGGTGATATGTGTTGCGCACTCTACAACTCGCAGTCACGTCTGGGCATATCTCATAGTCGATAACCTACTTGCTTCGCATTAAACATGTTACATGTTGGTTACGCGTAAACTCACTTTCGCTACTATATGCTATCAAACTTGTATGCTCACCCTTACACTCTGTCTATTGACCTCTATTTTAACGTATGTGACAAGTGTTTAGGATGCTTGCTCATTATGTGCTGGAAATCAAGCTAGGATGGAGTCTAGAAACAAATCTAATAAAATCTGAGTTGTCGGAATAGTTTGCTTGTTTTTGAGACAATTATCTGTAATAACTATGGTTGCTTTATCTGTTAGTAGTATGGGATATTAACATTAAAGATTTGGTAATTTAATAGTTGTTGTGGATTCTCTTGAACAATCTGTTTCGCTCAGTGCCGCGTCCCGATGATTCCGCCATCGGTTGGGGTGTGACAGTTCCTTACTCCTACAAAGCTAAATACTTACAAGAAAATATTAAACTACATATTAAACTAAGATTAAACTAAAATTAAACTAAGATTAAACTACTAAACTAATGGATAGTCCATGGATTGCCTCCATGGTGCGCCACGTTTATAAGGGTCCTTGGCTAGACCCAAAGCTTGTCAAATGTTACCCGTGCGGGATGACTCACACCCCGAGTTGTATTGTTGCAATGCATCTTATAAGCTTGAGTCAATCGCGTTAAGGTATTTGACTGGATCATCCTCTACTCGTTGCCCGACTTCAAACTTGATCTCTTTTTCACCAACCCTCAACGTTAGCTTTCCGTCACTCATGTCCACCATAGCTCGTGTGGTGGCAAGGAAGGGTTGTCCTAGAATGAGCGGGATTTCGGTGTCTTCTTGTCTAGGATAACAAAGTTGACCGGAAAAACAAATTCTCCTACCTTTACCAATAAGTTTTCTATGACACCTTGAGGGTATTTTACCGACCTATTCGCAAGTTGTATGCTCATCTTTGTAGGATGTGGTTTTCCTAATCCTAGTCGGTTGAACATAAAGGCCGACATTAAATTAATGCTAGCCCCTAAGTCGGCTAGTGCATTGCTTATTGGCGATCCGCCAATAGAGCAAGGAATGGTGAAGCTTCCGGGATCAATCTTCTTTTGGGGGAGCTTATTAAGGAGTGCCGCCGAGCATTCTTCACTAAGGGTGACTTGTTGAATGGTTTCAATCTTTCTTTTGTGAGTGAGGAAGTCTCTCATGAACTTGGAATACTTTGTCATTTGGGTGAGGACTTCCACAAAAGGAAGATTGATGTGAAGTTGTTTAAGCAAGCTCACAAATTTAGTGAATTGCTCTTCCGTCTTTTGACGAAGTAAATGACCGGGGTAAGGGACCGGAGGTGGTTTGGTTGTGTCGGTATTTTGGGGTTGAGTATTTTCTTAGTTAGTATCGGCGGGTGTTTTAGTTAGAATTGGGTCGGGGTTGTTGTGGTGTTGGTTCACTCCCGGGTCCTACCTTCCGGCTTCTTAAAGTGACTACATTTACTTGGGCTTTCGGGTTTGTTTCGGTGTTACTCGGTAAGGATCCTTGTGGTCTTTCGGCGAATTGTTGGGCTATTTGACTAAATTGTTTTTCCATGTTTTGGATACTAGCCCTTTGGTTTCTAATTTCTGCTTCAGTTTGTGACAACCTTTCCGAATATCTTTTATCGGATTCGGAGAAGAGGTGAGTGATTATATCCTCAAGCCTTTCTCTTCCTCCTTGTTGTTGTGGTTGAAAACCTTGTTGCCCATTTTGTGGTTGTTGAAAGTTAGATCGTTGATTTGGATTTTGTTGGTTATTACCCCCTGATTCCCTCCAACTAAAGTTGGGATGATCACGCCACTCGGGAGTGAAGGTGTTACTTTGAACTCCCGGTGGTCGTGGCCGGTTATTTAGGTAATTTACCACTTCTGTTTGATTTTCTAGATCTTTCATACAACTCCAGTTTTCATGGGGGCCGCCGCATCCTTCGCAAGCTATAACCGAAGCTGTTTTGTTCAATTCAAGTTTCTTTATTTTATTAGTTAAAGCTTCAATTTGGGCTTGCAAAGAAGTGGATTCATCCACTCTCCGATTTCAAGTTTTAAATTTATAAAACACAATATTCTACTATCACTCTACACTCATGTTAGGGCAAGTGCACCCATCGCGTATGTAGTATAGTGACAGCAAGATACTGAGGTCGTTCAAAGACACAAGAGCTTTTAATACCGGCTTATCGTCAACGTCTAATCGAACCAAACTTTGAGAAAAGATTTTTAAACTAATAAAAAGATAAAAATAGAAAATACAATAAAATAAAAACAGATAGACAAGAATGAATCACTTGGATCCGACTTATCTTTCAAGTACCCTTTTGATGATTTCCGCACTTTGGGCATTTTAAGAGATTATCTTAGTTATAGTAGTAGGCCCCTCTTGTGAAGGTGACATTACCCTCAACCTAGTGGTTTGAGTCAGCAAGGATACAATCCCACTAGGCCGGATTATTGAAAGATAATTAAGTAATTTATTAATGCAAAATGTGGTGGGCCCCCTTCTAAGCAGCGGTCACCCTCAACCCGTTGGTCTGAGTCAGCAGGGATATAGTCCTCGCGGGGTTGGTTTTAAAGTTTTAATAGTAGTTTATGAATAAGGGATTCAAGCGGTTTCTTACTCTTAGTCGGGCCAGGCATTCCCGGCCAATCCATGGAGTAGTACTAAGCTTGAACCATGTTCTCGCAAGATCTATACACTGAAAAGTACATAGAATTACCCAACCACCCTTCTAACCCCCTTCCAAGTAGTTAACGTACTTTATATAGACCGTAAAGACACGAATATGAAGAATGGTTAAGTAAATTCACCTTCAACTTAAAAAAGTAATTATTAAAGTCATTAATACATACCCAACTGCTTGTCAGATCTAGTACTAACACGGCCCCATGGCCATCTCTCTCTCTCTTCCTCATTAACTGCTTGTCAGATCTTGTACTAACACGCCCCCTGCGTTAATGGCACGGCCCGTGGCCAAATTACTTGCTGTACTATCGCAGATTCTGAAAATCTTTGAGTTGACCACGCCCCGTGTTGGCACGGCCCGGCCCCATGTCAGCTGCCAGTTTTGTCCTTTGCTGTTGTCTTTTCTTCTGCACAACATCCACCTCCGGACACGGTCATGTCTGATGAACATGACCCCATGTCAAATCTTCTGTTCTTGCTATTTTGTGGTTTGGATGTAAATCGGGGCTTGGTGAGTTACGTTAGTTTCTCCTTCCTTGTATTTATGTTGGTTTTTGCTGTCTTTTTGCTCCTTTTGCACATTTAAGCTCTTTTAACCCTGAAAAAAATAAAAGGAACAAAAAACCAAGTTGTTTCCAACATTAGTATTAAAAGGGGTTGATTTTACGTTGTATTTGATATAATTTATATGTTGTACTTTAAGCACATCAACAATACTATACTCAAATTAAAGAAAATAAAATACTCGTTTATATGGTGTGTGTATATATATACATACATATATATATATACATACACATATATATATATATATATAGGGTATGGTTATTGTAAAATAAGGTGTTTTTTTATGAGAAGGGTAAGAAAGAGTCTACACCACTAGATCTTTGATCTAATGGTTGAAATCAATAGGGACCAAACTGTAAAATGTCTTTAATTATTTTGGACTGATTTGAAAATTGTAGGGGTAATAGAGTCTTAAAATCCATTTGAAAAAAGAAAACTTTCAAAAGGAAACCGTATCTTCATATGCACACTAGTTATCAAAACCCCTACAAATTCGCGATTTCAAACCTCAAAAATCGGATTTCATGGAAGAAGATCATCATCGAAAAACATCGTTGTGTTATAAATGTAATCCACAATCCTTGTTCATCGTGCATCGTCTTTTAATTTCTAATCTCGCAACATACACAGGGATTTACAGGGTTTCTGATCGTCCTTTTATAACTTTGTATAACACTAGAACATATACAGGGATTTACAGGGATTTATGATCTCGCAATGAATGGTGGTTGCAGTGTTATATATAATGTTGTAGTGTTATAGAGAGTTATAAAAGGTTTATATGGTGTTATATACTATTCGTAGAATTTTATAGTGATTTGTAGTGTTATATCTTGTTTTGTAGTGTTATATATTTATTACAGTGTTATGAACTGTTGAATGGTGTTTTATAGTGTTATACACTTATTACAGTGCTGAATGGTGGTTGTAGTGTTATATATTATGTTGTAGTGTTATACAAAGTTATAAAAGGTTTATATGGTGTTATATACTATTCATAGTGTTTTATAGAGATTTGTAGTGTTATATCTTGTTTTGTAGTTTTATATACTTATTACAGTGTTATGAACTGTTAAATGGTGTTTTGTAGTGTTAAATACTTCTTACAGTGTTATGAACTGTTGAATGGTGTTTTGTAGTGTTATATAAATATTACAGTGTTATGAACTGTTGAATGGTGTTTTGTAGTGTTATATACTTATTACAGTGTTATGAACGGTTGCTGAACGATAACTGAAAGAATCTTAAAAAAAATTGTATTCCTGTAATAAAGGATGATGGTTATGGAAGGTTATGAATTAATTGAATCAATGAGAAAATTACTTGTTTACCCTGTTGAATTAATTTAGATTGAGTACACATGTCATCTCCACTATATTTCTCACACTTTTAACTTTTTTTACGGGATCCTCTACCTCTCTCTCTCTCTCTCTCTATATATATATATATATATATATATATATATATATATAGAGAGAGAGAGAGAGAGGGTTCATTTGTGCACAACCCACTGTGTGAACTAATCCTAGCCCTTCATTATCTATACACAAGTGTAAATCAATGGCCAGGATTTGATTATGAAAATACACTAGTGTATTTTACGATTTGATGATGTAAATCAATGGTCAGGATTTGTTCACTCAGTTCACAAATACACTAGTGTTCACTCTAGAACCCTACCCTAAATATATATATATATATATATATAGGAAGTGTAGAATATAAAAGCCCTAATCCAACATTACGTACGCGATGCCCACATCCCTACACGTGTCCCTGATTCATTTTTCTTACATAAGGGTATATTAGACTTTCTATTTAATCAGCAGAGGGCAAATTAGACAATTCCAGATCCCGATTAGTTCGTTACACCACTATCCAGGTAATTATGATTCGTATCAGTTTCAAATTTTCATAATTCTGAAAAATATACATTGTTGTTTTCGTTCGTTTCTGTACGATTAGGGTTTTAATCGATTGTTGTTTGTTATAGATCCATAAAGCAGCATCGGAAGAAACACAGATGTTGATTTTGAAGATGCTGAATTCGTCAGTGATCACGTTTAATTGGTTGGTGATCAAAGAGTTACACACGAGGAAGTCAGAAATCCTAATTCTGTAAATGTGAATGTTGTAAATGAGTGTTCCAATAGTAAGTTGTTAATTCAGATGTTTAAATGTTCAATTTCAGTTGTCTTTTTATAATCGGTGTAATGATTTTGGTGACTGTAATTGATTCTAATGTTTTTAAATGTTATTATAGAGGTAACTGAAGTAACATAAGTGTCGGGAATTAAAAGTGTCACAAAAAGTAACATAAAGATCATTAAACGGAATAACTTGACACTTTAACGAACCAGTATCTAACCGAACAACCGGACATTACCCAGAACACCAAAATATTGCTAGAAGCATTGTATTATTATTTCTAAACTAGTTATGGTCCCCGAACACCCCAACACACTATATAATGCGTCATATACTTAAAACACTAGACATTACACTTAACCTCCAACTCTTATCTAAGTTACCATTCAAACTTACATTTACCCCCCCCCCCCGGTATTTACGGTCACAAGGACCCCACCACCATACCTCAAGTTTTGATATCTTTTTATAATGGATCTTTCTTGATATTGTGGACATAATATTAGAAGAGATGGCTATAAGTATGGCTAGAGATTCATAAGATCATTTCATTTCACAACACCACACACTTCACATCTCTCTTACTCTCTCTCCCTCCCCTCTCCTCTCGGCCTAGATAGTGTCGCCACCACCACCACCTTTCATCATCATCCAACTTCATTCATCCAATCTCAAGTACTCTCAAGGTTGTAAGAAGGTGTCTTGTGAAGCTTGGTGCTCTTGAATCTTGAAGAACCTCCATCCATTGCTTTCATCCACCATTTTCATCATCTTCTTCATCAAGTCTTCTTCCCTAGCTTAGAGCTAGTAGTAAGGCTCTCACAACCCTTTGTTACTTCTAATTTTAGTTGGTTAAAAGATGTGTTATGTTATAAATCACATGAACCCTAAAAGAACATAATCTTGAATCATGAACTTGAAGCTCACATATGATGAAATCTTGAAGAAATAATGTTGTTTAAGTATGTATATGATACTTGTTGTCGTTCACTTGAAATTGTGATGTTGATCATCATAAGGTGCTTGCTAGATTCTGATTAAACACATGATCTAGCAAGTTAGAGGATGATTATGTGCTAACACAAAAAGATCATCCTCATGCATGAGCATGAACTTGAATGATAAGATGATTTCTTGAAAAACAATGAACAAAGTAAGCTAGTAATCTTATGAATCTAGGATTCATGAGTGGTTTTCCAAAAGAACCAAGTCCAAAATGTGATTTTTAGAAGATCTTGATGCTTGCTTAAATGTACACTATTTTTGGTGATAAAATAAGTGTAAGAGCACTTTGTTTATAAGAAAAGTTCAAAAGAAGGATTTTTGGAAGGATCATCTAACAAGTTGTAAACACCTAAATTCTTTAAGAATGAGAATTGTAAAGTAATAAACGCACTTTAAGGGGTAACTGAACCTACTAAACACCCTACCAAGTTACTACGAGTTTTTGTGAAAGATCAATTTCATGTTGTTATATAAATTGTATAGTTTTTGCACTTGGTAAGGGTAAGTTGTTTAGGGTTTGATTATTGATTGTTGTGATGATTTTTGAAAAGAAAATGACATGCTATAATAGCATGGACACCTCCATTTTTAGGGGAAACTATGGCAAAATTTTCTAATAATATAAACACTTAGAAAAATATTTTCTAACAAGTATTTACAAGTGTAGTTTGATCATAAGTTTTCAAAATAAACTTTGCCATAATTTTTTTAACAAAAATACAAATATTGGAGGTTGGTTTTTATAAATAAAAATGGGTGAATATATATTTAGAATATATATATATATTAAGACACTTGTGTGATTATTTGTATACTTGATGAAATGGTTATATTATTCTAGGGTAAAATAATATAACTTAACAAAGTGCCATGAAATTTACTATCCAAAACAATACCGTTACTTATATATTTTAGGTAAATATTATTTTTGGACAAGGAGAAATATATTATTTTTGGGAAATAAAAATATATTTTCCTAGTATAGTTAGAAGATATATGATTTTTGGGAAAAATATATATTTTCTGGACAATACATTATTTTTGGGACAAAATGAGTTTACATATATATTTTCTAAAAGTGAGACTTGAAGATATATTATTTTAGAACTACAAATACACATGTATAAGATACCCCATCCTTGGGAAGGAAATACGAAATAAAATACTTGAGAAGTATTGTTACAAAATATGGCTTAAACAATTATTCCAAAACTAAATATAATTTAAGTTGAAATATTAATTATTTTGACAAATAATTATAACTTGGAATGATATCAGAAACGTAACTCCAAAACGTAAATACTAAGCAAAGGCACGACCTGTTCGTCTAATAGACGTTAGTACACTGTAGGTAGTCGTGTTTGCTGAGGAGTTTTGAGTGCCAGTACTGAAGACGCGATACTGTGAGTTCATGTCCCCCTTTTCTTTTACTGTTTTCAGTTTTATACGTCGGGGGTGAAATACATGTTACGGTTATTACAAACTTTTATACATGGTATGGTTAGCTAAGGAGGGTTACTACTAGATCATGTGAAGGGTGGGTATAACACTTAAGGCCATTAATCCTCGTCGTAGAACCGAGGGACATGAGTGATAGATCTATTTGGGTGTAGCGAGCCCACACCCATGGGGACCAGGGTGGCCCATAGTGGTGACTATGTCTTCCAGCCGGAGGCCCGGTACAAATTTGCTAGGTTTGAGTTTTCCTGTGCCATTTCACACATACCATTGTCTTTGCAACCCATTGGTGATCTCTTTTTCCTTATTGCTACATACCAGGGACATACATACATACAAGACATGCTTTAAAGGTTTATTCATACACTCACACATGAACTCGCTCAACTTTTGTTGATTTTTCAAATTACATGTATTTCAGGGAACTAGTAGATCTGGCAGGGGTATGCATGTGTTTTCAAGCTGCGTTTAAATAAAAGATGTCATCTGTGGTCATAGAGTTTAGGGGATGTATCCTACTCCTGGACGGGATACATGTTTCTAAGCTCGGGTTTGTTTAAGTTCTTTTGTTGAGTCCTTGGGAACTCATTTAAACATGTTATGGTTTGTAACGTAATTTGGGTGTCAACTTTTCAAACAAGTATGTTGTGGTTTTTTCTGAACGTAATTAATGGATGAACATCTCATGTTTTTATCATATAGCGTTGTTATGATTGAATGCTACGGTATTAAGAAGTCACACCAATAACCACGCTTCCGCAAAAGTCAGGGTGTGACAATCCATGTGGATTCCGGCTTTTTATCGGCATGAGCCAATTTATGGACTTATGCGAACAACTTCAAGATCAGAGAGTGAGAACCACTTTTTTCCAGGTGGTGAGCTCACAACTCACTCTTGTAGAGTTTATGAATCATTTTGACAGTTCAATGGATGTCCAAAGTTTCAATCATAGAAAGAATGATCATATATCAAGATATACTGAGCCTGATTATTGGAGCAAAACTACTCTTGAAGCAGATGCTGCTAAGATATACACCAGGTCTATATTCTTTGATCAGTAAAAAGAGATACATGGAACTATTAGTGAATGTCTGCCGATGGACAATAAAATCGAGGGTGACCAGTTAAGGATATCGTTGAAAGACTTTAAAGCTCATGGAGAAGGGTTTTTAGAGGTAATACAGAATATATTTACAACATGCGATTTTGATGAACTCCCATGCGATTTTAATTATTTTTCAAGAAACTTTTTTTACACATGTGATTTTGTTCACCCACCCATGCGATTTTAAGTTTTGATGTTGTTTTTTGTTTCTGTAGGTGTGCTTCAAGAAACTTGAAGAAGATGTAACTGCGCAATGTAGTTGTATGCATTTCGAACAGTATGGGCTGCTATGTAAACACATCTATTTTCTTTTCAAGATGTTTGGAGTTAAAGAAATACCAAACAAATATGTTATGAAGAGATGGACGAAAGATGTGGTTCCCAATGAATTAAACTCCATGTTTGATATAAAGGTTGATGCAAAGGATGAGCAATACAAGGCTAAACAGATTGCTCATGAAATCATGTATACATGGGAGTATCTGGTTAGCAATTTGATTACTGACCTTGATCAACTTGTTCTAGTTAGGGATCAAATGAATGAGATTAAAGAAAAAGTGGATCAGAATCACATGGATAAGCCGATTGATCCAAAGTTTGACTAGTTCTCAAAGTTAATTGGTTATCAACAACCAGCAACTGATGCACCGCCTACTGTCCGTGTCCCAACTGGTATAAGAAACAAAGGTCGTGGCTCACATAAAAGGATTAAATCAAAAAAGGAACAAATGATTAGTCGCAAAGGGAATAGGACAAGAACATGTAGTGTATGAAATGCAAAAGGTCATAATATTCGGATTTGCGAGGTATTCAAAGCTAAAAAACAAAAGAAGATGAAGGGATTCCAGATTGACAAAGATCCCTGCCATGAAGTCCATGAAGTCGAAGATGAAGTTGATGAAGAGGAAGATGAGTTCGAAGATTATAATGGGGAGAGTGATGACGGCAGTGAACAAGATGTTTGGGAAGAGGTTTTAGAAGATGAAGATTAAAAAAACATGTGATTTTTTAATTTGTACATGCGATTTTATACACATGGGGTTTTATTATAGGTACATGTGATTTTGCACTGTTAACATGCGATTTCATATACATGAGGTTTTTAATACTGTAACATGCGATTTATTGTGTTTCCATGCTATGACATGCGATTTTTGTTAATTTGTGTTTGTTACCAACATGCGATATTTATAAATTTCAGTGATGCGATTTTATATAACACATTTGCAAGATCATAAGCATACAAAATAAGCATAATTTTTAAATTTAATGAGAGTTAAAAGTGTTTAAAATTAGAACCATTGTAAATTAAAATAATCATACAAAATAAGCATAAAAGTATTGTTTAACACAACAAAATACAATAAAAAGATCAAGAGAAACCTAGTTCCTTGAAGCAAGGATCTTGTCACGTTCCCTCGAGCTGAACTCCATCTTCACTTTCACTGTTGAGAGAGCATCCTTCAGAAAAGAGAAAACCAAGTCATCAGCTCGAGACTGTTCCTTAATATGCTCTAATGCGGTGTCTCTGAAGCTCGATGGTGGTTCTTCAAGGAGTCTTTCCCACATGTCTTGATTTTTCTTTATTCCTGCAAGAACCCTTCCCTGCACATCAAGAATCAGGTGAGAAGAGCTGACATCTGTGCTCATTTCTGTCAACGTGCGAGTTGACAATAGTTCTTTGATTGCAATGTTCTTCAATTCTTTAGAATCAGAAGACATTTTTTTTGTTTTTATCGGCTATTTTTTGTGTGTGTTTTGTGTGTGATGTTTTGGTGTCTTAATCTGGAAGGCTGTTATCTCTGAGTGTTATATATTAAAATAGTAAATTTATTATTTAGAAAGGGTGGTAAGTTATGGTATTTATGCTAAAAGTGATCATTACAAGTCACATTACAGTCACATCGATATTAATTCATTTTTTTCTATATATAGAAGTTTTTAATATTTAATAATTATAATGTTCAATTCACAATTTTTGTGTGTGCACTTTCATCAATATGGATATAGCTATATGAACTCATCATCAGCATCAATTTCTACAAATTCGCATGTGACTCAAAAACAGACTTCGCACAATATAAAAAAACCAGACTATTTTTTTCACAGCTGTTTCGCATATTACAATAAACCACAGACAATAGCTTCACTTTTATTTCGCATATTTTCAAACCATGTTATTCATCTATTTCGCATGTTATAATAAACCACACCTATATGCAATGTACAACTAGAATTCACATATTACAATAATCCAAACATAACCTAGTAGTTCAAATGTTTTTTGCATGTTTTTAAACCATGTTTTCATCTATTTCGCATATTATAAAAATTATAACCAAGACATAACCTACTATTTCAAATGTATTGCGAATGTTGTATAAACCCTGTTTTCAAAACACAGAATTTGCATATTACAATAATCAATAACCTGGATCATCTTCTTCGATTGCTGGTCGATCGATGTTAGTCTTGTTCCGTTTGTCCCCTAGAACTCCCAAATCAGTAGTTCTTATTAGCGTATGATGAAATCACACCAAAAGGAACGAAGGGAGGTTGGGGAAGAAGAATCTCAGGTTGTTGAATTTGATTTAGGGTTTGATTTTGAACTATCTTTGGTCAGTTACAGAGATTATGATCTCGCAATGACGATTTTAACCTTTTCAGTGTGATTTGAATATATTAATATGATTAATTTAATCATATAAATTAGTTTCGTCCGCATTTGATCGATTAAAGATCGTACGGTTGTGGCCATCACGTACATAATGTAGGATAAGAGGTATTGTACGTTAACTAGCCTATATATATATATATATATATATATAGACACACACACACACACACATTACCGTACCAAAAAGTTATCACCGTTTAAAAATAATGGGGGGAGTTAGTTTTTTTATAAGGGGTAAAGTGTAACTACTAACTAATTATCTATAATTTTGTTAAAGATGAAGGATTAAAATGTAATCTAGATGAGAGGATTAAATTGACAGTATTTAGTCACTTGACATTCTGTAGCTATTAAACATTCTGGGATAATGACTAAGTACGTTGGGCTTTAATCACTTGTACACTAAGATATCATATACTTGTACCTTTTAATCCACACGCCAATACTGACCAAGACAACTATTGAAACGTCGACAAAAATGAGTATGTCGTCACGGTACTTTTGGATTTTTTAAAACGTTATAGTTTATAAGATATGACAAGAATACGTAAAAGAATTATTAGTTTGTTGTGGAGAGGGAAAAGTGTAACTAATTACCCATAATTATGTTAAAACTTAGAGATTTAAGTGTATTAAGTTGGGGGACTAGAATATAATTATTCTTTAAAAGACCAATTAAGAGGGAAAAAGTTCTTATTTTTTTAGTATCTTAAAATGCCCCTCCCTCATGCATTATAATATAGTATAGATTAGAAGGGTGCTCGCGTGATGCGGCGGGAAACACAGATACTCCCACGGTGCATGGTTCAGTTATTATCCTCAACCAAAGCTGAAGCCGAGATCATCGGTTAATCTATTTTATTAACCAATCGATTTTTCGGTTAATCAATTCGGTTTATTAGGTTAAAGTGATGGTTTTTGGTTTGGTTCATTTAACTTCGGTTAATAGCCAAAACCATAATTGGGCTAAAACTTTTGTTTAGAAATACGTGACATTGAGATATAAATAGATAAATGGAGATATAAAATTTGAAATACATGAACCGGAGATATAAAAACTAAAAATCTATGAAATATCAATGGTTCGGTTATGTTAACTTTGGTTAAACAAGGGTATAAAAAACTGATAACTGATTTTTGGTTAATTTGGTTTTTGTTTAATTGGTTTTCATTTTATTCAATTTTTGTTGATTTCGGTTCGGTTTTGATTAATGGTTCAGTTATTGCTCACTTTGAAACACCATAATCACATAATATATTATTGTTTTTAATTAAAAAAATTATACTTATACTATACTCAAATTAAAGAGACTAAAATGTATGTTTTTATGGTGTTATATTTAAAAATTATTAATGAACGAAAATATTTATGTCCGTTTAAAAATCGTGGGGTAGTTAGTTTTTTTATAAAGGGATAAAATGTAACTACTAATTAATTAACCAAAATTTGGTTCTAGATGAGGGATTAAAGCGTAATAAGTTAAGGGGATTAAAATGTAATTAGTGTTCAAAAGACTAATTTACCCCCATTTTAGGGTTGTACCTTATGCATTAAACTAAAAAAGTTCCTAACTTTTGGGTATCTTAAAATGCTCTTCCCTCGTGCATTATAATATATTGTAGATTATTAAATTAATAGAATACTTTTTAAAAAATTATAATAAATACCAAATAAAATTAAAAACATACAACAAAAAATAAAATAAAATCTACACCCAACAGATTGAGTCAAACAAGCACGCCGAGTCTGTTGGCTGCTTGTCTTCCTAAGAGTCATGGAAACTCTTTAGCGAGTATTGAGAGTTTAGTAGATATACCTCCTAGGGTCCGTAACATACCATCCGGAACTAGAATCGGTGACGTACTTTCCCGAATTTGCATTTGGCCAAAAAAACTAGTCGAAAGCCGCATTTCATTCTTCGTATGTGTCACACCCCGATATTTCAACCACAAACCCGGTGGGCCCGGTGGGGAGTATCGTGACATAAGTTGATATCATCATAGTAAATATACACATAATAGCACAGCGGAAGTCTTGGAGTAAAATTACTATTACAAACCAAATCTTCAGAGTTCGAATTAATAATACAACGGCTTATAATAGTAAAGATCCACAGGCGGATCACAAATTTACAAAATTGAGTTCAACAGACTTTAGGCATATCTAAGGATTTGCAAGATCCTCTTCTATCAATACCAAGCAGCTTCCAGCCTATTACGTATTGTGCCTGTAACTTAGTCTTTTGAAAATACATCAGTTTTCACTGGTAAATACAATAAACCACTTGTGAGGACCGGGAGTTCGGTTTCTCGAACACGCTCAGGTCAGATTAGTAGCTAGAAGATCATGTGGAATCCGAAAATATAGTAGGAGAGAGAAAGACAACACTGACACCGTTTAACATCTTCATTCTCATTAAAGGTAACAACTTGTACAAAGATCCAGAGAGAATTGGGCAGGGCTTCGCCAGAGGTGTCAAGACAAGTGTCTCAAATGAGGAACCATGACCCTCTATTTATAGGCGAACCCATCCGGATGAAACACATCTAACCCATCCGTCTGGATGGCTATCCGTCCGGATGGGATTATCTCCATCCGTCCGGATGGACTTACAAAACATCCTAAACTTACGTTTCATCCCGAATTTGATACAAAACATATATTAAACTGTACATAGACCACAAACAGGTAAATATAGACTCGATACAGACGAAAGCTACAGATATATGCATCCACAGACTCCCCCGTGGATGTAGCTGCAGTCTTTCTTCCTGTATAGTCTTCTTCACGCCTTCCTGTTGCGTCTTCGTTCTTTTGCTTTCCTTCTTCTTTCTTCTTTTCGTTCTTCCAACATTCTCTGTCTCAAAGGTCTTCCCACATTGATCCACCATTTTCGATATTCTTTATCACCATCTCTTGCCTTAGACCATCTGGGAATTTTTCTTTTTTCTTTCTCGATTGGAGTTTGATCAGTGACAGGCTTTCCCAATCTCCAACTAGCATGCTTAGCAGCACCAGACTTCATCTTTTCCATCTTTTCAATATGACGCTCTTTCTTAAGAAATTCTCTAATTCGAGATCCCTCCATTTTGATTCCCAGTAATGACCATAATTGATATCTTTTGCAAAGCATGCATTCACCAGCTTCTAATACTTTTGTGCTTGTTCTTTATCAACTTCGTTGTATACAATCTTGTTGAAGAAGAGACGCTCTATATCTTTCTTCGAACAGTTGACAAGCCACATCGGATCAAGAACATGAATGTGCCTCCAGTCGTCTGTTTTCCATCTAACAGAGTTATCACCGCCTCACATTTACTTGGATTGAAGATCCAGCCTTTGAAATCTGGATAGAAATCCTGTTCCATTTCTCTTAGAGGCATGTTCTTCAAACACCTTGGATGTTTGACGTGTAGAGTTATATCTTGCTCTCCAGTGATTGGATCAATCTTTATTATTCATTTTGCTTGTTGTGGTTTCTAATCAGGAAAATTCAATAAAGCTTGATGCTTGATATAACCCCACAACTTCTGTTCATGAAATCTTACTTCAGAACCATACCAATACTACTTAATGTTCTTCATCTTCACTAACTCTTCTATATCCCACCATGGAAGAGTTTTCAAATCACTAAGAAATTCAAAGTATTGTACTCTATATTCACGCTTGATCGCATAGACTTTCAAATCTTCTAAGTAGCCCCAAGACAAGATGTTTCCAAGCGATTTATCTGGATGTCTAGTGAAGAACTTTAACGGCCTTTTAATTTTTCTTTCTTCAGGCATCACCCTGAACCACTTCTTCCTTTCTTCACGATAATAGTCTTCGGAATACCATCTGTCGCAATATTCTCAGCCACTTTCCTTCTAACTTCATCTTCGTTATGTGACCGAAACAACTCATCAAACGTAGGAAAATAATCATCTAAAGCAGTATAATGAAATGGAACGTCTTGGTCAGAATCTGATCCCTCTTGAATAATCACCTCGTCAAAGTTATCTGCCTCATCCACCATCTTAAACACATACTCCCGATTTGGAGTTGATGGAATTTCTTCTTCGATGTCAAACTTAAACTTATCTTCTTCCATATCCAACCTCATCCAAATTTCTACTAACTCTCCCTCTTCTTCAGTATGATTAACATAAATAACTTTCGGAAGGTTAGAGAATACCTTATGAAGATGAGCATGCTTAGTTCCAGAAGAAGACTCCCCCTGATGTTGAGCTTCATCTCGTTCCTCATTATGCTCATTATTCAGAAAATCTTCAACATTACTTGTACCTGAAGGTTTCACTATCATCGCACCACCTGTACCACCTTGATCATTATCGTCATCACCTTTATCATCTTTCTTATCGTCATGGTGATCATCATCATCATCATCACCACCACCAAACCATTCGTCATCATCATCGTCATCTTCAAACTTTCTCTTCTTTGCCCTTAGTCGACTTCGTTCGACTTCAATTCTTCAAAGACTAACTTCACTGTTATACAATACGTCCTCTGGCTTGCCAACCAAAGTGAAAAATTGAAAAGGAACAATAGCAAGATCATTGTTCACTTTATCTTCTGCCTCATTCATTTCAATCTCTGCAACGTTCACATCAACCTCTGCATCTTTCATTTCAATATCAGCAGCTTCAACACAACCTACTCTGGCTGGCTCATCGATCCAAGAATTTCTTCTGTATCAATCACAATGCCTTTTCTTTTGTCTTTAAGAGCTTCAGCGGCTTCCTCAGCATCTCTCTTTTCTTTCTCTATCCTCCGAGCCTCAGCTCTTCGGATTTCTATTTGATCAAAAGCTACGTGAACATTAATTCCCAGACGATCTTCAATCACTGCAAACAACATCTTGATCTGTTCATCTTTGATTTCTTTGTCTGGTCTTAATTCTTCTATATCTTTCTTCAAGATTTCATTTGCACTTGTTAATGAAACATTCAAATCACAATGTGTTAGGATCTGAGTTTTTTTTTTATTGTGTTTTTGTTTGAGAATTAATGAAAATGAACAAGTAATTGCAGCGGAAACTAAATGGATACAAACTTTCACACACAATCAAATAGGAGAAATGCTTTCAAAAAACATGTTTATCATTGAACCGAAAGATTGAATTTATTTCAAGCTTCAATTACAATTACATGCGTGTATCACAAACTCCCCCTCAGCCTGAGCTCACAATGAAGTGTCCGTGCAGGAAGACAAGTGGTGAAAAAGCTAATAGAACAGTACAGGGTGCTGTTCTATTTATAGGCATGAGCAAACCACTGAAGCATCTTGACTGACGTCTCCACGAAAGTGACATCTAACCTCCTAACAACCTGTAACTACTGATCTAATACAAAGGAATAGACTAAACTACTGCTTTCTCCTTCCACTGTTGTGACTCCAGCAGTACTTTACATCTTCAGCAGTGCTTGACCCATAACAGTAGATTGATCATCAGGGCTTTAGTCTTCATCAGTCTTTATACTTGATCAGTTGTTTGTAGAGCAGTAGTTGTATACCGATAGTGGATAGAGGCCATCAGTTGTTAGACTCACTTTCAAGGGGAGATATTTGCATACAGCATCTGCTTATTCTGGATCCACTGCTCTGATCTAGTTTTGGCTTTAATCAACTGTTCCTTTGGTAGGGTTCAATCCCAACAATCTCCCCCGGAACAGATGATGCCAAAACTCTTCATTATTAAGGATCTTTATTTCCTCATCAACAATTCCCTGATTTGGCCTTTAAATTGTAATTCCAAGTTCAAGGAATTTGTGTCATCCTCATCCATGCACAGTGTAAGATCAAGGAGATCTTACAGATTTTCAACACCCAGGCCCAATGCTTGTTCCCTTAATATTTTCTTCACTTCACCACTTGACT
Organism: Helianthus tuberosus; assembly: GCA_030545235.1. Classification (NCBI taxonomy): domain Eukaryota; kingdom Viridiplantae; phylum Streptophyta; class Magnoliopsida; order Asterales; family Asteraceae; genus Helianthus; species Helianthus tuberosus. Next base: position 95,811,191 of record CM060447.1, read on the forward strand.
TGATCAGAGTCAATACGTGGGTCTGTTTGTCAGATTTCCACTTTAGTACTTTTGAGTCCAGTGGGTTTCTTGGGAGAGATTTTATTGATGATGAGTCTGGAGATAGTGGCCTGGTGATAACTGGCTGAGCAGTGCTTTGAGCTTGAGCAAGCTCAGGATTTTCAGCTATCATCTGCTTGAGGACTGATTTTATAATATCATTCCCTGCTTCTATATCCTCTGCTGTCTCTGCATCCATCTGTTTTTGTCTCCTTCTTTGATAAAGGATGGCACCAGGTGAAGCAGTGGATTTCCTGATTTGCAGTTTTTGTGGTCTTGTTGAAACCTCTGCTTCAGGATAAACTGGTTTTTGTGGAACATTAGGATTCTTCTTTCTCAGCTCTTCCAGCTTTTGATAAGAAGCCACCACTTTTTCTTCTTTCCACCTTGTCACCTGATTTCTTGACCCAAAATCAGCAGTGATAAGTTCCTCTTTCATTCTCTTCAGCTTTAACACTTTATCAGGCACATTCTTCTTGTACTTTGCCCAAACAGGAGGAGTATGTTTAACTTTCTCTTTATTCATTTTTTTCAATTCTTTCTAACTCCTCCTTGAGCTCACCAACTGTCCATTCTTTATACTGAGCTTTTTCACCCTTGTATTTCTTGAAGGCCATAATATACTCAATGTAATCCTTTCTCAAGGTTTCATCATCTCTTTCTGAAAGCTTTTGACACAAATCTTTTGAAAACTGCTCCAAAGTTCTGACTTGTGTGAGCAGGAATTGATAGTGTCTTTGAATTTCTTTGTCAGATTTTCCTTGTGAGTTTCTTTTAGAGATATCCTCTGCTTGTTGAGCCTTTAACTTCAAATATTCTTCAATGTTGTTAGGCCTATGATATCCTTGAAGAGATGGTAAACTCCTTTTAGCAGGGTCATCTTTAGAGTAGAAGGATTTGATCTCCTCTCTAACGGCTATAAGCTCTAAAGGATACTGGAAACATGCAGGAGTAATGGTAGTGTTTGGGTTAAAGACTTGTGCTGAAGAGAATGGAACAGGGTTTGGAATGGTAACAAGTGATAGTGGTTGTGAAGATTCTGGTGGTGGAGAAGAATCTTCATCTTGCAAGATTATCCTTCACCTTTTTGGTTTAGGAGAGGCTGGTGGTGTTTTGGAGGGTTGTGAAGTGGTAATTTGAGTGGTGGTGATTGAAGTGGAAGGTGGCTGACTAACAGTTGTTGAAACAACTGGTGTTTCAACCACTGTTGTCATTACAACTGATGATGTGTCATCAGCTGTCTTCTGCTTTTTAGCAGGAGGCTGTTTTGGTGGTGAGGATGTTTTTGGTGTGTCAGTGGTTGAAGTGGGAGCAGTGTTTGTAGTTGAAGTGATGGGTGTTGGGTTAACAACTGCTGAAACCACTGAAGTACCAACAGTTGTTGATACAACAGGTGTTACAACAGCAGTTGGTTTAGAAGATTGATGTGTGGAGCTTTTGGAAGGTTGGGGAGTATGTTTTATGGATCTGGATGGTCTGTGTTTGGGTTGCCTCACTTTTCTAGTGGCTGCTTTCTTTTTGGCTCAGGACTTTCTTCATCCTTTGGCTCAAAAGTACCCTTCTTATTCATTTCCATAAAAACTCTTTTCTCCTGTTCAAACCTTGCTTTATCCTTTGCCTCCATATCCCTTTTTACCATTGCTTTTGCATCAGCAATGGCATTTATGGTCACATCAACCTTTTTAGACCCATCTGGCTTAGAGATGTCTTCAAGCATGCTGGAATTATCAGGTGCAATGTAAAGACCATCTTCATATCCCTTTTTCTTCAACTGCTTCAATTTCTCCCCCTTTTTGGCATCAGCTGGTGGTGGATTATCCACAAAGATGATAGAGGGAGGAGCAGTGCCAGTGGTGTTCAATAAATGGGCCTTGATTGCCTTGATATCTGCTTGAGTATCTTTAAACCTTGCTTCCATAATATTTCTGATCTTTTGAACTTGTATCTCATGTTGCTGATCAGCACATTCTCTTTGTTGGATGAGCATAGGTTGAAACAAACTCCACAACTCATTTGGAGTACGAGCAGATGATGGAGTAGCTGTTGGAGTTGGTGCAGCAGTGGATGGTACCTTTTGTGCTTTCAACAACTGTTGCAGCACGTCTTTGATTTCTGCAACAGATGTTTCAAGTTTTTCAACTCTATCCGTCAATTCTCGGTACATTAAACCATCACCCAACTTAATGGGATCATCTGATTTCCCACTGGCAGTGGTTGTATCAGTGGTTGACTTAGGGAAAGTTTCCCAAAAGTCATCCCTTGATGCCCCTTTTTCTTGGTACTGGGAATTCTTTCTCCAAAAGAGGTTACCATTTTAAGAGACCTAGTAAAAACTGGAAACTCCATGGGCCCCATAGAAGAAATTGCCTTCAAGGAAGTCTTAGGGATGAAAATACTGTCCAACTGGAAACACCAGACCCAGTCACTTGTTGGGGTATATTCTCATTTACAGGTGAGTGAGAAGGACTGGTTTGTGTCTGGTTTAAATCAAGAGCATCCAACAAAAGTTTTGTTTGTGGGGGAATTTAGGAAGTGAGGAGAGGTGTAGAAAGCGAATTTGCCCCGGGCAGTGGGCTGTGGATGATGGAAGCAAGTGATTTCAGAGCATCATAATTTGGTGTCCCTGTTCTTACAACCTGTTCTTTTTTAGAAGAAACAGGAGGAGTTTGAGGTTCAGGTTGAGATCTTTCTACCATCTGCTGTGAGGAAGTAGCAGCAGTGGTTCCTGGTGACTTTTGTGTTGTCACTGGCAGTTGCTCTGGGATCTCATCTTCCAGAGTTGCCTTTTTTGTAGGTTTGGGGGGCTTTTGTGTTCTCTTTTGTTTTGGTTTTCTGGTGGTTTTAGGTGTGGGTTTCACAGCAGTTGTTTTGCTGCTGTGATCACCTTGAGCAGTGGGCTCAGCAGCAGATACCTGAGGAGCAATGGTAGCTGCTAAATTCTGCTCAGGAACCTCTGCTTTTGTTTTAGAAACTTTTGATAGCCTTGTGAATGTTTCAGGTGTTAGACCATTTATTTGAAAAGATTCACCCTGGATAAGCACATGAGCATTATCCTTTGCAAATTTCTTTTGAAAATAAAAGCTTAGGAACCTTGAAAATAAAAGCTTAGGAACCTTGGAAATAATAAAAATGATTTCTTATCAACATTTTTGACCAAATCATCAAAGATCTCCTGGGAATAGTTAAAATTTTCTTTTTTTAATATGGCATAACCCAGGTATTTAATCTTCAATGGGATTTCATTGAAAGCGTTTGTTTTATTAGAAACACACATGAGAAGAGTGTGAAACAAAAACCTTGTGGCAGGAGGAAAGCTACCTTTTTGTAAAGTATTTTTTTTCATTTGTTCCTCATAACCTCTTTCAATGAAATCACGTTGATACTCTGTTTTTGGGAAAGAAGTTTTACCTTGAAGATCATCGAGTTCAAACACTTCTGAAATGGATTGAGGTGTAATTTTAACTGGTACACCCTTTATAGAGGAATTTATGGCTATGGCTGATTTATCTTGAGATTCAAGTGTGGCATTTTTCCAAAATTCTCTCTGGCTTGCCAGGAAAATCGGAGCATCAGCAGTTAATAAAGTTTTGTACTTTGAAGATGAAAGAGCATCGATGATGGAATTGAAGGTGTCAGTATGGCTTGGTTTTGTCAAAAGACCCAAGTAGTTGTGAGGAACTTTGTATGGAATTTCTGTGGCCATTTGAGTGGATTTTTTAGTAGATGAAGACGGTGATTTGGGAGAAGAAGAAGACATGAGTGATTTGGGAGAAATGGATGGTAACTGCTTTGAGAAAGGAATTTTGAATTCGATTCGACAGTGAAAAACCCTGTTTGGGGTTTGAGAAGGGTTTTATAAAGGAAAAAGTGAATGCTGACATGGCAACGGTTATAAAAGATCTGACCGACAAGTACTGACCACGTATCAACCACTGATGAATAATGGAAGACAGTTGTTAAGGAAACCACTGATGGAACAAGTATCAGTGGTTGCAAAGGTTATAATGAGAACAGTGGCTGATTTGACAACAGTGATTAACAAAGAAATGAGGAAAACAGTGGTTGACTTTCAGCAGTGGTCAAATTTATCAAAGCAGATGTTTGAACCAAATTAGTGGTTATGGCAGACTTTTAAGGATTTAATGAAAATTTCATTTTTAGCTATTTTTAAGGATGGAATTTTGATTTTCTGAAAACATTTTAATGCTTTTATTCATAGAAAAACAGGATTTTGCTTGTTATTCCATGTTCAGCATGCCAATCCTAGAGATCAAGCTTTCAAAGGTGGATGTATCTAATGCTTTTGTTAGCACATCTGCCAGCTGATCTTTAGTTGGTACACGGTGCAGAGAAATCAAACCTTTTTCATAGCAATCCCTCACAAAGTGATGTCTGATATCGATGTGCTTAATGGTTGAATGGGATACTCGATTTTTAATGATATTTTATGCTGCCTGACTGTCCAACATGAGAGGTGTCTTTAGGGCAGTGATACCAAAATCCAGCAGTTGATTTTGAAGCCAAAGCAGTTGGGCTGTACAGCTTGCAGCAGCTATATATTCTGCCTCAGCAGTGGATGTGGAAACAGCTGCTTGCTTTTTGCTTTGCCAAGACACTAAGTAACTGCCTAGGAATTGGCACCCTCCTGAAGTGGACTTCCTTGTCTTGTCACACCCAGCAAAGTCACTGTCTGAGAAACCTGAAAGCTTGATATTTCCATCAGCTGGATACCAGATACCAAGTGTGGGAGCACCTTTTAGGTATCTGAATATCCTTTTTACAGCAATTAAGTTTGACTTTCTAGGGGCTGATTGGGATCTTGCACAAACACATGTTGCAAACATGATGTCTGGCCTAGATGCAATTAGGTACAATAAAGACCCAATCATGCTTCTATATAAAGTTTGATCAACCAAATCATCCTTTTCATCAGACATGACTATTTTATTGGTTGCAATAGGTGTACTGCATGGCTTACAATCATCCATCTCAAATTTCTTTAAAAGTTCTTTGGCATATTTTCCTTGATGGATAAAAGCGCCATTTTGCAGTTGCCTTACTTGGAGACCAAGAAAGCACTGGAGTTCACCCATTGCACTCATCTCAAACTCAGCTGTCATGAGTTGCCTAAACTCTTCACACATTTTATTACATGTGCTTCCAAAAATGATGCCATCCACATAAATCTGGACAATCATCAAATCCTTCCATCTCCATTTTAAAAACAATCTTTTATCTATTTTACCTCTTGTGAAACCAATGGAAAGTAAGAAGGTGGAAAGAGTTTCATACCAGGCTCTAGGTGCTTGTTTCAGTCCATACAAAGCTTTATTTAGCTTGTAGACATGATTTGGATTAAATGGATCCTCAAAACCTGGAGGTTGACAAACATATACCTCTTCTTGAATCTTACCATAGAGGAAAGCACATTTGATATCCATTTGATACACCTTGATGTTGTGGTTTACAGCAAAGGCCAAGAACAGTCTGATAGCTTCCAATCTGTCTACAGGGGCAAATGTTTCATCATAGTCAATGCCCTCTTCCTGTCTGAAACCTTGAACCACAAGCCTAGCTTTATTCTTAACAACAATACCCCTTTCATCAGTTTTATTTTTAAAGACCCACTTTGTGCCAATAGGACTCACACCCTCTAGCAGTGGTACAAGCTCCCAAACTTGTTGTCTTTTAAACTGTTGGAGCTCCTCTTGCATGGCTTCTACCCAGCTATTGTCTTTTAGTGCCTCTTGGTACTTGACTGGCTGATGGAGAGATAGAAAACCAGCAAAAAGACAGATGTTTTGGGATTGGCTTCTTGTTGGCACCCCTTCATAGATGTTTCCAATGATTTGGTCAGGTGGATGAGACTCCAAGAAGATAAGATCTCCTTTGTATGGAACAATGGCAGTGATGGCTGCAGATGTGAATCATCTGAGCTAACCACTGCTGGTGACTTTGATGATCCAGCAGTGGCTTCAAATGGAGGTGGAATAGGAGGTAGTGGTGTGGACACATGCTGACTTTTATCCACTGTTTGAGGACCTTTATCAACAGTGTTTGATGATGAAGTAGCAGGGGTTAATGCGCTACTTTGGTCAACAACTGTTGAGGTAGCAGTGGTTGAGCTTTGACAGTTGTTTTGAACATCTGCTACTCTACCATTTGATGCAGACTTTTGTTGTGGAATGAGGATTTCTGTCACACCCCCAAAATCCGCCTGCGGAGTACTGCCGCTTGGAGGCGTGACTGACCAGGATCCAGCCACCAATCATATTGAACAAGCATATAAGTAGTTATAAAATCCAACCAATACAATTGGTGTTCAAACAAAACATGGTTAAGTTGCAAGCGGAAGCATAAGTCTTAAATCAAAACATAAGTTTAATTGTTTCAAAGTTTAACATGGCACACAGTCGTCCATGTCCCACAACGATCCTCCTCCATGCAAGCTCCAGCTAAGAACCTAAGGACCTGCAAAGCATGTAGTAACGAGTCAACAACAAGTTGAGTGAGTTCACGGTTGGGTGTTCGTTTTAAGTTGTTTCGAAAACAGTTTCCTTTAGCTGGCATCCTGCCGTGGGGGTTACCCCATAGTTAAAAACGTGACTTGTTTATTCCCGGTTACTCTGGCAATCCAGCCGTGGGGGCTACCCCGTGTTAGTTATCTGGCATTTCGGCCGTGGGGGCTACCCCATGTATACACTAGACTCGTTACCATATCGACTGCTGACTGTAGTCATGTTTAAGTGCCCTGAAACTGTCAATGTCTATCATCATTGACGTGCCCCAGATCCATTAGTTCACGCCCGTCCTCTGCGGCACGGTGTGAGGTTTGTCAGACCTAAATAGCGCTATCTAACTAATGACCCGCTCGCCATTGGCCCGGCGATTAAGTCGATATAAAAAGGAGGGACTTCATGATAGAGTTTTGGTCTAGTACGAGTTATCTGTCCGTGAGGACGAGGAATTACATTCCTGAACCATTGCTGTCCTACCCAAGGAGGACGAGGAACCCTTGTTCCTTAACCCCAATTCCCGACCCCTGGGAATCCCATGCTTTGTAGAGGGTGTGAACTCACCTTGGTTTGCTCGGTAGATACACAGAAAAGTCAACAAGCAATATTGTGGTCAATCACGTCCTAACATAGTAGTATTATACCAGTCAGGTTCGTATCCAAGTTGTGCACGTATGTTCTACACGTATTGTATTCAAGTAATAATCATGGCATACATGTATGAACATGACAGTTTGAAACAATGCCTACGGATTACACAGAAGCATATAAACAAAGCCCAAGGTCCGGCCCATCAACTAAGTCCGAAATCATGCAAGTCCAATTCAGCGTGCACAAGTGTGTGGTCTCGAGTCGAGACTGTACGGTCTCTACTCGAGACTGTGCGGCCTCGAGTTGTAGTCCACAAGGTTTCGAGTCGCAACTATGGTGATCTCGGGTCATGCATGCGGTGGTCTCGAGTCGTAACTGGACTCGCAATCATAGTCTCTAGTCATGATGTGTGTGTGTTGATGAAGCATGGTCTCGAGTCGAGACTATAGGTTCTCGACTCGCAACTTGTGTCGAGACCGGGGATCTCGAGTTGACATATGGTGGTCTCGAGTCGAGACCAGGGGTCTCGACCCCCAACCATTGCTGATTCTGCACAGTTGTACTATCCAATGGAAATTTGATTTCATGAAACAGTTTGTACTATCCACTTAAACATGTTTATTTGTCTAGCAATTTACCAAATTGGATCAAACATATCAGTTTTCAAATATTCAAAACATGTTCATATGATATTCAACAAGTTCTTCACATGTTCATTATGTTCATCAAATATTCATATAAACTTTAACCAAACAAAAATCATGATCAACAACTTATCAACACTAACATGCACCCTATGATATCAACACAATGAATCGTCCTAATCGTGCACATATCACAGCCGATTACAAGTATTCGGTTTCCATTCATCAATCATTTCAACTTATATCAACATCCAAACCATATAGAGCCGATAACACTCCTACATAGTCAAGCATACATTATTCACCTTAACGAAATCAACACATTAACATATAATCATCATCAACCGAATGTAAACACATAACATAGAACATTTATGCATCGATTTCTTGAACACTACTCATCATCAATGTATACCATCATATTAATCAAAACATCATTTGACCAAACATCAATTCATAAATCACTAACCGGTTCGAGAATTAGTGGTGAAAGATGAAGCTTTTCTTGGTGAGCACAAGCTAGTCCGAGAACCCTCTTGCGGTCGGCCGGTTTGAATCCGAGAATGAAGGAGAGGAAATGTTGTGGTTTAGGGTTTTAGTGAGGGAGAGTGGAGAGTGTGCGTGTTAGAGGAGTATGAGTGTTGTTTGCCCAAAAATGCCAAGTGTGGCTATCACTAAGGTTATATACTTGTTCCCCCATGGTGCACCCTAATGGGTTCTCGAATAGGCTAAGGGGTGTGTGGCCCGATCCGGCCCACTGTTTCACTAGTTCACTCGAGACCGCATGGTCTCGAGTCGGGTCCGTGTTGTCTCGGTTCATATAATATACACATACGTACAAGCACGACACATAAACATAACACGTAGTCACATAGGATGTTCACTTATATTATTAAACCAACACGTTAACTAGTCACAAAACATTGCAAGTAGGTTGTACTAAGGTACACGAAAGGTTCTAAATTTCGAGTTGTCACATCATCCCCAAGTTGAAAGAAATTTCGTCCCGAAATTTGGTAAGCACTCACTGAGGAAGCTAGTTAAGTTGTATGTTTTCCTGGTTTTCCTGGGGTGTCACATCCACCCCCCGTTGATCTGGGATTTCGTCCCGAAATTCCGTAGCTTCGGCCTCAGTAGTGGGTGTACTGTTTGCGAACAGTTGGGGATACTTTTGTTTCATCTGATCTTCGCGCTCCCAGGTGAACTCTGGGCCGCGACGTGAGTTCCAACGAACTCGAACGAGAGGTATTCTAGTGCTCTTGAGGACCTTAACATCCCGGTCCGTGATTTCGACTGGTTCCTCGACGAATCGTAACTGCTCGTCGATCGTGAGTTCCTTCAGAGGAACAACGTGAGTCTCATCTGACGGACACTTCTTCAGATTCGACACGTGAAAAACGTTGTGAACTGCACCGAGTTCTGCTGGTAAGTTCAGTCTGTAGGCCACCCTGCCTATTTTCTCAATGACTTCGAAAGGTCCAACGTATCGTGGGTTAAGTTTGCCGCGTTTACCAAAACGAACCACACCCTTCCAGGGTGAAACTTTGAGTAGTACTCGCTCCCCCACCTGGAGCTCAAGCGGTTTCCTGCCCATGTCGGCGTAAACTTTCTGACGGTCGCGAGCTGCCGCCATGCGTTTTCGTATCTGATTGATTTGTTCGGTTGTATCTACCACATATTCTGGACCAGTGATCTGACTATCCCCCACCTCTGCCCAACAAAGAGGTGACCGGCATTTACGTCCGTACAATGCCTCAAACGGAGCAGCTTTAATGCTGGTGTGGTAGCTGTTATTATACGAGAATTCCACAAGTGGCAGATGCTTTTCCCAGCGGTTGCCAAAGTCGATTACACATGCACGAAGCATGTCCTCTAAGGTTTGAATGGTGCGCTCGGACTGCCCGTCCGTCTGAGGGTGATATGCTGTGCTCATGTCTAATCGTGAGCCGAAGGATTTGTGCATTGCTTGCCACAGCTCTGAAGTAAAACGTGCATCTCGATCCGAGATAATGGAGGTGGGCACCCCGTGCCTCGAAACGACTTCCTTGAGGTATATTTCTGCAAGAGTGGAGAATTTATCCGTCTCCTTGATAGCCAGGAAGTGTGCAGATTTTGTAAGTCGATCCACGATCACCCAAATAGTATCGTTTCCGCGCTGGGATCTAGGTAGGCCAGTGACAAAATCCATGGAAATCTGCTCCCATTTCCATTGGGGTATTTCTGGTTGTTGGAGCAGGCCTGATGGTTTCTGGTATTCGGACTTGACTCTTGCACAAGTCAGACACTTGCTGACGTAGGTTGCTATGTGGGCCTTCATGCTAGGCCACCAGTACGTAGTTTTGATATCATGATACATCTTATCTGATCCAGGGTGTACTGAGTAGCGAGACTTGTGTGCTTCATCCATCACAAGCCCTCGTAGGTTGCCGTAGAGTGGGACCCAAACGCGTCCCGTCACGTAATAAGCACCGTCTTCCTTCTGTTCTAATCGTTGCCTTGATCCGCGTAGGGCTTCAGCCCTGACGTTTTCTGGTTTCAGTGCTTCTATCTGAGCAGCTCGTATTTGGGAAGGCAGACTAGAATGGATCGTGAGTTGTAAAGCTCGCACGCGCTTAGGCGCGGTGTCCTTTCGACTGAGGGCGTCAGCCACAACATTGGCTTTGCCCGGGTGATATCTGATCGAGCACTCGTAGTCATTTAGTAGTTTGACCCATCGTCGTTGCCGCATATTCAGTTCCTTCTGCTTGAAGATATGTTCGAGGCTCCTGTGGTCGGTGTAGATCACGCACTTAGTACCGTACAGGTAGTGCCGCCATAACTTAAGTGCAAAAACAACAGCTCCCAGCTCTAGATCGTGCGTAGTGTAGTTCTTCTCGTGAACTTTGAGTTGGCGTGAGGCGTAGGCTATAACTTTATCTCGTTGCATCAATACACAACCAAGACCTTGAATTGATGCGTCGCAGTAGACCACAAAGTCGTCTGTGCCCTCCGGCAAGGAAAGGATAGGTGCGCTGCAAAGTCTATCCTTTAGGTGCTGAAATGCTAACTCCTGTGCATTCCCCCAGCGATAAACAACGCCCTTCTGCGTTAGTGAGGTGAGAGGCTGTGCAATCTTAGAAAAATCCTTTATGAATCTCTGGTAGTATCCCGCCAAACCCAAGAATTGGCGAATTTCTTTTGGTGTATGAGGTGCAGGCCAGTTCTTAATCGAGTCTATCTTGGATGGATCAACGTGAATCCCATCCTTGTTTACCACATGGCCTAGGAAATGGACTTCTCGAAGCCAGAAGTCGCATTTTGAGAACTTTGCATAAAGCTGTTCTGTTCGAAGGAGTTCCAGAATAAGTCGCAGATGCTGCTCGTGTTCCTCCCGACTCTTGGAATAGATCAGGATGTCGTCGATGAAGACTATAACGAACTTGTCCAGGTAAGGCTTGCACACTCGGTTCATCAAGTCCATGAAAACCGCGGGTGCGTTTGTCATCCCAAAAGGCATGACCAAAAACTCATAGTGCCCGTATCGAGTTCTGAAAGCTGTTTTGGAGACGTCCTCTCCCCGGACTCTCAGCTGGTGATAACCCGATCTCAAATCGATCTTCGAATAGTAGCTCGACCCTTGCAGCTGGTCGAACAAGTCGTCGATACGCGGTAGAGGATAACGATTCTTCACCGTCACCTTGTTGAGTTCCCGGTAGTCGATGCACATTCTGAAAGTACCGTCCTTCTTCTTTACAAATAATACTGGAGCCCCCCAGGGCGATGAGCTTGGACGAATAAAACCCTTATCCAGGAGCTCTTGTAGTTGCGTAGAGAGTTCCTTCAACTCTGATGGGGCTAAACGATAAGGTGCATGGGCTATGGGCGCAGCTCCAGGAGCTAGTTCGATCTGAAACTCGACTTGGCGATGGGGCGGAAGACCGGGTAATTCCTCAGGAAATACCTCTGGATAATCGCGTACAACTGGAAAATCTTCTATCTTCTTCTCTTTTGCTGAGGTGTCAGTAACGAGAGCCAAAATGGCAGTGTGGCCCTTTCGCAAGCACTTTTGGGCCTTAAGGAGAGAAATGACGTTCTCAACAGCACTCCTCTTGTCGCCATGAATCATGAGAGGTTCACCACCGGAACCTGGAACACGGACCACCTTTTCGTTGCAAAGTATCTCTGCTCGGTGTTGGGATAACCAATCCATCCCAATGACAACGTCGAAACTACCCAAGACAATAGGAATGAGGTCGATAGAGAAGGTCTGGTTAGCGAGAATAAGTTTACAACCCTTGACTATGTGTGTGGCTTCTAAACTCTTACCATTTGCTAGCTCTACGGTGAGCTTGTTGTTCAAAGGGGTTGGAATACGCTTAAGCATTCGACTAGCTTCTAGTGACATGTAGCTAGTATCGGCACCCGAATCAAATAAAACTGAAACATAAAAGTCGTCGAGAAGGAACTTACCCGCCATAACATTGGGGTCATTCCTTGCTTCACCTTGGCCGATTACAAACACCCGCCCCCTGGCGCCATTGTTGTTGTTGTTCCCATTGTTACCATTCCCCTGATTGTTGTTATTGTTGTTGTTGTTGTTCTGGTTCCTGTTCAGTTGGGGACAGTCTCTCTTGAAGTGGCCCTCAGCTCCACACTGAAAGCACCCTTTGTTGTCACCTTGCTGTTGCTGCTGGCGTTGATTCTGTTGAGCTTGCTGACGATTCTGATTGGCGGGGTATAAGCTTCTGCAATCCTTTGCAGCGTGACCAGGCTTGTTGCACCGATGACAGTTGCCCCTGGTGCATGGCCCGCTGTGGTGCAGGCTGCAGCGATTGCATTTGGGGTGATTTCCTTTGTACCCACCATGACTTTGACCACCAGACGATTGCTGATTAGGGCTCTTGTAGTCATCAGTCTTTCTCTGCTGAGACTGGGACTGAACAGAAGTCGAACCCTTACTTGAAGTTCCATCCCATTTCCGTTTGTTGTCACTAGAGGTACCAGAAGTAGTTGCAGCACCTATGCGTTTTGGTAACTTGTTCTGCTCCACCGCCTGATCCGTGAGACGGTGAGCCAACTGAACAGCTTGCTGGTAGGTGGCGAGGTTCGCTGAAGTCACATGACTTTGGATTTCCGGCACTAAGCCCTGAAGAAATAGTTCGATGCGTTTGATGGGAGGATCCACCATAGTAGGACACAGGATTGCCAGTTCGTTCGACCTTTTCACATAAGCTTCAATTTCGGACCCCGTCATCTTGAGGTTGAAGAACTCCACTTCCAGTTTGTGAATCTCATCACGACTGCAGTACTCTTCCTTGATCATTTCCTTAAAATTCTCCCATGGGGTGGCGTTGGCAGCAACCAACCCCAGCATCTGAACCTGAGCGTTCCACCATGTGAGGGCTAAACCCTCGAGAGTACCGGTAGCATACTTCACCCTGCGCGCCTCAGGGCATTCACACATTTCGAACACAGACTCTAGTTTCTCAAACGAGTGTAGGAGACCTACTGCTCCTTCAGTGCCGCTAAAAGTAGTTGGTCGGCAGTCCATGAAAGTCTTAAAAGTGCACACGGGTGGCTGAACATGCTGACCTATCGTAGGTGAAAGAAAAGACAGAGTTTAACACAAAGGTTGGTTCACTAGAGTGGGATCCTAAAGATCCTAGAATGAGTTCGGACTGCAGGATATACCTCCTGCGTGTGCAGCTGCAAGTGCTGCGGCAACTCGTTCGTTGATCAGAGCCGTCAACTGGGCTTGTGTCAGGTTAACGCGTCCGGACATGATCTTCATATCAAGAAGAACGTGAGTGAGAGGGGTTCGCGAAAGTACGACGATAAAATAGAGTAAGCACGCACGTGTTCAAGCAACAGTAGTTATACTAACCAAGCATACCATAAGCAATGTACTATGTAACTAACAAGTAGGCAATACATACACAGATCATATCACCTAGTACATCGAGCCTTGCATGTGGAGTGAAGCGTCGTTGTGGACCGTCGAGCATTGTACAGGTTATAGTCTGGTTTTAACAAAAATGTTTTCCCCTTTATTAAAACCAAGTTCACTATAACCAATGGCTCTGATACCAATCTGTCACACCCCCAAAATCCGCCTGCGGAGTACTGCCGCTTGGAGGCGTGACTGACCAGGATCCAGCCACCAATCATATTGAACAAGCATATAAGTAGTTATAAAATCCAACCAATACAATTGGTGTTCAAACAAAACATGGTTAAGTTGCAAGCGGAAGCATAAGTCTTAAATCAAAACATAAGTTTAATTGTTTCAAAGTTTAACATGGCACACAGTCGTCCATGTCCCACAACGATCCTCCTCCATGCAAGCTCCAGCTAAGAACCTAAGGACCTGCAAAGCATGTAGTAACGAGTCAACAACAAGTTGAGTGAGTTCACGGTTGGGTGTTCGTTTTAAGTTGTTTCGAAAACAGTTTCCTTTAGCTGGCATCCTGCCGTGGGGGTTACCCCATAGTTAAAAACGTGACTTGTTTATTCCCGGTTACTCTGGCAATCCAGCCGTGGGGGCTACCCCGTGTTAGTTATCTGGCATTTCGGCCGTGGGGGCTACCCCATGTATACACTAGACTCGTTACCATATCGACTGCTGACTGTAGTCATGTTTAAGTGCCCTGAAACTGTCAATGTCTATCATCATTGACGTGCCCCAGATCCATTAGTTCACGCCCGTCCTCTGCGGCACGGTGTGAGGTTTGTCAGACCTAAATAGCGCTATCTAACTAATGACCCGCTCGCCATTGGCCCGGCGATTAAGTCGATATAAAAAGGAGGGACTTCATGATAGAGTTTTGGTCTAGTACGAGTTATCTGTCCGTGAGGACGAGGAATTACATTCCTGAACCATTGCTGTCCTACCCAAGGAGGACGAGGAACCCTTGTTCCTTAACCCCAATTCCCGACCCCTGGGAATCCCATGCTTTGTAGAGGGTGTGAACTCACCTTGGTTTGCTCGGTAGATACACAGAAAAGTCAACAAGCAATATTGTGGTCAATCACGTCCTAACATAGTAGTATTATACCAGTCAGGTTCGTATCCAAGTTGTGCACGTATGTTCTACACGTATTGTATTCAAGTAATAATCATGGCATACATGTATGAACATGACAGTTTGAAACAATGCCTACGGATTACACAGAAGCATATAAACAAAGCCCAAGGTCCGGCCCATCAACTAAGTCCGAAATCATGCAAGTCCAATTCAGCGTGCACAAGTGTGTGGTCTCGAGTCGAGACTGTACGGTCTCTACTCGAGACTGTGCGGCCTCGAGTTGTAGTCCACAAGGTTTCGAGTCGCAACTATGGTGATCTCGGGTCATGCATGCGGTGGTCTCGAGTCGTAACTGGACTCGCAATCATAGTCTCTAGTCATGATGTGTGTGTGTTGATGAAGCATGGTCTCGAGTCGAGACTATAGGTTCTCGACTCGCAACTTGTGTCGAGACCGGGGATCTCGAGTTGACATATGGTGGTCTCGAGTCGAGACCAGGGGTCTCGACCCCCAACCATTGCTGATTCTGCACAGTTGTACTATCCAATGGAAATTTGATTTCATGAAACAGTTTGTACTATCCACTTAAACATGTTTATTTGTCTAGCAATTTACCAAATTGGATCAAACATATCAGTTTTCAAATATTCAAAACATGTTCATATGATATTCAACAAGTTCTTCACATGTTCATTATGTTCATCAAATATTCATATAAACTTTAACCAAACAAAAATCATGATCAACAACTTATCAACACTAACATGCACCCTATGATATCAACACAATGAATCGTCCTAATCGTG
Organism: Helianthus tuberosus; assembly: GCA_030545235.1. NCBI lineage: Eukaryota > Viridiplantae > Streptophyta > Magnoliopsida > Asterales > Asteraceae > Helianthus > Helianthus tuberosus. The sequence continues at coordinate 95,826,790 of CM060447.1, forward strand.
CACATATCACAGCCGATTACAAGTATTCGGTTTCCATTCATCAATCATTTCAACTTATATCAACATCCAAACCATATAGAGCCGATAACACTCCTACATAGTCAAGCATACATTATTCACCTTAACGAAATCAACACATTAACATATAATCATCATCAACCGAATGTAAACACATAACATAGAACATTTATGCATCGATTTCTTGAACACTACTCATCATCAATGTATACCATCATATTAATCAAAACATCATTTGACCAAACATCAATTCATAAATCACTAACCGGTTCGAGAATTAGTGGTGAAAGATGAAGCTTTTCTTGGTGAGCACAAGCTAGTCCGAGAACCCTCTTGCGGTCGGCCGGTTTGAATCCGAGAATGAAGGAGAGGAAATGTTGTGGTTTAGGGTTTTAGTGAGGGAGAGTGGAGAGTGTGCGTGTTAGAGGAGTATGAGTGTTGTTTGCCCAAAAATGCCAAGTGTGGCTATCACTAAGGTTATATACTTGTTCCCCCATGGTGCACCCTAATGGGTTCTCGAATAGGCTAAGGGGTGTGTGGCCCGATCCGGCCCACTGTTTCACTAGTTCACTCGAGACCGCATGGTCTCGAGTCGGGTCCGTGTTGTCTCGGTTCATATAATATACACATACGTACAAGCACGACACATAAACATAACACGTAGTCACATAGGATGTTCACTTATATTATTAAACCAACACGTTAACTAGTCACAAAACATTGCAAGTAGGTTGTACTAAGGTACACGAAAGGTTCTAAATTTCGAGTTGTCACATCATCCCCAAGTTGAAAGAAATTTCGTCCCGAAATTTGGTAAGCACTCACTGAGGAAGCTAGTTAAGTTGTATGTTTTCCTGGTTTTCCTGGGGTGTCACATCCACCCCCCGTTGATCTGGGATTTCGTCCCGAAATTCCGTAGCTTCGGCCTCAGTAGTGGGTGTACTGTTTGCGAACAGTTGGGGATACTTTTGTTTCATCTGATCTTCGCGCTCCCAGGTGAACTCTGGGCCGCGACGTGAGTTCCAACGAACTCGAACGAGAGGTATTCTAGTGCTCTTGAGGACCTTAACATCCCGGTCCGTGATTTCGACTGGTTCCTCGACGAATCGTAACTGCTCGTCGATCGTGAGTTCCTTCAGAGGAACAACGTGAGTCTCATCTGACGGACACTTCTTCAGATTCGACACGTGAAAAACGTTGTGAACTGCACCGAGTTCTGCTGGTAAGTTCAGTCTGTAGGCCACCCTGCCTATTTTCTCAATGACTTCGAAAGGTCCAACGTATCGTGGGTTAAGTTTGCCGCGTTTACCAAAACGAACCACACCCTTCCAGGGTGAAACTTTGAGTAGTACTCGCTCCCCCACCTGGAGCTCAAGCGGTTTCCTGCCCATGTCGGCGTAAACTTTCTGACGGTCGCGAGCTGCCGCCATGCGTTTTCGTATCTGAGTGATTTGTTCGGTTGTATCTACCACATATTCTGGACCAGTGATCTGACTATCCCCCACCTCTGCCCAACAAAGAGGTGACCGGCATTTACGTCCGTACAATGCCTCAAACGGAGCAGCTTTAATGCTGGTGTGGTAGCTGTTATTATACGAGAATTCCACAAGTGGCAGATGCTTTTCCCAGCGGTTGCCAAAGTCGATTACACATGCACGAAGCATGTCCTCTAAGGTTTGAATGGTGCGCTCGGACTGCCCGTCCGTCTGAGGGTGATATGCTGTGCTCATGTCTAATCGTGAGCCGAAGGATTTGTGCATTGCTTGCCACAGCTCTGAAGTAAAACGTGCATCTCGATCCGAGATAATGGAGGTGGGCACCCCGTGCCTCGAAACGACTTCCTTGAGGTATATTTCTGCAAGAGTGGAGAATTTATCCGTCTCCTTGATAGCCAGGAAGTGTGCAGATTTTGTAAGTCGATCCACGATCACCCAAATAGTATCGTTTCCGCGCTGGGATCTAGGTAGGCCAGTGACAAAATCCATGGAAATCTGCTCCCATTTCCATTGGGGTATTTCTGGTTGTTGGAGCAGGCCTGATGGTTTCTGGTATTCGGACTTGACTCTTGCACAAGTCAGACACTTGCTGACGTAGGTTGCTATGTGGGCCTTCATGCTAGGCCACCAGTACGTAGTTTTGATATCATGATACATCTTATCTGATCCAGGGTGTACTGAGTAGCGAGACTTGTGTGCTTCATCCATCACAAGCCCTCGTAGGTTGCCGTAGAGTGGGACCCAAACGCGTCCCGTCACGTAATAAGCACCGTCTTCCTTCTGTTCTAATCGTTGCCTTGATCCGCGTAGGGCTTCAGCCCTGACGTTTTCTGGTTTCAGTGCTTCTATCTGAGCAGCTCGTATTTGGGAAGGCAGACTAGAATGGATCGTGAGTTGTAAAGCTCGCACGCGCTTAGGCGCGGTGTCCTTTCGACTGAGGGCGTCAGCCACAACATTGGCTTTGCCCGGGTGATATCTGATCGAGCACTCGTAGTCATTTAGTAGTTTGACCCATCGTCGTTGCCGCATATTCAGTTCCTTCTGCTTGAAGATATGTTCGAGGCTCCTGTGGTCGGTGTAGATCGCGCACTTAGTACCGTACAGGTAGTGCCGCCATAACTTAAGTGCAAAAACAACAGCTCCCAGCTCTAGATCGTGCGTAGTGTAGTTCTTCTCATGAACTTTGAGTTGGCGTGAGGCGTAGGCTATAACTTTATCTCGTTGCATCAATACACAACCAAGACCTTGAATTGATGCGTCGCAGTAGACCACAAAGTCGTCTGTGCCCTCCGGCAAGGAAAGGATAGGTGCGCTGCAAAGTCTATCCTTTAGGTGCTGAAATGCTAACTCCTGTGCATTCCCCCAGCGATAAACAACGCCCTTCTGCGTTAGTGAGGTGAGAGGCTGTGCAATCTTAGAAAAATCCTTTATGAATCTCCGGTAGTATCCCGCCAAACCCAAGAATTGGCGAATTTCTTTTGGTGTATGAGGTGCAGGCCAGTTCTTAATCGAGTCTATCTTGGATGGATCAACGTGAATCCCATCCTTGTTTACCACGTGGCCTAGGAAATGGACTTCTCGAAGCCAGAAGTCGCATTTCGAGAACTTTGCATAAAGCTGTTCTGTTCGAAGGAGTTCCAGAATAAGTCGCAGATGCTGCTCGTGTTCCTCCCGACTCTTGGAATAGATCAGGATGTCGTCGATGAAGACTATAACGAACTTGTCCAGGTAAGGCTTGCACACTCGGTTCATCAAGTCCATGAAAACCGCGGGTGCGTTTGTCATCCCAAAAGGCATGACCAAAAACTCATAGTGCCCGTATCGAGTTCTGAAAGCTGTTTTGGAGACGTCCTCTCCCCGGACTCTCAGCTGGTGATAACCCGATCTCAAATCGATCTTCGAATAGTAGCTCGACCCTTGCAGCTGGTCGAACAAGTCGTCGATACGCGGTAGAGGATAACGATTCTTCACCGTCACCTTGTTGAGTTCCCGGTAGTCGATGCACATTCTGAAAGTACCGTCCTTCTTCTTTACAAATAATACTGGAGCCCCCCAGGGCGATGAGCTTGGACGAATAAAACCCTTATCCAGGAGCTCTTGTAGTTGCGTAGAGAGTTCCTTCAACTCTGATGGGGCTAAACGATAAGGTGCACGGGCTATGGGCGCAGCTCCAGGAGCTAGTTCGATCTGAAACTCGACTTGGCGATGGGGCGGAAGACCGGGTAATTCCTCAGGAAATACCTCTGGATAATCGCGTACAACTGGAAAATCTTCTATCTTCTTCTCTTTTGCTGAGGTGTCAGTAACGAGAGCCAAAATGGCAGTGTGGCCCTTTCGCAAGCACTTTTGGGCCTTAAGGAGAGAAATGACGTTCTCAACAGCACTCCTCTTATCGCCATGAATCATGAGAGGTTCACCACCGGAACCTGGAACACGGACCACCTTTTCGTTGCAAAGTATCTCTGCTCGGTGTTGGGATAACCAATCCATCCCAATGACAACGTCGAAACTACCCAAGACAATAGGAATGAGGTCGATAGAGAAGGTCTGGTTAGCGAGAATAAGTTTACAACCCTTGACTATGTGTGTGGCTTCTAAACTCTTACCATTTGCTAGCTCTACGGTGAGCTTGTTGTTCAAAGGGGTTGGAATACGCTTAAGCATTCGACTAGCTTCTAGTGACATGTAGCTAGTATCGGCACCCGAATCAAATAAAACTGAAACATAAAAGTCGTCGAGAAGGAACTTACCCGCCATAACATTGGGGTCATTCCTTGCTTCACCTTGGCCGATTACAAACACCCGCCCCCTGGCGCCATTGTTGTTGTTGTTCCCATTGTTACCATTCCCCTGATTGTTGTTATTGTTGTTGTTGTTGTTCTGGTTCCTGTTCAGTTGGGGACAGTCTCTCTTGAAGTGGCCCTCAGCTCCACACTGAAAGCACCCTTTGTTGTCACCTTGCTGTTGCTGCTGGCGTTGATTCTGTTGAGCTTGCTGACGATTCTGATTGGCGGGGTATAAGCTTCTGCAATCCTTTGCAGCGTGACCAGGCTTGTTGCACCGATGACAGTTGCCCCTGGTGCATGGCCCGCTGTGGTGCAGGCTGCAGCGATTGCATTTGGGGTGATTTCCTTTGTACCCACCATGACTTTGACCACCAGACGATTGCTGATTAGGGCTCTTGTAGTCATCAGTCTTTCTCTGCTGAGACTGGGACTGAACAGAAGTCGAACCCTTACTTGAAGTTCCATCCCATTTCCGTTTGTTGTCACTAGAGGTACCAGAAGTAGTTGCAGCACCTATGCGTTTTGGTAACTTGTTCTGCTCCACCGCCTGATCCGTGAGACGGTGAGCCAACTGAACAGCTTGCTGGTAGGTGGCGAGGTTCGCTGAAGTCACATGACTTTGGATTTCCGGCACTAAGCCCTGAAGAAATAGTTTGATGCGTTTGATGGGAGGATCCACCATAGTAGGACACAGGATTGCCAGTTCGTTCGACCTTTTCACATAAGCTTCAATTTCGGACCCCGTCATCTTGAGGTTGAAGAACTCCACTTCCAGTTTGTGAATCTCATCACGACTGCAGTACTCTTCCTTGATCATTTCCTTAAAATTCTCCCATGGGGTGGCGTTGGCAGCAACCAACCCCAGCATCTGAACCTGAGCGTTCCACCATGTGAGGGCTAAACCCTCGAGAGTACCGGTAGCATACTTCACCCTGCGCGCCTCAGGGCATTCACACATTTCGAACACAGACTCTAGTTTCTCAAACCAGTGTAGGAGACCTACTGCTCCTTCAGTGCCGCTAAAAGTAGTTGGTCGGCAGTCCATGAAAGTCTTAAAAGTGCACACGGGTGGCTGAACATGCTGACCTATCGTAGGTGAAAGAAAAGACAGAGTTTAACACAAAGGTTGGTTCACTAGAGTGGGATCCTAAAGATCCTAGAATGAGTTCGGACTGCAGGATATACCTCCTGCGTGTGCAGCTGCAAGTGCTGCGGCAACTCGTTCGTTGATCAGAGCCGTCAACTGGGCTTGTGTCAGGTTAACGCGTCCGGACATGATCTTCATATCAAGAAGAACGTGAGTGAGAGGGGTTCGCGAAAGTACGACGATAAAATAGAGTAAGCACGCACGTGTTCAAGCAACAGTAGTTATACTAACCAAGCATACCATAAGCAATGTACTATGTAACTAACAAGTAGGCAATACATACACAGATCATATCACCTAGTACATCGAGCCTTGCATGTGGAGTGAAGCGTCGTTGTGGACCGTCGAGCATTGTACAGGTTATAGTCTGGTTTTAACAAAAACGTTTTCCCCTTTATTAAAACCAAGTTCACTATAACCAATGGATCTGATACCAATCTGTCACACCCCCAAAATCCGCCTGCGGAGTACTGCCGCTTGGAGGCGTGACTGACCAGGATCCAGCCACCAATCATATTGAACAAGCATATAAGTAGTTATAAAATCCAACCAATACAATTGGTGTTCAAACAAAACATGGTTAAGTTGCAAGCGGAAGCATAAGTCTTAAATCAAAACATAAGTTTAATTGTTTCAAAGTTTAACATGGCACACAGTCGTCCATGTCCCACAACGATCCTCCTCCATGCAAGCTCCAGCTAAGAACCTAAGGACCTGCAAAGCATGTAGTAACGAGTCAACAACAAGTTGAGTGAGTTCACGGTTGGGTGTTCGTTTTAAGTTGTTTCGAAAACAGTTTCCTTTAGCTGGCATCCTGCCGTGGGGGTTACCCCATAGTTAAAAACGTGACTTGTTTATTCCCGGTTACTCTGGCAATCCAGCCGTGGGGGCTACCCCGTGTTAGTTATCTGGCATTTCGGCCGTGGGGGCTACCCCATGTATACACTAGACTCGTTACCATATCGACTGCTGACTGTAGTCATGTTTAAGTGCCCTGAAACTGTCAATGTCTATCATCATTGACGTGCCCCAGATCCATTAGTTCACGCCCGTCCTCTGCGGCACGGTGTGAGGTTTGTCAGACCTAAATAGCGCTATCTAACTAATGACCCGCTCGCCATTGGCCCGGCGATTAAGTCGATATAAAAAGGAGGGACTTCATGATAGAGTTTTGGTCTAGTACGAGTTATCTGTCCGTGAGGACGAGGAATTACATTCCTGAACCATTGCTGTCCTACCCAAGGAGGACGAGGAACCCTTGTTCCTTAACCCCAATTCCCGACCCCTGGGAATCCCATGCTTTGTAGAGGGTGTGAACTCACCTTGGTTTGCTCGGTAGATACACAGAAAAGTCAACAAGCAATATTGTGGTCAATCACGTCCTAACATAGTAGTATTATACCAGTCAGGTTCGTATCCAAGTTGTGCACGTATGTTCTACACGTATTGTATTCAAGTAATAATCATGGCATACATGTATGAACATGACAGTTTGAAACAATGCCTACGGATTACACAGAAGCATATAAACAAAGCCCAAGGTCCGGCCCATCAACTAAGTCCGAAATCATGCAAGTCCAATTCAGCGTGCACAAGTGTGTGGTCTCGAGTCGAGACTGTACGGTCTCTACTCGAGACTGTGCGGCCTCGAGTTGTAGTCCACAAGGTTTCGAGTCGCAACTATGGTGATCTCGGGTCATGCATGCGGTGGTCTCGAGTCGTAACTGGACTCGCAATCATAGTCTCTAGTCATGATGTGTGTGTGTTGATGAAGCATGGTCTCGAGTCGAGACTATAGGTTCTCGACTCGCAACTTGTGTCGAGACCGGGGATCTCGAGTTGACATATGGTGGTCTCGAGTCGAGACCAGGGGTCTCGACCCCCAACCATTGCTGATTCTGCACAGTTGTACTATCCAATGGAAATTTGATTTCATGAAACAGTTTGTACTATCCACTTAAACATGTTTATTTGTCTAGCAATTTACCAAATTGGATCAAACATATCAGTTTTCAAATATTCAAAACATGTTCATATGATATTCAACAAGTTCTTCACATGTTCATTATGTTCATCAAATATTCATATAAACTTTAACCAAACAAAAATCATGATCAACAACTTATCAACACTAACATGCACCCTATGATATCAACACAATGAATCGTCCTAATCGTGCACATATCACAGCCGATTACAAGTATTCGGTTTCCATTCATCAATCATTTCAACTTATATCAACATCCAAACCATATAGAGCCGATAACACTCCTACATAGTCAAGCATACATTATTCACCTTAACGAAATCAACACATTAACATATAATCATCATCAACCGAATGTAAACACATAACATAGAACATTTATGCATCGATTTCTTGAACACTACTCATCATCAATGTATACCATCATATTAATCAAAACATCATTTGACCAAACATCAATTCATAAATCACTAACCGGTTCGAGAATTAGTGGTGAAAGATGAAGCTTTTCTTGGTGAGCACAAGCTAGTCCGAGAACCCTCTTGCGGTCGGCCGGTTTGAATCCGAGAATGAAGGAGAGGAAATGTTGTGGTTTAGGGTTTTAGTGAGGGAGAGTGGAGAGTGTGTGTGTTAGAGGAGTATGAGTGTTGTTTGCCCAAAAATGCCAAGTGTGGCTATCACTAAGGTTATATACTTGTTCCCCCATGGTGCACCCTAATGGGTTCTCGAATAGGCTAAGGGGTGTGTGGCCCGATCCGGCCCACTGTTTCACTAGTTCACTCGAGACCGCATGGTCTCGAGTCGGGTCCTTGTTGTCTCGGTTCATATAATATACACATACGTACAAGCACGACACATAAACATAACACGTAGTCACATAGGATGTTCACTTATATTATTAAACCAACACGTTAACTAGTCACAAAACATTGCAAGTAGGTTGTACTAAGGTACACGAAAGGTTCTAAATTTCGAGTTGTCACAATTTCAAATCCCATAGTCTGATGGAGAATCTTGTGTTGGACCTGCACTGTTAGTCTTGACAGCAGTATTTTCAAAAGTAAATTTATCAATATCAAATAATTTTGCAGGGTTTGGTAGGATTTTCATTGATGAAAGTTCATTGAACTTTACATTCAAAGTCTCTTCCACTGTCTTAGTCCTTGTGTTAAACACTTTGTAGGACTTAGCAGTGGTTAAGTATCCCAGATGATAACCACAATCAATTTTGGCTGAAATTTTTGAGATAGAATCTTTTAAGTTTAAAATGAAACATGGGCAGCCAAAAACTTTGAAATATGAAATCAATGGCTTTTATACTGCAGTTCATAAGCAGTCTTTTGATGCCTAGGGTTGATTAAAACTCTGTTCTGGATATAGCAAGCAGTGTTTACTGCCTCAGCCCAGAAGTTAATGGCAAACCTGAATCAGCAAGCATGGCTCTGGCAGCCTCAATCAATGTCCTGTTATTTCTTTCAACAGCCCCATTTTGCTCTGGTGTTCTTGGAATGTTGTACTGCATTACAATTCCTTTTGACACACAGAAATCATCTAACTCCTTATTTCTTAACTCTGTGCCATTGTCACTCCTGAAGACTTTTACTGGCAAGTCAAACTGTTTTTCAACCTGTGTAACAAAGTCTTGCAAAATGCCTGCAATCTCATCTTTGGAGTGTAAAAAGTAAGTCCATGTAAACCTAGAAAAGTCATCAACAATAACCAAACAATATCTTTTCTTCTTAAGACTCATGACTTTAACTGGGCCAAACAAATCCATGTGAATCATTTGCAAGCACTTGGTTGTTTTGGACTCTTCAATTGATTTGTATGAGCTTTTATGTTGTTTTCCTTTTAGGCAGGAAACATAATGCTCAGGACAGGTGAACAGTTTTTGAGGTAAACCTCTTACTAACCCCTGTTTGGATATAACAGTGATTGTCTTGAGATTTGTGTGCCCCAATCTCCTGTGCCATAATTTTGTCTCTTTGTTAGAGGCAGCTGAGAACAGACAAGCATCAGTCTTGGGGCTCTCTTTTGACATATCCACCACATAAACATTGCCACTTCTTTGAGCAACAAGTTAGGTTTTTCCATTTTTTATTATTTCTTCAATCTTTTCAACCATTTCTGGTCCAACAATCCTACAACACTCTTTTGTAAAGAATGAGCCATAGCCCTTATCACTCATTTGAGAGACACTTAATGTGACAACTGTGTTCGGTAATCGATGTACGATGTAAAACAATGATGATTATTAATGAAACAATGTACTTTGGTGTTATTATATGTGTTTTGGTGTTCTATGTGTGTATTTGTGTTGGTGATTTTTTTCAATACGATTCGATTCCGATTGCATGCTTTAAATCTCGTTCTGGAAGGTTATACGCAAACTGGTGCGTAAACGCAGTCAGTATAACGCGACAAACACTCTGGAATAGTGACATAGGCTAAACATACCTTAAATAACCTCCACATAACTTAGAAATAAGTTTTGAATGGGTTGGTGTGTTGAAACCAAGCTTGTTCGATCGCAGGGACTATTTGTGTCAAACAGTGAAACTATGCTGATTTGAACTGTAACGAACATTCCAGAACATGACCATACGTTAAACATACCCTAAATATCCTTTACATAGCTTATAAATAGGCTTTGAGGAGTTCGGTGTGCTAAAATAAACTTTATGCTCATTCAGGGACTAAAAGCGTCAAAAAGTGCATAAGTTTGCATTTTCGCGCATATCTTGCGTTTTGAATATATCCGGACCTCCAAAAATTTATGTAAGCATTAAAATATTTTATTTTAGTGTTTGGCATAAGAAAATTCCATTCGTCGCTTAATTTGGATCGTTTTTGCGTTCGTTACGACTTCCGTCGTAATTAACCGAACAACGCAACCGTAAGGACAAACAAACTGACATCCGAGATAATTTTGAGCATGTTTCATGTTCCCTATGCTTTAACATCCTTGTGAAGCTTAAAATTGGGCTTGACGGGTGTTAGAAGTGCCAAAACACGACCATACGCGCACAGGGACCAAAACTGCCAAAACTGAAACTGCTGGTCTGCAGGGTCCTTACGGACCGTAAGAGGAGGACCATACGGTCCGTAAGCATGTCCTAGAACATCGGAAAGCTGTTTCCAGCCTGTTTCCAGCTGTTACACTCACAAAACCCAATTGCACATGTCTCTTCCTGATAATGGGGGGCCATTTTGGTGTACCATGGAATTGCAACAAGTGTAGGGATGAGATTGAAGCACGATCGAAATGCCTAACTTGTCTCAAATTCAAGGCCGAACATCAACGACCTTCTAGCTTGCTTGTACAACCAGAGATACCGATTTGGAAGTGGGAGAACATTTCGATGGATCTCATCACTAAGTTACCGCGTACGTCTAAAGGTCATGATGCTATCTGGGTTATTGTCGATCGATTAACGAAATTAGCTCATTTCATTCCAATTCGCGAGGATCTATCTGCTGATAAACTTGCAAAGATTTATGTTGATGAGATTGTGACACGACATGGTGTGCCCTTGGATATCATCTCTGATCGTGATGCACGATTTTCATCTCATTTCTGGAAGGCCATGCAATCTGTCTTGGGAACCCAACTGAATCTAAGCACTGCTTATCATCCCCAAATAGATGGCCAATCTGAGAGAACGATTCAAACTTTGGAGGATATGCTTAGAGCATGCGTGATAGACTTTGGTGGTAATTGAGATTCTCATCTACCGCTGATCGAGTTCTCTTACAACAATAGTTATCATACTAGCATTAATACGGCACCATTCGAAGCTCTCCACGGTCGAAAATGTCATTCACCTGTCTGTTGGAAAGAGACCGGTGAAGCTCAGCTTACTAGACCTGAGCTCGTTCTGGAAACAACTGACAAAATCAAGAAAATCCGCGATAATCTTATGACAGCTCGGAACCGTCAAAAGAGATTTGTGGATTTAGGACGCAAGCCCTTAGAATTTCAAGTCGGAGATCGTGTCCTACTCAAGGTTTCACCTTGGAAGGGAGTCGTGAGATTTGGAAAGAAAGGAAAACTTGCACCTCGATATGTGGGACCATTTAAGATTGTGGAAAGAATTGAAAAGGTTGCCTATCGTCTAGAGCTACCTCCAGAGCTTGGAAATATTCACCCGACTTTTCACGTGTCCAATCTGCGAAAGTGTTTAGCTGACGCTGATCTACACATTCCTCTCGGCGAGATTCGATTAGATGAAACAATGCACTTTGTCGAGAAACCCGTGGAGATAGTGGAACGTACATACAAACAGTTGAAGAACAAACGGATTCATTTGGTCAAAGTTCGTTGGGAATCCAAACGTGGCCCAGAGTTTACTTGGGAACGTGAGGACCAGATGAAGACGAAATATCCGCATTTGTTTTCACAAGCTTCCTCTAGTTAAAATTTCGGGACGAAATTTCCTGAAGTAGGGGAGACAGTGACAACTGTGTTCGGTAATCGATGTACGATGTAAAACAATGATGATTATTAATGAAACAATGTGCTTTGGTGTTATTATATGTGTTTTGGTGTTCTATGTGTGTATTTGTGTTGGTGATTTTTTTCAATACGATTCGATTCCGATTGCAAGCTTTAAATCTCGTTCTGGAAGGTTATACGCAAACTGGTGCATAAACACAGTCAGTATAACACGACAAACACTCCAGAATAGTTACATAGGCTAAAAATACCTTAAATAACCTCCACATAACTTAGAAATAAGTTTTGAATGGGTTGGTGTGTTGAAACCAAGCTTGTTCGATCGCAGGGACTATTAGTGTCAAACTGTGAAACTATGCCGATTTGAACTGTAACGAACATTCTGGAACATGACCATAAGTTAAAAATACCCTAAATATCCTTTACATAGCTTAGAAATAGGCTTTGAGGAGTTCGGTGTGCTAAAATAAACTTTAGGCTCATTCAGGGACTAAAAGCGTCAAAAAGTGCATAAGTTTGCATTTTCGCGCATATCTTACGTTCTGAATATATCCGGACCTCCAAAATTTTATGTAAGCATTAAAATATTTTATTTTAGTGTTTGGCATAAGAAAATTCCATTCGTCGCTTAATTTGGATCGTTTTTACGTTCGTTACGACTTCCGTCGTAATTAACCGAACAACGCAACCGTACGGCCAAACGAACCGACATCCGAGATAATTTTGAGCATGTTTCATGTTCCCTATGCTTTAACATCCTTGTGAAGCTTAAAAATGGGCTTGACGGGTGTTAGAATTGCCAAAACAGGACCATACGTGCACAGGGACCAAAACTGCCAAAACTGAAACTGTTGGTCTGCAGGGTCCTTACGGACCATAAGAGGAGGACCATACGGTCCGTAAGCATGTCCCCGAACATCAGAAAGCTGTTTCCAGCCTGTTTCCAGCTGTTACACTCACAAAACCCAATTGCACATGTCTCTTCCTGATAATGGGGGGCCATTTTGGTGTACCATGGAATTGCAACAAGTGTAGGGATGAGATTGAAGCACGATCGAAATGCCTAACTTGTCTCAAAGTCAAGGCCAAACATCAACGACCTTCTGGCTTGCTTGTACAACCAGAGATACGGGTTTGGAAGTGGGAGAACATTGCGATGGATCTCATCACTAAGTTACCGCGTACGTCTAAAGGTCATGATGCTATCTGGGTTATTGTCGATCGATTAACGAAATAAGCTCATTTCATTCCGATTCACAAGGATCTATCTGCTGATAAACTTGCAAAGATTTATGTTGATGAGATTGTGACACGACATGGTGTGCCCTTGGATATCATCTCTGATCGTGATGCTCGATTTTCATCTCATTTCTAGAAGGCCATGCAATCTGCCTTGGGAAACCAACTGAATCTAAGCACTGCTTATCATCCCCAAACAGATGGCCAATCTGAGAGAACGATTCAAACTTTGGAGGATATGCTTAGAGCATGCGTGATAGACTTTGGTGGTAATTGGGATTCTCATCTGCCGCTGATCGAGTTCTCTTACAACAATAGTTATCATACTAGCATTAATATGGCACCATTCGAAGCTCTCTACGGTTGAAAATGTCGTTCACCTGTCTGTTGGAACGAGACCGGTGAAGCTCAGCTTACTGGACCTGAGCTCGTTCTGGAAACAACTGACAAAATCAAGGAAATCCACGATAATCTTGTGACAGCTCGAAACCGTCAAAAGAGATATGCGGATTTGGGACGCAAGCCCTTAGAATTTCAAGTCGGAGATCGTGTCCTACTCAAGGTTTCACCTTGGAAGGGAGTCGTGAGATTTGGAAAGAAAGGAAAACTTGCACCTCGATATGTGGGACCATTTAAGATTGTGGAAAGAATTGAAAAGGTTGCCTATCGTCTAGAGCTACCTCCAGAGCTTGGAAATATTCACCCGACTTTTCACGTGTCCAATCTGTGAAAGTGTTTAGCTGACGCTGATCTACACATTCCTCTCGACGAGATTCGAATCGGTGAAACAATGCACTTTGTCGAGAAACCCGTGGAGATAGTGGAACGTACATACAAACAGTAGAAGAACAAACGGATTTACTTGGTCAAAGTTCGCTGGGAATCCAAACGTGGCCCAGAGTTTACTTGGGAATGTGAGGACCAGATGAAGACAAAATATCCGCATTTGTTTTCACAAGCTTCCTCTAGTTAAAATTTCAGGACGAAATTTCCTGAAGTAGGGGAGACTGTGACAACAGTGTTCGGTAATCGATGTACGATGTAAAACAATGATGATTAATAATGAAACAATGTGCTTTGGTGTTATTATATGTGTTTTGGTGTTCTATGTGTGTATTTGTGTTGGTGATTTTTTTCAATACGATTCGATTCCGATTGCAAGCTTTAAATCTCGTTCTGGAAGGTTATACGCAAACTGGTGCGTAAACGCAGTCAGTATAACGCGACAAACACTCCGAAATAGTGACATAGGCTAAACATACCTTAAATAACCTCCACATAACTTAGAAATAAGTTTTGAATGGGTTGGTGTGTTGAAACCAAGCTTGTTCGATCGCAGGGACTATTTGTGTCAAACTGCGAAACTATGCCGATTTGAACTGTAACGAACATTCCGGAACATGACCATAAGTTAAACATACCCTAAATATCCTTTACATAGCTTAGAAATAGGCTTTGAGGAGTTCGGTGTGCTAAAATAAACTTTATGCTCATTCAGGGACTAAAAGCGTTAAAAAGTGCATAAGTTTGCATTTTCGCGCATATCTTACGTTCTGAATATATCCGGACCTCCAAAAATTTATGTAAGCATTAAAATATTTTATTTTAGTGTTTGGCATAAGAAAATTCCATTCGTCGCTTAATTTGGATCGTTTTTGCGTTCGTTACGACTTCCGTCGTAATTAACCGAACAACGCAACCGTACGGCCAAACGAACCGACATCCGAGATAATTTTGAGCATCTTTCATGTTCCCTATGCTTTAACATCCTTGTGAAGCTTAAAAATGGGCTTGATGGGTGTTAGAAGTGCCAAAACACGACCATACGCGCACAGGGACCAAAACTGCCAAAACTGAAACTGCTGGTCTGCAGGGTCCTTACGGACCGTAAGAGGAGGACCATACGGTCCGTAAGCATGTACCAGAACATCAGAAAGCTGTTTCCAGCCTGTTTCCAGCTGTTACACTCACAAAACCCAATTGCACATGTATCTTCCTGATAATGGGGGGCCATTTTGGTGTACCATGGAATTGCAACAAGTGTAGGGATGAGATTGAAGCACGATTTTCGATAAACGATCTTAACGGTTCAAGGAAAACTATAAATACCCCTCACCCCCCATTGCAAAACCCACTTGGTTTCTGAAATTTTCTCTAAGTTGATGTGTTTGAAACACTTCATACCTGAGAAATACTTGGAAATCAAACTTGCGGGGACCCTTTGTAAGTGTTCTTTCATTCTTTTCATTCGATTTAGCGTTAAAGTCAAACTGCATTTGACTTTCTGCATTGACCAGATTATGGTCAATGTGAAGTTCGTTTGAACTTCATAACGTGAGCGTAATCACGATGGTTATAATCCCTTGTGACTATACCTACTGATTACCACGTTATCTAGGCTCAGTGACGAGTCGAAGTTTCGGCCAAAATGGGCATTTACGCGTATTTTGAAGATACCTTGCACTACATGTGAGTACATAGTTCCCCTAGTTTACTGTTTTCAATTGTTTTGGGGTGATTCATATGTACAAAATGTTTTTAAGTTTAGATGATGATTTTAAAAACAAATAGAACGATTTATACTAAACTAATAACGATTTCGATAATGTGAACGAACTTGTTGGTTGTAGTTACATAACGAATGACATTCATTAGCATTGATCAAGTCGACCAGTATTAGGTTATGGTACCATAGGATCCGACAAATCCCATTATTTCACTATACCCATGGTTATGTGTGGGTGTTGTGGGTAGCGACTGAATCTGTAATTATTAACTTACCCTTTGGTGGTTTGTTAATACGAGAAGCGAGGAGCGAGGTAGTCGAGTCACGAAGGTTTGAATGTTATTAACGAGACGACCATATATAAGTTTTTCATAATTAAAACGATGATGATCTAAACGATTTAAACGAGTAAACGATTTGGAGACGATTTGGAGACGATGTTAAACGATTTGGGGTAAACGATTGGTTTTTGGCTAGTGTTTAGATAACGGGACGGGTGTAAGGTGGTGAAAACATGGTAGATACGCCGCTGGTACTTCTTATATATAAGTGTTTTCAACATATTACATACCGTGGCGTTATTTAGTTCACTTGGGTAAACGATATTGAAACGATGTCACTCAGCGATGTTTTCAAAATAATATACGAGTTTTATTAACGAGTTTATACGAGATGTTTTACAAGATGGTTTTCTAAAACAAAAAGCTTTTGGGTTAAGAATCATGGCTACGGAATTTTATAAATTATAACCATCTTGATTTGAGTTGGTTAATCATGTTGCAATATTATACACTTTTAAAAACAAGGTTTTCGAGGTATTGCAATATAAGTAAACAAGCCATGATTCCGATACTCTTATAAAACCTATGTACTCGCCAGCATTTCTTTGCTGACTTTGTTTTTACATATGTTTCAGGTGTTGTTGCTTGATCGACGTTCTAGGATGCATGCGTCACATAGGTTCTGGACGAGGCCTTAGTGACATATAACTGTGATAGACGATATAAAACTTGTTTGTTCTATGTTAAGACAATGTTAACGTTTAATATTATCAATAAAAAGAAACACTTTTTGTATCCATGGTTATGAAACGATAATTCTGTTACAACACTCCCCGACGTTTCCGCCACGCTTTGTTGTTTTACGTGGTCGGGGTGTGACAGAAGAGTTGGTATCAGAGCCAATGGTTATAGGGAATTAGGTTATTAGTAATGCTTTGACCTAGACTATAACTTCTAGGACCCCAACGCAAGTTTATTTGCGTTTAGATTTTAAAACAAAATCGTCACCTATCCTTAGGTGATAGCCACAACGAGAACGCAATTTTCGAACCTGCTTTGGAAACTAATCATCTGTTCTAGGATGATTGATTACTAGGTTTTAAACCCTCTATTATAAGGTTTTGAACCCTCTAAGTTTTCAAAATCTCGTCAAAGTTTGGGTCTAAATAATGTGAACACGTGCAAACTGGAAGAGTGAGTGCCTGTACTCTGAGTTTTCTGTCTAAGGCTAGAGTGTTCATACAAATCCACTTAATTGGACCAGTCACTCTTACCTGGGAACTCTTGGGGTGAGTCTTCGCTTATAGGCGAGCATGTCTTCGCGATACATTATTTTTGACCTATTTACTTTGATTAGTCACTGCGTGTCGTTTGTTTGTTTGAGGTAACAAACAAATGATCGCCTTCCTTGTGTTTTGTCGATACCTCTTTTGTTTATCCGAATGTGAACGCGAATGCTAACGCGAACCTGAATGCGAACGTCAACGTTAATGTGAATCCCGCTCATAGGCGAGCGTACAATTTGAATGCAAACGAAGCGAGGGCTGACAACGAAGTGGTTAACGGTACGTTTCTTGTTAACAACCGACCTGCGTCTATTCTTTTTGATTCTGGTGCCGATAGAAGTTTTGTTTCTTTGTCTTTTGAGCCTTTGCTTGCGATACCTAGAACCAAACTGAGGAAACCCTTATCTGTCGAAGTTGCTACTGGTAAACCTCTTGTTCTCGATTCTGTTATTCGTGATTATCAGTTGAACCTTGATAACCATCTTTTTCCTATTGACCTCACACCGATGCAACTTGGGAGTTTCGATATTATCCTTGGAATGGATTGGTTAACCAAACACCACGCTGAGGTGGTTTGTTTCAATAAGATTGTTTGTATTCCTTTGTCTTCTGGCGATGTTCTAGAAGTTCGTGGCGAAAAACCACCAGATGGTTTGAAGTTTATGTCGTGTTTGGAAGCCCAAAGGTATCTACGAAAAGGATATGTTGCTTTTCTGGCACATGTCACCGAGGAGAAAAGCAAGAGCAAGAGTATTCAGGATATTCAGATTGTTCGGGATTATCCAGAGGTGTTTCCTGATGAACTGTCTGGTTTGCCTCCAGTTCGTCAAGTCGAGTTTCATATTGACCTTGTACCCAATGCCAACCCGATTGCAAAAGCACCTTATCGTCTTGCACCGTTGGAGATGCAAGAGTTATCAAAGTAGCTTCAAGAGTTATCTGATAAAGGATTCATCCGACCGAGCTTTTCACCTTGGGGAGCTCCTGTCCTCTTCGTGAAAAAGAAAGATGGATCTTTTCGAATGTGTATCGATTATCGTGAGCTTAATAAGCTCACCATCAAGAATCGATATCCCCTACCTCGAATTGATGATCTCTTCGACCAGCTGCAGGGTGCTTCATGCTTTTCCAAGATCGATCTGCGTTCTGGGTATCATCAACTTCGTGTTCTCGAAGAAGATATTCCCAAAACTGCTTTCTGCACAAGATATGGGCATTACGAGTTCACTGTCATGCCTTTTGGTTTGACGAATGCTCCAGCTATCTTTATGGACTTAATGAATAGAGTCTGCAAACCTTATTTGGACAAGTTCATTATTGTGTTCATCGACGATATTCTCATTTATTCAAAATCTCGAGCCGAGCACGAGCAACACCTTCGCTTAACATTGGAACTCCTGAAGAAGGAACAACTTTTTGCTAAATTCTCCAAGTGTGAATTCTGGCTTAAAGAAGTTCAATTCTTGGGTCATATAGTCAATGAGCAGGGTATTCATGTGGATCCATCCAAGATTGCTGCTATTAAGGACTGGAATACACTGACGACGCCTACAGAGATTCGATCTTTTCTTGGTCTTGCTGGTTATTATCGTCGATTCATTTCAAATTTCTCGAAGATTGCGGTTCCACTCACTGCTTTGACTCAGAAGAATAAGCCTTTCGAGTGGGGACCCAAGCAAGAAGGAGCTTTCCAAACGCTGAAGCAGAAGTTATGTAATGCTCCTATTCTATCTCTGCCCGAAGGAAGCGATGATTTCGTTGTCTATTGCGATGCGTCCAACTTAGGCCTTGGTTGCGTCCTTATGCAACGAGGTAAGGTTATTGCATATGCATCTAGATAGCTGAAAGTTCACGAGAAGAACTATACGACTCATGATCTTGAGTTAGGAGCTGTGGTTTTCGCGCTTAAAATCTGGAGACACTACCTCTATGGAACAAAGTGTGTGGTTTTCACAGACCACAAAAGTCTCCAGCATATTCTTAATCAGAAAGAGCTGAATATGAGGCAACGACGTTGGGTTGAACTCTTGAACGACTATGATTGAGAGATTCGCTACCATCCTAGTAAGGCGAATGTCGTAGCTGATGCGCTTAGTCGAAAAGAACGAGTCAAGCTTCATTCTGTTCGAACTCTAGCTGATCTTCAATCTCGTGTCCTGCAAGCACAACAATTTTGTGTTTCACAAAATTTGATGGGTACGGAATTACCACGTCAACTTGAGCTTATGCTCGAAGTGAAAGACGATGGTTTGCTCTATTTTAAGGATCGATTGTGGATTCCGAAACACGACGATCTTCGCACCTTGGTAATGGACGAATCTCATAAGTCTCGATATTCTATCCATCCTGGTGCTGATAAAATGTACAAGGATCTTCGTACTCGGTGCTGGTGGCCTGGTATGAAGAAGGATGTTGCCTTGTACGTATCGAAATGCCTAACTTGTCTCAAAGTCAAGGCCGAACATCAACGACCTTCTGGCTTGCTTGTACAACCAGAGATACCGGTTTGGAAGTGGGAGAACATTGCGATGGATCTCATCACTAAGTTATCGCGCACGTCTAAAGGTCATGATGCTATCTGGGTTATTGTCGATCGATTAACGAAATCAGCTCATTTCATTCCGATTCGCGAGGATCTATCTGCTGATAAACTTGCAAAGATTTATGTTGATGAGATTGTGACACGACATGGTGTGCCCTTGGATATCATCTCTGATCGTGATGCTCGATTTTCATCTCATTTCTGGAAGGCCATGCAATCTGCCTTGGGAACCCAACTGAATCTAAGCACTGCTTATCATCCCCAAACAGATGGCCAATATGAGAGAACGAATCAAACTTTGGAGGATATGCTTAGAGCATGCGTGATAGACTTTGGTGGTAATTGGGATTCTCATCTGCCGCTGATCGAGTTCTCTTACAACAATAGTTATCATACTAGCATTAATATGGCACCATTCGAAGCTCTCTACAGTCGAAAATGTCATTCACCTGTCTGTTGGAACGAGACCGGTGAAGCTCAGCTTACTGGACCTGAGCTCGTTCTGGAAACAACTGACAAAATCAAGAAAATCAGCGATAATCTTGTGACAGCTCGAAACCGTCAAAAGAGATATGCGGATTTGGGACGCAAGCCCTTAGAATTTCAAGTCGGAGATCGTGTCCTACTCAAGGTTTCACCTTGGAAGGGAGTCGTGAGATTTGGAAAGAAAGGAAAACTTGCACCTCGATATGTGGGACCATTTAAGATTGTGGAAAGAATTGGAAAGGTTGCCTATCGTCTAGAGCTACCTCCGGAGCTTGGAAATATTCACCCGACTTTTCACGTGTCCAATCTGCGAAAGTGTTTAGCTGACGCTGATCTACACATTCCACTCGACGAGATTCGAATCGATGAAACAATGCACTTTGTCGAGAAACCCGTGGAGATAGTGGAACGTACATACAAACAGTTGAAGAACAAACGGATACATTTGGTCAAAGTTCGTTGGGAATCCAAACGTGGCCCAGAGTTTACTTGGGAACGTGAGGACCAGATGAAGATGAAATATTCACATTTGTTTTCACAAGCTTCCTCTAGTTAAAATTTCGGGACGAAATTTCCTGAAGTAGGGGACACTGTGACAACTGTGTTCCGTAATCGATGTACGATGTAAAACAATGATGATTATTAATGAAACAATGTGCTTTGGTGTTATTATATGTGTTTTGGTGTTCTATGTGTGTATTTGTGTTGGTGATTTTTTTCAACACGATTCGATTCCGATTGCAAGCTTTAAATCTCGTTCTGGAAGGTTATACGCAAACTGGTGCGTAAACGCAGTCAGTATAACGCGAAAAACACTTTGGAATAGTGACATAGGCTAAAAATACCTTAAATAACCTCCACATAACTTAGAAATAAGTTTTGAATGGGTTGGTGTGTTGAAACCAAGCGTGTTCGATCGCTGGGACTATTTGTGTCAAACTGCGAAAGTATGCCGATTTGAACTGTAACGAACATTCCGGAACATGACCATAAGTTAAACATACCCTAAATATCCTTTACATAGCTTAGAAATAGGCTTTGAGGAGTTCGGTGTGCTAAAATAAACTTTATGCTCATTCAGGGACTAAAAGCGTCAAAAAGTGCATAAGTTTGCATTTTCGCGCATATCTTACGTTCTGAATATATCCGGACCTCCAAAAATTTATGTAAGCATTAAAATATTTTATTTTAGTGTTTGGCATAAGAAACTTCCATTCGTCGCTTAATTTGGATCGTTTTTGCGTTCGTTACGACTTCCGTCGTAATTAACCGAACAATGCAACCGTACGGCCAAACGAACCGACATCCGAGATAATTTTGAGCATGTTTAATGTTCCCTATGTTTTAACATCCTTGTGAAGCTTAAAAATGGGCTTCACGGGTGTTAGAAGTGCCAAAACACGACCATACGCGCACAGGGACCAAAACTGCCAAAACTGAAACTGCTGGTCTGCTGGGTCCTTACGGACCGTAAGAGGAGGACCATACGGTCCGTAAGCAT
The DNA here is from genome assembly GCA_030545235.1 of Helianthus tuberosus. NCBI lineage: Eukaryota > Viridiplantae > Streptophyta > Magnoliopsida > Asterales > Asteraceae > Helianthus > Helianthus tuberosus. Next base: position 95,848,521 of record CM060447.1, read on the forward strand.
GTCCCAGAACATCAGAAATCTGTTTCCTGCCTGTTTCCAGCTGTTACACTCACAAAACCCAATTGCACATGTCTCTTCCTGATAATGGGGGGTCATTTTGGTGTACCATGGAATTGCAACAAGTGTTGGGATGAGATTGAAGCACGATTTTCGATAAACGATCTTAACGGTTCAAGGAAAACTATAAATACCCCTCACCCCCCATTGCAAAACCCACTTGATTTCTGAAATTTTCTCTAAGTTGATGTGTTTGAAACACTTCATACCTGAGAAATACTTGGAAATCAAACTTGCGGGGACCCTTTGTAAGTGTTCTTTCATTCTTTTCATTCGTTTTAGCGTTAAAGTCAAACTGCATTTGACTTTCTGCATTGACCAGTTTATGGTCAATGTGAAGTTCGTTTGAACTTCATAACGTGAGCGTAATCACGATGGTTATAATCCCTTGTGACTATACCTACTGATTACCACGTTATCTAGGCTTAGTGACGAGTCGAAGTTTCGGCCAAAATGCGCATTTACGCATATTTTGTAACCAAACTACTCTAGGATATCAAAACCATTTATTTTGATATCAAAACCTATTTTCTAACTTAACTAAACATGTTCTAGCATGTTTAGCTCGTCACTTTTTAGATTAGTGCTTATGTAGAGTCGTAAGTCAAGCGGACTAAACACCCGCTTAGACTTTCGAACACGACCCGTTTGGTCGATCATTAGGATCCGACCAAACCTGTTTAGTGACCATAGTAGCATAGGGAATAACCTTCCGAGGTTATACCTTATGGTCACCTAGTTTAGGTAGTTGTATGATAAGTAGTTTATATGCCTTAGGTAAATTACCAAAATACCCTTTTCATGTATAATTGGTAATTAAGCATATGTAACCTAAAATTTTGTCACATAACTGATTATACATCATGATTAAACTTGTATAGGCATATAATACTTGTCATAGGACTAGTTAGACGTTCCGAACGCGTTTCACGCGAACGATGCGCTAAAGTAGCATAAGCTACCTTAATGGGTCGCGATGGGTCGAAAGCACTTAGGTTAGGTTTCATTTAGGATGTAGGCCTTGTTAACCCATATCACATGAGTTCCAACACTCATTTGGTTTACAAGACCTTATTCTGTCCGATCTTCCGATTTAGGCGTCGATTGTTTGACTAGTGATTCGATTACTAGGTGCTACTTGATTTCTATGGTTTACTCGAGTTTGTTGAAGTACTATTGATTGAAGATACCTTGCACTACATGTGAGTACATAGTTCCCCTATTTTACTATTTTCAATTGTTTTGGGGTGATTCAGATGTACAAAATGTTTTCAAGTTTAGACGATGATTTCAAAAACAAATAGAACGATTTATACTAAACTAATAACGATTTCGATAATGTGAACGAACTTGTTGGTTGTAGTTACATAACGAATGACATTCATTAGCATTGATCAAGCCGACCAGTATTAGGTTATGGTACCATAGGATCCGACAAATCCCGTTATTTCACTATACCCATGGTTATGTGTAGGTGTTGTGGGAAGCGACTGAATATGTAATTATTAACTTACCCTTTGGTGGTTTGTTAATACGAGAAGCGAGGAGCGAGGTAGTCGAGTCACGAAGGTTTGAATGTTATTAACGAGACGACCATATATAAGTTTTTCATAATTAAAACGATTTAAACGAGTAAACGATTTGGAAACGATTTGGAGACGATGTTAAACGATTTGGGGTAAACGATTGGTTTTTGGCTAGTGTTTAGATAACGGGACGGGTGTAAGGTGGTGAAAACATGGTAGATACGCTGCTGGTACTTCTTATATATAAGTGTTTTCAACATATTACATACCGTGGTGTTATTTAGTTCACTTGGGTAAACGATATTGAAACGATGTCACTCAACGATGTTTTCGAAATAATATACGAGTTTTATTAACGAGTTTATACGAGATGTTTTACAAGATGGTTTTCTAAAACAAAAAGCTTTTGGGTTAAGAATCATGGCTACGAAATTTTATAAATTATAACCATCTTGATTTGAGTTGGTTAATCTTGTTGCAATATTATACACTTTTAAAAACAAGGTTTTCGAGGTATTGCAATATAAGTAAACAAGCCATGATTCCGATACTCTTATAAAACCTATGTACTCGCCTGCATTTCTTTGCTGACTTTGTTTTTACATATGTTTCAGGTGTTGTTGCTTGATCGACGTTCTAGGATGCATGCGTCACATAGGATCTGGACGAGGCCTTAGTGACATATAACTATGATAGACGATATAAAACTTGTTTGTTCTATGTTAAGACAATGTTAATGTTTAATATTATCAATAAAACGAAACACTTTTTGTATCCATGGTTATGAAACGATAATTCTGTTACAACACTCCCCGACGTTTCCGCCACGCTTTGTTGTTTTACGTGGTCGGGGTGTGACACTTAAGAGGTTGAATTTTAGATTGTCTATCAGATTGACATTTTCAATCTTAACATTACCATACAGAACTGTACCAGACCCCATAACCTTCCCTTTACTATTATTACCAAAGGATATGTCACCCCCTCCATGAGTTTTGAAATCTTTGAGTAGGGCTCTACATCCTGTCATGTGCCTTGAGCCTCCACTATCTACATACCATAGACTATCTAAGCATCCAGAAGCTCCCTGCACATCAAGTAAAATCTTAGTTCATTAGGGTCACCAAATCCAATAAAGCTTTGGATGGGGTCTCAACAGTGTCTAGGTCAAGTTCAGGTGGATGGACAGTGGTTAGGTCAGGGTTTTGGAAGATTTTTGAACTATTTTTCTCTAACCAATATTGGGGTTCTTGCCCAACAGTAGGCTTCATAGACATGTGGGACCCTTGGGTATGGTGGTTGACCTTTACCTCTTCGGTATTGGTTAGCAAGGGGTGCATCAGTCACCTGAACATCTCTTTTGACAGAGGTTTGGTTCAGCTGTTTTGTGACAGCTGTTTGAACTGGCACAAACAGTGGTTGATTCTTGGAGAATTTGACAGATGAGTTTGATGAACTCAAGGATGTTTTTGAAGTGTATTCATTCTTTTTTACATCAAAGGATTTGAGATACACACATTCTTGAGTTTTGTGGTTTGATTTGCCACAGATGGTGCAGCTCTCAGCGGGTCCAATGACACTTGTTTTGTTGATATCATATGCTTTTAGATGAAAACAGTCTTTTGTTAGATGATTCTTCTTTTCACAGAAATCACAAAATAAGTTTTTAACCTTTTCTCTCTTTTTACTCTTTTCAGACTCCTTTGCAACAGAGTTTTGAACCACTGTTGGGATGTCCTTAAGAGGAATAACCTTGGCCTTAGGAGCTTTAACACCATCAGTGGTTGTGAAGTCCATAGGTTTGAAGTTTTCAAGGATGTCACACTCATCAGACCATGTGGGTTTAAATTGGTATTTCTCAATCTCCTCAAAAGTTGATGTATCCACAGATCTTTCCAGAGTGATCTTGTTACCAAGTTTATCAGTTATTTTAACCTCTTGGCCATCCTTGTTTGTGGGAATGATTTCAACAAAACCAGATTCATTTACAGCATTGTTTTCAACTTGATCATGTTTTCTAAAACCAACACCAAATTTTACATTGCTTTTGATCTGTTTTTCAAGCATAACTTCGTAACCTTTGCAGGATTCCACCCATTTTTCACAAGTGATTTGGGTGGCTTCCAACTCCTCTTTGCAACTTTGATATTTTTCTATCATTGTTTGGAGTTGGTCCTTGGTTATGCTCTGCTCTTGTTTTAAGCTGCAGATCTCACTTTCTTTTTCATTCAACTTGTTTTTAAGTTCTTTTAATGACTTTTCAAATTGAACTTCAGAAGTTAACAACCTATCTCTAAGGTTTTCATTCACCTCTTTGATGTTAGCAAATGCTATAATGCATTTGTCTGAACACAAGTTTTTAAGAACTTGAGGTGATACCTTGGTTGCAGCCATCATGTCACAATCACATGGATGATCACTTTCTTCTTCAGATCTCTCTTCCTTCTCACCTTCTTTCTTCTCTTCTTCTTCTTCTTTGGACCAAGGGTCTGACAGTGGTTCCAGTAGGGGTTTTGAACTTTCTCCCAACAGTACTTCCTCAGTCATAGCAGTAACCACTACTTCAGCAATTTTGTCCACTGTTTCAGCACTTGAATGTTCTTCTTCAGCTTCCAGCCCCTCCTGTATGGTCTCCAAAGCTACAAAACAAATATCATTACCAGAAACAGTGCTTTGAGCATACAGTGCAAAATTTTCATCTCCTAATTCCTAAGGTAAACTGCTCCAGTCAGCCAGCCCTTGTGTGAAAAAGCTTTGTTAGTCTGGTTGAACCACTGTTGGTGCAGTTTGTTGAGGTGTAACTTGTTGCACCTGAAACTGGGGAGCAGGGGCTTGGACATACTGAATTTGGGGAACAGTGGTTTGAATATAAAGCACAGGAACAGGGGTTGCAGCATATTGAGCAGTGTTAACATGGGCAGCAGGGGTATATTGGGCATAGTGCATAGTGTTTTGGTGGTTTTGTGGTCTAGGGTTTGAGCTGGGATGAGTAATAATTGGACCAGTGGTTTGACTCCTGCATTCCCTAGCAAAATGACCTAGCCTATTGCACTTATAGCACTTGATCTTGGATTTATCCAACCCCACTTTTAGATTCCCATGTAACCCTGGGAATTTTCTCCCTGTCCTTTTGTAAAATTTGCTAGTTCTTACACTTAGCAATGCCAATTGATGCAAAATGTTCATTTCTTCAAGATCCGTTGGATCAAAGTGTTGTAAGTCATTGAGTTCAAAGCATAGATTATCAGAGTTCTGGCTTTCTCCATTTGCTATAAAAGCAAAATTGGATGAGTGGGGATCAGAGTTGAAGTTTGCACCAGCAGTTATGTCAATAAAATGATCATAACTCTGATCCTTACTGCTGCCAGACTCTTCTTGACCCAGAAGAGCTGTGTTGCCAAATGAGTAGTCATCTGCAACTTTGCCAGACTCTTGCAACTTCTTTTTCTGGTTAACTCCCTTTCATAGGTCAGGAGTCTACCATGAAGTTGGGTCAGTGTCAAATCTTTGAACTCAATAGAATTTCTAGTCACAAAAGCAATGGTGTCCCATTTATCAGGAAGTGATCTCAAAAACCTGCTATTAACGGTTGATTTTGGAAATTCAGTATTAACAAGTTTAAGCTCACTTATGAGACATCTAAATCGCTCAAACTGCTGGGTTAATGTTTCACCCTTCATGTGACAAAAGGTTTCATACTGTTGGTTCAAAATTTCAATGTTGTTTTCAAGCACTTCTTCAGTCCCCCCAAATTGTTCCTTAAGTGCATCCCATAATTCTTTGGCACTGTTACAGTGTAACAGTCCAGCATAAATTTCATTGGGTAAACCAGATGCAACAATGCTAAATACCTTAGCATCTAGTTCAAGTTTTTGAAAATCCAGATCAGTGTAGTTCTCTAATTTCTTAGGAACAAAAACCTTTAGATCCTCAGCACTCGGCACCATTGGAACATGTGGTCCAAAGAAAACCGATCTCCAACATCCGGTATTCTGTTGAGCAAGGATGTGACCCATCCTTCTCTCCCAGATGTGGTACTCATTTCGTTTCAACATGGGTGGTTTGAGAAGTGAACCGATGTTATTGTTAGCATCTTGTGATTGTGACGTCATCCTGGTTGTTTTACAGTTATTGATCAATCAACTTTGATGGTGATTAAACCTTACTCTGTTTTTCAACGAAACAAACAATTTAACAGTATCAATGATTATGAGCTGAACTATTTATGTCAAAATGATTGTTAGATCAAATTTGAGTGTCCGAGATCTGATACCAATTGTTAGGATCTGAGTTTCTTTTTTATTGTGTTTTTGTTTGAGAATTAATGAAAATGAACAAGTAATTGCAGCGGAAACTAAATGGATACAAACTTTCACACACAATCAAATAGGAGAAATGCTTTCAACAAACATGTTTATCATTGAACCAAAAGATTGAATTTATTTCAAGCTTCAATTACAATTGCATGCGTGTATCACAAACTCCCCCTCAGCCTGAGCTCACAATGAATTGTTCGTGCAGGAAGACAAGTGGTAAAAGAGCTAATAGAACAGTACATGGTACTGTTCTATTTATAGGCATGAGCAAACCACTGAAGCATCTTGGCGGACGTCACCATGAAAGTGACATCTAACCTCCTAACAACCTATAACTACTGATCTAATACAACAACTGCTTGTTAACTACTTATTACATTACAAAACAAAGGAATAGACTAAACTACTGCTTTCTCCTTCCACTGTTGTGACTCCAGCAGTACTTTACATCTTCAACAGTGCTTGACCCATAATAGTAGATTGATCATCAGGGCTTTAGTCTTCATCAGTCTTTATACTTGATCAGTTGTATACCGACAGTGGATAGAGGCCATCAGTTGTTAGACTCACTTTCAAGGGGAGAGATTTGCATACAGCATCTGCTTATTCTGGATCCACTACTCTGATCTAGTTTTGGCTTTAATCAACTGTTCCTTTGGTAGGGTTCAATCCCAACACAATGTATCTCTAATATTGTCTTGTTTGACTCATTCATCGCCTTGTATTTAGGTTCAACATCTAGAATTTTTTCTGTCAACTCTTCAACTTCACTTGTCAACTCTTCAACTTCACTTGTCAACTCTTCAACTTCATTTCTTAGATCGACATTCTGTGCTTCAACATCTTTTAGCTTTTCCTTTATTGCCTTTAATTCTGCTTCATACTCAGCTTTAGCTTTCTCTAACAAACAAACTAACTTTTCTTGTCAAAGCATTCACCTTTCCATTCGTTAAACTAGTCGCTAAAATCTTCTAAACCTGTTGGACCAGATCCAAGATCAGAAGGAACCTTCAGAAAACCATGACTCGAACTTTGTGGAGTTGGAGGTTTCTTTGTCGCCAAACAAGGTTCTTCAACTGTCTTTGGAGGTTGTTCAGGTGTTTTCTCACAAACTTTTTCTGGAATAGGAATTAATTGTTGAACAGGAGAAGGTGGAGGAGTTGCAATTCTAAACTCACTTTCAACTGGAATCTCTACTTCTACACTTTCTATATGTTCAATCTTTGGAATCTGTTCAGGAATTAAAGTTGTATCTTTTCTACCTTTCTTTCTCTTTGGATAATCACCAGTTGGACGAGCTTTATGCTTTCGAATCCCTTTCTTTTTCAGCTTTTCTTTCTCTGCAGATGTCGGCTCGTATGTTGCATCTTCTTCATCTGAAGCTTTCTTTTTCTTTGGAGTTGTTTTCAATTTGAACTTTCCACTAACATATGAAGTAGGTACCATCTTTGTAACTTCAATTTCGCTATCAGTTTCACTAGAGTAAGTGTGCACCTCTCCTTCGACCAACGTCTCTTTCAATGCTTCACCACCAGCTGTAGTCTCAACATTCTTAGAAGACTTTGCAGCATCTTCAGCAACTTGAGCAGCTAATATCCTTTCATATTCAGCAAATGATATGTTGAGAAGATCAACACCCCTATCAATCACATCTTGTGGAGCAATCATAGGTTCATCAACTAAATGAGGTGGAGATTTCTTCTTCTTTGCATCTGTATCACCTGCAACATAAACATTAACTTTTTCAGTAAGAAATTCAAATGATTCATCTACCGATTCTGGTGGTGATTCATGCTTCTTTGTTTTACCCTTTTGAACAACTTTAGGAGTTGTAACTTTCGGTGTTCTCTTTCTTAGCTTCTCATCCTTCTTTACCCACCATCTGGTCTTCTTGAGAACAAGCAGCTCTATTTTCTTTGTTTCATCATCTGAATCGCTATTATCATGCCTCCACTTGTCGTCTTCAGGAGCTACATAATCTGCTTTCTTTATCGCTGCAAACTTCTGTCTATACTTTGGTTCGTCACCCTTTTTAACTCCTCTATAGACGTCTAATTGCTTCAACGTCTCACTATCCATATGTTCTAGCCTTAACTCATCACCTTCCTCTTTAGGTAGATTCTGAATTTGATCATCAAGAAGCATCTGCATGAATCTCGGATATAGAAGATATCTTTCTCCTTTGATATTATCTAACATGTGATTGAATATCACTTACGATATATTATAAGGCCTGTTGAGAATCAGACAAGTGATAATGTTCATTATGTAGTCAGGAGCTTCATCGAAAGCATCTTTTATGTGCCCCAGTGCATGTATAACACAATGCACCAAAAACTTGTAAGGTCTTGAAAAATTCGACTTAGTATAAGCTTGATCGTTGATGAATCCAACATATCCCATTCTTAACCAAAAACCCTTGCATAGTCTTTCAGAACCAATGATTGGATCCTCATCTTTGTCTTTCAAATCCAGCACTCTCCTGACATCACCTACTGTAATCTTTACTGGAAGGTCTATGTCTTTGTTCTTCTCATCCTTCACCGCTGAATGAATCGCCTTTTCGTCTTCAACATAGTGAGCAGCACTCCAAAATGTCCTCACATGGGATCCATAGCATTTGTGCTTCTCTGTTAGTGTTTTAGAGATCCTGCTATCTTTCAAAAACTACAACACATCCTTGAACAGTTCTATATTCGGATACTTCTCATCCAGAATACAACATATGTTGTGTTTATAATGAAAGTCAGAACCCTTTGCCTACAAAATTTTCGTTATCAAAACATGCACGTTTATCGAGACACATAGTGCATAGTGAAAATTTTCAAAAACTTAGAAAATTTTCTAACTCTTCAACACTGTGCACTCCATCCGGATGGACTTGGTCCGGATGGACTTGGTCCGGATGGGCATAGTCCGAATGGTATAACAAGCAGTGGGTCCGGATGTGCCTGGTCCGAATGGACTCATCCGGATGAATGTGATCCGGATGGAAACATGGTCCGGATGGTCATCCGGGATAGTTATGTGATCCGGATGCTCATCTGGAAGAAATCTGATGAACATTCAAACACACTCAAACAAATTTTTGCAAGATTTTATCAAATTGAAGAAAATTTCTCTTAAAGAATGTGCCGATTAAGCTTATTCTATGTTCAATTTTATCAAAAATGATCTAACAAGCCCTAGATCTAAGAAAAACCACTTTCGGCCCGTCGGACTTCCGAATGAGTAATTGATGAAATCTTAGCATGATTTGAAGAAACTAAAGCCTAAATCTCTTAAAATTAAGGCCGATAAACACTTATCTATGATCTATTTCATGCAAAACAACCTAGAATTGCATAGATCTAAAGAATCATAACTGTCAGCATGGTTGCAAAAGTCGCTAGGCACTCCCTAGTCGGAATCGGGAGTACTCGGGAAGTACTCGGCTTAGGCGGAGATTACTCGGGGAGTAATTGGCCTGGGAGAAGAGTACTCGTGCCTCGACAGCCTACCTTGTAGCGAGTACTCGGGGAGTACTCGGAGCCTAGGCGGGACTTTTACAACCATGACTGTCAGCGGTTCGAATGGTTAAAACAAGAATTAAACGTTGAAATTTAGAGTACTTACCTTCACCATTGTAAGTGTTGGGTAGACCAACACTCCTAGGAAAGAAATCCGGCAGCGTAACGTCTCAAACACGCAATAAAAATCGAGAGAAAAAGTGAAAGGTGTTCGGATGGTTATTGTTCGAATGAGAATCATTTGGTCCAAATGGCTATATATAGCCCTCGGATGACCATCCGTCCGGATGGCTTGTGGTCTAGATGGCATCTGGTCCGGATGGTCATCCGCCTGGATGGGTTTTCAAACTCCAAACTTTTCAAATTCTCAATCTTTTTGCCATTTTTATTAGATTTTAACATCCACTCAAGTATCCAGGTCCAAGTTAATGACCTTGGTTACTCGATTTGTCGACCAAGTCCAAATTAATGACCTTGGTTGACCCGATTACGAACCATCTAACACTTTTTTATCAATTTTTCAACTTTTTCGAAAAATACAAGTTTCAATTTAATGAACTCAGTTAGCTTTTCAGTTTCTTAACATTCAGATAAGCTCCCACCCAGTCATTCAACATCTTTCGTCTGCATCTGAGATTCTGAAGATCAGCTTTCCACAATGGTTTGTCGAAAATAATGTAGAAATAATTTTTTTTTTTGTATTTTAGAAACTTTATATCAAAACACAATGAAAATCTTTTTGGGTTTAAGCTGAAATGAAATAACAGGAAACAATTTACAAACATATTTTTGTGAGCTATGTTAGAGGATCATATCAACTACCGACGTGTCACTAGCACCGTTGAGCTTATATTTCACATTAAGTTTTAAACGATTCACCTAGATTGTCGATATACTAATCCACCTAAATTCTCACACAAAGTTCAACTGATTCAGGATACGAAATTAGTGTTTTAAGAACTTAACTTATTCGCATGTCCCACCTCAGAATATACTCCCGTATCCAGATTCCCTATATTCATTCTTACAAGTGAATATACTATAATGATATCTGTATTCTAGGTATTGCGAGACCATGAGAACTCAGGTTAGAACTTCCATTCAGACAGAGAGATGATGGCTCGACTTTAGGATTGTCCCACTTAGGGATCTTCTTTACAACAACACTTGATTTGTATCTTTCGATATTTCATCAATTTTTATGCTAAGGGAAAGCTTTATTTAAAGCGCATAAAATATTATACGAGGACTAGGTCATTGCTGACGCAAAATCAGAAGTCCTGGTATAATACCCCGGATATCACTAAGTATAAAGACCTAGTATCTCAGAAACAGGCAATCTTTCAAACAAGATTTCAGGGGTTACCTATATATCCGAGAGATGTTCCTCGCGAAATAAGCAAGATATAGTATTTAGGTTTATGTCCCGAAAACATTTTACTAAATGTGTAAGAACCTATCGACACATCATCAGTGAGACCGCTTAATGCTTTTTAACTTTCCAAATCTTTAGTGTACTGTGACAGTCTAGCTGATGTACTATCATTTCCTCTTTTACACTAACTCTTTTTGAGTTTTTCTATGTTTTTTTACATTTTGAATTTTTTTTTTTTTTTACATTTTTTAATGCTTTTGTATTTTCTATTAAAATTTTCTACCCCTGAATACCAAAGCATTTAAAAATGTGACAAACCAAAGCAGATTGCTTCACAACGTCCTCTGCTTTGTTCTCTTCATCAACGCCAAGAATATCTCCCCCTGACGACAAAAGTTTCATCCCGTTAAGCTTTAAAAGATAATGAAACCGAGTTTTATCAAACGGTTTTGTGTGAAGGTCATCTTTTTGTTCATTGGTGTTGATTTTCTCAATTCGAATCAACTTCTTCTCGTAGCAATCACGAATGAAGCGATGTTGAATGTCAATATGTTTAGTTTTAGCGTGATGAACATGATTTTTTGTGATGTTAATTGCTTCCTCATTATCTACAAAAATAGGTGAGTTTAGAAATTGCAGACCATGGTCTCTCATCTGCTGTTGAATCCACAATAACTGTGAACAACAGCTGCTAGCTGAGACGTACTCAGCTTCGCAAGTAGTGAGAGCGACCGTGGTCTGTTTCTTACACTGCCAAGTTACCAGGCGTGTTCCAAAGAACTGGCAGCCAGCCGTTGTAGATTTTGAATTGATCTTGCAGCATCCGAAATCTATCTGAATAGCCCTCAAGTCTGAAGTCTCCATCTTCTGGATACCACAACCCCAAACTTGGAGTTCCTTTCATGTAGCGTAGAATCCGTTTGATAATGACCATATGAGAAGCTCTTAGGCTGGACTGAATCGGGCCGCGAGGCAGGTAGGGTACATTATATCGGGCCGTGATGCAGTGAGATACATAAGCGAACCAATCATTGAATGGTATAGTGTTTCGTCGACCTTCTCTCCGGTGAGATCAGGATTGATACCGTGGTTGGTTGCTAATGGGGTTGACATAGGTGCAGTTCCTGACATACCAAATTTCTCCAGGACGTCATGAACATACTTTGTTTGATGTATGAAGATCCCCTCTGGCAGTTGATCGACCTGCAGACCGAGGAAGAACTTCATTTCCCCTATTGAACTCATCTCGAACTTCTGCTTTATCACTTTCTCAAATTCTTTGCAGAGTTCTTCATTGGTTGACCCAAAAATAATGTCATCGACATAAATTTGAATAATCAGAAGATGACCAGCGACCTCCTTTGTGAAAAGAGTGGCATCTACCTTCCCTTGAATGAAGCCATTGGATAACAGGTGCTAAGAGAGCGTCTCATACCAGGCTCTCGGGGCCTGGTGCTACCCGTATAAGGCTTTGTCAAGAAGATAAACTTTATCTTTGTGAATTGGGTCAGTAAAGCCCAGTGGCTGACCGACGTAAACCTCCTCTTTCATATTTCCGTATAGGAATGCCGACTTAACATCTAACTGATATACTTTGAACTTTTTCCATGACGCGAATGCGAGAAAGATGCGAATGGCTTCTAGTCTAGCAACTGGGGCATACACCTTGGTGAAATCTATCCCCTCTTGTTGACTAAAGCCCTGAACAACCAGGCGAGCTTTATTGTGAACAACCACGCCTCTATCATCCCTCTTGCACTTGAACACCCATTTTGTGCTGATTTTTCTATGACCATCTGGCAAATCTACAAGCTTCCATACACCAAGCTTCTCGAATTGACCTAGCTCTTCTTGCATTGCATTTACCCACGATTCTTCAGTCAGCGCCTCTTTGTAAGTTCTTCGTTCAACCTGCCAAATGAAACAGCTGAGAGAAAAATCTTTTTGAAATGAAGCAACTTTTGAATAAAAGCAAATAAAGCCTTGCTCGATTTGGTGTCTTGTTCTAACTCCCGACTAAAGCTCTATAATAATCAATTCTTCGGGGTGGTACGAAAGCGTCCTCGGCATTACCTCACCAGGAACATTCACCTCACTTTCCAGATTTATAACATTCTGATCAGCAACTTGATCAACAACTTGGATTGTCTGATCTGACGACTGGATCTGCTCCCACTCAGACTCTGAATCTCCTCTGTCAAAGGTTGGGCTATCTGAGTCTGATTCTGATTCATCATACACCACTGTTTGATTTTCTTGAGCAGGTTCCTGTTCTGAAGTAGTCTGAGTTTGCTGACCATCTGTATCACTTTGACCACTTTGACTTGGACCAGCATCATTATTGATAACATTCTGCTAACGTCTGGAAGACCTGGTCGGACATGAGTTCATCTGAGACGACTCGTAATCCTGATACAGTCTTATCTGTTCTACAAAATCTGGCTCTTCAGGAAGATCAAATGACTCCCACAACTTCTCATAGTTGAATAACTTTGAGTCACCAGGTTTTTGAGTTGGCATGGTAAAACCTTGACACTCCACATGTTGAGCTTCAATGATTTTGTTGAGACTTGAAAGATAAGTGAACTAGAGTATCCCACAAAGAATCCCTCCAAACTTTTAGAACCAAATTTCCCATTAGGATCTAACACCGTGCAGGGCAACCTGAACGGCTCAAGATATTCCAGATTAGGCTTTCGATTGTTGAGTAGCTCAAAACATGTCTTGGTTTTGTTTCTTCACAGTCAATACCCGATTCAGAGTATAGCAAGCAGTTGATACGGCTTCTCCCCAAAAATTCACAGGAAGTTTTGAGTCAGCCAACATTGTACGTGTTGTTTCTATCAGTGTCCAATTCTTCCTCTCTGCCACTCCATTTTGTTGCGGAGTGTACAGAGCAATGAATTCTTGCAAAATACCCTTTTTGTCACGGAACTCTTCCATTTGACTGTTTTAAAATTCAGTACCATTGTCACTTTGAAGTCGACAGATACGCTTTTGGTATAAATTCTCTATTTTCTGGAACAGATACAGCAAACTCATGAAGGTTTGACCTTTGGACTTCAAGAACATGACCCACGAGTACCTCGAATAATCATCTGTAACCACCAGGAAATAAAAATCTCCAGTTATGCTCTTCACATTCACAGGACCGAAAAGATCCATGTGTAACCTTTCCAACGGTCTCGAGATCGAGTTTTCAAGCTTCCTGGGGTGAGACTTCTTGGTTTGTTTACCTTTCATGCAACTGATGCACTCACCTTCCAAGTGAAAACTTTTCAAGTTCATACCTCTGACCAAATCATTGTGCACCAAGTGATTCATCTTTCGTATTTGTATATGGCCCATCTTGCGATGCCACAGAATCGACTCTTTCTCGGTAGCCTTAGAGACGAAACACTAAGGGTGACCAGTTGTTGTAGTCGCTATGCTCATGTCAAGAACATACAAATCATTCTCTCTCGGTGCTCGCATGATGATCCATTCTTCGGGGATAACAAACCCCGGCTTCAGAATTAGACACTCTTTTTCGGTGAAATGAGTTGTATACATCTTGTCACATATCTGAGAAATGTTAAGCAAGTTGTTCTCTAGCTCTGGAATGTAATTGACTCTTTCAAAGAACACAAGACCATTCAATAATGTTCCTTCCCCGATTATTCTGACACCTTGGTTGCCAATGAATCCCACATAACCTCCATTGAAACCACGTACATTGTACAATAGGGTCTTTCTCCCCCATCATGTGCCTGGATGCTCCACTATCCATTATCCATTTAGATGTCGATCTCGGGAGCTCATGCACGTTTCGAAAAACAATTAGTTGTGTGAAATAACCCAAGCCTCAGGTGACTCGGGAAGCTTAATGTTTAGTCGAGTGCTAGTTGGGTAAAGAGCTAGGAAATTCTTATCATTTAACTCCAAATCGTTTTCAATTTTCTCTTCAAATTCCACTTTTGTCAAGTTTGTCAGGGGAAAATAAAATTTTGGATCAAACTTCTCAAAATGTGCAGCTGAGGAAGGTTGTTCCTTTTTTATTTCATTATCAACAACCTTTTGATCATTTTCTTTGATTGGAACATTTGAAGAATTTTGTTGTGATTTCGGTTTAACCGATTTTGGAACATACTTCATGACATGTGGGGTCAACGAAGTTTGTTTGTTTTTCTCACCACCTGAAACTTTAGATACATACTTTCCTACCGGAACAGTTGGAGAGGTTTGTCTCTTTCCAGTTTTAGTAACAGAAACCTTTGGAACATTCTTCTTAACTTGTGAAGTCGAACGAGATTGTTTCGAATTTTGTGCAAACGATGTTTTAGCTTCAATTTTTGACTTCCATGGTTGTTGTTTATGAAAATTTGTTTTGAAATTTTTACCAGTTTCTCTAGTTTTAAAAACTTGTTTTACTAGTTTTTCAACAAACATGTGAGCCTTTCCTTTTACATCGTTTGGTTTCTTTGTGTTTACAACAATCACAAACTTAGGTTGGTGCACTTTCATGCAATGTGTCCAACTTTGTTGCATTTAAAGCATGTCCGGTTATCAACAACCCGGCTAGGACCTTCAGTCTGTGTCTGTGAAGCTTTCTTCTCAAAGAATTCTTTATTTGAATTTGAGAAAATTTCTAATTCTTGTTCATTCATGGAATTTGAACTTCTCACAAATGTTATTTTCTTTACAAACTTTGATTTCTGAAAATTTCCACTTTGTTGTTGCTTACTAGCCCACTACCCATTGAATCCTCTTTTCTGATTGTTATTTTGAAAATGTGGTGTCACTTTGGACTTGTTATAGTAAGACTTATCCTTTTGGAAGTTTAAAAATCTCTTTGAACTTGACAACCCGTCAACCTCTGACACATCGATCTCAACCAGTTTAAACACTTTATCAAGTTTATCCACGTTTACATTTTCAATAAGAAACTCCTCATCTGAGTACAACTTATCAGAACCACTCATCTGGTACATGACCAGTGTAGGTTCATCCTTTACGTTGTTTTTAGATTTGGGTTTTGGAAGATAATTGTTTAGAAAACAATCATCATCTTCTTTTGACACTGTGGAATCACTGTCAGTTTTCAAAACTTTTTCAACCACATCTTTCACAACCTCAGATTCAACACTTTCTTCATCGGATTGTTCACTAAATGTGATATCAATGTTATCTGGCAGGTTGTCAACATCACTTTTCTCATTCAGCTCTAACTCTTTTACCAACCCAGATTGTTTCTTAGTAAAGTTGTTGTTCATGGATGGTGGAACCTTGTGATACCCTACCCCGGTTCCATCTTGATACACATCTTCACCATCTTTCTCCTTCCCCATTGGTTTCGGGATAATGTGTTGCAAAACAAAGCTGGCAGAGTGGTAACTTTTCAATTTCAGATTGATTCTCTCATTCTGAATCTTTACTTCTTCAGTCTGAAGTTTTAACTTTTCTATTTCATCCAGATGACTGTTAACTAGTTTTTCCTTTTCTTGAATGACATATTTTAATTGAGTGTTTTCTTTCCAAGTTTGAAATCTCAAGCATCTGAATCTTTGATTGTTCGTTTTAGTTTTTCAAAATCTTCTGTTAATTTTATATCATCAAGCACAAGTTTCTCATTTTCTTTTAGAAAGTATTCAACATATTTCTCATCATTTTTTGATCTTTTCTGTTAATTCATCGATTCTATCCTTTGAACCTTTTACCAGTTTATCTTTTAAAACCATGTCATTTTTCAAATTGTTGATTTTTCTGGCTAAGTCTGGATGTTAGAGTTTAACAGAAACTCATGTGTATTACAGACTTTGCATGCCTTCATGCAATTTCTACAATCACCTTCATATTTTGTTTCCTGAGCCTTACCTGATTCAACATTTGAACTGACCGAACTGACCTTGCTAGATAACTCAAACTCAGAAGCAGATTTGGTGTCTACCTCAAGCGCTTTAGCCATCAGGACTTGATCAGCCATCTTCTTCAGGTTTTCGGTTGTCATTTCTACATTGACATCAATGATTCCCTTTGCTATCTTCTCAGCCTTCTCTCTCCTCTCCTTCTCTTCCTTCTCTTTCTGTATCTCATCTGCTTCAGTTGGAATTGACTTCACGAGAGCATCAAAATCAATCATTTTTGGGTCTGTGCAAACATTTCCCTTTAGATCTAGGTAACACTCTCTGTCAGGATCCCATATTTTTGCTTTAACTCCTTCTTTGTAAGCTTGGTGAATTCTTTTCATTCTTATATGTGCAATTTCTCTCTCTCTGTTGAACGTCACCGGTGTTACTTCAGGCATGAAAGCAGAACCTATCTGATCTTCGTCCGGAAGAAAATCATTCCAGTTGAAGCCCTCATCATCTTGGATTACTGCTAGTGCCCTCGACTTTTCTTTCACCCGGTTGTCTTCAATGTGTCTCATCTTTGGTGTGTCACACCCCTTTCTAAGGCGGAAGCACGAGGTGTGATCCTGAAAGGTTCTCATTGCATACGAATGGTAAACATACTACATGGTCATAAAATAAACTCCACTTGCCATTCATAGTTTAACATTCCAAAATAAAAGTTAAGTTAAGAGTTTACATCACACGAAGGATAATTGTTTGAAAAGTTTACAACTTCATTTCAAAGACAAATATCAAGGTTTTTTTCATTATATCTCCGCAGAAGGCGGGAAATAACGAACAAATCCTGCAAAAGTGGCTTGGAGCATTGACACAAAATGACTTGAAACAAAATAACCATTTTGAACAAGGGAACCGCACATTCATCCATCTAGTTACCTGAAATACATGTAAGTTTTGGAAAATCGTCAATATAAGTTGGTGTAAATTCATGCAGTTTTGTGTAAAACATTTAAGTATTCGTTGTAAGAATCATGTTATGTGATTGTACTTGAAAAAGTATTATGTAAATGTAAGGAAATCGAGATCACTAATGGTTTGCAAGGCCATTAACATGTGTAATGACATAGGAAGCATCCAAACCATAGGCATTTTACTTGTCGATTCACGACTAGAGGCACAAAAGCACTCTCGGTAAAAATGTGGCCAAGAGTGTGGCTGCCTGAAACCCATTAGATCTAACCTTTTATTCCACGGTCTAGGTATCACGTTGATTAATGGTGCTTAAGTCTCACCCAATTCGTGACATGATCTATAGTATCATTCCTTAGTTTTTGTTTCTACATACCACAGTACATGTATTTTCCCCAAGTTTAGAAAACAAGAAAATGTTTAAAAGTGGGGGCATGAACTCACAGTTTTGCGTAACTTGCGTCGTAAACGTTCACCGGCTTTGTCGTGTAGGCGTCGCAACCTATAATTTTTCTATGTACGTTAGTCACAAGACTTGTATCACACAAGTACAAGTCACCATCTTAAGTTTATGTATTTGTCTTTTGTATGTTCAATTCTTGTGAGGGTCGTGCCCTTGTTTGTCGGGTCTCGCCCGTTCGTCGTGTCTTTGCACTTTGAATTTGTATTGTTTATTTGTAAATATATATTTTACATTCCAAAAATATATATTTGTTTATGTAGTCTTTGCCAAAATAATAAGTGTTAAAAATAAACTTTTCTGTCACACCCCGACCGCGTTAAAACAACAAACCGTGACGGAAACGTCGGGGAGTTTCGTAACAGAATCATTGTTTCACAACACATGGATAAAAGTTCTGTTTTATTGAATTAAGTTTATTACATTGTATTGAAACTAGAAACAAAACATGAACAAATTGACTTTCATTGTTATTAAGTCACTAAGGCCTCGTCCATTCCTATGTGAGCATGCATCAATACCATCATCAAACATCATCATCAACTATGGTACCTGAAACATATGTGAAAATACGTCAACATAAAAATGTCGGCGAGTACATAGGTTTTGTGTGAGTGTCAGATTCATGGCTCGTTTACCTTTTGAAATAACTCAAACAACTTTGTTATTCGATATTAAAAAACTTGGTTTTGTAAAATGTTTGTATTGTAAATTAAATAACCAAGTCAAAACAGATTAGTTATAATTCATAAAACCTCGATACCATGAATCTTAACTCAAAACATTTGTTTATGTAAACCCAGATTGTAAATTGTTTTTGTAATACGACTCGAATGGTTTATATTGTTAGAAAAACCTTGTAATATAACTTTGTTTTGATAACATTTGCCCAAGTGATCTAGATAACGCAACGATATATAATGTGTTAAAAGCACTAATATATAGGAAGTACTAGCGGCCTATCCACCATGCTTTTAACACATTACACCCGCCCCGTTACCTAATCACTTCCCTAACCCAACGGTTCAAACAGTTCCAAACGGTTCACATAAATCAAACAGTTCCAAATGGTTCACATGGGTCAAACTGTTCCAAACCGTTCACATGGATCAAACAGTTCCAAACCGTTCACATGGATCAAACAATCCCAAACGGTTCACATGGATCAAACAGTTCCAAATGGTTCACATGGATCAAACAGTTCCAAACGGTTCACATGGATCAATCAGTTCAGATAGTAATATAAACCATAGCTTTTGTTTAAAAGACTCAAAAATTGTTTAGCACATATGAATCACCCCAAAACAGTTTAAAACGGTAAAAGAGGGGAACTATGTACTCACGTGAGAAAGCTTAGAAGTCCTGAATAACAACCAAGCAAAGCTAGAGGGATCACGAAATCAACCGGCACCTAATATAGGTAACTACATTAATAACCGGGACATAAATCAGAAGATCGGATAGAATGAGGTTTCGTAAACCAAATGGGTATTTGAACTCATATGATATGGTTTAACAAAGCCTAGATTCTAAAACGGAACCTATCCTAAGTGCTTACGACCCGTTACGACCCATTAAGGTAGCTTACGCTACTTTAACGCGTCGTTCGCGCAAAGCGCGTTCGGACCGCCTAACTAGTCCTATGACAAGTATTATATGCCTAACATATTTAAATATGTTGCATAATCAGTTAAATGACAAAAGTTTAAGTTACATATGCTTAAAATCCAATTATGCATGAAAAGGGCATTTTGGTCATTTTCCTAAGGCATATAAACTACCTATCATACAACTAACTAAACGAAGCGACCATAAGGTATAACCCCGGAAGGTTATTCCCTATACAACTATGGTCACTAACATGCTTGGTCGGATCCTAAAGATCGACCAAACGGGTCGGGTTCGAAAGTCTAAGCGGTTGTTTAGACCGCTTATCTTACGACCTTATATAAGAACTAAACTAAAAGTGACGAGTTAAACATGTTAAAAGATGTTTAACGAAGTTTGAAAACAAGTTTGATATCAAAACAAAGGGTTTTGATACCCAAGAATAGTTTGGTTGCAAAATACGTATAAATACGCATTTTGACCGAAACTATGACTCGTCACTTCACCTAATCAACGTGGTAATCAGTAGGTATAGTCACACGGGACTATAACCATCGTGATTACGCTCACGTTCCAAAGTTCAAACGAACTTTGTGTTGACCAAAGACTGGTCAAAGCAGAAAGTCAAACACTGTTTGACTTTTACGCTTAAAAAACGATAAAAGCACGAAAGAAACTTACAATGGGTCCAAGCTAGGAAGTCTTGACTCAATTTGCTCAGGTATGAAGTGTTAAACCCCAACTTAGAGCAAATTGAATCAGATTGTAAGTTGAAAGGAATGAAAGTGTTGGGTATTTATAGAAATCCCACAACTGTTAGGATCGTTCCTCGCAATTTGTGCTTCGATCTAGGCCTTACACTTGGGCACATGGTTTTGCAATACATGGGGTACATAAAAACCATCAAAATCTTGCCTTTGGTATCCAAATTCAGGGGTTAAAAACCATCAAAACCAGCTCAAAGACCAGATTCAATGTTTCTGTTCTGAAGGTCTGTCATGGACCATGTAAAAATAGGTCTGGGCTTACGCGCCCCGCCTAGGAACTTTAACAGATTGACACTTTTGGCCCCTCCAAGCCCAAAACTTGGTTTTCGATGCATTTTTGACACGTTTAAGCCCCGTTAACCCCATCTCAAGGCTTTAAAATGAAGTTAAAGTATAGGGAACTTAAAATATGCTCAAAAACATCTCGGATGTCAGTTCATTTGGTCGTACGGTTGCGTTGTTCGGTTGATTACGACGAAACACGAACGGACGCGAATAACGATCCAAATTACGTGACGAATGGAATTTTATCATGCCAATAACTAAAATAAAATATTTTAATGATTACATAAATTTTTGGATGTCCGGATATATTCAGAACGTAAGATATGCGCGAAAATGCAAACTTGTGCACTTTTTGACGCTTTTAGTCCCTGTTTGACCCAAAAGTTTATTTCTTGCACACTGAACCCCTCAAAGCCTATTTCTAAGGTATGTGAAGGATATTAAGGGTATTTTTAACTTATGTTCATGTTCTGGAATGTTCGTTACCATACGAATTGGTATACTTTCACAGTTTGACGCAAATAGTCCCTACGATCGAATAGACTTGATTTCGACACACCAAACCCTCCAAAACTTATTTATAAGTTATGTAAAGGTTATTTAAGGTATGTTAAGACTATGTCACTATTCCAGAGTGTTTGTTGCATTAAACTGATTACATTCACGCATCAGTTCGCGTATAACCTTCCAGAAAGTGATTTAAAGCTCGAAATCGAACAAGAATTGTTATGTGCAAATGATACACATATTTATACAAATCCCAAGTATGAAACACAATATTTCATTGATTTGGTATTTTTTTGATGGCTGAAGTGACACAGATGTCACAGTCTCCCCTACTTTAGGAAATTTCGTCCCGAATTTTATTCGTAGGAGTCTGTCTGTGACGTTGTGTTAAATAATTGTCTTGCATGGAATCTAGGGTGTCATCTATTTGTGTAGAGTAACCCATCAAAGATACATAAGGCATAATCTTGTCATTTCCCAGTTGATATACTTCAGAAACGAAAATGAATGGATGATCATTTTCCTCAACGGGTTCTTCGTTAGAAATGGAAATGAAGGAATAATCGAAAAGATATTCATTTCCCTCGACGGATATTCTTCAGAAGCGAAAATGAATGGATGATCATTTTCCTCAACGGGTTCTTCGTCAGAAATGGAAATGAAGGAATAAACAAAAGGATATTCATTTCCCTCAACGGATATTCTTCAGAAGCGAAAATGAATGGATGTTTCATTTTCCTCAACGGGTTCTTCGTCAGAAATGGAAATGAAGGAATAAACAAAAGGATATTCATTTCTCTCAACGGATATTCGTCAGAAGCGAAAATGAATGGATGCTTCATTTTCCTCAACGGGTTCTTCGTCAGAAATGGAAATGAAGGAATAATCAAAAGGATATTCATTTCCCTCAACGGATATTCTTGAGAAGCGAAAATGAATGGACGCTTCATTTTCCTCAACAGGTTCTTCGTCAGAAATGGAAATGAAGGAATAAAAAAAATGATATTCATTTCCCTCAACGGATATTCTTCAGAAGCGAAAATGAATGGATGCTTCATTTTCCTCAACGGGTTCTTCGTCAGAAATGGAAATGTAGGAATAATCAAAAGGATATTCATTTCCCTCAATGGATATTCTTCAGAAGCGAAAATTAATAGATGCTTCATTTTCCTCAACGGGTTCTTCGTCGGAAATGGAAATGAAGGAATAAACGAAAGGATATTCATTTCCCTCAACGAATATTCTTCAGAAGCGAAAATGAATGGATGCTTCATTTTCCTCAACGGGTTCTTCATCAGAAATGGAAATGAATAGAGTTAACTTTAGATTCATGACAAAACTTGTTGTGATTTATGTGCACTAAATTCCATAATTATGTATGCATCCATAATTACGTAATTCCTTGCACAGTTCGTACAGTTTGTTTTATAATGTGAAGGGGATAGAATTTGTTGAATAATCTTGAGATAACTTTGATTAGGTCAACACATAAACACATAACCACATAATTGTTTTCTTGGTTATTAATTTGTTATCAGTTTGTTATTAATTGTTATTAACTTGTTGTTGATTTGAACATGGGTATTCAAGGTATACCAGAAACCCAGTCGATGGACTTCAACGTCCTCAAGAATCTATCTGTAAAGATAGGATGATCTTAAAAGAATTTGATTTCGATTTCAAGGAATCGTAACATTCGAAATAAGGTACACAAGGAATCCAATTAAGGACTTTGATTCTGCGCTTTGAACATCCACGAGGATCTAATTATGAAGAAGAACCTCTAAGGATTTGGAATTTGTAGCGAGAGAAGTTTAGGAACCTTGCACTAAGTATGCTAAGACCACATACGAAGTATAGGATTTATGAAATCAAGGTGCTAGATATGCTTAGACAACATATGAAGCGAACTGATCCTCGAAATCATTGTGCTGAGCATGCTAAGTCGGTGTGTGAAGCATGGTGTTCTTGAAAATCGCGTGCTACGTATGTTAAGGCAACATACGAGCAAGGTTGTTTTTGAAAGCTATACTAGGAATTGTTAAAAATATGATTTTGAAAACCTTTTTGTAATGTTTTTAAAATTACGTACTAGGTATATTAGATAAACATTTTTATGAAATGTTTTAAAAACATGCGAGATGATTTTGAAAGTATGTATGAGGTTTTTGAAAACATGCATAATCTTTTGAAATCATATGTTGTGTAAAATATTGTGAAGTCAGGAAGATATGATACGTAAGACCAATCAAAGGCTTACGGAAATACCCTTAGGTACCCTATTAAGGATTTATAGTGGTACTTTGGGCATTCGTCCAGAGTTGTAACTTGCGCCTTGTACTTCGTTTCCTTGGAAGAAACGGGTACTTAGGATTTTTGTGGAAATCGCAAGAAATCGAAAGATGGAAGAATTTTGAGAGTAGGTTGTTTTACAAGGAATGCGGTTCCTTGATCATTGGTATCGTAGGGGATATGTCGTACATATAGTGACCACACTTGTACACTGCGATGTAAATAAAAGATTTATTTACAAACAAAAACAACTGTTTCATAGACCATGATAACAAAAGAAAATAATACATAAGGCTTGATTATTTCTAAACAGTATCATCTTCCAGTCGGTCAGATGCTCATCCCTGTGTTGGATTCGCATTAGCAAGCTTTAGACAACTTCTTCAGAAATGGCCCATCTCGCCACAGTTGTAGCAAGAACCTGGTGGAAAACGAGCTTGAGCAGGATTGATGTCAGCCTGATTTGGTGCAGCTGCAGCTGGGCAAACCCTCGCTGTATGACCTATAAGTCCACAAATTAGGCATTTGCGGCACTTCACGCTGGCATGATGATGAAGGTTACATTGGTTACACAAGGGTGCAGTTCCGTTGTATGGCTTCCTAGCAGGGGGTTGAGCTGGTTGGTTGGGAACAGCTTAATCATTGTGGGCAACCACGACGAAGTTCTAAGAAGCCTTTCGCTTCTTGGACTTCTTGGAGGATTCAGACTGCTCATCCTTTGATTTCGATTCATCGGTCGGTTTCTTATCGCCCTTTCGGAAAAGTTTACCTTTCCTGATCTGAGATTCAGTCAAGGTAGCGGATAGCTCAATGGCCTGTCTAACTGTAGTGGGGTTGATACCAGTAACAATGTCTTGTACTGAGTCAGGGAGGCCATCAATGTACTTTTCGATTGCCTTATCCAAAGGCGTAACCATGTTCAGGCATAACAGACTAAACTCCTCATAACGGTCCGTGTAAGCTCGATGCTCACCACTATCTTGCTTAAGATCGTCGAATTCCCTTTCCAATGCCTTAATCTCATGACGAGGACAGAATTCCCTCATCATTAGAGCTCGAAGCTCTTCCCAGGTTTGAGCCAGTGCCACGTCGGCACCCCTATCTCTCATCACACCATTCCACCATGTTAAAGCTTGCTTCTCAAAGACACTAGATGCGAATTCAACCATTCGTTCATTTGGACACTGAACATGTCTGAAGGTGCTCTCTAGACTCTCGAACCATTGTAGAAGTGCAGTTGCTCCTTGAGACCCAGAAAATTTTGATGGCTTAGCTGAGTTGAACGTTTTGAAGTTACATGGGGCATTATTGTTGTTATTGTAGACTTGGTTAACTTGAGTAATGAGGTTTGGGAGTACAGCAGCCATTTGCTGCGTAATGATAGCTGCCAGTTCGTCATTAGGTATCTGATGGTCACGCCGAGGAGGCATTCTAAAAGAGGAAACATGAAAGAAAACGAGTGAAACGACATTAGGTAAGAATAGAATGTTACAATTACCAACCAAAAAGGCATGGATGATGGTCATTTATTCGTACCACGAAGCAAACAAACGACACACAAAAGCTGAACAAAGTAAATAGGTCCTCATAATGTATCGCGAAGACATGCTTTAGCCTATAAGTGGACACTCACCCCAAGAGTTCCCAGGTAAGAGTGACTGGTCCGATTATGTGGATTTGTACGAACACTCTAGCCTTAGACAGAAAACTCGGGATACAGGCACCCACCCTTCCAGATTGCACGTGTTCACATTATAAGACCCAAAACTTGACAAGATTTTGAAAACTTTGAAGGTTCAAAACCTTATAATAAATCATCCTAGAACAGATGATTGGTTTTCAACGCGGATTTGAAATTTGTGTTCTTGTTGTGGTTGTCACCTAAAGATAGGTGACGGTATTGTTTTAAAATCTAAACGCAAGTAAACTCGCGTTAGGGTCCTAGGAAGGTTATAGTCTAGGTCAAAGCATTACTAATAACCTAATTCCCTATAACCATGGGCTCTGATACCAACTTTTCTGTCACACCCCGACCGCGTTAAAATAACAAACCGCGGCTGAAACGTCGGGGAGTGTCGTAACAGAATCATTGTTTCACAACACATGGATAAAAGTTCTGTTTTATTGAATTAAGTTTATTACATTGTATTGAAACTAGAAACAAAACATGAACAAATTGACTTTCATTGTTATTAAGTCACTAAGGCCTCGTCCATTCCTATGTGAGCATGCATTAATATCATCATCAAAGATCATCATCAACTATGGTACCTGAAACATATGTGAAAATACGTCAGCATAAAAATGCCGGCGAGTACATAGGTTTTGTGTGAGTGTCAGATTCATGGCTCGTTTACCTTTTGAAATAACTCAAACAACTTTGTTATTCGATATTAGAAAACTTAGTTTTGTAAAATGTTTGTATTGTAAATTAAATAACCAAGTCAAAACAGATTAGTTATAATTCATAAAACCTCGATACCATGAATCTTAACTCAAAACATTTGTTTATGTAAACCCAGATTGTAAATTGTTTTTGTAATAAAACTCGAATGGTTTATATTGTTAGAAAAACCTTGTACTATAACTTTGTTTTGATAACATTTGCCCAAGTGATCTAGATAACGCAACGATATATAATGTGTTAAAAGCACTTATACATAGGAAGTACCAGCGGTATATCCACCATGATTGTAACACATTACACCCACCCCGTTACCTAATCACTTCCCTAACCCAACGATTCAAACAGTTCCAAATGGTTCACATAAATCAAACAGTTCCAAACGGTTCACATATATCAAACAGTTCCAAATGGTTCATATGGATCAAACAGTTCCAAACGGTTCACATGGATCAAACAGTCCCAAACGGTTCACATGGATCAAACAGTTCCAAACGGTTCACAAGGATCAAACAGTTCCAAACGGTTCACATGGATCAATCAGTTCAGATAGTAATATAAACCATAGCTTTTGTTTAAAAGACTCGAAAATTGTTTAGCATATATGAATCACCCCAAAACAGTTTAAAACTGTAAAAGAGGGGAACTATGTACTCACTTGAGAAAGCTTAGAAGTCCTGAATAACAACCAAGCAAAGCTAGAGGGATCACGAAATCAACCGGCACCTAATATAGGTAGCTACATTAATAACCGGGACATAAATCGGAAGATCGGATAGAATGAGGTTTCGTAAACCAAATGAGTATTTGAACTCATATGATATGGTTTAACAAAGCCTACATTCTAAAACGGAACCTATCCTAAGTGCTTACGACCCGTTACGACCCATTAAGGTAGCTTACGCTACTTTAACGCGTCGTTCGCGCAAAGCACGATCGGACCGCCTAACTAGTCCTATGACAAGTATTATATGCCTAAACATATTTAAATATGTTGCATAATCAGTTAAATGACAAAAGTTTAAGTTACATATGCTTAAAATCCAATTATGCATGAAAAGGGCATTTTGGTCATTTTCCTAAGGTATATAAACTACCTATCATATAACTAACTAAACGAAGTGACCATAAGGTATAACCCCGAAAGGTTATTCCCTATACAACTATGGTCACTAACATGCTTGGTCGGATCCTAAAGATCTACCAAACGGGTCGGGTTCGAAAGTCTAAGCGGTTGTTTAGACCGCTTATCTTATGACCTTATATAAGAACTAAACTAAAAGTGACGAGTTGAACATGTTAAAACATGTTTAACGAAGTTTGAAAACAAGTTTGATATCAAAACAAAGGGTTTTGATACCCAAGAATAGTTTGGTTACAAAATACGCATAAATACGCATTTTGACCGAAACTATGACTCGTCACTTCACCTAATCAACGTGGTAATCAGTAGGTATAGTCACACGGGACTATAACCATCGTGATTAAGCTCACATTGCAAAGTTCAAACGAACTTTGTGTTGACCAAAGACTGGTCAAAGAAGAAAGTCAAACATTGTTTGACTTTTACACTTGAAAAACGATAAAAGCACAAAAGAAACTTACAAAGGGTCTAAGCTAGGAATTCTTGACTCAATTTGCTCAGGTATGAAGTGTTAAAACCCAACTTAGAGCAAATTGAATCAGATTGTGAGTTGAAAGGAATGAAAGTGTTGGGTATTTATAGAAATCCCACAACCGTTAGGATCGTTCCTTGCAATTCGTGCTTCGATCTAGGCCTTACACTTGGGCACATGGTTTGCAATACAACGGGTACATAAAAACCATCAAAATCTAGCCCATAGTATCCAAATTCAGGGGTTAAAAACCATCAAAACCTGCTCAAAGACCAGATTCAATGTTTCTGTGCTGAAGGTCTGTTGCGGACCGCGTAGAAATAGGTCTGGGCTTACGCGCCCCGCCTAGGAACTTTGACAGATTGACACTTTTGGCCCCTGCAAGCCCAAAACTTGGTTTTCGATGCATTTTTAACACGTTTAAGCCCCGTTAACCCCA
This sequence comes from Helianthus tuberosus, assembly GCA_030545235.1. NCBI lineage: Eukaryota > Viridiplantae > Streptophyta > Magnoliopsida > Asterales > Asteraceae > Helianthus > Helianthus tuberosus. The sequence continues at coordinate 95,876,482 of CM060447.1, forward strand.
TTTCAAGGCTTTAAAATGAAGTTAAAGTATAGGGAACTTAAAATATGTTCAAAAACATCTCGGATGTCGGTTCATTTGGTCGTACGGTTGCGTTGTTCGGTTGATTACGACGAAACACGAACGGACGCGAATAACGATCCAAATTACGCGACGAATGGAATTTTATCATGCCAATCACTAAAATAAAATATTTTAATGATTACATAAATTTTTGGATGTCCGGATATATTCAGAACGTAAGATATGCGCGAAAATGCAAACTTGTGCACTTTTTGACGCTTTTAGTCCCTGTTTGACCCAAAGTTTATTTCTTGCACACTGAACCCCTCAAAGCCTATTTCTAAGCTATGTAAAGGATATTTAGGGTATGTTTAACTTATGCTCATGTTCCGGAATGTAATTTACCATACGAATCGGTATACTTTCGCTAGTCCCTGCGATCGAATAAACTTGATTTCGACACACCAAACCCTCCAAAAATTATTTCTAAGTTATGTAAAGGTTATTTAAGGTAAGCCTATGTCACTGTTCCGGAGTGTTTGTTGCATTAAACTGTTTACATTCACGTATCAGTTCGCGTATAACCTTCCAGAAAGTGATTTAAAGCTCGAAATCGAACAAGAATTGTTATGTGCAAATGATACACATATTTATACAATTCCCAAGTATGAAACACAATATTTCATTGATTTGGTATTTGTTTGATGGTTGAAGTGACACAGATGTCACAACTTTATTTTTAACTTGTTTATATATGTTACTTATATTTTTTTCCAAAATCAAATATAAGTATTATGTTAAATAATATTCTCAATATTATTTTTGTGCAAGTATACTTGTATTTTTATGTAAATACTTGTGTATTTTACATTATTTGCCAAAAATCAATACTTTGATTTTTATTACTTTCCGGAATATATTTCTCAAAAATAATATATTCTTAAGACTAGTATGGAATACATATATATCTTTGTTATGCTTGTAGAATAAATATATATTTATTTTTGTGATTCACCCGATTTTGTATAATTTTTGCTACTTGGTAATAGTTATATTTGTATATTTGTCCAAATATATACTTAAGTCCATAATTGTCCTTAAATTGTCCAAGTCCAAGAATTTGTTAAGGAATATATTTTACAAATATATTTTCTTGTATTTGTCCATATACTCTTCTTGTGAGTAATTTTGTATACTTGTACACTTTAGTATCCATATGTATTTGTATGTGTATTTTGGTATTTATACTCCCTGGGAGTATTTAGTGTATTTTCAAGTTCCTAATACATTACTACATATAATACACATAATATACACTTAGCACAAAATTTGGTGACCACTAAATATATATATTTTTCCTAAAAATATACATACTTAATATTAATTTTTAACTTGAAGAAATCATTATTTCTTAACTTGAAATTTTATAAAAAAAATTAGGAAACCTTGATAAATATTTTTAAGTGAATTTTTGGGGAATAAGTTTCACCCAAAATTATATTTTTCTAAGTGTCAAATTTTGGCATAGTTTCCCCTAAAAATGGAGGTTTCCCATGTTTTCAAAACATGTGTTTATTTTCTTTTCATCACCAAAACCAATTTCCAACAATTTTCACAAGTAACATACACTAATTACTTCATGTAAAACATTATGATGAACTTGATTTTTGCTAAAAATGTGTAGTCTTTTAGATCTATACTTTACATACCATGATCTTTCAAAAACAAGTGTTCTTGTCTATTTTAAACAAACTTTTTATGAAACTTTAGCTTACTAACTAAATCATCCATGAGTTTAGGGTTTCAAAGTCTTGAAAAACATGTTCTAAAATCATTCTTATGCTCATTAAAAAGATCTTTATGTTTAAAACCATGTTTCGTCATGGATCTTTCAAGATCCATACTTAACATACTTGAATCTTGCATAAACAAGCTTCTTGATGAACCTTTAACAAACTTTTCATGGAGTTTAGTTTCAAAAGTTAATTTTACATAAATTTAGTTACTTTAAGAACACAAGATCATGTTTCAAAAATCATCTTTCAAGTTCACATAAGGGTTTCACAAGTTCATCTTCAAGTTTAACCATGGGTTTTTCAAGATCCATGCTTAAACTTGTTAGATCTAAGCTTCTAACAATCTTTAACATGATAGATCTAAACATGCACACAAGATTCAACAACAACAACTCCATCACATGCACCAAATAACACTAAAATCACTTGTTTTCCTCATGATTATGTTAGATCTTTACTTCTTCATCTTTTAAAGTTTAGTTTCTTAGATGGTGTGACTTGTACATAATATGAACATGAACTAAAATAGTGTTTAGAAGGCCTACTACTAGCTCTATTGGCTAGGGAAGTGGCACAAGAAGGATGAAGATGAAGAATGATGAAATCAAGTGGTTAAAAGCTCCACAAGAAGGTCCTTGAACTTCTATTGCTTCACACCTTCATGGATTACCTTCTTACACCTTGTAGTAACCTTGGATTGCTTGAAAAGTGATTGAAAAATGGTGATGTGTGGGTGGTGTGGGTGAGCCGAGAGCAAGAGAGGGGAGGGAGGAGAAGATGAGTTGAAATTTTTGAATGGTGTTATGAGAAGTATGAACTTGTGGTCTTAATTATAACCTTCCAACCATCTAATATCCACAAGTCCTTATGTCCAAAATCTAGGACACATTAGTAATATTATAATGGAGGATGTTTGTGGGCCATGTTGGGGCCGGTTACCAAAGAGGGGGGGGGGGTAAAATGTTGGAAGTTTAGGGTGAAAGATGTAAACTAGAAGGTTTAAGTATGTTTAAGTGTGTTTGGGTGTTTTTATGATTTTTAAGGTGTTTTATCACCAATACTAGCTTAATATCATAAAAACAATGCTTTTAGTCTAGTTTTGATGTTTTAGGAAGTGTCCGGTTATTCGTTCGGTTAACAGTCCGTTAAAGTGCTAAATTGCGCAGTTTTACTAGGTAGGAAGCACCTTTTGTGACAGTTTTAATTCCCGACACTTTGTAAGTTATTCTGGACACCAAAATATCAATTTTGCATAATATTTTGGTGTTAAAATGCTATTTTTTGCTGTTTTTCTGCTGAATTCTGCAGAATTCAAGATTTAAAGTGAGTTTCGGGTGTCTTTTAGTGCGTATTTTAGCTTCCGGGAAGTGTATATGTTAACCCTTGTATCCACACTTGGGTTTTAATGTGTTTTTGATGTTGGACCTTCTCCTAGGCCCTAATTCTACTGTCTGGCTGCCTTCTGTGGAAGTGCTGACACAACATGTCTTACCAGTGAGTTTACTAGTCTTTTTGACGCAACGCTTAATGTAATTGCCCAATGCAATATTTGAAGTATAAAACATGCATGAATTCATATGTAAGGCAAGTAATCACATAATGTTGACGTTTAAGCACATGATTGCAAATAATAAATAATAATTAAGATAGTACGAAAATTACCGGTTTTGTGCCAGTTGTCACATGATGGTTCTTCTCTGTTTCTGTGATAAACAGCTTTTCGATAATAATCCTCCTGAAACGAATTGGCAGTTTCATCAACAGTAGAGTTTTTGCATTCTCTTTTAAAATGACCCTTTTGTTTGCATTTAAAACATGTCACTTTCGATTTATCGAATCCCAATTTTGTTGATGGCCCTCTGATTGACTGTCTCCCTGTAATTTCCATAAAACGTTGTGCCCGGTGAATCACATTGGCCATACACCATCTTATGTCTATGAGCTCCATTTCTTCAAGATCAATCTGGCCATAGTCTTCTTTTGTCAGATTGGTATTCCCGATCTTTCCTGCAACTAGGCTATCATATGACTCAAGAATTGAGGCCAAGAAGAACATCTGCTGCTTTGCGGTTTCAACATTAAAGTTTTGAGCGTTATTGAGGTTCACAGCAATGTTACATTGGAAAACATTTGAATTAGGAGCACTTTGATTCTGTTGACCACTTGGAGTAGACTGTGCTGTCGTGCTTGTCCATGAACCATGATAACCAAGACCACTAGTACCCGAAGATCCACTTCCCAAGTTATTTTTCGAAGTACTGTTTGAATTTTTCAGCACTAAATGTTGTTTTGGGCGATGAAGTGTTGGAGATCATGCTTCCACGATAATAAAGGTCCACGTTTTGCTGATAAGTAGCATTATTCATTTTATTTTGCTTTTTAATCTCGAGTTCGTGACCCTCCAACTTTTCGATTAACCAATTTAGCGTTATTTCGTTCATTGGTTTGGGATTTTTTAGCACAATTGCAAAATACTGCCAGTCTTGCTCATTGGGTAATTCTTCAAAAAGTTTATCAATGATCTCCTCTTGATCCTTTTTATATCAAATTTGTCAAGTTCAGCTTTCAGATGACAGAACCTCTCAATCATCTGTTGAAAGGTTTCCCCTTTCATGCACACAAACAAATCGAATTCCTTATTTATTAACGACTTCTTATTTTTCACAATTTCCTCACCGCCTGTGCACTTCTTCTTCAATTCTTCCCATAATTGTTTAGACGTATCATAATCAATTAGTGCAATAATATCATCTCGAACTGATTGGTGAAGTAACGCTATCGCTTTCTCTTCAGCTATAAACAATTCTTGCTCGTCATCCCCCAATTCTATAAACTTTGTTCGGTCAGTCGTGTACCCAACTTGTATCAGCTTCTAACTCTCATATGCGAATGCCCTCAGCCAATTATCACACCTTTTTACCCATTGATTATAATCTTCAATGTTCATCAATTTTGGAGGTTTATTGTATGTTCCATATGCATTATCAACACTGAGCGAATCCGAAATCGCTTTTGTTGTGGTTTTTGGGTTTCCTTCAAAAGAAGTTGCTCCAGTAATATTGAAAGCGTATGCGTCGGAAAACAGGTTCAAAAATTCATCAGCTATGTTTGGAAGTACCTGAAAAGTCAGACAAAGTTAAACTTGATTAAAAACAAAGTGATCACAACACAGATGATCTGGATGACCAATCGTTCGGATGGTCAAGTTTCCGAATGGAATCTAGTCCGGATGAGTGTGTCCGGATGGCTATCTTCCGGATGACTATCTTCCGGATGGGTATTTCCGGATGGTCAAGAATATAAACTTCAAACAAGTAACAATCTATCCGTCCGGATGGATGGATGAAGACATCAGCAAACCTTGTTCGAAAATTCATAGTTTTTCACAGATTTTGATATGAATTAGTTTGAATTGAGTTATGAAACTTTGTAGAATTATTCCTAATACAAAACACGCATTATGTCTGAATTTTGAGTGATTTTGTCCATGAAATCATGACAATTTTGGATTTTTCTATGTAAAAGATAAGAAAAGTAAGAAAGGAGTAGAAATCAGAGATATAGATCTGAGAAATGGTAGAATCTCTGGTAAATCTGTTGTAAATCTCCTCCGAATCCGACCTCCAAGCTCTGATACCACTTATGAGGACCGGGAGTTCGGTTGCTCAAACACGCTCAGGTCAGATTAGCAGCTACAAGATCGTGCAGAATCCAAAAATGTAGTTGGAGAGAGAAAGACAACACAGACACCGTTTGACATCTTCATTCTCATTAAAGGTAACAACTTGTATAAAGATCTAGAGAGAATTGGGCAGGGCTTCGCCAGAGGTGTCAAGACAAGTGTCTCAAATGAGGAACCATGACCCTCTATTTATAGGCGAACCCATCCGGATGAAACACATCTAACCCATCCGTTCGGATGGCTATCCATCCGGATGGGGTTATCTCCATTTTTTTCCGGATGGACTTACAAAACATCCTAAACTTACGTTTCATCCCGAATTTGATACAAAAAATATATTAAACTGTACATAGACCACAAACAGGTAAATATAGACTCGATACAGACAAACGCTACAGACATATGCATCCCCAGTATAAATAACCAATTAGAATGCTAACGGGTCCTATTTAAGTCGAAGACTTAGACCGGTTAGCTTAAAGTGACAAAAAAGGTACGATACGCTTGATTAAGCGATGACCGGAATAGAATGTAGTTTAAACCCAACAAGTACTAGGACTAGTATAAAATGGGTAAACTATTAACATTATGGAAATTAAGATAAAAATGATAAGGTTAAACCCGTTTCGGTAAACTTATGTAAACTAGTTACGTAAGTCGAATCGTACGCGTATAAGCATTAACGGGTAACCGGATGAGTCATGTACAAGTTCCATATGTCATTATACTTTAAAACAAGTTATAATATCAGTAGGATATCAACTTGTATGCCCGTTAAGGTTTTAAAATCAAATTAAGCCTCATAAGGGCGTTTTGGTCATTTAATGACGTATAAAAGGAACTTGCATGTAATCTGATGTTATGATCATAAACATTCTAGAGAAATAGTGAATTTGTCATATAATATCAGTAGGATATTAAATATATGTGTGGTTTATAGTTTAAGACCAAACTATGCACCGTATGGGCATTTTGGTCATTTCACACATAGTTTGAAAGCTTATTTGGGATTCTGAGTTTATAACATGTACCTACTGTAAAAAAAATTTAAATAAGTTATAAAATTAGTAGGTAACAAGTCTTGGTTGTTAAATATGGTTTAAAACCATACTATGCGCCGAAAATGCGTTAAAGTCGTTAAATGATGATATTAGCGATGTGTTATGAAAACTGATGTTATGACCAGGTTTATATGACCAAAATATGTTATTTAATATATCATATCACTAGGTAAAAAGGTTTTGTATAAAAAGCATAAATTAAACCATTTTAAGTGCCATAAGGCCAATATCGTCATTTATCGACATAATACAAGATCTCGTACTTAAACTCAGAATATAAACTGACTTGACATCTCAAATAATCCTACTTATGATATTACATTAGTATGTAATGAGTTTGGTATAAGAAATTATGTTCAGAACCATTTTAGATGCCAAAAGGGCATTTTGGTCCTTTAAATGCATAATTTACGACAATATAAGAAAACTCAGCTATGATCAGATTAGTAACATCAAAATATGTTAAACATGTTAACATATCAGTAAGTAATTCATTTAAGAAAACTCAGTTATGATTAGATTAGTAGCATCAAAATATGTTAAACATGTTAACATATTAGTATGTAATTCATTTGTAAGTTTATTTGTGATTAAAACCTTATTTTTAATAAAAAGGGCAAAATAGTCAAAGTTTAGTATAATAACGGAACTTGTATAAAAACTCAGATTACTACTATGATCATGTAATATAATCTCAGAGGGTTATGCTGTGACACCTGTGTCACTCCAACCATCAATCAAATGCCAAACCAATGAAATATTGTATTTCATACTTGGGATTTGTAAAAATATGTGTATCGTTTGCACATATCGACTCTTGTTCGATTTCAAGCTTTAAATCGCTTTCTGGAGGGTTATACGCGCTCTGATGTGTAGATATGACCAGTTTAATCCAACGAACACTCCGGAATAGTGAAATAGGCTTAACATACCTTAAATAACCTTTACATAACTTAGATATAAGTTTTGGAAGGTTTGGTGTGGTGAAATCAAAGTTTATTCGCTTACAGGGACTGCAGTTGACAAACTGCGAAAGTATGCCAATTTGAACTGTAACAGACCTTCCGGAACATGACCATAAGTTAAACATGCCATAAATACCCTTCACATAGCTTAGAAATAGGCTTTGAGGTGTTCGGTATGCTAAAATAAACTTTTGTGTCATTCAGGGACTAAAAGTGTCAAAAAGTGCACAAGTTTGCATTTTCGCGCATAACTTACGTTCTGAATACATCCGGACACCCAAAAATTTATGTAAGCATGACTATATTATGCTTTAGTGTTTGGCTTGCCAAAAATCCATTCGTTGCGTCATTTGGATCGTTTTTCGCGCTTATGCGCATTCCGTCGTAATTAAGCGAACGTCGCGTTCGTACGACCAAACGAACCATCATCAGACATATTTTTGAACATGTTTCAAGTCCACACTGTTTAGGCAACATTTTAGGGCCTTAAAGTTGGCTTTACGGGCCTTAGAAGTGCCGGAAATGGGCTTAAACACGTGCAGGGGCTGAAACTGTCAAAATGGAACATAGTTTCTGATCTGGGCAGGCCAGGCGGCCCGCGTGAGATCCTTGTGTGCCTTACGCGGCCCGCGTCCGACTCCCTAATCAGATCAGATCGAACAGTCAGCGTGTTCCAGCTGTTTTAACCACCACCACACACTCACCACTTGCATATTCAGCTGATAAGGATTGTTTTTAGGCACCATAACTTTCCGACACTTGTACGGATACGATTAAGGCACGATATTCGACAAACGATCTTAACGGTTACCCGAAAACTATAAATACCCCACCCCCCATTACTCCAAAACCACTAGAATCTGATCTAAGTGACTCTAAGTTGGAACCATTGTTTCATACCTGAGTTATTGTGATCTAGATTAGCATTCGGGGACCCTTCGTAAGTATTCTTTCGTTCTTTTATTGCTTTTCGAGTCTTTCAAGTCTGAAAGTCAAACTTTGTTTGACTTTCTACATTGACCAGTTATGGTCAATGCGAAGTTCGTTTGAACTTCGCAACGTGAGTGTAATCACGTTGGTTATAGTCCCTTGGGACTATGCCTACTGATTACCACGTTGTCTAGGGTCGTAGGGTAAGCGATCTAATAAATCGCTTATACCTCGAACCCGGCCCATTTGGTCGATCATTAGGATCCGACCAAACACATTAGGTGACCATAGTAGGTAGGGAATAACCTTCCGAGGTTATACCCTATGGTCACATCGTTTGAGTAGTTGTATGATAGGTAGTTTATATGCCTTAGGTAAATTACCAGAATACCCTTTTCATGTATAATTGGTAATTTAGCATATGTAACCTAAACTTTTGTCACATAACTGATTATGTAACATGTTTAGGCATATAACACTTGTCATAGGACTAGTTAGGCGGTCCGAACGCGTTTCACGCGAACGACGCGTTAAAGTAGCATAAGCTACCTAAACGGGTCGTAATGGGTCGTAAACAATTATGTTAGGTTTCATTTAGTATGTAGGCTTTGTTAAACCAAATGACACGAGTCTCTACACTCGTTTGGTTTACAAACCCTCATGCTACCCGATCTTCCGATTTAGGTCCGGTATATTAACATAGTTACCTATATTAGGTGCCGTTTGATTTCGAGATCTCTAGCATTACTTGGTGGTTATCTTTAGACATCTGAGCAATCTCAAGTGAGTACATAGACCCCTCTTTTACTATTTTCCAAACTGTTTCGGGGTGGAACACATGTGCCTACTTGTTACTTTCATGCTTTCCTGTTTTCACATCATATACCTGCTATATTCGTTAGTACATTATAGTACATGATTTTATTACATCTTATGCTAGGTGTGCCCATTGTGTGCATTACTTAGTACATCGTTTTACATTACATTACTTGCTACGTATGTCTTTTGTTGTATACGTAGTACATGTCACATGCTACGTATGTCTATTGTTGTATACGTAGTACAGGTCACATGCTACGTATGTCTATTGTTGCATACTTAGTACAGGTCACATGCTACGTATGTCTATTGTCGCGTACTTAGTACATTTGTTATTCATCACATGCTTACATTTTGGATACATATTACATGATTTACATTAGACATGAACATTTTACATCTTGATGGTTTGGTCTGATTAAGTGATTAAGTAACGATGCATGTGTAATATGATACAAGCATGGTGGATATGCCGCTGGTACTTCCTATATATAAGTGTTTGTATGGTATTACATATTGTAGCGTTATTTGAATCATTTCAATTTGAGACATATAACATTTTATACAAATAACATACTTTTCACAATACATTGTTTTACAAACAACTTAACTTATACAAACTCATTTTACATGGTTACTCATTTAACCATGCATTATTCTCTTATTTATACGTATCATCTGAACTTATTGTTTTTCAAATGATTTACAAAACAAAACAAATTACAAGGTTCATGACTAAACATTTTCTCAAACATAAGTCATGGAACCTATTTTCACAAAACCTATGTATCTCACAGGCATTTTTATGCTGACGTACCTATTTTCACATGTGTTTTCAGGAGCTGTTGCATAAGGTGATCAAGATACACATAGGCAGACTTGGGCTTTAGTGACAATAAAAGATGCAAGACTAGTTAATTATGTTGTATTTCTTTGTTTGTTAAGACATTGTAACACTTTTAATCAATAAAACGAAACTTCAATTGCCATGGATTTGAAACAATTAATTCTGTTACAACACTCCCCGACATTTCCACCACGTTTTGTATGTTCTACGTGGTCGGGGTGTGACATATGCTACATAATAATATGATCATAATGGAACCTTATATCAGTAGCAAACTAATCTAATTCGGGTCAGAATCAAAAGTCAAAGCAGAAGTCAAACTTCACGACTTTCGGTTGCGAACCGACCCTAATCTTGGAATCGACGAGCCGAACATGTTTACACATGTTCTAATAATTATTACCAAGTTATTAAAGTGTTAAAACATATTTTATAACACCTACATTATCAGATTAGGATTATTTTCAAAACTGACCCATTTGACTTTTTAATGTTAATAACTTTGACCCGTCAATTGACCAAGCAAACGTGATTTTCAGGAGGTACCCTTTTGAGGGATTAACACCTACCTAATTACGATCACGTAGCCATGTTCGCCTCGAAAAATGGCTAGACCATTAAGGTCTAAACCGAAAGTCAAAGCTTTTATCGAAAAAGCTTGACTTTCGGCTTTTAAAAGCCTATAAATGAAAATGCAGGAGTTAGGAACACTTACAAAAGGTCCTAGCTCGAAATAGAACTCAAGTGGAGTCTCCCTTCAATTAGGAATCTCCAGAGGAAGAGAGGAGTTTGATAAAATAAGAATGAGCAAATGAAAGTGTTGAAGAACACTCCTATTTATAGTTGGAGCTCAAGATTTGGATCATTCCAGCTGTTGTAAGGGACAAGGAGATCATCCCAGGTGTCCTAGTACGTGTATTAAACCATCATGCAGCCCCTAGTAATGGAATTGAATTGTTTTGGCGGTTTGTGTGGGCTGCAAGCCAAAAAAATACACAGAGACTGTCCAGGCGACACGCGCTAGGGACTGGTGTCCCCGTCCGCGACGCACGGCACTGAACCACCAAACCAAACTTTTGGAACTTGTTACAAACAGCCCCTAAACCCTTAACACTTTGATATATCTTTCATTTTGGCACATTTAACCCCTCAAGTCTAATCATAGGCACACTAGGGGTATGACCGAGCATCAAAAGTTCCTGGTTCGTTAAAAGGTCACTCAGAGGTATAAATTAACATGTTGATGCTTTTAACCCCTTTAATTCACAAACTTTCAAATGATTCCACAAACGGCTCCTTACGTCCAATGAATGGCTTAATTGAGAATACGGGCACCGTTTAAGGTCACTCAGAGGCATAGTTTCATTATGTTGACACTTATAGTCCCTCCACATTCATACTTTCATTGTTTGGCAAAAATAGTCCCTCCTAGCCAACATTAGGCATCAATAGGAATAGGGACATGTGTCAATACATATTGGACACTATTTTTACGAGACGTTACATCCTCACCCCCTTAAAAGAAATCTCGACCTCAAGATTTACTCAAAAAGGTGGGGGTACTTCTGTCACATAGTAGACTCGACCTCCCACGTGTACTCGGGACCTCTACGTGCATCCCATTTAACATTTACAATAGGTACATGCTTCCGTTGGAGCTTCTTAACCTATCGATCTTTGATCGATACCGGTTTTTCAACAAACCGTAGGTTTTCATCGATCTGCACATCCTTATGTGACATTGCTAGCGACTCATCAGCTAGACATTTCTTTAAATTGCAGATGTGGAACACATTGTGAATTCCACTTAGCTCCTCAGGTAAGTTTAGCTTGTAAGCTACTGACCCGACACATTCGATGATCTCGAATGGTCCAATATATCTAGGTCTTAACTTGCCCTTCTTACCGAAATGCATCATACCTTTTGAGTGTGATACTTTCAGTAGAACCTTGTCCCCTACTTGGAACTTTAGAGGTTTGTGCCTCTTGTCAGCGTAGCACTTCTACCAATCTCTGGCATCTTTCAGATGATCACGGATTTGTATGATCTTATCTGTCGTCTCTAGGACAATCTCGGGTCCTGATAGTTGGTCCTCCCCAACTTCTGCCCAACAAACGGGCGGTCGGTATTTTCTCCCATATAAGGCCTCGAAAGGAGCAGCCTTGATGCTTGTATGATAACGATTGTAATAGGAGAACTCAATTAGGGGGAGATGGTCATCCCAACTACTACCCAAGTCGATAACACATGCTCTAAGCATGTCTTCCAATGCCTGGATCGTACGCTCACTCTGTCCATCAGTCTGTGGATGGTAAGCGGTACTGAAGTTTAGTCTGGTGCCCAAAGATTGCTGGAATATTTTCCAAAAATGAGAAGTGTATCTTGTATCTCTATCGGATACAATAGGTACTTGCACGCCATGTAGTGACACAATCTCATCCACATACAGTTTCGCCAACTTATCGGACCTATGTGTCTCCTTTATGGGCAAGAAATGTGCTGACTTAGTCAGCCTATCAACAATGACCCATATTGTGTCATTACCACGCTTGGTTTTAGGTAACTTGGTAATAAAGTCCATAGTTACCATCTCCCACTTCCATGTGGGAATTTCCAATTGTTGTTGTAATCCTGACGGCTTTTGATGTTCAGCCTTAACCTACGAACACGTCAGACACTTAGCTACATGGGTGGCTATGGATTTCTTAGAGGATTAGATCTCTAAGTCCTCCAAAGATCGGAACCCAAACTCGACCATTAAGTCTAAGAATTCCGTTATTCCCAGGTGACAACTGATTAACAGTTCCACCTAATCCTTCACTTGGAAGGTTTACCCCTAACAGGGCTTGTTTCTACGCATCTAACAGCTTCTCATTCAAGCTGTTCTTGAGCTCAATGCTCTTGGCGTTAATCCTTATAGGTTTAATCATTTCCTTGCGACTAAGCGCATCAGCGACTACATTCACTTTACCGGGATGATAGTAAATCTCGCAATCATAATCATTTAACGTCTCCATCCAACGGCGTTGTCTCATATATAGTTCTTTCTGATTAAACAGATGTTGGAGACTCTTATGATCGGTGTATATAATACACTTCGTTCCATAAAGGTAATGTCTCCATAGATTTAGTGCAAATACAACTTCACCCAATTCCAATTCATGGGTGGTGTAATTTCTTTCATGCACTTTTAGTTGTCGCGATGCGTAGGCAATTACCTTGCCTCTCTGCATAAGCACACAACCCATGCCGATGTGCGAAGCATCGTAGTAGACAACAAATTCCTCAATGCCCTCAGGCAGAGTCAGCACTGGAGCATTGCTCAATTTATGCTTAAGAATCTCCAAGATTCTTGTTGTTTTGGACCCCAGTTGAACTTAACATTCTTACGGGTCAGGGTAGTTAGAGGAGTGGCTATCCTTGAAAAGTTCTCAATGAACTTCCTATAATAACCAGCCAAACCTAGGAAACTATGAATCTCAGATGGAGTCTTAGGTGCTTCCCAGTTCATGATGGCTTCTATCTTAGCGAGATCCACCTGGATACCACGCTCACTAACAACGTGTCCAAGAAATTGGACTTCACGAAGCCAGAACTCGCATTTGGAGAATTTAGCATAAAGTTTCTCCTGTTGTAAAAGCTCGAGGATTCATCTACGGTGTTTCTCATGATCAGAATGATTACGAGAATAGATAAGTATGTCTTCTATCAAGACAATGACAAACTTATCTAGATATGGCTTACAGACTCTGTTCATGAGATCCATGAATGTTGTAGGTGCATTAGTGAGCCCGAAAGGCATCACTAAGAACTCGTAGTGTTCGTATCTGGTTCTAAAGGCAGTTTTAGGAACATCTTCACTTCTAACCTTCAGCTGATAATATCCCGACCTCAAGTCGATCTTGGAGAAGAAGCTTGCTCCTTGCAGCTGGTCGAATAGATCTTCGATCCTGGGCAAAGGATAACGATTCTTGATCTTTACCTTATTCAGCTCACGGTAATCAATGCACAGACGCATTGAACCGTCTTTCTTCTTCACAAATAATATTGGAGCTCCCCAAGGTGATGAGCTAGGCTGAATAAATCCTTTTTCCAACAGTTCATCCAATTAGGTTCGCAGCTCTTTCATCTTGGTCGATTCCAAACGATATGGAACTCTTGCAACTCGTGTAGCCCCAGGTAGGATGTTGATTCTGAACTCTATTTGCCTCTCAGGAGGTAATCCAGGTAGTTCATCAGGAAAAACATCTGGGTAATCGGCGATGACTGGAATATCTTCAATCTTCGGCTTCGGTTCATCTACTGTCACATGTGCCATGTAGATGACACATCCATTCTTTAAACACTTGGACGCCTTAAGTATAAACACTTGATCATGCAATCCATAGTGGACATCTCCTTGAATGGTGATCATTTCAATAGATGAGGTTTTGACTTCGATTAGTTTCTTATCGCAAGCGATGCGGGCTTGATTATGTGATAACCAATCCATACCCAAAACCACATCGAACCTCGCTAATTTCATTGGAAGAAGAGATAAAGGAATGGAATTATTCCTAATGGATATAGAACATCCATCCAGAATAGAAGAAGCGGTTTCTAGAGTCCCATCAGCAAGCTCTACCTCATATGTAATATCTAGAGTTCTTATGGGTAGGTTTAAAAGTTTGCTAAACTTAAGATCTACAAAAGACTTATCCGCACCCGAATCAAATAGAACTCTAGCATAGACGTCATTAATGAGGAAAGTACCAGTTATGACATTGTTATCATTCACAACCTCTCTGGTGTTCATCTGGAAGGCCCGAGCATTCGTCTTCTTAGCCTCTCCAGGCTTCTTGGCGTTCTTAGGGCAGTTAGTCTTGATGTGCCCCTTCTCATTGCAGCCGTAAACGGCATCCTTCAGATCTTTGCACTCAAGGGTCTTATGCCCCTTCTTTTTACAGATGCCATAGGGTTTAACCTGTGGGTCTGAGTTACACTATCCCTAGTGTTTGCGGTTACAGGTCTTTCAAGTGGGTTTTTCACCTGACCTGTCTTGGTTCTTCTTGAACCCAAACCTTCCCTTCTTTTTCCTGTTAGACTTTTGGGAGTTGTCATCCTCCCTCTGTCTCTTTCCGTCAGTCTCAGTTTTGACAGACCTACTTCTCAACACATCCAGTGTGAGAGACAAAGATGGATCCACAGCAGATCTATAAGTCATAGGCTTTGAAGCCTTTACCATGCCCTTAACTTCTGGTGCCAAACCACCGATAAAACGCGCAATGCGTTTGGGCTCAAGGGTGATCAGATATGGTACCAACCTCGACATAGAGTTGAAGTCGGTAACGTAAGTCCTACAGTCCAGATTTTTCATCACCAGAGTCAGGAAATCTGACTCCACCTTTTCAACCTTGTGCTGAGGGCAGTAAGTTTCCTTTACTAGTTCCACGAACTTGGACCATTCCAGATTGTACAGGGGAATCATCCCCGTGGACTGTATCAATGCTTTCCACCATGTAAGGGCCTCGCCCTTGAACGACTGTGATACAAACTTCACAGTATCTTTCTTTGCACAACCGCTGATGTCAACCACAGTTTCCATCTCGTCTGACCATAGCATGCAATCAATGGTCCCTTTTTCACCATCAAAGTCTATTGGCTTGCAAGAGACAAAGTACTTATATGTACAACCCTTAGAAGAACGGGGTTTCTCATCAAACACTATCTTCTTTGGTTAACTCTTTGCATTCAAAGAGAGAACAGAACTCTCCTTGTGAGATGAATGTGGCTTTGTATGGGACTTGGAGCGAGTAGCACTCGACTCCTTATAGTTCTCCAGAATAATGTTTACAGCCTTGCCGACTTCTGCATCGATCATGGCCTGTAGATCAACACCATTGATATTTATGTTTGCAGCGCCATTTAGATTTACACCATTGTTTGGGTTGTGGCTGCTATGAGCTTCATCTGAGTTTGCCATCTCAGGAGCTTTGGTACTAAACACCATAATAACAATTACTTAGTCTCAATATAATAGTAAATCATTGCATTCGATGATTTAACAAGCCATGGTATTATTAAACCATATCAGCAACTAAGTTTGGACTCATATCCATTACTCATTGGACAGGGGATCATAAGGTCACAACTGTCACGTTTTATTATAAAATATAGCACATAGGCTTTTCAAGGGTTGAACATAGTTCACCACTTTTGGACAGGGAATCATAAGACCTCAATGTCAATGTCATATAAGACATTATAATATAGCCCGTAGGAAAATTAATTGACATCACATACGGATGTTAAAATAATAATCATCGCATTGGTGATATTAGTCATGATCGTAATGATCATATAAACTATAAGGCTTGGACGTAGTCCAAATATCTTGACAGCTAGTGTGGTTCCTCAAGTCACACTGCCAAGAATGTTAATATTACTTGAATATTAACATGGAATACTTGTCTTAATGGTTAAACGATATAGCCATGGTTGTATTGACCATATAGGCTTGGAGGCTTGAACATAGTTCACCACCTCTGGATAAAAGGAATACTCTTCCTTAAGTATCATGATAGAAGGCTCTACATCCTTAGCTATCTTTCATATTTGCTACCTAGTATGGACTATGCCACTTGGCGAGTGTAAACCATTAAGAAGATCTTTTGGAATTATTTAGCGGATCGATAAAGTTCGAATTAAGATCGAGACGATCGCTTGAACAAAGGATATATTGAAATACATATATAATAACAATAATGATTCCAAAGAGATTTTTCATTTAAATAAGAAATTACATTAATGCCTTAAACAGGACTTAGAAATACAGTTAAAACTAAATTGTCCACACAGGGACTGAAAATAAAACATGTCCACGCATGGACTAAACTGAAATAACATGTCCCCGCAGGGACTTAATTGATATAATAAATACAATACAAGACAAATAAATAAAGTCTTCATTTGTCCTTTTTCCCTTTAATTATCTTAGTAAGTTTCTTAAAGAACTTACCCGTTTTCTTCTCACTCCTTTCCACCCGCGTTGTACGTTATCCACCCTTTTCAAGGCCTGATTTATGACCTCTAATTGTTGAGGTGGTAATTTTTGTGGTTGTGGTGGAGCAGGATACGGGTATCCATAATTTGGATAACCAGTTGTTGGGTATGCTGGGGGAAAGGGTGATGGGTACAAAGCATTGTGTACGGTTGCTTCAGCATAGGGATCGTACGCTGGCGCCTGATAATTATCACCCATAGGCGTAGATGGGTCGAATGGATTATGCCCAGTCGCAGCTGAGTATGTAGGTATTATGTTTTCGAAACCCACTGGTGGCGGTGGTTGAGCAAAAGTAGCTGGTGTGGTGTCAATCAATGGTGCAGCGTTGGAGGGTCCACCCATTTGTGGATACTCAGGAATAGGAGGGTATGATTGTGAAGCATGTCGCGAACTGAAACGTGGCCCCCACGCACTGACATGCGTGCGTTTCTCCTCCTCCTCGATGATTCTGGAGGTGGCGGGGGTGGTTGCTCTTCCACTGGTGGTGGTGGCGGATGTGGTTGCTCCACCGCTTGCATGTATTCATCCTCTTGTGGAGGTGGATATTGTGGTGTGTTGTGGTAAGAGGGAGTAAATTCAAACTTGAACTTACCCCAATATTCGTCCCATTCGTTGGGACCCTGGTAAGGCGATCCCGCATAAGCAGCGGAACCACTTGAAATCTCAATGGGTGCTCAGGCGACCTCGAAGGTGGCATAATTTGATCTGGAGCTTCATCCATTTCCATGTCTTGGTTCTGGTCCTGGTTCTCTTCATGCTCCAACTGGTTATGTACAGCAGGAGGGGTGTTTATATAATCATTTGGGTTGAAAAACCCATCTAGATCAACCTCTAGAGACGACAAATTGTTTCTATAAGGTTTTTTTGCTTTTTTAAGCTACGTTACCCTATAGGGATATAACATGTCGTCTCTATAGGGTGAAAATAATTTGTTTTTTTTTTATTCTCTAATTTAATGAATTAAAAACCTTAAAAATATTTCAACTTTTAGAGACGATGTGTCGCCTCTACAAATTTAAATACTTTTCTTTTGAATTTCTTTTATTAATGATCAATATATATATATATATATATATGAAAATAAAAAAATAGTTTAACTTATGTCATCTCTAAAAAGTTTGAACAGTCAAAAAGAAATTTCATTTAGGCGTGGCAAAATTTCCCACCATTTTCGTCAAAAAAAAACTGAAAAAAAATATTTAACCTATAGAGACAACATCTCCTCCCTATAGAGAAAAATAGTTTTGTATTTTTTACTCATGATTATTTTTTAATTAAAAAGGAAAAAATATATTCATTTGTAGAGACGACATGTCGTCCCTATAAGTCAAGATGGAAAAAATGATCTAATGACGACATGTTGTCTTTATAGGGCCTGAACATTTTTTATAATTTTTTTAAAGAAAACCAATTAAGACGATAAGTTGTCTCTGTAGGTGAAAAAAAAAATTTTCTTTTTTTTTTAAGTAGCTATAGAGATGACGTGTCTTCTTTATAGCGCTCAAACGTTTTTAATTTTTTTTTAAGAAAACCTATAGAAAGGACATGTCGTTTCTGTAGTTGAAAATAATTTTTTTTAATTTTTTTAATAAAAAACTATAGAGACGACTTGTCGTCTCTATAAGACTTAAAAATATTTTAATAAATGTTTCTTATATTTAGTAATTATTTATTCTGTTTTTTAGTTATTTTTTACGCAGATTTGTAGAGACAACATGGTCACTCTACAAGCTCTTCTATAGCAACGACACCAATAAATACGACTTTTGTAACCTATAGGGACGGGGATATAAAGACCAATTTTACACAGACGACTAGATGAAAAAGGTCTATAGAAATGACATTTTGTCCCTACAGGCTTAAAAAGTGTAGTCCCTGTAGGGTTAATTTCTTTTAGTATATGGTGGTGGTAGCAGGTTTGGCTACATTGATGGCAACAGTGGTGGTGCCAACCCCGGAATGATGGGGTGACGTTAGGGGTGTTCACGATCCGATCCGATCCGATCGAGGGTATGCTCATGCTCGGATTGAATTATAACCGATCCGATCCGAGCGGATCAAATTTGTAAAACCGATCGCAAAAGTGATGCTCATGCTCGGATTGAATTTTTCGAGCGATCGTCGAGCGATCTTCGATCGATCTTCGAGGCGACGAGGCCTGAAACAAGTCCGACGAGGCGACGAATAAAGACATACTGATTTAAGCCTGAAACAAGTCCGACGATTAATTAACAAAAAAACATACCGATTGAAGCCTGAAACGATTAATTAACAAAAAAACATACCGATTGAAGCCTGAAACAAGTCCGACGAGGCGACGAATAAAGACTGGAGCGAACAGAAACAGATATTTAACGATTATTGAAGAATGAATGGATACATATATTTAACGATATGTTGCAGGAACTGAAACAGGAGCGACTAACCTTTTAGGAGACACTTGAGCCGATGATTGTCCGATGAATTGAGTCGGAGACACTTGAGCCGATGATGAATTGAGTTGGAAAAGGAGACTGAGAGTCGACGGAGACACTGAGCAGTTGAGACTTGAGAGCGGCGACTGAATGAGTGAATTGTTATAGGAAATAGATTTAGGGTTAGATTTTTATACTAAATATGGGCTAATATTATTTGGGCTTTTAATTATTTTAGGCTATTATATTTTTTGGGTTTTTAATCTATAAAATATATAATATATATATATATATATGTATATATATATATATATTAATTATTAATAAAAATAATTCGAGCGAAACCGAGCGATCGTCGAGCGAGCGGAGCCTTGCTCATGCTCGGATTGAATTTGAATCGAACCGATCCGATCGGCTCATTTACAAACTGAGTGGGAATCGAGCGAGCATTTTTCGATCATTTTTCGAGCGATCTTCGATCGTCGAGCAGTTTGGACAGCCCTAGGTGACGTTGATGGATCGGTGACGGGTCAACTATGGTATATGTGATGGCAAACATGGTAGGACAAATTGGAAGATTCTAACTCATTTGTTCTAAATCGACCACAATTTGAATTTGGTCTCCTTTCCTTCGCAATGAATGCGGTGTTTAATTGTTGAAGTAATTTCAAGGAATTCATTTTCAGAAAATATTTTATCATTTGAATTCATATGTTTAATTGTTGAAGTAATTTCAAGGAATTCATTTTCAGAAAATATTTTATCATTTGAATTCATATTACAATTTTAATAAATTATACGCAGTAGCGGACTCAAGGATTTTTCATGGGTGTGCGGAATATTTTTAAAGATTTTAGGCCCTTAGATATATAAAAAAAAATTTCGGTTCATATAGGGTCGGGTCGGGTCGGGTCATGTAAAACAAAAGTATCAAGCTAAAATTTATATAATTATCAAAAACATATCAAACGTCATTACAGACATATTTAAAATGTTGCTCTACGAGTTTTCATTTTTGAAATCTATTCAAAATATCTAGAGCTACTTTTCTAAGCAAGTATTTATCTATATAACATATACAACTAATTTTCAACACTAAACACTTAAACATTATCACCAAACTTCATAATTTTCAACTTTAAAATTAAGCCCTAGTTTTAATTGTTGATTCTTTCTAACTAACCATTTAAACACACTAAACTTTAACTAAAACAACAAAATCAACCAACTAAAGTTTCAAAAAACAACAAAACAACTAAAATTTCAAACTTTTTTTACAATTGTATTTCTCCTAAAATTCCAAATAAAACAAGAAAACAAAAAAATAATCGAACCATACCCGAAAATTGTGATGAGATGTTGTTTTCGTCAGTTTGGTGGCCAAAATTGTGGTGGGTTGGGTTATTATATTTGAGTTCAAATTAGATTATTAGATTGGGTTGAGCTTGAGTTATGGTGTGTTTATTGGGTTAAAGGTTAAGAGAAAGTTAATTGGGTTAAGTGAAAGTTAATTAGTTAAGTGGAAAGTTAATTAGGTTGTATTTAAAAAAAAATCAGTGTTTACGTAATTTTTTTACAAATTCATAAGATTTTTTTTCCTAAGGGGCGGTCGAAAATTTCCAAAGGGTGCAGATGAAATTTTTAAGGGATGTGGTCAGGATTTTACCGGGAATTTAGCACTAAATTTTATTTTTTCAAGGGGTGCGCCCACCCACCTTAAGATATATATGGGTACGCCCGTGAGTATACGAATCAAAAGGTTTAAGAATGAGGTTCAGATTTCAATTTATCAAATTCTATTAATTTCAAGTTAAGCATGTCATTATATTTAAAACACATGTTATATAATTGTATCATGTCCCCGTCATTTGGAAGAGTGGCAAAGGCAATGAAGATAAGAACTAGATCTCCTTTTGGAGGTCGTAAGTTCGAATCCAAGCCATACTACGCCAGAGAGTCTCGGCTCTTGTGGCAGCGCAACGTCTATCAAGTGGCAATCGACGCTATGGTTTCCCATGAGGACACGGAGAGGTCTCGTAAGTCGGTGTTATGCCCCTCCGTAGAGAAACTCGGTGGGTTCTGATTGGGGCCGGCCTCAAAGCCATGCCCGCGGCTGCCCAGTTTCAACCGCCCAGTGGGTGGTATCTTGAGAGACGTTGTTCAAAAAAAAATTATATATAAAGTATCACCAAATTATATAATTTGAAGAATGAGTTCCGCTAACTTTTAAACTAGTGTTTAAAGAATGATTTCGGTTAATTTTTATCACCATATTACATAATTTGAAAAAGAAATGGAAAGAGTTCAATACCTTGTGCCACTTGTCATGACGCCTTTTTAATTTAATGAAACTGTGACTTTCTAAATTATAAAACTAGGGGTAACGAGGTGGACTGTTTGTAAACTATTTGAATTCGAACTTGTAACACTATTTATTGTCGAGTTTGAGTTTATACTTATAATGTCAAAACGAGCGGAGCTTGAGCTCTTTTACATAATTAAATAAGTTGAACCAAACTTAAGCTTAGTCAGTCAAGTCTCCTCAACTCATTTGCAAATGTAGTTGGATTGGTATAGTTTGTGCAAGCTTACATTGCAATAACTATTGGGCTATATTTAAGCCCAAGAGTGATAGTAGAAATCTGATAACTTGATCCAGGTTTTATCCCACATGTTTAGGGTCCATGGGCCATGAGTAGTGTTGTTCATAAGATATTAGCTTCTATTTGGGAGTTGGGACTTGTCTCTAAACTAGTAAAATTACCCGCGCTACGCTACAAGGTTTCAGTCGATTTCTATTTTGGTTCAGTATAGTAGCCGAAAGAAATATGCTCAAAAGAATATCTACACATGTTTACATCCACCAAAAACCATAAAAAAAAAATTAATTGGACAGCGGTACGGGCTGATTTTAAATTAATTGTAAATGGAAACTTAAACGCTATCTTTAATATAACTTTCATTTACGTCTAAACGTAAACCAACTTGAATTTGTACTGACACGTGCATGAAAATAAGCAAGTAAAAAATATTGTTTTTTAAGTTAAAGAATGGTATGGCCCATTGCGACGGTGTCGAAATGTAAAGTGACTCGAATTTATACTGTTTAACGAAAACATATTATATTTGACCAAAGTCATTTCCGAACAAAATTAACGTTGAAAAGGTACATAAAAATAAGCAAAAAAAACGTATTATATTTGAACCGGCTCATTTACGAAAAAAAAACTAAAAAATTTACTTCAAAACATAAACCAACTGAAAATGTACACAATAATAAGCATAAGAAAATAATATATTTAAAGTGACTCGAATTTATACTGTTTAATGAAAACATATTATATTTGACCCAAGTCGTTTCCGAACAAAATTAACGTAGAAAAGGTACATAAAAATAAGCAAAAAACTTATTATATTTGAACCGGCTCATATACGAAAAAAAAAAATTACTTCAAAATATAGACCAACTGAAAACGTACACAATAATAAGCATAAGAAAATATTATATTTAACCCAACTCATTTTCGGGAAAAAATTTATGTTGAAGCGAAAAAGAAAAATTACTTCAAAACATAGACCAACTGAAAACCTACACAATAATAAACATAAGAAAATATTATATTTAACCCAACTCATTTTCGGAAAATTTACGTTGAAGCGTAAATCAACATATTATATAAACATTTTCTGGAAAATATACCTACACGTACATAAATATAAATACGTAAAACTCGATTACAAAGTCTTTAAAAAGTTAAGAGGTTGTAATTGTCAATGCTAAAATAGAAAGGTAAAAGTATATAAAACACAAAAAGATAAAGAGATAAAAAGACAAAAAAAAAAAAGTTGAAGTACTGTTCACACAAGTTGCTAATTGTATTATAGTTAATAGCTTGAAGTTGAATTCTGAAGCAATTTGACTCGTCCAGTTTTGACCGTTTAACCGTTAAACCTCTGGTTTGAAATTTAAAGCTAAATTCTGAAGCAGTTCAACGAGTCCTATTTTGACTATTTGACGGTTGACGTAAACCAAACTGGTTGTTTAATCTTTATTATTAACTAGTTGGTTACCATGCGCGCGCGTTGCGGCGCGCTAAACCAAATCGTTATATAAGAATGACAAAACATGTCAAATAACAAAAAGTAGCTCGAACTAAAACGTCACTCTATTGTGTTTCCAAATGACTAATATCCTAAATTATGTTAATAGTGCCCATCCAAACTCATTTTGATGTGAAAGTATAAATTGTACGTGTTGACCCCAAGTCCCAGCCTATCAAGATCTTTTGCCCAACGTGTTTGACCAGCCTGTTTTCAACCTCTAGTTAATGACAACATCTTTTGCATACAATATGGTCAAATAAATAACAAAATTTACCATGGTGTAGTAGTATACAAATAATTTTCAAAAAAAAAAGTAGTATACAAATTTTGGCTGTGGACCGGATAATGGGGCTACCATAACCACCAAGGTAACTTAAAACCATTGTCTTTCTTGTCATACTGAAAATAAAAGACAGTTTACATCTACTTATGTTAATCATTCAAAACTACCACATAAATTATCTTTAGCACCCATCATGTATAACAGGCCCCCATAAATGTGCGATACTCTATCCTGCAGATCAACAACACTGTTCCAAGATCTTTTTTTCTGCATTTAGGAAAAGTTGTGGCCTCGCCTTCAAAGCAATAATAAGAGTACATGGTTATAAAATAAAGTATAAGAGCATTCACATTCTATCCATCAAAATATGTGAGCGAGAGTTTTTATATCATAAAGGGTATAAAAAGTGGTTGTGAGTGGAGGAGAGAGAAAATGTTACTGTTCATCTGTATATTTGGGGGGACAATGTTCACCCAGTATAATTTTTTTAATATATATTGAAAGTGGTTGTGAGTGAAGGAGAGAGAAAAATGTGATGATAATATTATTTAATTGAAAAGGAGAGAGAAAAAGTATTTGTTTTTAGTGGAAATATATTGATATAGGAGTTGTTTTTTAGTGGAATGTATGTGAAGCAGGTGGGAGACTTGTACCGGTATTTTCAACATATACAAACCATGACAAGGAATAGTATCTCCATGCCATTGGTTCAAATGGGCGGCCACCCCTCTCCTATTGAAACAATCAGTTTATTATTTTATACACATTTTAAAATTACGTTTTTGTCCTTGAATAGTGTTTCTCTGCCATTGGTTCAAATGGGCGGCGAGCAATGCCCATTGGACCAACCAGTTTATTATTTTATATACACTTTAAAATTACGTTTTTGCCCCCAGTTAAAAAATACGGTTTTGCCTCAACTTCAAAATACATTTACCCTTATGCCCCGAGCTAAAAAATACGATTTCGCCCTAGGTAAAAAAATTACGATTTTACTCTAAGCCAAAATTACGTTTTCGCCGCAGTTCAAATAAAATTTTGTTTTCCCCCCGGCTCAAAATTACGATTTTACACCAGTTTATTATTTTATACCTACTTTAAAATTACGGTTTTGCCCATAGTTTAAAATTACGTCTTTGCCCCCAGTTCAAAATAAAATTATACTTTTGCCCTCAGCTAAAATTTACGAATTTCCCCTCGGTTCAAAATTACGATATCACCCTCAATTCAAAATTACGTTTTTGTCCCCAGTGCAAAACAAATATATGATTTTCCCTAGCTAAAAATTAGGATTTTACCCCCGGGAAAAAAATTGATTTTTCCCCCAAGCAAAAATAAAAATATGACTTTGACCCCAGCAAAAAATCGTGTCAAAGAGCTGCGTAACACTCTTTTAACTTTTTATTTCTAGCAAAACTATAGTACTGTTTTTTTAATTAGTTGAGAATTATTCGGCCATCGCCCCGCAACGCGGGCAGGGCATCACCTAGTTGTATAACAATACACTACCTTGACCTTGTATAAGCCTTGCTACTCTAATAAGATGTAAAAAGAAAACACAGAAACAATATGGGAAGATATAAATCATAACACACATGTATTTAAACTGGTTGCAAGTCATAGGTTTCATTAAAGTTGATTAATAACAGTGAACAAATTGAAAAACTTAGACGACCTATTACAAGGGAAGTTGATTTAATATGTTTCGCAGAGCATCCAAATGGGCCCAACAACCACTATATCCTAGATGTTAAAAGGACATATAAGATGTATATGGGGTTTTAAAACATGATAACTTCTATAAAAGTTTTGTTTACAAACTCAACACAACTGATTTTTTGTATAACAATAGTTTAGTTTACAACTCTAAAGTTAGTGTAGTCATGACGTGATGTCGTGGTACACGCAAATTTAATCCAAATAACAACTAATAGATAGTGGTAAATGGGTATCGAACTCAGGGAGTATGTGGAAAATGTGTTGATTCTATAGCTTTGCAATTTAACTACAATTAACCTAATATGCATAAATTAAAGATCAATGATTTGGATTGTTTGTTTTAGAAAACTAAATTATCAATTACTTACTAATCAAGATTGAATGTTTAATTCAGATTATGAGAACAATGACCATCTTAGGATTCAGTTTCTTTTAACACTTGTGCGAAATTCCAACTAGAAAGAGTTACATAGACATAACTCGTGTATAAACAATTGTTGTGATAAAAGGGAAGAAAGTACTCGGATTATATTAATGCGAGGTCGTTTCCCAATGATCAATCAATCAATATCCAACCCTAACCCTTCCCGTGATATCTCGATTGTCAACGGTACCAAGAACGTATGATTTAGACTAGAATTGCAATACCAATTAACAAGCTACAATCAATTACTCATACACCATGATAATCAAAGCAAATACAATGTTATCATTCTAGAAATAACGGAACAAACACACAAGAGTTTAAGAAAACCTTCACCTAAGATGATCACCACAAGTTTAGCCGGACATTGTTCGGTTGATCATCATAACATCAAAGTTCAAGTTCATGTGAATCAAAAACCAAAAACAAATGTTTAGAAATGTTTGGAACCAACAAGGACCAGCCAAAATCGCCCCTAATCTTCAGAGAAAACGTCCAATGATGAGATAATGTGAAAAGACACCCCCAAAACGGTTTAATGGAGGCAGTTACAATTTTTCCGTCACCTCTACCGTAACTTACGGTACCTACCGTAAGTTACGGTAGACTTCCATTTGTTACGGTGGGATGCTCCTGAGGTACGGTGGAAAATCGTGGGTTTCAGGGCCACCGTAATTTACAGTGGCCACCGTAAATTACGGTGGACCCCTGAATCTTGGTTTTTGTTTTTTCTTTCCTTCCATGCACGACCCGTTCCACTCCAATCCATCCAAAGCAGCGTTTTCTCCACTTTAAGCTCCCAAGTGTACCTGAAACATAAGCAACTGTAGTCATCTAATTCAAGATAATTACGTGATCAAGTGAGGGATAAATTCGTCTTTTAACATCATTAAGGGTTGTCTTATGGACCACCCGTCACATCCCCACACTTAACTGTTGCTTGTCCCAAGCAACTCATCAAACCATTTTCAAAACAAGTGATCAATATAAATCAAGCATAAACATGTAGTCCTTTTACTAACCCTTTCTTAACACCCGAAATAACACACCCCTCGCTATATCTCTCCTCTCGGCAACAAGTAAGCACTAGCAACTATGAGGTAGACACACAAAAGGCAAACGGGCGGTTGCACAACTATAGGCTTGTACCTAAATCGGTCCTTCTCCTAACAAGTGCCAAACATGAATGCAAATCAAAGGGGCTTAAAGGTTGTAACGTGGCTAGGTGTACGGGTAGGAAATGGAATATATATGTAGTAGGAAAAACTTAACCCGGTCTTTTTATTACACAATAAAATAAACAAACAAACAAACCAAACTTAACTACTATATACAAGATCACTCTACATCACTTTTTTTCTTTTTCATTGCTTTTTTCATTTTTTTTTCTTCTTTTTTTTTCACTCAAAGAAAACATTCAACATAACATCAAATATATCTACATATTACTAAAACAACCACTAACACTATAAGACCGGGTCAAGTCGGGTAAATTTTTAGGTAACTAGCTAAGGGGTAACAAATGATAGGCTTAAGGCACAAAATTGGGCAACTAAATGTCCAAACCCCCGCCCCTCTCGCAACCATGCTCATATGTATAATTTATGAGGTCCAACCCCCCAAATCCCACACTCGCACACACTAATGACGAGGGTACCTAAATGCCCTTATCCTTTTCGCATTCATATCCAACTAAAGACTCAAACCGTATCAAGGCACAAGTTCTAATGCACCTCCACCCGTTGCCACTCTCATCAAAGACAAGTATTATTTATTTACATGTGTGGCTTCAACTCTCACCAAGAACAAAGGGTATTAAGGGTTGCCGGTGCATCCTTTGGGGTTAATCCAAGGTGTTCAAATTCTCACGTTGTTTCGCTTGATTTAAAATTTTTTCAAAAACCTCAAAATTCCCCCCCATCCCCACACTTGGGATACATTGACCCCAATGTATGGTTTTAGGAGGATTTGATCGCTAAAACTCTTTAACAACAACTAAAAGCTCAACACTCAAACCACAAATTTCTTTTTGGTATTTTTCATTTTATATTTTTTTTTATTTTTCTTCTTTTAAACATTACACCACCAACTTCCACCACCCAAACATAACATCAAAAACTCAACACCACCCAACCACCCAACCTTAGACATAAAAAACCAACAAATATTCACAAAATATACAAGAATGAGCACGACCTGACTAATAGTAGCGCGGTTGAGGCGGTCCGAAAATGGAAGACATCATCTCGTTCCATTCTCCGAAAGCAAATGCGTTGCTACCGCTTCCACCTTGTTGCGAAGCTCCTTGTTGTTGACGCAGGTCTAACCATTGTGAATGATGGAGAGGCGGGGTTGGATACGATACACTACCATCGTATGGTGGTAGAGACGCATAATCCACCGGGGGTGGATCCACAACCACGGGCCGCCCCGCATGCCAATCCGCATGCATCCTTCGGGCTTGATCATCTTCATATCGGTTATTCATCTCTAACTCATGAGAATAGGCATGTGCACAATTCCATGATTCTTGACGATCGAAGTTATGCTTCAAGGACCGCTCCATACTAGCACTCATCATCGCTTGTTGATCAAATAAAGTACGCTCCGAACCCGACCATGAATCAAAAACGGGTGCCGGAGGACGTTGGTTCTCAATAACCTCTTGCATAGTGCCCTCGTAAGCCCAATTCGGCTCGTATGAACGCTCCGTGTAGTCATAAAAAGCACCACCATATCCCCTACCTAGGCCCCCTTGGCCCACATTCACATTCTCATAGTGCAGCTCATCCGCATAGTCATCATCCCTACTCGGGGCTTCTGCTTCACTCTCCGGTTCAACCTCTTCACCCGGTAGAAGATCCCTTGCATCAACTTTCAACGCCCTCCATCTTTGACCATCCGAATTGAGCTTGTGATACCTTTCCGATTGAGTGTAGGTCCATCCAATACCCATCTTGTTTAGACTAAAAGGATTATGCCTTTTCGGGTGTCCTCTATCCTCCGATGTGATCGCTTTAAACTGCTTCATCAATCCCGTGATAATTCGGCAATACGGGATAATGCTCCTCCCCAATTTGTTCCGGCAAATCCAAAGATGGTTCATAATCAAATACCGAATTGGAAACCGAGGAGACCCATTGAGCAATGAATAGAGGACTGGCACTTCCGGGTACCTTACTTGTTCCTTATCTCCTCTTCTTGGAATGACATTCAAAATGCAAATCGACAGCAGCAATTTTGCTTCAATCTTCAAGTTCTTCCGGTACAAGATTCCACTGTAAGTACCGGGCAAGAACAAAGCCGCTAACATATCATTCCATCTCGGATGCTTCTCCGGTTTTATCAACAGATCATCAAGACTAGGGATCATGTAATCACGAGCGGGTAGACTATCGTATTTTGCCAACTTCCGTAGTGTATCGAACGACATTTCTACCTTTATCCCATTAACCTCACCCGTCAACTTCATCTGCGATGCCCTATCGTATGTGTTGCATTTAAGGGTTGCCATCCATTATTGAATCTCATCCATAAACAGGTTCTTGTTGTCCTTATCATAACAACTGAGCGCCGCCTCCCATCCTAAGGCGCGGAATTGGGCAAACACATTAAACGGCCCAAATTCAACCTCTCTCACTTCCCTCTCACAAATAAACGCGGCAGCCTTGTTTTTTAACCGGTTCATACTGTCATGAAATAGTGTCGGTTGCCACTCCTCCGCCTGATCATCCAATGGACCCGATTCCCACCTTGGCTTTTCAGTCGGGTCCAACTCTACCATCTCTTCATCCTCGCTTTCACTCTCACTAACTCTACCCAAGTATTGCCTCTTCTTTGGTTGTTGTTCCGGCTGTTTCCCTTTGCCTTTAGACGAAGAAGACGAACTAGCTCCCGCTCTTTCCTTCGTTCTTACCATTTTCCTACACACATTGCAAAACAAATAACACAACCAAACACAAAATCAGTCCCCTTTTTTCCAAAACATCCCCACACTTGCTTGTTACTATGGTTGTAGATATTAGTGAACAAAAATTTTATAATTTATTTTGTCAAAAATTAGGCATGGTGTCTCTACAATGTAGAAATTCCCAAAAAGTTCACAACTTTGTCATCAATCCTACATCTACAACCATAACAATGTTCAAGTAACAATTTTTTTATGACAAAATCTAAGAACAAGCAAGTGGGTATGAACAAGTAACAAACATAACCTTCCTTCTCACAATGCATCATCAAAAGTAACAAACAAACATCACATACCTTGATTTGAAGATGCTAGAACACAAGTGAAACAAGAACTTCAAAAACCCCCAAAATTTTCGGACCTAGGGTTTGGGATTCGGACCAGAAAACGTCGTTTTCTCACAAATCTCTTCTCAAAATCAGCAAGTACGTGAAAAATTAGTCAAAATAGACCTAGATTTCACTCGATTTGACCAAGAATTGAAGGAGTTATGAAGCTTGGAAGGTTGAAGAAGGTTATGGAGATTTTGTGGGACAAGAGAAAGTGATAGATGTGTTTGTGGTTAGGGAAGAAGGATGGAAATCGTGTGGAAGGGGAGAGGTTCATGTGAGCAATTGTTTATTATTATTATTTTTTTTATATGTAACTGCTGATGCTGAAACGACCCGTTCATCCGCCAGGCCTACCGTAAATTACGGTAGGCACCGTAATTTACGGTGGGTGCTGGCACAATATTCCTACCGTAACTCAGTGTGTTTCCACCGTAACGCCCACAATTTTCTTGCTTCCACCGTAAGTTACGGTACCACCGTAAATTACGGTGGTACCTGGGCATCCCTGCTTCACCAAAAACTTTGATTTTAAATGTCTTTCTTTATATTTTTTTCAGTTTTTTCAATTTTTTTTGTGTTTTTAAAATTTTTCAAAAACATGTAAAAATTACCCTACCTCTTCGAAAGTCCCGTGTTGTCCTCAACACAATGCTAGAACTATTCGTAACCCGAACGTCCCCACACTTGTTTCAAACACGGACTTCAAGCAAATACGGTAAATGTGCAACCTATACAAAGCAAACAAAATAAAATACTAACTATTTACACTACCAAACCTGGGCCTCTTATGGTTGTTCATCGTCTACCGGGCGTAGAATGTAGCCCGCTTTGTCAAGCTCCAAGTTGTTGATGTCGTTCCCCTCCAAGTATGGCTTCAACCGATGGCCATTCACCGTTTGTTGTTTATTTGTTTGCTCATCTTGGATATCTATATCACCAAACCTCCCAACTCGCCGAACGACATACGGGCCCATCCATTTGCTTTTAAGCTTTCCCGCAAACATCTTGAGCCTTGAATTGTACAACCAAACCTTTTGACCCACTTCAAAGGTTTTCTTCCTCAACTTTGCATCGTGTCCTTTTTTGAGCTTGTCTTTGTAAGCCGATGCACACTTATACGCCTCATCTCTAATTTCTTCGATCTCACTCAATTGCAATTTCCTCATCTTCCCCGCTTCATCATAATCCGCATTTACTGTCTTGATTGCCCAATGTGCCCGATGAGCTAACTCCATTGGCAAGTGACAACCCTTTCCATACACCATCCGTTAAGGTGTTGTGCCAATCGGAGTCTTGTAGGCCGTTCGGTATGCCCACAATGCATCGTCTAACTTGCTCGACCAATCCTTCCTATCCGTTCTTACCGTCTTCATGAGGATTTCTTTTATTTGACGGTTGGACACTTTGACTTGTCCACTCGTTTGCGGATGGTAAGGTGTAGCAATCCGGTGATTCACGCTATACCGCTTCAACAATTTCCCAAAATTAAAGTTCTTGAAATGCGAACCACCATCGCTTATGATAACTCGTGGAATACCAAAACGGGAGAAGATGTTGGATTGAACAAATTTACAAACAACCGAATGGTCGTTTGTTCGTGTTGCAATAGCTTCAATCCACTTCGAGACATAGTCCACCACCACCAAAATATATAGACACCCATTGGAATTCGGGAAGGGACCCATAAAGTCAATGCCCCATACATCGAATATTTCCACAACCAAAATTGGTTGTAATGGCATCTCGTCCCTCTTTGAAATGCTTCCCATCCTTTGACAATTTATACAATTTCTTGCAAACTCACACGCATCCTTGAAAATAGTGGGCCAATAAAACCCACATGACAAAACCCGATAACCCGTCTTATGCCCGCTAAAGTGACCTCCACATGCGGATGAGTGGGCATGAGTCAAGATTTCCAACACCTCCGTTTTGGGCACACACCTCCTAATGACTTGATCCGGCCCGATCTTAAAAAGATCCGGTTCATCCCAAATGTGTTGCTTCACTTGGACCATAAATTGTTGTCTTCGCTTCTTGGTCCAATGATTTGGGATGGCACCCGTGGCTAAGTAGTTTACGTAATGAGCATACCACGGTGCAACAAAGGTGGATACGGCTAGGAGTTGCTCGTCGGGAAACCTTTCATTTATCTCGCTCATATCGTCAATTCCTTCCACCGGGATCCGAGACAAGTGATCCGCCACTACGTTCTCACTCCCCTTTTTGTCTCGGATCTCTAAGTCAAAGTCTTGTAACAACAATACCCACCGGATTAAACGGGGCTTCGCGTCTTTTTTCTCCATCAAATACCGGACCGCACTATGATCCGAGTAGACAACCACTTTGCTCCCCCAAATATACGAACGAAACTTGTCCAAAGCATACACCACCGCTAGTAATTCCTTTTCGGTTGTGGTGTAATTCAGTTGCGCTTCGGATAAAGTCTTGCTTGCATAATAAATTACCACCGGCTTTTTGTCAACTCGTTGACCCAAAACTGCACCAATTGTAGTGTCGCTTGCGTCACACATGATTTCGAATGGCTTTGACCAATCCGGCGGTTGCAAAATAGGAGCCTTGACCAAATGTTCTTTCAAAACAGTAAATGCTTGCAAACATTCGTCAGTAAAGTCAAATGGAACATCTTTTAACAACAAATTACATAAAGGTTTCGTGATAACACTAAAACCTTTAATGAAACGTCTATAGAAACCCGCGTGTCCCAAAAATGACCTTACACCCTTAACATTTTTCGGTGGTGGCCAAGATGATATTACCCTTATTTTTGCCTTATCCACCTCCATCCCCCTTTTTCGATATTACATGACCTAACACAATACCCTCTTGCACCATAAAATGACTTTTCTCCCAACTAAGCACTAAATTTTTCTCAACACATCGTTTTAAAACTTTTTGTAATTCATTGAGACACGATTCAAAACTAGTGCCAAAAATCGAGAAGTCATCCATAAACACTTCAAGCGACTCTCCAACCATGTCCGAGAAGATACTCATCATACATCGTTGGAAAGTTGCCGGTGCATTGCACAAGCCAAATGGCATTCGCCGAAAGGCAAAGGTACAATATGGACAAGTGAAGGTGGTCTTGTGTTGGTCATCCGGGTGTATTGCTATTTGATTGTAACCCGAATACCCGTCCAAAAAACAGTAATACTTTTGACCCGACAGTTTTTCAATGATTTGGTCAATAAAAGGTAGCGGGAAATGGTCCTTAGAAGTGGCGACATTCAATTTTCGGTAGTCAATGCATACACGCCACCCGGTGACCGGTCGGGTGGCAATTTGTTCACCATTCTCATCCTTGACTACTTGAATACCGGCCTTCTTAGGCACAACCTGGGTAGGACTTACCCAAGCACTATCCGAAATCGGATAGATAATTCCCGCATCCAACCATTTAATTACCTCTTTCTTTACTACCTCCCTTAGGTTCGGATTCAATCGCCTTTGAGCTTCTCGTGTCGGTTTTGCATCTTCGATGGTGATTATCTTGTGCATGACGATTGATGGAATAATTCCTTTGAGATCGGCAATCGTCCACCCAATAGCTCCTTTATTCTCTTTCAAGACTTCCAATAAGGCTTGTTCTTGCGCCATCTCTAAATTAGAGGCAATAATGACCGGTAGAGTGTCATTATCCCCTAGGAAAGCATACTTCAAATGACTTGGCAAGTCTTTGAGTTCCAACTTTGGCGGTTCCTCTAGCGATGGTCTAGTACCCGAACTTATCTCCACCGGCAAGCCTTCAAATTGGTGGGTCCATGGCGGTCGACCTTCGTTCAAGGCCATAGCATCCTGTTTTTCCTCTTCAACCCTTAATGCACAAGCAAGTACCTGTTCAGAAAAATCGCAAAGACAAACATCCATACTATCCTCCTCGTACTCGTGCGGGTTGCATCCGTCGACTAAATCTGCCATGAAACACTCATCAACACCAACATCATTAGAATTGTTAGTAAAAACATTCAAGCGCATTTTTCGATTCCCAAAAGTCATATCGAATGTACCAAATCTACAATCGATCACAGCATGCGCGGTGCTCAAAAATGGCCGACCCAAAATAACATTTTGTTGTTGTTTTGGGTCCGCGGATGAGTAGTCCAAGACTAAAAAGTCAACCGGGTAATAAAACTCATCAATTTTGACAATCACATTTTGAACCATCCCCCGAGGTAGCTTATGAGACAAATCGGCCAAAACAACCGTTGTCTCTACCCTTGCTAACGGACCAAAGTCATATTGGTCACCCCGGCTCCAAGATCTAGTAACGCCTTTGCCATTTGAAAGTTACCTACTTGAATGTTAATTAATGGCGTGCCCGGATCTTGGAGCTTAGGAGGAAGCTCCCCATTCAAAACCGCACTTACTTGCCCGGTTAAATCCACCAGCTTAGGCATTTTCTTCTTTTGTTGCCTCTTTTGTGTACATAATTCCTTTAGAAATTTGGCGTATGCGGGTACTTGTTTTATTGCATCAAGTAATGGAAGATTGATTTTAACTTGTTTAAACATGTCCCATAATTCTTCTTTTTGAGGACCTCTTGATGCGATAAAATTTTTCTTACCCGGGTCAAGTAAAGCCGATGGAAATGGAACTTGACTCGGTTCACCTTCATCTTTTTTATTTTTTTCATTTTCACCCAACCCCGGTTTGTTAACATTTGATTCTTTAGGTTTAACCGGTGAAACTTCATCATCACTTTCATTACCCGTGATGTCCTCAACTACCCCTCAACCAAACCCGGTGACAAATTTGCTTTAAATTCTTTGCCACTTCTCAATACACTAACATGACTAATATTAACGTTGTTACCTCGTGACGAACCATGAGAAGGATTTACCTTGGTGTCGCTAGGAAGTTGACCCTTGCTTTTCTTCAATTCCGCCACGTCGGTTGCCAATTGACCCATTTGGGTTGTTAATGATTGGATGCTCTTGTCACGAACCTCATCCTTTTGCATTCGAACTTCATCGAGTTGATTCCGTTTTTGCATGTCTTGTTGCATAGCCCGAAGCATATCCATGACTTCATTCCCGCTTGACGAACTTTAACCCGAACCACTTTGACCCGTTTGTTGAAATTGCCCTTGGTAACCATAGTTGTTTCCACCTCTATAGTTGCCTTGATTGTATTGTTGGCGAGGTGCAAAGTTACCTTGAGCTCCTTGAAAGTTTGGATTAGCTTGGTTCGCCGCATTCCCATAGCGGAAATTAGGGTGATTTCGTAACCCGGGGTGGTATGTGTTGGAGTTCATATTGAAATTTCGACCACCCCCTTGAATTGCATTCACTTCCTCTACTTGTTCATCAACCACCCCCACTACACAAACTTCCGCCGTATGGCCTATTTCGTTGCAATTAGTGCACACGTTGTACACTTGATTTGTGGTTTGAACATTGCCACTCTCTACTCCATGCACTTGTGGCCTTTGTATCACATGCCTTGCCCGTCTTGAAGATTGGGCCTTCCTCTTGGAATTCACCGCCATTTGCTCTAAAAATGCCCAATTGACATGTTCATAATTCGTACCGAATGTACCATTAGTAATTGACATCAAATCACGTGCATCCTCCGAACTCAACCCTTCGTGAAACGCGTTCAACAACTCCCAAAGTTGGATTCCATGATGAGGGCAATTCCTTAGCATCATATTGAATCTTTCGAAGGCTTCATGAAACATCTCCCCCGATTGTTGTTGGAAGCTTCTCAAACCTCTCCTTGCATCATTAGTCTTTTGCGAGGTGTAATATTCATCCAAAAAACTCTGTTGCATATCGGCCCATGTAAAGATCGACGCGGAGGGTAAAGTATGAAACCATCTCTTTGCTTTGTCTTCCAAAGAAAACTGGAAGAGAACTAACTTGACATCATCCGAAGAGAAACCTTGGCCTCCAATGGTGTTGCAAATAGAATCGTAAGTTTCCAAATGAAAATAAGGTTCTTCCGTTGCTAACCCCTTGAATTTTGGTAGACTTTGGAGGGCGGTTGTTCTCACTTCAAAAGTTCCTCCATCCGCATGATGAGGAATCACTACCGGCGAGGGATTGTTAGTGATAATAGGCCGGAAGTGAGCTTCAATTCCCCGTACTACTTCCCGATGATGTCTTTGAGGGGCACCCAATGGTGCTCTTAGTTGACCCATTTGCCCTTGCATATGCCCTTGAGGTGCAAAGGGTGGTTGATATTGGTATTGATGCATTGGCGGTTGTTGTGGAATCGGCCGTTGAAATTGAGGTTGCGTATTTTGAGGACGCACTTGATGTAGCAGTGTAGGGCGTTGCAATTGTGGCCCTTGCGGTCTAATGTGTTGCACCCCAACCGGTAATCTACTCGTGTCTTGAAATTGTTGGATCGGTTGACTTTGTTGACCCGCTCCTCCTTGAGGTCCCAAGTATCCTCCATCACCCCCATAGTAAAAACCTTCCTCTTCATACCCTCTAAAATCTTCTTCATAACCATCATCATAACCATCTCCTTGAATGCCCGAGGATTGCCCGAATGGAAGGGATGAATATTGGAAGCCCAGTTGGTTCGATGGTCTAAATGTAGAAGTAGCATGGACAATGGTTGAATTCGGTGGTATTGGGTAATTAGAAGATGATTGACCCGTAGTTGGGGGAAAGAAGTGTGACAATGGTGGAATTATGGAAGAAGGGCTAAAGGTAAGATTGGGTTCAACTTGAGTAGTGATCGGTTGTGTGGTGTTGGTTGGTGTAGTGTCATGAGGTGGAGTAGGAATTGTTGTGGTATTAGGTATGGTTGTGTGGAAGTAGGTATAAATGATGAGGTCGTTTGACCCGTTGTGGGTGGTATTTGAGATTCTTGCATGATGTTTCACGGTGTGATGGGTGAGGTAGGTGAACCAATAATTCTGTTTTCTCGTACTAAAACTCGATTTTG
The DNA here is from genome assembly GCA_030545235.1 of Helianthus tuberosus. Taxonomy (NCBI): domain Eukaryota; kingdom Viridiplantae; phylum Streptophyta; class Magnoliopsida; order Asterales; family Asteraceae; genus Helianthus; species Helianthus tuberosus. The sequence goes on from CM060447.1 coordinate 95,913,792, forward strand.
CCTTAATGTTCTTTCAATCTCCGGATCAAACGATAGTGGTGACGACTTGTGAGAGCCTCTAGTATGCATGCACCTGTAACACCTGCACACTAAACACACCAGGTAAACCCGAAAATAACAAAGCAAAACTAACAAACTGACACACGTTGCGCACTACTCCCCGGCAACGGCGCCAAAATTTGACGTGATGTCGTGGTACACGCAAATTTAATCCAAATAACAACTAATAGATAGTGGTAAATGGGTATCGAACTTAGGGAGTATGTGGAAAATGTGTTTGATTCTATAGCTTTGCAATTTAACTACAATTAACCTAATATGCAGAAATTAAAGATCAATGATTTGGATTGTTTGTTTTAGAAAAATAAATTATCAATTACTTACTAATCAAGATTGAATGTTTAATTCAGATTATGAGAACAATGACCATCTTAGGATTCAGTTTCTTTTAACACTTGTGCGAAATTCCAACTAGAAAGAGTTACATAGACATAACTCGTGTATAAACAATTGTTGTGATAAAAGGGAACAAAGTACTCGGATTATATAAATGCGAGGTCGTTTCCCGATGAACAATCAACCAATATCCAACCCTAACCCTTCCCGTGATATCTCGATTGTCAACGACACCAAGAACGTACGATTTAGACTAGAATTGAAATACCAATTAACAAGCTACAATCAATTACTCATACACCATGATAATCAAAGCAAACACAATGTTATCATTCTAGAAATAACGGAACAAACACACAAGAGTTTAAAAAAACCTTCGCCTAAGATGATCACCACAAGTTTAGCCGGACATTGTTCGGTTGATCATCATAACATCAAAGTTCATGTGAATCAAAAACCAAAAACAAATGTTTAGAAATGTTTGGAACCAACAAGGACCAGCCAAAATCGCCCCTAATCTTCAGAGAAAACGTCCAATGATGAGATAATGTGAAAAGACACCCCCAAAACGGCTTAATGGAGGCAGTTACAATTTTTCCGTCACCCCTACCGTAACTTACGGTACCTACCGTAAGTTACGGTAGACTTCCATTTGTTACGGAGGGATGCTCCTGAGGTACGGTGGAAAATCATGGGTTTCAGGGCCACCGTAATTTACAGTGGCCACCGTAAATTACGGTGGACCCCTGAATCTTGGTTTTTGTTTCTTCTTTCCTTCCATGCACGACCCGTTCCACTCCAATCCATCCAAAGCAGCGTTTTCTCCACTTTAAGCTCCCAAGTGTACCTGAAACATAAGCAACTATAGTCATCTAATTCAAGATAATTACGCGATCAAGTGAGGGATAAATTCGTCTTTTAACATCATTAAGGGTTGTCCTATGGACCACCCGTCAAGTCAACACCGGAAATAATTTTTAAAAACTTTTATCAACTTGCGAAGATGATAGAGTAAGCAAACTAACAAAACACTGTTTCTTTGCTCGTCTTTTAAATGTAAGTACCAACAGATTATATTAATTAACAAAATGAAGCACAATGAGATTCTAATTACAGCTCTAAATATATTCACGTGTCTTAAATCTAAAAAAATACCTGATGACATGTATATAAATCTGAATTCAGATTTGGTAGGTGGAGGATATACTTACAGCGGTTTGTTTGGTTTTTTGTTGTAGTTAATATGCGACGATTGGTCAATTTCCTAGGGATTCTTTTGACTTATCTTTGGCGTGACTAAATTCTATGACAGATGGCAATCTGTTGCTATCCTGGTCTCTGAAGTTGAGATACGCATTTTATAAGAGCAAAATAAGAATCTATGGCGTAGAAATTCCGGCAACCAAATTTATAACTCGAAAAGCCGTTTACCTAGTGGCGATTGACTTCGTAGGGCCGGTAGTTGGGTTTAGATAGACGTGTGTTGCTGTTGTAGATGCCAGCTGAACTCTCCCTGCAATGGAGAGATGTGTTAGTTTAAAAGTGCTTGGTTGAACTACACGTTTATCCTTTTTGGTGTGTTCTCCAAACATCGTACTCCGTAACTTTCATATAGTATGTCATAGCTTCTTTATCGAACGAAGAGGCTATTTCGTTCCATAGGGTTGTATCAATCAATCCATATCTAGTTTCAAGACATAAACAAAAAATAATAGAAGTTACTCTCCATGAAAAAATGGTTGCATAGGTGTTCATCTAATTCAGAAATCACTTAACCTCCCTCTACCAGGAGGCAGATGCTCCATGCCCAGCAGCCGGAGCCTGAAAAAAGAAAAGTATCACATGGGACAACATGAGTGGTTAGGTTTGTGGAGCGTGTTAGTTTGACCCACACACGATTATTAATAGGTACTTGGTATCATTATCAGATTATCAATGCATGAGTATAGAGTACCTGGTGGATAACACATTAATATCATGATAAAGTAGTAAACCTTTTGTATTTCTGCGAGTTCGCTGCCATAACAAAGAAGCGAATTAGAACATTATTTTAGAAGGTAAACTTGAGCAATGGTTCATAAAAAACAGAGTCATTATTTTTGAAAGTAACATGTTAAGAGAAAAGCCTGATATTGGTTTGAAAAGTAAAGTCTAAATACCTAAAGATTCTATTTTGCAAAACCATGATTTTGTGATATTGCAGCCATATGAGGCTAAAATCTAATTACTTACATGTTATCATGTAAGAGTGAAAATGAATTAGAGGGTGGTTCTTATGTCAAAATAAAGATAATAGTTTAATTACGATCTAACAATATATCAAAATCACCTGCTCACTGCATGTTACCAAAACATAAATCATTCTAAAAATCTTTGTCGTAAAGTTACCTTATTCGCCTCAAACTTCTCCTCACCATCGCCCCGTCGTTAACGATTGTATCACCGCCAACGCGTCGCGTCCAATTGACCAAACCGGCTTCACCAATAGGGCTCACGGCGGAGCCCTAGGTCATCTTCGGTTAGACCACCATCAGTCACTGTCACGGCCCTTGACCCGGTTTGACCCGTTTCCAGAGCCGCGGGACAGAAAACCCGTGGTATTTATTTAATTGAGTTTAACAGCGGAAGTTATCATCAGGATCTTTTTAAAGCTAAAATTTTCCCGATTATTTTATTTCACAACTCGGGATAAAACCCCGGTAATTTACAATACGAAGAAATCTTTATATTACAAAACATATTTCTTTATTTTATATTGAGCCACTTTCTAAGCTTGCAGTGCTTCCCGGCACTTTTCCTGGATTACAACAGATCACCTGAAACAGGTTTGAAAAAGGTTTTGTCAGCGGGAAATACTGAGTGAATCATTCTATTTACTAACACGACACATTTGTTATAATTTACAGTATTAAGAGAGATTACAATGTTTCAGATATCAACCAACTACCCACAGTATTTGTCATCGACTCGTTTCGTGACTGTGGTCATATTACTATTGAGTCCGTTCACCCAATAGTAACGAGTATCATTAATTAGGTTCGCCCACCTAAAGTGATAAAAATAGTAATGTGCACAATACCCCACATACCGGCTGTAATTTGGTGATTACATAAACTTAATCCCTGTAATTATAACTTTGAAAACATTTTAAGAATTTATAAAGCATTTTGATAAAAAGAGAATGACTCACATTGTAGATTTAATACGGACAGAATCTAGTCTATGGATTAGCCTTGTTAACCTAATTTAAATAACAATGCACACAAAACCCGGTTAGTAATCAATACAGCATTTACGATAACTCACGAGATCAAATTCTCACAACGAACGACAAAGTGCGATACTTAAACATCCATCGAATTAACGACGAAGGACAAAGTATAACCCTAATGTGGGCGGCACTTAAACATCCATTGGATATATTGATCGGTCGGAAAATGAATCGTAATAGCGATCGAGTTATTACCCTGTTTTGCGGCAGCACTTCGTGTTATGTGTGTGTTTTGTAGTAATTAAGTAATATCTCAACGTACGTATGGAATTTTTACGTCGAACTGACACTCAATTGCATGAAACAGACTGTTCTATTTATACTTGAAAATGGTTTCCCCCGCGTGTCGCGAAGGGTGACCCTGTTTCTGTCGCGTGTCGCGGGAGGTAACAATCTACCCTAGGGTAGCCTTGTGTCCCAGTAGGCTTGCTGAGTTGGTTTCGTGTTATTTCGTATTTTTGACAACGAACTGTATAGATATTACTGATTAGGGTTTACCCCCTTTGATTTTTAGGGGCCCTGATTCTAATTCCAACTATTCTGAAAATTTTAGGGATTATGCAGAATCACTTGGGTGTCTTAATTAGGGTTTCCTATTGAACTAAATATAATAATAAATAATAGTTTTAGTGAGAGTTGTTACAGTCACCACCGTCGCTAGTGTCGCCGGGTTAGCGGCTGATGTGAGAGAGTACCAAATCGTCTTAGAACCATCTGGTAGTTCAGTCACCCGTTGGAGATATTGAGGTATTGTTTCAGATGGATTTTCATGAGAGAGTGGACCCTAATGTGTTACAGGATAAAGCAAAGATGAAGCGTTTCAGAGCTTTTCAGCGGCGGTACACAGAAAAGCAGCAATAAACCCTAATTTACAGGCAAATTAAAAAAATGTAAGCTTAACATACAGTTAGTTATACAAGATATGACCAGTTTGGAAACATGCAGACCTTCGTCGGAGTTGTTGAAACCCTTGCCAGACAACCAACCTTTCCAGAAACCCTAGATCAGGTTGCCGGTGTTCCTCTGGCTTGTAAACCCTGATTGTTACCTCGAATCCACCATAAGCACACATGCAGACGAATCGGTCACCGATCTACTTGAAAATGGAACATGCAAGCATTAATCCTTATGCCGGAACTTCATCGGAATATAGCCGAAACCCTAGGTATTTCGCCGGAGCTTCTTGAAGCCATCTTCATCACCATTGAGTTCCGCTGATGCCTCCTGAAACCGCAATTGAAACCCTAGCCACCACATGGAGCGCGGCTGTTGACCGCCGCTGCAGTGACCGGAAACCCCGGTACCACCGTCGTTTCCACATGTGGCTCTCCACTGCATCACTCTTCCTCTCTTTCTCTCTCACACTTGCTGGATTTCTTCCGGTTCCATGTGTTTCTCTGTTTCTGTGATTGAACCATTTGGGGGTTTTGTGATTCTTTTGGTTGGTGAGTACGTGTTATATTAGTTAAACATGTCTCATCTATTAGTTAAACACGTATTATCTTTAATAAAATACCCAAACTAACCTTAATCACTGTTCATTCACTTCTCTAACTATCATATATTAATTTTTTCTTTTATGTTTAGAATATGCAATTATTTATTTATTACATTCTTAAATTTTTTATTACTTAAAAACTTAAATACAAATTAAAGATTTGGGAGAAAAATCAGTTAAATGCCTGAACCAGTCCAACGTTCCAACTGACCCGGGTCAAGCCTGACCAATTGGTGTTATCATTTTCCAAAACTGTAATTAGCACGGTTCAACCACATTCAACCAAAAAAAAAAAAATCATCATTACCCTGGTTATAATATACTTTAGAAAATAATATGCAGGAGGGGATTCTTAAATTGAATTCTTCAAATTTACAAGTTGAAATTTTTCATTTTATAGAAAAGAAAAAAGAAAAAGAAACATAAAACTTTTGATCTATGATAAAAAATGTACATTTGTGCAAAATCTCACTCACTTCTTGTTTCCTACACCAACCAAACATTCACATAGGACAACTTTTGTTTTTAAAATCATCAGACAAAAGCTGTGAAAACAGTCCACTCAACCTAGCAGCACCCGGCCCAGGCCTGAAAACAGAATCATCACCGCGAACCGCACAAGGGTCCGACCCATGATCCGAGCCACCAACACACCACGCACCTTGACTGAACCGATGGGTGCGGCCCAGAAGCTCTTTATCAATCTTGTCAAGAACCACATCATCCTTCGGAAATTTCCTAGCAAACGGGGCGCTGCTATTGATCATTTTTTCGAAGTCTTTGATGGTCAAATAGCGCGGGTGCTGTTTCGGGGGATAATCCCACGCGATGTAATGAAGATCGTGGCTTATCGCGGTGCTTGTGAACTCTTTTGTGTTGCATATAACTGTGTGAAAATACCCTTCTGGAGATGAGACGAAATTTGTGTAGTACATTAATATTGTTCTAGGGAGATTTTCATATCCCCAAATGCAATATTCCACGAATGATCGGGTAAGCATGACCCATGCCGAGCCTGTAAGCATGTAACATGTATTAAAGAAAAGTTTTTTTGATAAATCGGTGTCTGATACGATAACAAAAGTTATATGCGATAACATATTAAAGTTTTTCTTAAATGATTTAGGGGGTTTTATGCATTAAAATACACTCTTGAGTGACTTTTGACATGTTAGAGCCATTTGACCCGTGTTCTTATCAGCTGTTTTTTAGTTTTTATCCGTTTGACAGGTTAGACTCTTATAGGCAAAGTAGACTTTCACCTTTATGTCAAAGTCAAACAACAACTATTCGAATTACAAATTGAAATGGCTATTGAAATAAAAAATTTCACCAACTTGTGTCTATTAGATTACATAAAGTTCATTTGTAATCATCAAAATATAATTGGAAATCGATAGCCTTGTCACTTTTGAAGATTAAAATAGTTAGTTTGACTTAAAAAGGTCAACATAGACAGAGTAATTCCCTGTTTTGACTTTTGACCTACGAAAATAACAAAAAAGTTTCGACTCCCTTTTAAATTAAGGCAATTTCTTATATACCCTAAGAACTAGCATAAATGCATAAAATCGTATTTACCTAGTCATGAAATTCAATATCAAATATACCCATTGAAAATACTTTAAATTTCATAGTTACATGTTTAATTAGATATTATTAGATGGCCATTACAACCTTCGCTTCTCCTTAAACTACAAACTCTAATATCCAAATAATAGTTTAAATGAAGGGTATAAAAGTCCAAATGTAGCTGTGAAGTTATTACTGGAAATGTTTAAATAAACGCCATCATTTACGAAGTTATCAAATAGTTGGTTTGACTTCAGAAGTCAAAATAAAAACTATATCAAATTTCTTACCAGTAAACAAGTTAAAGGATGTAGGAAGAGATCTACGCTGTGAAGTGATTGCAAGGTCCGATTTCTTCGATAAATATAGACCCGGATCGACAATTATGGGTTTTGCCCTTTGGTTCCTACAAAAACGAGAAGTTATAGTTAACTATAATTGTTATATTTGAGTTACCGAAGCAAAAATATATCGGGTGTATCTACTTACAATTTCCATCCTGTAAGTTTTGTGTGTTCTATGAAGTTGAGAGTTCTTGACAGATTAGAGAAAACATGAAGCAAATCTGCAAAATCGAAAGCACATAAGACATGAAGACGTACTAAATGATTATGAAAATGTTGCAAAATAAAATCATTTCTCAGGTTACCAAGAGAAATATTTTGAACTTATTCAAGATTCTGCCCATAGAGAAACATGTGCAAGAACACAAATTGATCATAATTTAAGACATATCCAAAATTCCAAATATTATTAGTTGAATATTGGGTACCTAAAGTTAACTATCAACAACGATAGATAAGGGATTCTTACAACTCCAAACCAGTACTCTAAATTTATTTGTAATAACGAAAGTACGAGGTCAGAAAGAGATACATTTTACATAAAAACTGTCAGAAAGAAAAAAAAATTGAAATTTCTGTTCGACATCTAAACAAGAAATGGGCTACTAAAGCTTTCGGTCATCACTTAATCAAGAGTATACTTTAATCAATATTTTGAATTTCTATCTAATATTCCTTCCAATTAGTCCTTGGTTTTAAGACGTGTGGCTCAGGCATGGTTGTAAAAATCTATGCAGTTAATGCGGTAAAATATCGGATATCGGTAAAGGACCGATATTTGAAATAAAGGTTATCTCCGTGAGATATCGGTGGGATATCGGTAATTTTAATATAATGCAGAATTTATATATATATATAGCAACTTAACACCAATAATTCAGTGATATATCAGTGATATATCGGTGATATATCGGTTATATCGGTCAAATACCGGTGATATATCGGTTATATCGGTGATATATCGATTATATGGGTCAAATATCGGTGATATATCGGTTATATCAGTCAATATCGCCGATAATATCGGTACCGATATTTGACACCGATATTTTACTAAGGGACCGATATGACCGATATAACCGATATATCACCGATATCTCACCGATATTAACTCCATAGGTAAAAATTCAGCCTAGGCTCCGATTAGTCGCCGATTAATCGCTAGGCGGTCAACGGTGGTCCTATTCCGGCCAAATTCTAGCCAGATTCCAGCCAAATTTCGACCAAACCTTATAAATTCCCTCCAATTACTTAAAAATGGGTCAACGAGGGGTTAATACATGTCTACTTAATAAAAATAAATATAAAAATAAGTGTTAACTAAAAATTACATATAAAAATCGTAATCCAATTAATCCCTGTTAATCCCGATTAATCGCTAGTCAGTACCTCACTAACCGACTAGCGCCTACCGATTCTTACAACACTGGCCTCAGGCGTGAGACAATGGAGACGGCAGCCAACGCGCCTCAAGGTCTTAAGATGGCCCTTCATGTACATGTCGGTCAAAATTAGACCGATTGCTCGGATAATTAGTAGATAGCAAAACTTTGGGAGGCTGATATGGGAAAACAAGCAAAAGACTAAAGAGATTGTGAACGGTTTAAATGATGAAGAAGGCTAATATGTAAAAGAGATGAGAGAGATGCAACTTTTGGTTGTAAATAGAGCAACGCCTTTTACCTAAACGCCTCGGAGCGCCTCACCCTTTTCAAAACCAAGAATTAGTTTATAGGTGTCTAATGTGATTAAAGGCATCACTAATCCGGTTATCCCTTTTGCGGGCCCCATAATCCCATTTCATTTTACGCTACCACAAGTAATCAAAACACATAATCATATCTACATTGTTAAATAATCACCCAAATAAGTAGCTTCAAGAACGAGATGAACAATAAAAAACCAAGCAACAAACAATTATAGAAAATCAAACTCACCATCTTGTGTCACAAGAGGATAATCCGAAGCACTAAGATTTATAAACCAATCCCAACTCAAGCTCTCCTTCAACAAAATCGCAATCGCCTGAAGGGTTGTAGCAATCATTGTGGGACCTTTGTAAGTCACCAAATTCGATTGAGCCATCACCCTAACATTCTCGACTTCAGCGAAAGTTTGATCGTTCTTAACCGCCATCGTTAGCTCCAATCTTTCGCGGGGCGGGGCCTCAAGATCCATATGCAAAATGTACTGATTTCTTGGATGATATACAGCCTGCAAAGTCCTCATCATCCTCTTGCTATCACCCTTTGTACCCGAAATAAGGTAAGCTAATCTAGGGGCTTTTTCTTTAGGAAAATCAATAGGTTTATCCATATTCATCTCCACAAAATACCCACCAGAATCATCTGATTTTGCAATGTTGAAACTCAACAAATCTTGATTATTTGATAATGATGATGATGATGATGAATAATACCCAAAAATTGCAGCTGAAATTAGAGTAATCCACACAACCAAACTCACAAAAAAGGGGATAATCCACTTTCTATCACTATTATACACTCTTCCGGAATAACTATGAGCATGTTTCTTGAAATTCTTACCAAAAATCGACATCTAGGGCTTCAAGAAGGCTAAAGTTCGAATCTTTATGAACAAACAACACATCAAACACTTGAATACCCCCAAATCAAAGATACCCAGATGCTAAAAAGCAGTAAAGATTCGAAATTTCGCTAAAAAGATGAAGAAACTGCACCTGTTGTGGAGAAATGAGTTGGCTTTATTGCTCAAAGACCACGAATCTTTGACCTTTGACAAGGGTTTTTTTTTTTCGATCAATGGTGTAAAACAGACATGTATGTTTTGATTCCCATGTTAATTTCGGTGGGTTGGAGCGAAGATTGTGTTTGTTTGTCCAAGAAAAAAAAAAGATAGTACTATAATTAGGGCATAAAGAGGGAGTCGGTGGGGGGCTTTCGGTTGAATGAGAGTGATTGCTTAGATTGAGGTGAAAGAAGTCAAGTGGAGAAACAACAATTTTAAAGTTGAATATAAGAGTGGAGTAAGGAAGAAGTTGGAATTTGGGATAGAAAATGGAGTTAACTTGTAGATTAAGGTGTTGAAATTGACTAATGACTCCTGGATTGTTCTTTGTGTTTTCTAAGACTGAGTGTAGTGGGGCAACCTTTTGAGTGGGCGTCTTGCGACACGTGGCGCCACGTCACATAAGAGGATTTTGACCAAAAAAGGGGTAGTGGGGCAACCTTGCTGGGTGGGGCGTCTTGCGACACGTGGCACCCATTTAATTTTGATTTTTTTATGTAAAAGATATAAAAAAATCCTATTTTTTATAAAAGTATTGATCAAAGTAAATAAAAACTAATACTTCAATAAAAAAAATTACTTCAACCAAAATAAAAAAATACATCAACTAAAAAAAAAATTACTTCAACCAAAATAAAAAAATACATCAACTAAAAAAAAAATTACTTCAATACACATCTACTACTCATCGTCACTAACGTACTCGTTTAGGTCGAGGTCGACTACATTGTTATTATCTTCATCCTCGTTATCTCCTTCATCCTCGTTAACGAGTTCCGCCTCGTATCCTGGTTGTTTGTTGTCCCATAGGTGATCGATCAAGTCATACATAAGCATGGTGTGTTTCTGTCTATTCTTTATATCCATTATGTTCTCGAGTCGTGTCTCCGATGATACTTCTTGTGTCCAATACTCCGGGAACAATGAAGGGTCATTCTCATTGTAATCTTGGCAAATGGCTTTGTCTTCGTCTTCCAATATCATGTTATGCAAAATAATGCATGTGTAAATGACGTCATGCATTTTTTCCTTTGTCCAGTATCTTGCTGGATAATTGATGACGTGCCATCGCTTTCGAAGAACTCCAAACGCTCGCTCGATATCTTTTCTTGCTGATTCTTGTTTTCTCGTGAAATATTTTCTTTTAAGATCAATAGGCTCGGTGAACGTCTTTACGAACGTTGCGTACTCCGGATAGATACCGTCAGTTAAATAATATCCGCGTTTGTAGTAATTATCGCTCGCATAAAACGCTGAAGTTGGTGCCAACCCGTTTATAATCTCTTCGAGAACCGGCGAAGACTCAAACACGTTGATGTCGTTGTGAGAACCTTGTTGACCAAAATATGCATTCCATATCCAAAGATCATAAGATGCAACCGCCTGCAATATTAATGACGGTTTGCGAATGTCGCCTCTAGTATGTGTACCACGCCAAGCGGTAGGGCATTGTTCCCACTTCCAGTGCATGCAGTCCATGCTACCGATCATACCGGGGAAACCGTGAACGTGCTCATGCACTTCGTACATCCTTTGGAGATCACTCCAAGTCGGACGTCGTAAATAAGCCGGCCCATACAACTCAATCACACCTATATAAATTTAATTTAAATATGCATACGAACATTGACAGTAACATATAAAAAAATTGACGCTAAAGTTAAATATATAAAAAATTTGAAAACAAAATTTACTAAATATACCTTTACAAAAGTGTATGAGTGTGTCTCGCGCAGTCTTGGAAGCCATTCTCAGGTACTCGTCAAATGAATCAACGCTTGTGCCATATGCAAGTTGTCGGATGGCCGCAGTACACTTTTGTAACGAAGTAAAGCCAAGATACCCACGAGCGTCATACTTTTGTTTGAAATAATCATAATCTTCCTCCATGTCGTTTGTAATACGGGTAAATAGACGTTTACTCATGCGAAAGCGACGTCTAAATATCTTCGCGTCATATACCGGCTCCTCCCCGAAATAGTCTTGCATCAGCCGTTGTTGTCCTGCGGCACGATCCCGCATAATATAATTTCTTCTTCTAATCAGTGGGTCATCCGTTTCATTGTCCTCGCTAGCAACGTGAACCATTAAATTGATCGTTGTCGTTACCGCCTCGTTGATGGCTTCTTCAAATTCATAAGAACTAGATGAAGTTGTATCGTCGTCGGACGAGGATGACGAAGGGACGTTGAACTCCATTTGTGGTTCCAAAAAAACAAAATGGTTATGTTGAAAGAATGTAGTTTTATAGTGTGTTGTGTTGTATTTTTTTAGAGTGGGTTGTGTTGTATAGTAGATGTATATATATATATAGTAATTTGGTTAATAAAAAAAAAAAACATAAAATTTACTCAATATATCCGTTGGAATAACGGCTATATGTTTGATTTGTGTGTTGAATGGGCGACGAGAAAAGGTTGGGCAAGGGGGGGTCGCCACCCAAGTCGCCCCCGGGGGCGGTGTTCCAGGCGATATGGGGCGACTCCCACCCCCAGGTCGCCCCACTACACTTAGTCTAATAAGTTTGTTAAAAGTATCTTTTTGTGTTTTTTTTTTTAAAATTGGTTAGTTAAACTCTCATTTGTTTGGATTTGATTTACTATTTACAAGTTTACTTGATTCAAAACTTGAAACTGGACATTTACTTTTACTATATAACATTTTTTCAGAGTAAAGTGTAATTTGAATTTTTACGGATTGAGAAAAAACACACAGGTTGAACAAAAAAAGAGACTAGAAGGACACACAAGGATTAAATCAGGGTGTTTTTTCCAACCAACCATAGAGACACGGATACTAGTTTACACTATTTCTTTAACTATGTAGTAACAACTTTGTTATTTCTTAAAGGTTTAAATACAGGCTAACGATTTTAACTGATTCAAACTATCAAACTAAACCATTTTGGTCAGTCCCCGTTTCAACAGCCCGACCGGTTTGATTTGTTGTTTTCTAAACCATCAATAGTTGTTTGACTAAAATTTTCTTCAAACATGGTTAAATAAAACAATAGGTACTATTTATGGTATAATAATAATTATTCTTATTAATATAATATAATTGCTATTATTATTCTATTACTATTATTAATATTATTTAAGCGTAATACAACGTAGAGGTGTGTATAGATCGGTTTTGACCCAAAATCATAACTATAACTGAGATGTCGGTTAATAAATAATCATAACTAAAAGGAAAATTGGATTTAAATAATCCCAAACTTCTCATTTGGCCGATAGTAATCCCAACTCAGTTATTTGCCGATAATAATCCGAACTGGTCCACTTTTGGTCGATAATAGTCTGCGTTAAAAATAGCTTAGCGGAGTTAAGTATTTTCCGAATTACAAACCAATGTTTTAGGGTTTTTGATTAGAACGAGGATACGAGTTGATTGATATAAAATTTACCTCGAAATACTGCCCCAATTGACGAAAACGGTGCTTCAATTCGGGTGTTTAAACTTCTAATTAACAAAAATCAAGTCGTTTGGAACACCGTTTCGAGGTAAGTTTTACATAAATTGACCCGTATCCTCGTTCGATCAAAATCCCTAAAACACCAGTTTGAAATTCGAAAAAAAAACTTAACTCCGATAAGCTATTTTTAACGACGGACTATTATCGGCCAAAAGTAGACCAGTTCGGATTATTATCGGCAAATAACTGAGTTGGAATTATTATCGGCCAAATTGAGAAAGTTGAAATTATTTAAATCCAAATTGCCTAACTAAAATGTCAGTTAATGAATAACTATAACCATAAGTGATCGGTTATGGCACTTTCGGTTAATTAGTTTTGAATGTGAAGGCAGGTCAGTTATGGGTCAGTCAACCATGAATTCAGGCCTAGCTGGAAATAGGTCCAATCAATATAATATGGCATTATTTGGGTCTAATAGTTTCGGCTTGAATTTTTTTTACATGGAATAAATTGTTATTACACATTTGTATATGTTAGTACATTATATAGCATTAAAATAAATACATATCATCTATAATATTTAAAAAAATGCATATAATCAGTTCGATTCGGTTTTGGTGGATATAGAAATGTTGTTAACCACAACTGCTCCACTATTTTCAGTTTTAGAAAGTCATTAAACCGGCCCACTGGTTTTTGTCACGGTTTGGTTATATCTGTTTGATTTCATCGGTTAATTCGATTATAGGTTAGTTATTTCAGTTTTCTACACACCCCTAATACAACGTATGAGAGCACTCTTAACAATAATCATAAAAGAAATAAATCATAAAAACCCTATATTACAACTCATGAGTGCACTCTCAAAATTTAATTGAATCATGGAAAACAAGAATGAGTATGCATCCACGTAAGAAAAAAAAAATGTAAAAACAACATATGTAAAACAAACAACGACTTTCATTACATAGATATTGAACTATCACAACGTTTAGTTAAAACGACATAAGTTTTTATGAAAGAGTATGTCAATTGACAATTAAAAACAATTAACAATTGTTCGGTTACCATTAGCTTTAACTTTTGACACCCAGAAAACCTCTAGCATAAACTCCTTCAGTAGTAACTCAGCAACTCTTAATTGGTTTACCAAGGAGCGTCCAAGTTGCTTCTAGTGCATACTTAGTGCTAATAGCCCAATTTGATTATCATCACAGTTGCTGCTAATAGTCTAAATTACTGTTGATAATACTTTAAGTTTCAACTTACAAGATATTTGCCGCTGATCATCATTGCAACTAATAGCCAAAAAAATTATTGATCATAGCTACTACTGATGATCAATTACTTTTGATAATCGATTTCATCAATCATGCAAATCTAAAACAACTTCCAATGATTTTTCAATATGGTAATCGGAGTTTTTTTTTTTTTTTTCTGCCACGGACTCGCCCCCTAGGGCTTTGACAATGATAGTACTATCTTGTAATCACTCTCATTCAACCTCAATCTAAGCAATCACTTATAATGATAATAAAATCACCAAACACATAAAAAATAGAAAGAGAAAAACAATCAATGGATGTCCAACTTAAGTACTTAGTTGAAATCTACTATTTTTTTTTTATCTCAGAAACGAAAAAAAAAAAGATGGATGAAGTTCATAAATCACTTCGGTAAAAATGCGAAATACGATGTCGATGTTAAATTAATTAATTTTGTAGGAAAAAAATTATTGGCACTCACAAGATTCCATCTTCAATCATGGCGTTGGACTATAAAATATCCAAAAACAATCATAGCCAGCGGCAAAAATCACCCATTGTTTACTATATAAAGTCTATTTAAAGGAGCATTAATCAATACTCCAAGCACTAACCCTATCGGGAGGTGATTTTTTTTAAGTAAAGAAAGTATTAATAATATAATTGCTCTTATATAGTGTAACCAAATACGATTGCAAGAGAGCACAAACAAATTGTTACAACATATTAAATACATATTAAGAATTAAATTATCAAATGCAAATCAATATATCAATGTAATGAATTATCACATACTTAAAGTTTTGTATCACTTATATATATATATATATATATATATATATATATATATATATATATATATATATATATGCTTTGGTTCAAATGAGAACCACCACGAGAGTTGGGAGAACCGCGAGAACTAGACCATCCAAAAGGTTTTTCTGATTTTTTTTTTTCACAAAAGTCGTAAAAATAATCACTTGTTTCAGCAAAATAAGAAAAATTGAAAAAAAAAAATGTCGCACACCCACATTTACATGAGAGGTAAAAAAATATTTATCTTCTTCCAAAATTTACGACTGTCGTAAAAAAAACTTGCATGAGTCAAAACTACCGACTCGGCAATTTTTTAAAATTTTTTTTACAGATGTGTTTATATTTTTTTCATCTACGTTTGTGTAAAAAAATTTTGGCCCAAATTGCGCCGGATCAAATAGTTCTTGCGGTTCTCGCAACTCAAGGTGGTTCTCATTTTAACATTTCCCTATATATATATATAGGGCCAGGATTTAGGGAAAACGCTAAAAAGTGTGAGAGCAGTGAGAACGTTTATGGATCGTCCGATCAAAACAATCTATAGACTAGATTTGGCGCGGTGGCGTTTCGTAAATAACATTGATTTCATTAAGTGGATGCGCTTCATTAAGGGTAAAAAAGTCTTTTACTGTTGAAATTCAAAACGCCAACTAAAATGAGAACACGCCATTAAAAAAACAAATAAAACGTCATTGATACAAAACGCCAAAGCATAGTGATAAAACGCGTTGCAGATTACAGGTAGAAGAAACAAACAGTAACTGAAATTTAATTATTAACATTTATTAGAAGAAATTCCCTCCTAAATTACGCCCCAAAAACATCATTATATAAATGACGTTAACATCGCTTCCATAATCACTTTCATCCATCGTTCTAAAAAACATCTTTTACCAAAACGCCTAGTTTAACCAAAACGCCAAGAATGGCAACCATCATTTCATGACCCTGAGAATCAGAAGATTCATCATACGTTTTGACAACAGAAGAATGGTGTTTGTTAAGACAATCAAAGCAATTTTGAAAATGGAAGATGAGGTACAGAGGGGTATCATATCGCTTGGCATCCCTCTTGATAACGAATGGCATGAAACATATAAGCTTATAAGAAGATTAATAAGGAAATTTGGACCAAGCAAAGCTGATGGAAAAATGGACCCAGTCATCACATCATGGCGTTTTGATGAAGAAACAGACATGGTGACCGTTATATGTGATAATGGAGAGCAGGAAGACTACATGCTTGAAGACATCATGACCCAGCAGGGGGTTGGGTTCATGGAAGAGTTACACAACGCCACATGTTTGAACACAGACATTATAACAACCCTCCTAAAATATTTAGGACACCCCTATACGTCCTAAAATACACCCCGTATACGAGATTTGGCCCTAAATACCTTTAATTTCACAAAAATAAAATAAAAAACAAAATCCTTGTGGCGCTCGCGGGCCGCGAAGACCTTGTCTTCGGGTTACGCGGGGCGTGACAGCTCAACACCAGGCCGGCACCTGGTGAGGCCACGTGGCACGATTCGTGTCGAGGCTAGCCTTTGAGTCAGCCAAGCTTGGGCCTACCCTAGTTGGCCTCGCGGGCCACGAAGCCCTTTGTTGATTCTTTCGCGGGGCGCGTCGAAGTGTCGATCAGACACTATAAATAGAAGGCATCGGCTTTCAGTCCCAAATCGTTCATATCTCGACTCTCTCTCTCAAATTCTCTGAATTGTAGGAATTATACCGGGCATAATACCCCCCTAATTAGCGAAGATCTGCCTCGTTGTAAGTATTTTAACCCCCGGTTACGTATTAGATTCGCTGCCCGATTGATCTAGTGCTCCGTAACGGCTGTCGAGGCTCCGCCCGACGTAGTCGTTGGAGTTCTGTCTCGGGGAGGGTATAACTAATGTAAATTGGGTTATTATACTAACGCGTGTGCATTGTTTAATTTATTAGATTATAACCAAGAAATCACAAGGAAAACCTAAAATTGCAATGTGAGTAATCTCCTTTTTGTAAACCTTTTTCCAAACTATTTTTACAAAACCTTAATTGTTTTAAAATATATTTTGCAGTGATTGAGTCTTTGTAATTCTTCAATTACTGCCGGTTTTGTATACAAAATGTGGAACACGTTACTATTGGACAACGAGATAGCCAATGAGTAATATGACCCACCATCCAGGATTGACAGTACTGAATGAGTAATTGTGTAGATATAAACATTGTAATCGCTCTCAATACTGTGAAATGTTAAAACCTGTTTTGATTAAACTGGGATTCACTCACCAGTATTTCCCACTGACAAAATGTTTTTAAACGCTTTTCAGGTAACAAAATATGAAAGCCAAATATAAGCCAGCTGGACAGCACTGAAGGCTTGGAAATGTGGCTATAAAAGTTACCTAAATAAAGAAGATGTTTTATTTAAATAAAATAGGGTTTATCCCTATAAACATGTTTGTAACAGAAACTTGGGTTTTACCCATGTGTTTATTATTATAAAAATGTGGTATTTTACTCTGATAAAATACTTCCTAACTACGGTCCTGATGCAAATTCCGCTGCCAAAATGATAAATACCGATACCATTAAATCTGAGCTCACGGCCGCCCGTTCCCAGGAGATAGGGGCCGGGAGTTGCGACAGAGGGTGGTATCAGAGCCATAGCCACTTATTTGAGCCACAGCAGTGTTCTGCTGACAATGAAATTGTCAATTTTGTTAGGAAATAATTTATGTGAATACATGCATACCTGTGTATTATTGTTTTGTTATTTGACAATCTGTTAGTTTACAGTATGAGTGATCGAGGACCATCGGACGCTTATCGTCAACTGTCTAGTTCTCCTATAGATGAAGGAACTTCTTCCCAGCCTACCCCCTTGGGGTATTCAGCTGACACAGAGGAAGGAATTTTCATATTCAAAGCGCAATCCGAAGAGCCATTCCCTACCAAAAAGAGAGGATGGTTTAGTCGGGGAGCTCACGAGCGTAGGAAAAGAATGAGAAAATTACAGCAACAGCGAGCTTTAGCAGCTGCGAATAGGGAGATGAACACCCAAACTCAAGATATACTCAATAGGAGACTAGCCAACTTCCACATACTAGCTACCACAGCCGCAGATCCGAACTTAGAACAACTCATTGCACCACAGCCACTACCCTTATTTCCAATACAACCCATGGACATAGAACTGAACCCAGGAAACCAGATTCCCTTACATGCCTTTGACCCAACCGAAATCCCTAGAATTCAAGCACCCCATCCCCCAGATTATGACCCATGGTTTAACGACCATAGAAATTATCAGGAACTCTACCCACTAGAGGAGCCCATACAAAACCCAGTAGCACCTTACCCTAACCTTGACCCTCTGGATCCCTATTGGGATAATGACCAATATATTCGGGAAATCCTAGAGAACCCGTACCCACATGAGGAACCGATGCCACAGTACCCTGACCCGATACCAGCACCCACACCACCCATGAGCACAGAGAACGTGCAAGAACTTCGCACCTTTGATGAGGAGTTATTAGATGAAAGTGAAAAGATAAGGCAAATAGGGGAGAGACTCGTCTGGAAGTATGACGAGCGTAACATGCAATATTGGATGAACCCCTATCAGTAGTAATAGTAATAATAATAATATATAGGTGTGTAACTTGAAATATATATATATATATATATTAATTATCCACTAAGATAGATAATCTAATAACTACTGATGCATACTAGTATTATATTTTAATTTTCCAGTTGTGGTTTGTATTAGATGCATATCTATTAAATAGAGTAAATGTCGCAATGCACGAATATTTTGATCAATGTGTTATTGTGTGATTATTGGCATTAAATATTGCTCTAAAATGTTAATACTTGATAATTGTTTATAATCCAGATGGCCAACAACGCAAATCGGGAAAACCAAAATAATGATAACCAGATAAATAACAGTGCCATTCGACACATAGTAACCCAAGGAATTAGAGATGCTATGCCAGCTATCATCCAAAACGTTAGAGAAGCGGAAAATAATAATAAAAGTAATAGTGGAAGTAAGCGATCACATACTGAACCCAGTCACAGCGTGAACAATGGACCATTACTTCAAGTGCCCATTCCAAAAAGAAGAAGAACCATGTCCTATGGTTGTTCTTACAAAGAATTATGGTCTTGTAAACCAATAGAATTCTCGGGCAATGAAGGAGCCATTGCAGCTCTACGCTGGTTAGAAAAGACTGAGGCAGTCTTAAAAATAAGCAAATGTGCAGAGGAAGACAAAATCATGTTTGCTTCCAATCTGTTTAAGAATGTTGATTTAGAATGGTGGAACACTATTCTTCAGTCTAGGGGAAGTGACAAAGTCTATAATATGGAATGGACTGAGTTTAAGACTATGGTTGAAAGGAAATTCTGTCCTCCAAATGAAAAGGAACAGATAGCTAATAAATTCTTAAACTATAGAATGACTGGAGTAGACTGTAAGGGTTACACTAACGTATTCTTCGAATATGCTAGAATAGTGCCAACCCTAGCATCACCAGAACCAATATTAATCTCCCGTTACATCTGGGGATTAATCAATGAGATTAGATATGTAGTCAAGGCAGCTAGATCACCAACCATAGAAGAAGCTGTAGAACTAGCAAATACCTTGACTGATGAATTGGTACGTACACAAGAAGAAAACCAGATGAAGAACCTAGCTCAAAAGCTTACCCAAGAATTTCGCTATGGAAATTCCAATCGTGGGAAAAATGTAGGTTCTACTTCTACTCCGTACTGCAAATATTGCAAAAGAAAGCATTCTGGAAGATGCTCTATATACTGCAATTTCTGCAAAATATCTGGACATAAGGAAGAAGACTGCAGGAAGAAACTTAACAATAAGATATGCTACAATTGTGGAGAAAATGGACATATTAAGCCGAACTGTCCGAAACTAGCTCTAGCCATGAACAACAAGATTACTAAGAATGCTAGGGCATTTGTTCTGACAGCTGAAGAAGCAAAGATGATTCTGGATGTGATTGCCGGTACGTTTTTAGTTAATGATGTTTTTGCTAAAGTATTATTTGACTCTGGTGCGAACCAAAGTTTTATTAATACTTCATTTTGCAAAATTCTCAACCAACCATTAACTAAACTCCAACAAGAATGTCTAGTAGAGACAACAAATGAAGAAACCGTTAAGATTTCTGAAATCTTGCAGGGAGCAAGAATAGAAATTTTAAACCATAAGTTTATTGCCAACCTTTACCCAATGAATCTGGCTGGATTTGATGTTGTATTAGGAATGGATTGGTTAGTAGCCAATAAAGCCAGTATTCTATGTGATCAAAAGTTAATCCAAATAAGTTCACCAAAGGGTGAAAAGATCACAATTAAAGGAAATAAACCGTCTCGATCCGCAAAATTCATCTCTGTGATGAAAACTGCCAGTTGTGCAAGAAAAGGATCCCTAGTGTATATGATTTCCATAATCATTAACACTAAAGGAAAAGAATTGAAAGATATTCCCGTAGTATCTCAATTCTTAGATATTTTTTCCAGAAGAACTCCCAGGACTACCACCAGACAGGGAAGTTGAATTTAGAATTCACCTGCTACCAGGAACCGCACCAATTGCCAAAGCACCTTACCGTTTGGCACCAGCAAAGATGCAAGAGCTGAAGAAACAGCTAGACGAACTTTTGGAGAAAGGATCCGTACAGCCAAGTTCATCACCTTGGGGAGCACCAATCTTGTTTGTCAAGAAGAAAGACGGGTCAATGCGTATGTGCATTGATTACCGAGAATTAAACAAAGTCACGATTAAAAATCGGTACCCATTACCAAGAATCGATGATCTGTTTGATTAACTACAAGGAGCTCGATTCTTTTCTAAGATCGATTTACGCTCAGGATATCATCAATTAAAGGTACAAGAAGAGGACATTCCTAAAACCGCCTTCAGAACAAGGTATGGCCATTATGAATTTACTGTCATGCCATTTGGTCTAACCAATGCCCCAGCCGCATTTATGGACATGATGAACCAAATATGTAAGCAATATTTGGATAAATTCATAATTGTCTTTATAGATGATATTCTCATTTACTCTAAGAGTAAAAAGGAACATGCAGCGCATCTGCATGCACTCCTAAATTTGCTGAGAAAAGAAAAGCTTTATGCTAAATTTTCAAAATGCGAATTTTGGTTAAAAGAAGTGCAATTTCTTGGACATTTAGTTAATCATGAAGGGATTCATGCGGATTCCACAAAGATTGAGGCGATTACTAAATCGAAAGTTCCAGAATCACCAACGGAAGTTAGAAGTTTTCTAGGACTAGCCGGTTATTATAGAAGATTTATCCGAGATTTTTCTAGAATAGCCATTCCCTTAACCAAGGTAACCTGTAAGTCTGTTAAGTTTGAATGGGGACCAAAAAAGGAAGAAGCCTTTAGAATTCTTAAGCAAAGATTAACCAACACACCCATATTAGAGTTACCAGAAGGAACTGAAGACTTTGAAGTCTATTGTGATGCTTCTAAGTTAGGTTATGGATGTGTGTTGATGCAACGTCTAAAGGTTATAGCCTATGCGTCTAGACAACTTAAGAATCGTGAAGAAAACTATTCAACCCATGATTTAGAATTGAGAGCCATAATTTTTGCCCTTAAGATTTGGAGACACTATTTATATGGAAATAAATTTGTTGTCTTCACTGATCATAAGAGTTTAAGATATGTTTTTGGGCAAAAAGAGTTAAATATGCGATAGAGACGCTGGATGGAATTTCTTAGCGATTATGATTGTAATATCCAGTATCATGCAGAAAAAACTAATGTAATAGTTGATGCTTTAAGTCGAAAGTATCATGAAAAGCCAAGAAGAGTACGTTCTCTTAAATTAAATCTACAAATAGATTTAAACAAGCAAATTAGAGCCGTACAAGAATCAGTAATCAAGGACGATACTAAAAATTTGAAAGGAATGATTAAGGAATTAGAACAAGGAACAAATGGAATTTGGAGATTCCATAAGAAAAGGATGTGAATACCCAAACTAGGAAAACTACGCCACCGAATATTAGACGAAGCCCATAAGTCTAAGTATACGATACATCCTGGAAGTGATAAGATGTATCAAGACTTAAGAAAGAATTTCTGGTGGATAGGAATGAAAAAGGATATAGCAGCTTATGTTGCCAAATGTCTAACCTATTAACAGGTTAAAGCTGAGCATCAGAAACCCTCAGGTTTATTGCAGCCATTGGAAATGCCTGTATGGAAATGGGAATTGATAACAATGGATTTTGTTACCAAATTACCCAAGACACGAAAAGGTAATGATACAATCTGGGTGATTGTAGATAGGTTAACCAAGTCTGCTCATTTCTTACCAATGAAGGAAACATTCGGTTTGGAACAGTTAGACAAATTATATGTTAATGAAATAGTTTCATTGCATGGAATTCCTTTATCAATTGTGTCTGATAGAGATAGTCGTTTTACTTCTCATTTTTGGACAAGTTTCCAAAAAGCAATGGGAACCAAGCTAAATCTAAGCACTGCTTATCATCCTCAAACGGATGGACAAATCGAAAGGACCATTCAGACAATGGAAGATATGCTTAGAGCCTGTGTAATTGATTTAGGAGGAAATTGGGACGATCATCTACCATTAATAGAATTTTCTTACAATAACAGCTATCATACCAGTATCAATGTTGCACCCTTCGAATCACTTTATGGACGAAAGTGCCGAACCCCAGTCTGTTGGGCAGAAATCGGAGAAAAACAATTATCTGGACCAAAGATAGTACAAGAAACAACGGACAAGATTATTCAAGTCAAGGAACGACTAAAAACAACACGCGATCGACAAAAGAGTTACGCTGATAACAGGCGAAAGCCATTGGAGTTTCAAGTAGGAGATAAGGTTTTATTAAAAGTTTCTCCTTGGAAAGGGATAGTCAGATTCATCAAGAGGGGAAAGCTAAGCCCCAGGTATGTTGGACCTTTTGAGATTATTAGAAGAATAGGACCTGTAGCTTATCAGCTACAACTGCCAGAGGAAATTGCAGGAATACATGATGTTTTTCATGTATGTAATCTCAAAAAGTGTTTAGCCGATGAATCATTAGTGGTACCTCTTAAGGTCATAGAGGTAAATGAGAAACTTAAGTTCGTAGAAAAGCCTCTTCAGATTGCAGACAGAAAAATCAAGAATCTCAAACACAAGAGATTAGTTCTAGTCAAAGTGAAATGGGATTACAAGAGAGGACCAGAATACACTTGGGAGCTTGAATCAGAGATGCAGAGGATTTACCCACACATGTTCCAGTAGACCTCGAGGACGAGTTCTAAACCAAGATGGGGAGGATATAACAACCCTCCTAAAATATTTAGGACACCCCTATACGTCCTAAAATACACCTCGTATACGAGATTTGGCCCTAAATACCTTTAATTTCACAAAAATAAAATAAAAAACAAAATCCTTGTGGCGCTCACGGGCGCGAAGACCTTGTCTTCGGGTTACGAGGGGCGCGACAGCTCAACACCAGGCCGGCACCTGGTGAGGCCACGTGGCACGATTCGTGTCGAGGCTACCCTTTGAGTCAGCCAAGCTTGGGGCTACCCTAGTTGGCCTCACGGGCCACGAAGCCCTTTGTTGATTCTTTCACGGGGCACGACGAAGTGTCGATCAAACACCATAAATAGAAGGCATCGGCCTTCAGTCCCATATCGTTCATATCTTGACTCTCTCTCTCTCAAATTCTCTGAATTGTAGGAATTATACCGGGCATAATACCCCCCTAATGTCACACCCCGACCACGTAGAACATACTAAACGTGGCGGAAACGTCGGGGAGTGTTGTAACAGAATTAATTGTTTCAAATCCATGGCAATAGAATCTTCGTTTTATTAATCAAATATGAAAGATTACATTGTTTTAAACAAGAACCAAAGAGTACATAACATAAAGTAACTGGTTCTTGTCTCGTTTTAAGTCACTAAGGCACAGGTCCGCCTAAGTATGTCTTGATAAGTCCTAAGCATCATCTCCTGAAAACACATGTGAAAATAGGTACGTCAGCATAAAAATGCCTGTGAGATACATAGGTTTGTGAAAATAAGATTCATGACTTATGTTTGAGAAAATGTTTAGTCATGAACCTTGTAATTTGCTTTGTCTTGTAAATCATTTGAAAAACGATAAGATCAGATGATATGTATAAATAAATGTAAGGTTAAATGAATAACCAAGTAAAATGAGTTTGTATAAGATAAGTTGTTTGTAAAACAATGTCTTGTGAAAAGTATGTTATTTGTATAAAATGTTATATGTCTCAAATTGAAATGATTCAAATAACGCTACGACATATAATACCATACAAACACTTATATATAGGAAGTACCAGCGGCGTATCCACCATGCTTGTATCATATTACACACGCCTCGTTACTTAATCACTTACTCAAACCAAACCAACAATGTAAGATGTCTATGTTTAAACCAATTGCCAAATGTATTGAATAATATGTCAAAATGTTTATGTCAAGATGTAAATCATGTAATGTGTATATAAATGTCAAAATGTAAGCATGTGATGAATAACAAATGTACTAAGTATGAAGAACAATGCAACGATTGAACATACATAGCATGTGAACTGTACTAAGTATGCAACAATAGACATACATAGCATGCGACGTGAAATGTAAAACAATGTACTAAGTAAGCACACAATGGGCATACATAGCATGAAATGTAATGAAATCATGTACTATAATGTACTAACAAACATAGCAGGTATATGATGTGAAAACATGGAAAGCATGAAAGTAACAAGTAGGCACATGTGTTCCACCCCAAAACGTTTGGAAAACAGTAAAAGAGGGGTCTATGTACTCACTTGAGATTGCTTAGTAATCCTTGAGTAACAACCAAACAATGCTAGAGATCGCGGATATCAAACGGCACCTAATATAGGTAACTATGTTAATAAACCGGACCTAGATCGGAAGATCGGATAGAATGAGGGTTTGTAAACCAAACGAGTATAGAGACTCGTGTCATATGGTTTAACAAAGCCTACATACTAAATGAAACCTAACCTAAGTGATTTCGACCCATCGAGACCCATTAAGGTAGCTTATGCTACTTTAACGCGTCGTGCGCGCAAAAGCACACTCGAGACGTCTAACTAGCCCTATGACAAGTGTTATATGCCTAAACATGTTACATAATCAGTTATGTGACAAAAGTTTAGGTTACATATGCTTAATTACCAATTATATATGAAAAGGGTATTCTGGTAATTTACCTAAGGCATATAAACTACCTATCATACAACTACTTAACGATGTGACCATAGGGTATAACCTCGGAAGGTTATTCCCTATATACTATGGTCACCTAATGTATTTGGTCGGATCCTAATGATCGACCAAATGGGTCGGGTTCGAAGGTATAAGCGATTTATTAGATCGCTTACCCTACGACCCTAGACAACGTGGTAATCAGTAGGCATAGTCCCAAGGGACTATAACCAACGTGATTACACTCACGTTGCGAAGTTCAAACAAACTTCGCATTGACCATAAACTGGTCAACGCAGAAAGTCAAACAAAGTTTGACTTTCAGACTCGAAAAGCAATAAAAGAACGAAAGAATACTTACGAAGGGTCCCCGAATGCTAATCTAGATCAAAATAGCTCAGGTATGAAACAAAGGTTTCAACTTAGAGCACAAATGATCAGATTCTTGTGAGAAATGAAGTGAAGTGGGTTGGGTATTTATAGTATTCGGGTAACCGTTAAGATCGTTTCATGGAAACCGTGCTCGAATCTTATGCGTACACTTGTTCAATTGTTGTGGTAACTAAAAATGATCCCCCATGAGCTGAAAGGGCAAGTTAGAATGTGTGGGTGTGGATTAAACAGCTGGAATCAGCTGACTAATCGATCTTATCTGTTCTGGAAGGCTGACGCGGCCCGCTTCAGGATTCACCAAAACTAATGCGGGCCGCATGGGGGTTCTGATCAGAAAATAAGTTTCAAAAATGACAGTTTTGGTCCCTGTTGTGTATTTAAGCCATTTCCGACACTTCTAAGGCCCGTAAAGCCAACTTTAAGGCCCTAAAATGATGCCTAAACATTGTGGACATGAAACATGCTCAAAAATATGTCGGGTGTCAGTTCGTTTGGTAGTACGAACGCGATGTTCGCTTAATTACGACGGAATGCGCATAAGCGCGAAAAACGATCCAAATGATGCGACGAATGGATTTTTCTTATGCCAAACACTAAAATAAAATGTTTTAGTGCTTACATAAATTTTTAGATGTCCGGATGTATTCAGAACGTAAGTTATGCGCGAAAAATGCAAACTTGTGCACTTTTTGACACTTTTAGTCCCTGAATGACCCAAAAGTTTATTTTAGCATACCGAACCCCTCAAAGCCTATTTCTAAGCTATATAAAGGATATTTAAGGTGTGTTTAACTTATGGTCATGTTCCGGAATGTCTGTTAAAGTTCAAATTGGCATACTTTCACAGTTTGTCAAGTTTAGTCCCTGTAAGCGAATTAACTTATTTTTTGCCATACCAAAGCCTTCAAAACTTATTTCTAAGTTATGTAAAGGTTATTTAAGGTATGTTAAGTATATGTCACTATTCCGGAGTGTTCGTTGGATTAAACTGGTTATATCTACACATCAGAGCGCGTATAACCCTCCAAAAAGCGATTTAAAGCTTGAAATCGAACAAGAGTTGATATGTGCAAACGATACACATATTTTTACAAATCCCAAGTATGAAATACAATATTTCATTGGTTTGGCATTTTTTTGATGGTTGGAGTGACACAGGTGTCACACCTAATTAGCGAAACTTTGCCTCGTTGTAAGTATTTTAACCCCCGGTTACGTATTAGATACGCTGCCCGATTGATCTAGTGCTCCGTAACGGCTGTCGAGGCTCTGCCCGACGTAGTCGTTGGAGTTCTGTCTCGAGGAGGGTATAACTAATGTAAATTGGGTTGTTATACTAACGCGTGTGCATTGTTTAATTTATTAGATTATAACCAGGAAATCACAGGGAAAAACCTAAAATAGCAATGTGAGTAATCTCCTTTTTGTAAACCTTTTTCCAAACTATTTTTATAAAACCTTAATTGTTTTAAAATATATTTAGCAGTGATTGAGTCTTTGTAATTCTTCAATTACTGCCGGTATGTTAGGGATTTGTATACAAAATGTGGAACACGTTACTATTGGACAACGAGATAGCCAATGAGTAATATGACCCACCTGTCAGGATTGACATTACTGAATGAGTAATTGTGTAGATATAAACATTATAATCGCTCTTAATACTGTGAAATGTTAAAACATGTTTTGATTAAACTGGGATTCACTCACCATTATTTCCCACTGACAAAATGTTTTTAAACGCGTTTCAGGTAACAAAATGTGAAAGACAAATAGAAGCCAGCTGGACAGCACTGAAGGCTTGGAAAATGTGGCTATAAAAGTTACCTAAATAAAGAAGATGTTTTAGTTAAATAAAATAGGGTTTATCCCTATAAACATGTTTGTAACAGAAACTTAGGTTTTATCCCTGTGGTTATTATTATAAAAATGTGGTATTTTACTCTGATAAAATATTTCCTAACTACGGTCCTGATGTAAATTCTGCTGCCAAAATGATAAATACCGATACCACTAAATCTGAGCTCACGGCCGCCCGTTCCCAGGAAATTGGGGCCGGGGGTTGCGACAGACATGGACATAAAAATGGCGTTGATGCAGGACATGTTCAAATGGAGGCTTCAAAATCTACAACAACAAGAAGCCAATGAAAGTGAAAGTGATGACTTGGATGAAAGACTAGAAGAAGATTCCGGAGAAGAAGACGAAAGAAGTGATGGATACTTCTCAGAGAAAGTACCTTCTGACGAGGAGTTTTAATTTTTTTTGTTTTCTTTTGTGTAATTTTTTTTTCAGATGATAAAATACTATGTTTCTCCCCTTAGTTTCAAAACTCCAAAAAATACTACAAAAAGTCATTGCATACAAAACGCCAAAAATAATAAAAACTATTTTTCCTGGATAGTTTTTTCTCTGTTAGTGTATTTTCTCAACTTGGTCTACAAAACACCATTAAATATAAAAACGCCAAACTTGGACGATGGGACGTCTATCACCCTAAACTGATAAAGTTGAACAAAACAGTAAATACACACCGTAACTGAAAGGACGGTTACTTTATTACTAGCATTTATTATAATAAAATCCCGCCTATACTACGCGCCAAAAACATCCTATAAGAGAAACGTCTCTGCACAATCAATTGATCACACCCAAAAACAACGCCATGTTTCCTAGAAACCACTCACTTTAAAATGCCAAAAAAATAGTTAAAAAAACCACAAATGGAAAACCTAGTTTCTTCTATATTGAGTATTGTTCTGAATGAAGTTTCACTGAATTGATTCTTCTCTGAGATGGGTATCTCTATAAGCTTTTGCTGAATGAGATGGACAAATATTCAAGAAAAAGAGACTGATGATAGTGATATGTCATTATGTGGGCTTTGTTCTTGATGGATATATTGATGGCATGAAGGGATCGATACTAGTGTAAATGCTATTTTGGACTCCATTATTATAATAACATCCAAGCAGGCGTTGATCTTCAACAACATGTCACCAAACAACAATAGATCACACCAAAATACAGGATGCCACTAATCAGCTTCGTCTAAAGACGGGCGTTATGTAGGAAAATTGGCATCTAGCTAAGGTATTCAAAGTTTCAAGGCACAAAAAATTCAAGAAGAAGAGGCTGATGACAGTGAAGATTTGAATGAGAAATTAGATTAGCATTTTTAATTTTTTTTCATTTTCTATATTTTTTAGGGGATCATTTTATGTTGTTTATTATCTAATTCTTTACTAATAAAATACGTTATATCTGTTAAAAAATTGTTTATAAAACGTAAAAAACTACAAACACCAAAACGCCTAATAGTACGAAAACTGTGAGAACGGATGTTGGAAAAGCACGTTGTTACTATATAAAACGCCAAAAATGCCAAAACTAATAATGAAATTACTTTAACAAATTATTATTAAAACACCAATAATTGAATAAACACCATTAAAACAATGCATAAAACAACGTGCCATCTTTATCTAAACGCGATTAAAAATCAAAACGCCAAACCCTGAAAAGATGAGAAGTGTTACAGCGTTAACAGATGAAGCTGAACGAAACAGTAACTGCAAACAGTAACTGAAACGACGGAAAACTTTATTACTAACAATTATTATATTAAAAGCCACGCCATCGTAATTGAATTTATTTATCTTTCCAAAACGCCATAATTACTTGTCACATTATAGACCTGCATCATACATGGCACAATAATTGAACACAAAATACACATAAAAAAATTACTGATGTTTTTTACCGCCAAAAACATATATCTAACTGGCGCAAAAAAAAGCTCATTATATAAGTACAACAGCTAAACAAAACCTTCACACTCCACACATTCACTAAAAACGCCACATATTGTCTAAAACGCCATACACTTTAAAAAAAATGGCGCAGGTTATTGCATGGAGGTTTGAGAGGTTAGAGGGATGTTTCAACCTAAAGTTCTCTGACAGGAGAAGTGTAAAAGTCAAAACAATCAAGGCTATACTTAATATGGATGAAGCCGTTCATAGGGATATTCTAGCCCTTGGGATTCAAGTGGCCTACGATTATGAAAGGAATCGAATGGTAATAAGAAGATTAAAGAGAAAAAATCCAGAAGATCATGATGATGATGATGATGTTGATGATACTGATCTACAAAAAGTCACCAGTTGGATTATGGATGAACAATCAAGAACGGTTAAGGTGAGTTATCAACACGGGGTGGATTATTCATTGACAATGGACGAAGTGCTGAACACAGATAGACTACATCTTCTTGAACAACTATGTGATTTAGCACCTTCGAACGATGCTAGATCCAGCATTGTGAATACATTCAAGTATAGGATGCAACAAAGAAGAGACGAGCTTATGGCGTTGACGCCAATAAACAAGATGATGATGATGAGTCTGGTGAGAGTGATGAACAAAGCGATGGTTACATCTCTGATGCAATACCATCCATAGAGGACTATTAGTTTTTGTTTGATTTCGTCTTAGCTGTACTCTTTTAAATTACTAATCGCCATGAACGCAAAGAAATTTACCTTGATAACATATATGAACTGTTGAAATCTACAAAAACGCATGATGAATTTGGTAAACACCATGGAGAAAAAGAAGTTATAATTACTAATTGATTTTATTGAATTTGGAGACGCCATAAACGCCAAAACGTCTACTATGCACGTGATCTAAAAACCAATAAAAACGCGATGTATTTGTTGAATTTAACTAAATGCCAAAAAAATGAAGCGGTGTTGTGAGACGTATTGAAAAAAAGAATATAAAAGGACAAAAAAGCCCCTCCGCCCTTCACTATATCGCGTGCTACGTGTTGGGCCAGGATCCGTTCTCACACTTTAGGGCGTTTTCTCCTGATCTCGTACCTATATATATATATACATATATATATACATATATATATATATATATACATATATATATATATATATAGATAGGGTCAGGATTTAGAGAAAACGGTTGAAAGTGTGAGAACGGTTATGGATCGTCCAATCAAAACAATCTATGGAGTAGATTGGCGCGGTGGCGTTTTCGTAAATAACATCAATTTTATTACATGGACGCGCTTCATTAAGGGTAAAAAAGGCAAAACATCATTTCTCACATAAAACCCCGTTGAAATATAAAACGCCAAATAAATACAAAACGCCAATTTTATCACTGCGTAGTTTTTTCTGTATTTTTATTTAAGCTCGCAGGCTACAAAAATGCTACAAAATGTGAAACGCCATAATATATAAACGCCAAGCCTTACATCCGGATAAATGTTAATTACATTTTTTGTTATAAAAATAATATCCCGCCTAAACTACGGGCCAAAAAAAATCCTATAAATAGAAACGTCTCACCACCTTCCGTTTATCACACCAAAAAAACACACAAAAACACAGTGGTTCCTAAAACAATACAACTCAATGTAAAACGCCAAAAAATACAACGATGGCAAACATCTTTTCTTTGATACTCAGTAATGTTTGCATGAAGTTTCGCTGAATGATTTGTTAGGTGAGTGGAGTAAGATTTTGCTGCATGAGATGGACAAAATTCAAGAAAGAGGGACTGATGACACCCATATGTCATTTTGTCTTCTTTGTTCTTGAAGAAGGTTTGGATGATTAGAAGAGACCTATCCCAGTGTAAATGCTACTTTGGCCTCGATGATTATAATGAAGACGACGAGCAGATAACATCCACCCACACGGAGTCGATCTATGTCTCCAACATCCACAAAGAGACTTCAACACATGAACAAAGAAAATAAACCACGCCAAACCCAAAATGCCATTTATTTGTGACTGTTCCAGTCGTTTCAATAGAAGAAAGTGACTGATGACACTGAAGATTTAGATCATAAATTGCTTCTATTTGTTTTTTTTAATTTTCTTTATCTGTTGTTTGTTATGTAATTTCAGCTAAGAAACAACAAAGTATATTAATCCTATAATGAAAAATATAATAAAACGCCAAACAGGCAAATGCTTGTAAAACACCATCATGCCATAAAACGCCCCAAAAACTACCAAACTATAATAAAATTACTTTGAACAAGTACTATTATAATAAATCTAAAAAAAGCTTAAAACAATATGCAAAGAAAATAAAACAAAAAAGTCCCATCGTTATCTAAATGCCATTGGAAAACAAAACGCCATAATTACAGCCGTCAACATTAGACGTGTTACACCATAAAAACAGATGAATCTGAAAACAAAACACGGTAACTGCAAAAAACAGTAAAATGAAACGACGGAAACATAATTACTAACATTTATTATATTGAAAGCCAAATACTTGGGAAATTGAATTTATTTATCTTTTTCAAAACGCCATAATTACCTATCATGCGTGGGAAAAAAAGTCAATATAAAAGAAGACCATGAGAAAACAACCTCAAACACGCCAAAAACATTGACTAAAAACGCCACATATTGTCCAAAACGCCAAAAACTTCAAAAATGGCTAAGGTTATTGCATGGAGGTTTGAAAGGAAAAAGAAACGATTCATCATAAAGTTCTCTGATAGAAGAAGGGTGAAGGTAAGGACAATTAAAGCATTGCTTGGTATGAATGAAGGGGTTCAGAGGGATATCCTGGCCCTTGGGGTTCCAATGGCCAACGATTGTGAAAGAACCCGAACTGTAATAAAAAGATTGAAGAGAAAATTTCCAGCGGAAGATGATGATGATATTTACGATACTCCTCTACCAACACTTAGCAGTTTGGTGATGCATGAAGAAGTAGGAACGATTGAAGTGACTTATCAACACGGGGTGCAATATTCATTGCCAATGGAGGAAATGTTGAAGACAGGGAGGCTATTTCTCATTGAACAACTATGTGATTTAGCACATTCGAACGAACCAAAATCCAGGGTTGCAATGATATTCAAGAATAGGCTGCAACAAAGAAGAGACGAGCTAATGGCGTTATACGGCAATCTAAAATTTGATGATGATGAATCTGAAGAAAGTGATGAACAAAGCGATGGGTACATCTCTGATGTAATCCTATCCACGGAAGACTATTAGTTTATTTTGATTTCGTATTATTGTAATTTTATAAAATATTAATCTATGGTAATCAATTATTAACAAAAGACACAGAACGCCAAAAAAAATGACCTGGAAAACGCCATAACGCCAAAAAAGTTAACTATGTGACACAAAAAGAATTAATTCAACGAGAAAAATATGGGAAAAACAGTAAAACGCCAAGTAACTAATGATTCTAGTTAACGCCAAAATTATCTTGCACGCCAAAAATGAAGCAGCATGCCACACGCGAAAATCGGGAAAGAAGAAGAATATTGAAAAGACAAAAAAAAACTCCACGGACCCTAATCATGTCCCGCGCCACGTGTTGGGTCAGGATGCGTTCTCACCGTTCTCACACTTTTGGGCATTTTCTCTTGATCTCGTACCTATATATATATATATATATATATATATATTGTGAGGTTCATTGGGGAACACTAAGAAAGTGAGGAACCGGGAAACACTCTTAAAAATTTAAGTTAACATGTTAAAAATCAATTTTTTTAAAAACAATTTCAGCGATTTTCCTTGTAAATACTTGTAGAAGCATTTTTAATAAAAAAGATCAAAAACTAAAAATATAAAAATACAGTTAAAAAAAGTCTTAATTTTTTTTACATAAATGATTTTTTATTGTAATAGTTTCTACCAATTTTTATAAGGAAAAGCGATAAAAAATTAAAAAATTTTTTTGATTTTTAACATGTTAATTTAAATTTAAAAGATATATTTTTAACTGTTTTTAGACATTTTTTTTTATTTTTTATTTTTATTATAAAAATGTTTCTACATGTATTTATAAGGAAAAGCGCCAAATTTTTTTTTAGAAAAAGTTGATTTTTGTCATGTTAAGTTGAATTTTTAATATGCTCCCCGGTTCCCCACTTTTTTAGTGTTCTCAATGAACCATCCAATATATATATATATATATATAGGAAAAGTGTAACATGCAATAGGGCTTATCGTACGCTCGTACGCGATTGTGAAATCGCATGTTATAAAAAAGAATGTTGGAAATCGCATGTTGGTTTTTTTGATGAAATCGCATGTTGTTTTTTTTGTAGCAATTTTGCATGTTGGTTTTTCAGCACAAATCACATGTTCAAGAGTGAATTCGCACCAGATCGTACGGTTGGGATGATCGCTAACATTTTATACGATAAGAGCCATTGTACGTTAACCTACATCTCTCTCTCTCTCTCTCTCTATATATATATATATATATATATATATATAGGGGTAAGATTAAATGAAAAGTTTATTTTTTGTAAGTAGGATGAGAATTAATCGTAACCATTCATATTTTCAGATCAATGGTTAAGATGAAAACGTAGGAAAAAAGTTGAGTGTACGGGTATCTTGAGAAAAACCTATTTATTGACTTTCTCTCTCCACATGCAAGTCACATGCATATTCTTCCCTCATTTTTTAAACCTTCATAACTTTTTTATACGACATTATTTTTTTCATAAAAATTTCACCATAAAATCTAACGTTTTTTATCTTTAATTTGAGTACCATATTGCTATATAAAATATGAGGACTAAAAAAAACCCACAAAAATGTATTGGATTTCTATGTTGTATAACATTTTTTGTGCTGAGTTTTTGTACCATATTTTTGTGCTAAATTTTTTGTGCTGAATTTTTTTGTCTTAATTTTTTTCTCAATTTTATGTGCTTGATTTTTTGTACTATATTTTTTTTGTGCTGAATTTTTCCGTGCTATATTTTTTTGTACTAGATTTTTTTGTGCTATATTTTGTACTGCGTCGTGCCGTTCTGCGAGTAATGACAACGGATGTTGACACATGAACTATCATGAAGTTCCCTCCTGTGTTAAACATAGACAATAGTGTCATCTCTCTGACTAATCTGGATGTGAAATGATTGTTGATAGGAAACGTACCAGTAACCACATTGGGGTCTTGGCGCGCATCCCTTGCTCCGATCACAAAAGCTCTCCCACGAGCTTGAAAGATCTCTTTAACAAGATTGACAAACCAACACATGATTTGTTAATCAGAAAACAGTTTCTGTCATTACCCACATTACCCATCGAAGGGATAGTCCGATAACGGGATTTGTCAGATCCTATGGTACCATAACATACTATTGGTCGGCTTGATCATAGTTAATGAATGTCATTCGAATGTCTTTCGACTAACGCCCCAACAAGTTCGTTCACATTATTGAAACCATTGTGTTTTATATAAACGATAGCATTTGTTTATGAAAACTTGAAAATCATTTAGCACACGAAAAGAGATGCGGCTATGTTGTTACTGGATTTTTTTTTGTATTTTTTAGAAAACAAAAGGGGTGTCACATGTCATTTTCACACTCCTATTTAAGGACCAAAATACCTTTCTTTCCTACTTATATATATATATATATATATAGGATTAGGTTCAAGAGTGAACACTAGTGTAGCTTGCGAACTGAGTGAACTAATCCTGGCCATACACGTGTGTAGATCAATGGCCAGGATTTGATGTTGAAATACACTAGTGCATTTTATGATTTGATGATGAGATCCTGGCCATATGTGTGTAGATCAATGGCCAGGATTTGTTCACTCAGTTCGCAAATACACTAGTGTTCACTCTAGAACCCCACCGTGTATATATATATATATATATATATATATTTGTGATATCCATCTCTTCCATATCTTTTGGATGCATTTGATCTAAGTCATCCATAGAGAAGTTTGGAGGATCTATTTAACCTGCAACAAAAGCATTTAGACAGTTTATAACAGAAGCTGCGATTTCAAGATTCTCATTGGATTGTTATGAGAAGAAAGCAATGATCTCGTTCTTGGCAGCAGGGTTGGTTGCAGTAGCAGCGGCAGCAGTACTAGATGATGATGTGACAGACGGTGCTGGGGCAGCTGAGTAGAAGACATTTGCTGGTGCTGGCTTTGGTGCAGCTATAGTAGACGTCGAACTTCTAAACATTTGAAAATCGGCTTGTGACATGAGAGCAGCGTGGTTGCTAGAAGCAGAGGGTGTTGTTGTAAAACCGGTAGCCATCAAACTATTTTTGTGATTAGTTTCCCTCTGTTTGTCATCCAATTCACAAGATTTGATATGAGAAATCATCTCAGACAAACTACATTGAGCAAGATCTTTTGTCTTCTTAATCATGGCCACATGATGATCCCAGCTCTTTGGTAAGGCATTCAGCAGTTTTTAGTTGGCCGAGGCATTCGATAGTTGCAATTCATCCATGGTTATCTGGTTTTCATCATTTTTTATTGTTCCGACCCGTATGAATTTACATCGGAACATCATATTTCAACCTTATCTTATCATATTCACAACCTTTATAATAAATAGGCATTCTATAGAAAGAGTGTAAGCTTTACTTACATTGCGTCCAAATTATACTTTTCCTTCATACTTGATCCGTTTGACCCGCTTCCTTCTCAAGCTTCCACCTAGCTTGTCTAGCGTCAAACTATCATTATAATTCGTAAGATGGTTAGATTAGTCATTGTCAATCACGACTATTCGATCTTACGGGTTTTATGTCGAATTTATTATTCGATCTTATCATTGGTCAGTTTGACTTTTAAAAAGTCAATTGACTTATTAACTTATACAAATGCACATTTGGTTCATCGAACTCACTTAGGCATGTCATCCGAATACTTAATGAAATCAAATTTTACATACTAACTAGTAGGTAACATGATTTCAAGCATCTATATCATGATTTTAACTTCAATTCTTTTATATCATACAAAACCCATTTCATGGCAACTATGAACACATACTCAAACTCATAATTGTTCAAGTATCTTCCTATTACTACCATCCATGATGGTTTTAAACATAATTTTATTATAAACTCATTCATATTATCAAAACCCATTTGATAATCTACTTGTTAATCACTTACAAGTGATCTCGTTTCAATTATCTCATAATTTCATCATGTCTAACGAAATTAAGCATACATAAACATTCAATTTCAACTTTGGATCATAATCCAACAATCTCTTTGCAAGTAACCTACTTGTCTCAATTTACAACTTTCACCAATCAAAGTTTTAAGACATACCTCATGATCCTCTTTGTGTAGGTGATCATTAATTCATGTTCGTTAATGGGTTTGAGCTCCAATTTCTCTTCAATTTTGAAGATCTTGATGAACTAGGGTTTGCACCCTTTTTCTCTTCTCCTGATCGTTCAACATACACACATCTAGTGTGTGTGTGTGTTATGTCTAATTTCTAACATTTAAACTCAAGTTTCCCTTTTTGACATCTTAGGTACATCGAGTTTAGCTTTTGTTTAAACCTCTATATAACACTTACTAGTTATTAACCAATTCTCATAACTAGGTTTAAATGTTCCTAGTCAATTTACTAGATATGAGTTGTTACACGCGATTCAACTTAAGTCCCACTCACCCGGGCCCTTAGTTGACTGTTTCTTACAAAGCACTTATTTGCTTTTTATTTAATATTAGGTTCATTTATTTAGCTCCTAATATTTACCGGGTTAATTTTTACCCCTAACGGTATTTTACCCGTTCATTAATATTAACGTGGTTTCATTACCAAACCCGTTTTTGGGATGTTACAAGTCTACCCCCTTAAAGAGGTTTCGTCCCTAAAACCTTTATTACGTAGTTCATTGAGTTAAACCCAATTGAACCTAGTTTCGGTGATCCCTAGAGCATTGCTCACATTTAATAATCTTACCTGGAAGGTACAATAATGTTCTTTTGTTACAAGGTGCATGCGCCTCTCGTTTGTAAGGCCTCATGGGCCGTTACTTTCACCTTGAATTCCTTTTTACCTTTATCGTTTACTTGACCGAGCCACCCTTTGGCTACTTGGTCATATGAATTTATCAATTGTATTTATTCCACGCTAATCCTATCATGATAAGCGTATTAAACAAGCTCTTAGATTTAAAATTTGACCTTAACCGGTCTTACCGGCTAGACTTATTAGTCACCGGTTACTTTATACCCCATCGCTCAGATATATCGACATTGCCTTCTTGAGGCTTATAAGCATTTATGATCCCAATCATATAACTTGTGTTACAAAGAATTCATATAATACATTATTTTTCTTGTTCATGATTGTGTCACATCGTGTTTAAGTTCATCACTATCTCTTTTTTTTTTGAAGATTTTCTTTTCAAATCTATCGTCTTGTGCCTAGTTGGGTCAAAACCTGTTTCTTTTAATATTGACCGTTTTTCAATCTATCTCACATCCTTTATATTCGTTTAAACATTGTTTCTCGCTAAAACCAAATTTTAGTCCAACGTCTTATCTTTAACTTATGTCAATTACTCGCAACACGAAATTGACAACCAAGAATTTATTCTTTTTCATTCTTATTTTACGCAGGGAATCGTAACCAGTTCCCACGCTTTACCCAAGTGACCCGTAAGTTCTTTCGCTTAGCCTCGTAGGCTATTTCTTTAGTCTTTCACCTCTTTAAGGTGAAGCCCCAATAGTTCTTTTCTTTCTGTTCGTGACCCGAGGGTCATTTTGGTCCCATAGACCTTAACACTGTTTATAACCCAAAGGTTATGATGATCTCGTAGATCATCTTTTACTCGTGTCATTATAACCCGAAGGTTCGTGATCCGAGGGTCATTTGGGTTCCCCTCTTTGGTGGTCTTAGAGATGTTATTTTCGATGAAGCTCATAAATCGAGGTACTCGATCCACCCAGGATCGGACAAGATGTACCAAGATTTGAAGGATTATTATTGGTGCCCAAGACTGAAGGGCGATGTTGCTACTTATGTTGGAAAATGTTTAACTTGCGCCAAAGTGAAGGCAGAGTATCAGAAGCCTTCAGGTCTTCTATAGCAACCTGAGATACCCATGTGGAAGTGGGAGCAGATCTCAATGGACTTTGTAACAAAGTTGCCCAAGACACCTAGAGGTTATGATACGATTTGGGTAATCGTGGACCGTCTGACAAAGTCTGCACACTTTTTTCCGATTAGAGAAAAGGATAACACTGGTAAGCTAGCTGAGCTGTACCTAAGGGAGATAGTTGCACATCATGGAGTTCCTATCTCGATAATATCGGATAGAGATGGGAGATTTGGGTCCAGGATTTGGCAATCTTTCCAAGAAGCGTTTGGTTCACAGTTAAATATGAGCACCGCATTTCATCCACAGACGGACGGTCAGAGTGAGAGAACAATTCAGACACTTGAAGATATGTTACGAGCTTGCTTAATGGACTTGAGTGGCAGTTGGGACACTCACCTACCTTTGGTTGAGTTCTCCTATAACAACAGCTACCATACAAGCATTCAAGCTGCTCCGTTCGAGGCTCTCTATGGACGAAAGTGTCGATCACCTTTATGCTGGGTAGATGCAGGTGATAGACAACTGGTTGGTCCTGAATTGGTCCAAAAAATGACATATAAGATCATGCAGATCCGAGAGCGCATCAAGGTGGCTCGTGATCGACAAAAGAGCTACGCGGACCAAAGAAGGAAACCTTTGGAATTTGAAGTGGGTGATATTGTTCTGTTGAAAGTCTCACCTTGGAAAGTTGTGGCATGTTTTAGGAAGCGTGGAAAGTTAAACCCACGATATATCGGACCATTCAAAATCCTGGAAAGGATTGGTCATGTAGCATACAAGTTGGAGCTACCAGCAGAACTAAATGGTGTTCATGATACATTCCATGTATCTAATATGAAGAAAAGTCCAACACAAGAAACAGTGGTCATTCCTGCTGACGAAGTTCACATTGACGACACACTCCACTTTACCGAAGAACCTATTGAGGTTACTGATTGGAAAGTTAACAAGACTCGGAGGAGTAGTGTTAAACTCGTCAAGGTTCGATGGAACGCACGTCAAGGCCCAGAGTTTACTTGGGAGCGTGAGGACCGCATGAAAGCTAAGTACCCGCATTTATTCCCTAACACCCCTGCAGCTAGAAGTAAAGCTTAAAATTTCGGGACGAAAGTTTCTTGACATGGGGAGAATGTGACAACTGTCAAAATTTCAGGTATCAGTACAATTTATAAACCATGATTAGTGCTTAATGACTGTACTGAATTACAATTAATTGCTTATTGATTATTGCCATATACATACATGTGCATCACATACCATTATTGCATGAGAGCTTATTTGACTCAAATGATGCACGAAACACAGTTAGCATAGTTATCAGATAAATCTGGAAAATGCGGACATAACTCAGTACATAGACAGACAGTGTGTTGAGACACAGAATGAGCCAGAAACCAAGTATTACACTAAGTATAGTGCGTAGGAAAGTAAGGATCATAAAACTTCTTTCCTAGAGATAGTTTAAGTGCCAGAAACTTACCCAAAGTGCTGAATTCAGCAAAAATCAGCATTTAAACAATCTAATATTATGCAGAAATATGGTTAAATGGTTCTGAATGCTTTCCTAAGTGTCGGGAATCAAAAGTGTCACAAAAGGATACATAAAGCACACTAAACTGCAAGTTTAGCACCTTAATGAACCGGTAACCAACCGAACAACCGGACACTACCCGAAACACCAAATTTACAATAGAAGCACTGTTTTAACATTACCAAGCTAGTTATGCTCCCCGAACAACATAACACACTGTACAAATATCTAATAACTGAAACACACTTGCACTTGGATTTCAACTAGTAACAAACTAGTTTAGTTTAAACCTATGTCTAGACCCCCCCCCCCCCATATCTACGGCCCCAACAAGGGCCCCACTTTGTTGATTTGTTTAAATATTTTAATAGATTATGTTTATGCTTTCCTAAACATAGATACCAAGAGTTAAACACTTAACATGAATTTTAAGTAAACTTGAAAGTTCATCACTTCATTTCTACACTTACCAAAACACACACTCTTTCTCTCTTCTCCTTGCTTGTTCTCGGCCGACCTCAACCCCACATACCACCACCATCATTCATCCATTCTCATACATTACAAGCATATACAAGTGTGTTAGAGGCCACACAAAGGAGCTAGGAGCTTACGGAAGTTCAAGAACCTCATTCATTTGCTTTTATCCACTTGTTTTCTTCACTTGATCATCCCTAGCCTTGTGCTAGTGGTAAGAACCTTGATCTTGCTATTTTACATCTTATATTAGTGGTTAAAAGATGTTACATAATGTTGATCATGATAAACACTAAGAATCACAAGAAGTAAACTTGAACATAAGCTTAAAATATGAAGAAATCTTGATGAATATGAGTTGTGATGCTTGTTGATCATTGTTTGCTTGTGAAAATGATGTTGATCATCATATGATCTTGCAAGATCATGATTAAAAACATAATCTAGCAAGATGAGAGAATGAACATAGTAGAAGTTAATGGATCATCCTCATGAGAAGCATGGACTTGAAAGAATACATTGATTTCTTGAAAAGTAATGATCAAAGTAAGTTGTAATATTTGTAGATCTAGAGATTTCATGGATGATTTTTCAAGAAACCAAGTTAAAAATACAATTTTTATTTAATCTTGGTTCTTACATAAATAAACCCTTTTTTTAAAGGTTAAATAAGTGTAGAAACACTTATGTAACAAGAAAAGTTTAAGAAGAAACTTTTTTAGAAAATGTGATCATAAGTTGTAAAGATCCATATTCTTTAAAAATGAAGTTTTTAAAGAATTAATCACACTTTAGAAGGTAACAAGGCTTATTAAGAAAACTAGTAAGTTACTACAGATTTTTGTGAAATTTCAAGTTCATGAAGTAGTAGATTATACTTGTTTTTGGCAAGGTTGGTAAGTAAAGGTTGTTTATTGTTGATTGTGTTGATTTTACAAAAGAAAATGATATGCTTGAAAGCATGGAAACCTCCATTTTTAGGGGAAACTATGGCAAATTTTTTCTAAAAATTAAACACTTAGAAAAATATTTCTAAACAAATATTTACAAGTGTATTTTAAACCATAAATTGTTACAAAAACTTTGCCATGATTTTTGTTACAAAAATTGTAATTATTGGAGGTTGGTTTTTATAAATAAAAGTGACTAAATATGTATTTAGGAAATATATATTTAGATGACACCATGTGTGTGATTATTTGTATATTTTGTGTATTAGTTATATTATTTTAGGGCATGAGATAATATAACACATCGAAATACCAAGAATTACCATCCAAAATATTACCAAAATTCCAAGGAATAAATATACAAGTTAAACACAAAATATTGGTGAAACCGAACTATAGAATAAGACTTACAAAATATTCCAGAAAAATTGATTCACAAGTATTTTTTGGTAAATAATATTTTGGACACTAAGTGAATAAAAATATGATTTTTACAATTATTACAAAGTTATATCATATTTTGACAAGAGGAAAATATATTATTTTGGGTGAATAAAATATATATATTTTCTTGGAATTATTAGAAGATGTATTATTTTTGGGAGAAAAATATACATTTCTTAAAAAACATGAAATACGATATTTTTGGGGTGAAAGATATATTTTCTCAAATAAATATGAAATATATCATTTTTGGAGAAAAATAAGTTTATATATATTTTCTAAGTTAGACTTGAAAATATATTATTTTTGGAACTTATATGAAACTACAAATATTTTTGCCAAGGGAAAAATTATAAATAATTTTTCTAAGTAATACTTTTTAAAATATATATTTTGGAAATAGATACGGACTTTTATTAAGGATATTATTCCGGAAAAGTTAATAATACATTAAGTATAAGGATACTTAATAATTACATGAAGATACGTATTCTCGTACGTACAAATACACACGAATTTGAATTTCCATGGTCTTAGGGTTTGGTCAGTGTGTCTTATCCTGGACGAGATACGTCTTCCAAAACCCGGTTCTATTTAATGTCTTTTGTCGAGTCCTTGTG
Source organism: Helianthus tuberosus (assembly GCA_030545235.1). Taxonomy (NCBI): domain Eukaryota; kingdom Viridiplantae; phylum Streptophyta; class Magnoliopsida; order Asterales; family Asteraceae; genus Helianthus; species Helianthus tuberosus. The sequence goes on from CM060447.1 coordinate 95,956,790, forward strand.
AACTCTAAAAACAAGTTGCATGGTTTGTATTCGAATTTGAATTCTGTGTTTTAAAACAATGTTGTTGTTATGTTTTTAAACTTATTTAATGGATGAACATCTTCGGTTTTATCATATAGTGGTTGTTATGATTGAATGCAATGATATTAAGCAAGTCACACATAATCATAAATCCGCAAAAGTAAGGGTGTGACAGTTTGGTATCAGAGCTTCGATTGTAGCGAACTAGGATTCCTTCTCGAGTCTAGACTACAATCATTAGGGCTCTCACGAAAATGTTTTCACAACATGTTTTCATTGCATACACGGAACGCCCAGATCCAGAAAACAAACATTTTTACAAACGAAAAGACACGAAACACATTTCAAGGTTTATGTTTGTGGTTCAGTCTGAGAGACTGGGTGGTTCAGTCTGAGAGACTGGTGGTTCAGTCTGAGAGAGTGGTTGGTTCAGTCTGAGAGACTGGTTGGTTTAGTCTGGGAGACTAGGTGGTTTAGTCTAGGAGACTAGGTGGTTTAGTCTGGGAGACTAGGAAGGATACATGATTACATGATTACATTGTCATTGGTTACATGCTTAATGGTAGTAGTTAATATATGTGCATATGTGGTGATTGTTATGTTACAGATACCATGTCGTCATCTGATAGCGGATTGTCCGATGACCATGATCCCATGGCAGTAGTTTCTGACGATGAGATTGTCCCTGAGCCAAAGATCTTTACTTCCGACACAGAGAGCGACCCGGAGATGATGTCCGACGATGATGACGATTTTCATCCATTTGCGCTGCCCGATTTTGGCGATGATCTACCGCTTGCTGATGGTATCCCGGACGAGGATCCATTTGTTATTCCCATTCCTGTCCACGATCATCTTATCATCAGTCATCCCGATGGTGAGCACGTTGTGGTACTGATCCTCGCTCATGTTCCCTTAGTGGTCTTTCCTCCTGAGGATTGGCCGTTCGATGATTTGTTTGACGATGATTTTGATCTGTTTATTGATGGTCCTCCTGATGACGCTCATGGCGATGGAGAGCTCGATGAGGATGTCATTGATGTTCCACTCCTTGGGATTCCCGTTATTGAGATTTCTTCTGATTCTAGCTTTCACTCTGTCTTAGATTCCTTTGAGTTTGTAATGTTTTCAGCCTTGCAGCAGTCAGCTACACCGTCCCCTCCACACGACTTTGAGCTTGATCTTGAGCTAGATTTTGTTCCTATTGATCAGCCCGATGCTGCACCTGCTGATCCTGAGCCTTTACCTGATCATGACCCTATTCCATTTGGCATACCTGACATTGCACCACTCATACCAGATCCGATTTCTGCACCCGCTGACCCTCCTGTTATTGAGCCAGTCACTCCTCCACTAGCACCTGCACCCGCTGATGTTGCTCATTTTCACCCAGGAGAGTCTGATGTTCACCGTGTTGATCTCCCTATTGTTTTCTTGCAGGATATACCCGCACCCCATCCAGGGGAGGGCACTTCTAGCCAGCAGCCTAGCCATGACCCTCATGTTTCAGTAGCTTTTCCCCACATACCTCAGTCTGCACCTTCTGCTCATTTTACTTCTTCACCACTTGATGAGCCACTCATATGGTTCCCACCTTACACCATGCCGATTTCTGATCCCTACCATCCCTCACATTTTACTGGTTATACACGGGATGTGCTACTACTCTCATTGCAGCTCCAGTATGAGATCATGAGCCGCAGGATTTTAGAACTTGAGATGATACCACGTCCTTTGCCATGTCCGTGTCAGCCTGCATTTGTTCCTCGTTCATCACCGTCCCCGTTTTCACATCCTCCTGCACCGCTTACTCCATTTCCTGAGTTTGATACTCGATTTCTCACCGTTGAGCAGCAGATCAGTTATCTGTTGCGTCATGTTTATGATCTTGAGGAAGAGCTAACGCATGTGCGCAACTTGCTTTTCTTTCCTCCACCACCATCAGCATAGCCGGTTTTTGGTTTTATGTAGGTAGCTTTCTTTTGATGCGAGCACCGCTATTGAGCTGAGCTAGTGAAGCCTTTTGGAGACCACTTTTGATTGTATGACTGTTATAGACTGATAGACATTTTGGACAAGGGTAGTATGACCCTGTGTTCCCTTTTGATATGATACTTTTGTAAAACATGTAACAATATGCATGGTCGATGATTAATGAAAGCTCAATCGTAATGTTCTCATTAAATACGTTGTTAATTTACTTGCTTGAAATTTGATTGTGATGTTATATGGTTGCTGCTATGATAAATACTTATATACATATGTATATACACTCCTAGGTCTTAATCGTATAATAGATGCTAATGTGCTTGAATCTTTATTAAGACCTGACCTATACGATCTTCTTTATAGAAGATGCCTCCTCGAAGGAACACTCAGTTTCCCACAACAGAGGCAGAAATGCAAGTATGGATTTCACAAGCAATCGCACAACATGAGGCCTTACGCTCTGAACACAGCGGAGGTACCTCAGGAAATAACCCACCTCACGGTAATGTTTAAGTCACTGAAGACACATTACGATAAATTTGGACGTTTCCAAGTGCGTTTTGCTAATGCTTTTTGTGAATGATGTTGCCTGTACAGGCTGTACTTACAAGCAGTTCCTTGACTACAAGCCACTGAACTTTGACGGCATTGGAGGTGCTGTAGCTTTCGTAAGATGGGATGAGAAGATAGATTCTGTGCTGCGAATGAGCAAGTGTGCGCCAGAGCACCAGGTCACCTACATTTCTGGATTGTTTCTCGATGGAGCCCTGTTGTGGTGGAACCTCCAGGTTCAGACTCTAGGTGAGGCTGCAGCATATGGTATGACTTGGGATGAGATGAAAGAACTGATGCGCAAGAAGTACTGTTCAAGGGCTGAGATTCAGAAGTTGGAAACCGAGTTCTGGAATCTGAAAATGGATGGACCCAAGATAGCTGAGTATGTACAGAGATTCCACGATTTGTCTCGTGTTGTCACCTACATGGTAGAGCCAGAATTCAAGCGAATTGAACGTTTCATTTGGGGATTGGCACCTCAAATTATGAGCATGGTGACTACTTCGAAGCCTCCGACGATCACTGAGGCCATTGATTTGAGTGTAGCATTGACTGAAGAAGTAATTAGATTGAACAAGTTTTCAATCTCTGAGGGAAAGAAGAAGGAGACTCATGTTGAGTCATCAGGAGAGAACAAGAGGAAGTTCTCAAATTTCAAGAAAGGTACCCAAGGAAACAACAACGGTGGTAACAAGAAAAGAGATGCGAACCCATTGGCCAAGGTCAGGACTAGTGTTGCAAGTTCGGAGAATAAGGGGAAAGGATACATGGGCACCTTGCCTAAGTGTGATGTATGGCAGTTCCATCATGCCGGCCAGTGTAGGTTCAGGAAATGTGAATCTTGTGGAAAGAATGGTCATTCAAAGGAAACGTGTTGGGCTGGTACTGGTCGTGGGAATGGTGGCCAGAGAGGAAATGGAAATGGTAATGGAAGCCATGGTGGAAACGGTAATGGGAATAGGAATAACCAGGATGGTAATGGAAATCGTGGTGGTTCTGGAAACCAAGCTGGCAGTGGAAACCATGGAGAAAACAACAATCAGGGCGGTACTGGAAACAAACAAGGTTGCTTTAGTTGCGGTGATATTGGGCATTTCAAGCGGGATTGCCCAAAGAACAATCAAGCCCAAGGAAGAGTCTTCAACATTGGAGCTAAGGAAGCTCGTCAAGATTCGAACGTAGTCACTGGTACGTTCCCTATCAACCAACACTTTTCATCTGTGCTATTTGATACTGGTGCCGATTATAGCTTCGTATCCCTAGAATTTAAGAATATACTTGGGTTAGTTGCCAGTAAGCTAGATATTCCGTACTCGATAGAACTAGCTAATGGAAAGCTAGTAGAGGCAAATGAAGTGATTAGAGGCTGTGTAATAGAGCTCGGAGAGCATGAGTTTACGCTCGATCTTCTACCAGTTGAGTTGGGAAGCTTTGACGTGGTAGTTGGAATGGATTGGTTGTCGAGTAACCGAGCTGAGATCGTATGTCATGAGAAGATCATTCGTATTCCGACAACAAATGGAGAGACGATTTTAGTGCACGGAGAAAAGCATGATACGCCACTGAGGATTATCAGTTGTTTGAAGGCCCGAAAGTTCTTACAGAAAGGATGTGTTGCCTTTTTGGCTCACATTGTTGACAAAGAAGCCGAAGAGCCAAAGCTGGAGGATATCCCTGTGGTAAGGGAATACCCTGACAGGATTGCCGCCCCAGTGACAAGTCGAATTCCATATTGACTTGGTTCCAGGCGTCGCGCCTGTAGCCAAGGCACCTTACCAACTTGCGCCTTCAGAGATGCAAGAGTTGTCGACGCAGCTTCAGGAGCTTTTGGATAAAGGATTCATTCGACCAAGCTTCTCTCCTTGGGGAGCTCCAGTGTTATTTGTTAAGAAGAAGGACGGTAGTTTCCGTATGTGCATTGACTACCGAGAGCTAAACAAGTTGACCATCAAGAATCGGTATCCTTTGCCGAGGATTGATGATCTCTTCGATCAACTTCAAGGTTCGAGTTACTACTCCAAGATTGATCTTCGATCAGGTTATCACCAGCTGCGAATTCAAGAAGAGAGTATACCAAAGACTGCCTTTAGAACTCGATACGGACGTTACGAGTTTCTAGTGATGCCGTTTGGTTTGACAAACGCGCCAGCAGTATTCATGGATTTAATGAACCGAGTTTGCAAGCCATAACTTGATAAATTCGTGATTGTATTCATCGATGATATTTTGATTTATTCAAGATCGAAAGAAGAGCACGAACAACACCTTAGAGCCATTTTAGAACTGCTCAAGAAGGAGAAACTGTATGCTAAGTTCTCAAAGTGCGAGTTCTGGTTGCGTGAGGTACAATTCCTCGGTCATGTAGTGAATGAAGATGGAATCCACGTGGATCCCACCAAGATCGAGGCAATCAAGAATTGGGAAACCCCGAAGACGCCGACTGAGATCCGACAGTTTCTAGGTTTAGCTGGGTATTATCGCCGATTCATTGAGGATTTTTCTAAAATCGCTCAACCGCTGACCTCCCTTACTCAAAAGGATAAGAAGTATGAATGGGGAGAGAAACAAGAAGAAGCCTTTCAGTTACTAAAGAATAAGCTTTGCGATGCACCTATTTTATCCCTACCCGAAGGCACCGATGACTTCGTGGTATACTGTGACGCCTCGTGTCAGGGATTAGGCTGTGTACTTATGCAGCAACAGAAGGTTATCACTTATGCTTCGTGCCAGTTAAAAGTTCATGAGAAAAACTACACCACACATGATTTGGAATTAGGCGCAGTGGTGTTTTCCTTGAAGATTTGGCGGCATTACCTTTATGGCACCCGATGCACGATCTTTACAGATCACAAGAGCCTACAGCACATCTTCGATCAGAAAGAGCTTAATATGAGACATCGGCGTTGGGTGGAGCTGTTAAATGATTATGAATGCGAAATCAAATATCATCCAGGAAAGGCGAATGTGGTGGCAGACGCCTTAAGTCGAAAAGAAAGGATTAAGCCCATAAGGGTTAGGGCTTTAGTGATGATTATTCAGACAGACCTCTCATTGCGCATTCGTGCTGCACAGAGAGAAGCCCTTAAGAAAGAGAATCTTAAGGATGAATATCTCCATGGGATGGAGAAAAATCTGGTACAATGAGGAAGGAACTTTGTACTTTATGGGACAAATTTGGGCTCCCCTCTTTGGTGGTCTTAGAGATGTTATTTTCGATGAAGCTCATAAATCGAGGTACTCGATCCATCCAGGATCGGACAAGATGTACCTAATTTGAAGGATTATTATTGGTGCCCAAGACTGAAGGGCGATGTTGCTACTTATGTTGGAAAATGTTTAACTTGCGCCAAAGTGAAGACAGAGTATCAGAAACCTTCAGGTCTTCTGCAGCAACCTAAGATACCCATGTAGAAGTGGGAGCAGATCTCAATGGACTTTGTAACAAAGTTGCTCAAGACACCTAGAGGTCATGATACGATTTAGGTAATCGTGGACCGTCTGACAAAGTCTGCACACTTTTTTCCGATTAGAGAAAAGGATAACACTGGTAAGCTAGCTGAGCTGTACCTAAGGGAGATAGTTGCACGTCATGGAGTGCCTATCTCGATCATATCGGATAGAGAGGGAGATTTGTGTCCAGGATTTGGCAATATTTCCAAGAAGCGTTTGGTTCACAGTTGAATCTGAGCACCGCATTTCATCCACAGACGGATGGTCAGAGAGAGAGAACAATTTAGACACTTGAAGATATGTTACGAGCTTGCGTAATGGACTTGGGTGGCAGTTGGGACACTCACCTACCTTTGGTTGAGTTCTCCTATAACAATAACTACCATACAAGCATTCAAGCTGCTCCGTTCGAGGCTCTCTATGGACGAAAGTGTCGATCACTTTTATGCTGGGCAGATGCAGGTGATAGACAACTGGTTGGTCCCGAATTGGTCCAAGAAACGACAGATAAGATCATGCAGATCCGAGAGCGCATCAAGGCGGCTCATGATCGACAAAAGAGCTACGCGGACCAAAGAAGGAAACCTTTGGAATTTGAAGTGGGTGATATGGTTCTGTTGAAAGTCTTACCTTGGAAAGGCGTGGCACGTTTTGGGAAGCGTGGAAAGTTAAACCCACGATATATCGGACCATTCAAAATCCTAGAAAGGATTGGTCCTGTAGCATACAAGTTGGAGCTACCAGCAGAACTAAATGGTGTTCATGATACATTCCATGTATCTAATCTGAAGAAAAGTCCAACACAAGAAACAGTGGTCATTCCTGCTGAGAAGTTCACATTGACGACACACTCCACTTTACCGAAGAACCTGTTGAGGTTACTGATTGGAAAGTTAACAAGACTCGAAGGAGTAGTGTTAAACTCGTCAAGGTTCGATGGAATGCACGTTACGGCCCATAGTTTACTTGGGAGCGTGAGGACCACATGAAAGCTAAGTACCCGCATTTATTCCCTAACACCCCTGCAGCTAGTAGTAAAGCTTAAAATTTTGGGACAAAATTTTCTTGACAGGGGGAGAATCTGACAACTGTCAAAACTTCAGGTATCCGTACAAGTTTTAAACCATGATTAGTGCTTAATGACTGTTCTGAATTACAATTAACTGCTTACTGATTATTGCCATATACATACATGTGCATCACATGTTTCTTAATGTTATACCATTATTGCATGAGAGCTTATTTGACTCAAATGATGCACGAAACACGGTTAGCACAGTTATCAGATAAATCAGGAAAATGCTGACAGAACTCAGTACATAGACAGACAGTGTGTTGAGACACAGAATGAGCTAGAAACCAAGTATTACACTAAGTATAGTGTGTAGGAAAGTAAGGATCATAAAACTGCTTTCCTAGAGATAGTTTAAGTGCCGGAAAGTGTCTAAAACTTACCCAAAGTGCTGAATTCAGCATAAATCAGCATTTAAACAATCTAATATTATGCAGAAATATGGTTAAATGGTCCTGAATGCTTTCCTAAGTGTCGGGAATCAAAAGTGTCACAAAAGGGTACATAAAGCACACTAAACTGCAAGTTTAGCACCTTAACGAACCGGTAACCAACCGGACACTACCCGAAACACCAAATTTACACTAGAAGCACTGTTTTAACATTACCAAGCTAGTTATGGCCCCCGAACAAAATAACACACTGTACAAATATCTAATAACTGAAACACTTAACTTGCACTTGGATTTCCACTAGTAACAAACTAGTTTAGTTTAAACCTATGTCTAGACCCCCCCCCCATATCTACGGCCCCAAAAAGGGCCCCACTTTGTTGATTTGTTTAAACATTTTAATAGATTATGTTTATGCTTTCCTAAACATAGAGACCAAGAGTTAAACACTTAACATGGATTATAAGTAAACTTGAAAGTTCATCACTTTATTTCTACACTTACCAAAACCCACACTCTTTCTCTCTTCTCCTTGCTTGTTCTCGGCCGACCTCAACCCCACATACCACCACCATCATTCATCTATTCTCATACATTACAAGCATATATAAGTGTGTTAGAGGCTACACAAAGGAGTTAGGAGCTTACGGAAGTTCAAGAACCTCATTCATTTGCTTTTATCCACTTGTTTTCTTCACTTGATCATCCCTAGCCTTGTGCTAGTGGTAAGAACCTTGATCTTGCTATTTTACATCTTATATTAGTGGTTAAAAGATGTTACATAATGTTGATCATGAAGAACACTAAGAATCACAAGAAGTAAACTTGAACATAAGCTTAAAATATGAAGAAATCTTGATGAATATGAGTTGTGTTGCTTGTTGATCATTGTTTGCTTGTGAAAATGATGTTGATCATCATATGATCTTGCTAGATCATGATTAAAATCATAATCTAGCAAGATGAGAGGATGAACATAGTAGAAGTTAATGGATCATCCTCATGAGAAGCATGAACTTGAAAGAATACATTGATTTCTTGAAAAGTAATGATCAAAGTAAGTTGTAATACTTGTAGATCTAGAGATTTCATGGATGATTTTTCAAGAAACCAAATTAAAAATACAAGTTTTATTTAATCTTGGTTCTTACATAAATAAACCCTATTTTTAAAGGTTAAATAAGTGTAGAAACACTTATGTAAGAAGAAAAGTTTAAGAAGAAACATTTTTAGAAAATGTGATCATAAGTTGTAAAGATCCATATTCTTTAAAAATGAAGTTTTTAAAGAATTAATCAGACTTTAGAAGGTAACAAGGCTTACTAAGAACACTAGTAAGTTACTACAAATTTTTGTGAAATTTCAAGTTCATGAAGTAGTAGATTATACTTGTTTTTGGCAAGGTTGGTAAGTAAAGGTTGTTTATTGTTGATTGTGTTGATTTTACAAAAGAAAATGATATGCTTGAAAGCATGGAAACCTCTATTTTTAGGGGAAACTATGGCAAATTTTTTCTAAAAATTAAACACTTAGAAAAATATTTCTAAACAAATATTTACAAGTGTATTTTAAACCATAAATTGTTACAAAAACTTTGCCATGATTTTTGTTACAAAAATTGTAATTATTGGAGGTTGGTTTTTATAAATAAAAGTGACTAAATATGTATTTAGGAAATATATATTTAGATGACACCATGTGTGTGATTATTTGTATATTTTGTGTATTAGTTATATTATTTTAGGGCATGAGATAATATAACACATCGAAATACCAAGAATTACCATCCAAAATATTACCAAAATTCCAAGGAATAAATATACAAGTTAAACACAAAATATTGGTGAAACCGAACTATAGAATAAGACTTACAAAATATTCCAGAAAAATTGATTCACAAGTATTTTTTGGTAAATAATATTTTGGACACTAAGTGAATAAAAATATGATTTTTACAATTATTACAAAGTTATATCATATTTTGACAAGAGGAAAATATATTATTTTGGGTGAATAAAATATATATATTTTCTTGGAATTATTAGAAGATGTATTATTTTTGGGAGAAAAATATACATTTCTTAAAAAACATGAAATACGATATTTTTGGGGTGAAAGATATATTTTCTCAAATAAATATGAAATATATCATTTTTGGAGAAAAATAAGTTTATATATATTTTCTAAGTTAGACTTGAAAATATATTATTTTTGGAACTTATATGAAACTACAAATATTTTTGCTAAGGGAAAAATTATAAATAATTTTTCTAAGTAATACTTTTTAAAATATATATTTTGGAAATATATACGGACTTTTATTAAGGATATTATTCTGGAAAAGTTAATAGAACATTAAGTATAAGGATACTTAATAATTACATGAAGATACGTATTCTCGTACGTACAAATACACACCGGAATACGACCATAATACATGGCGAAAATATACAAGTATAAGAATACGAATACAAATACACCCATCCTTGGGAAGGATATACAAGTATAAATACTTGGGAAGTATTAAGTTAAAATATATTGTATTAATAATTATTCCAAAATTTAATAAATATAATTTAAGTTAAGATATTTATTATTTTAACAAATAATTATATAACTTGGAATAATATCGAAGACACAATGAAACGTAACTCAAAAACATTAATACTAAGTCAAGGCACGGCCCGCTCGTCTAATAAATCATAGTACGTTGTTGGTAGTCGTGTTTATCCGAAGAAGCTTTGAGTTACGGTGCGAAGACGCAAGACTGTGAGTTCATGACCCCCTTTTCTTTTAACTGTTTTCAGATTTATAACTTCGGGGGTGAAGTACATGTTACAAACTGTTTACAAACGTTATTATTTGGTATGGTTAGCTAAGGAAGGGTACTGCTAGATCATGTGAGTGGTGGGTATTACGCTTAAGACCATTAATCCTCTTTGTAGGACCGAGGGACATGAGTGATAGATCTATTTGGGTGTAGCAAGCTCCGCCCATGTTGGACCAGGGTTTGGCCCATGGGTTGACTATGTTTTACAGTCGGAAGCCCGGTGCAAAGTCTGCTAGGTTTGAGCCTTCCTGCATCACGTCACACATATTAATGGCCTTCCAAACCATTAATGATCTGTTTTTCCTTGTTGCTTTCATACCAGGGTTTTACAAACATACATACTTACTTTCAATGGTTACAAAGGTTTATTCATACACACAAACAAACACATGAACTAGCTCAACTTTTGTTGATGTTTTCAAACTACATGTATTTCAGGGAATTAGATGTAGATCTGGCGGGCGTTTGGAAGTTCCAAGTGTGTTTTAAGAATAAAAGATGTCGTCCATGGTCTTAGGGTTTGGTCAGTGTGTCTTATCCTGGACGAGATACGTCTTCCAAAACCCGGTTCTATTTAATGTCTTTTGTCGAGTCCTTGTGAACTCTAAAAACAAGTTGCATGGTTTGTACCCGAATTTGAATTCTGTGTTTTAAAACAATGTTGTTGTTATGTTTTTAAACTTATATAATGGAAGAACATCTTCGGTTTTATCATATAGTGGTTGTTATGATTGAATGCAATGATATTAAGCAACTCACACATAATCACGCTTCCGCAAAAGTCAGGGTGTGACACAAGGCACCCCTTTTTATGTTTGAAAATCATTTATTTTCACTTTTGAAATTCATTAACTTCGACCGTAGTCCTTGACTACAATCGTTTTCCTTCCGAGCAACATTTCTGCTCCCATAACCCATTACCCAGGCTTATTATTTTGTAATTCACGCTCCTATTATGGTATGCATTGAGACTTCTCTTGACCCGTTTGGTTATTCGTGTAATTTCCTCAACCCGTTCAACCTTATAAGATTGAACGTACTTATTCTGAATTACTTGCGCGAATTCATCATCTTTTAGTCATAACTCATCACCCGAGTCTTTTGATTTTTAATCCGCGTTCCCATCTCTTGGTTTACGCGTATATTTGAAATCCTACCCATCTATCGGGTTTTTTACCGAGGTCATTATTAAAGTAACCATTCAAGTATGCATTAAGATTTCATTTGGACTTATTTGGTTGTCTTAGCGAAATTCATCGCTTTTATTCAACCAAGCCTTTATTCTTTATTCAATCCGTTTGACTTGTTCGTGTGAGTTTCATCACTTATGAACAATCAAACTTTATCCCAATTCCCTAACATTCCCGTTACTCAGTTCGTATTTTCGTTTACGTTGGTCCTCGTCCCTTCTCCCGGGCTCATATTCTAATGTAATACGCTTCCGTTACCCGGTGTGCGTTTACATTTATTATCAAGCATTATGCTTATTTGATCCATTTGGGTACCTTTTTAATTCGTCCCATTAACCTCGTCTTTACCACACGGACGTAAATACGTTCATCATAAGAAGTTCATAGTATCATGTGTTTACCACTTACTTGGCCAGGGTAAGGAATCAACACATGCTACACATGACCTTATTATAATTATCACATCACCTCCCATGTAAGTAAATCCTCAATTTCTTTTTTCATATTTATGATTTTATTTGGTAAAACCTTATTTAATTGTTATTTAACAATTATAAGTTTTACCCGTTTCATCCTCAAACATATAAAATGTTTTCCTCTATCAAACAAATATACAATCACATTCGTTAATGTGATCGTTACTTTTCTCAATAAGATTTATATTGAGAATGCTTATTTGGATGATTACTCTTGTCCCAAATTTCTATATAAACTGAATTCTGTTATTATCTTGTTATTCACAATCGTGAATAATACATATTTCTACTTAATTTCTCTTGAAACATCATCCTGTATAGGTATCCTATCCAGGTTTTCCAAGTTTTTTATGTCACACCCTGACTTTTGCGGAAGCGTATACATGTGACTTGATCAGTTTTCATTGCATTCGATTATAATAAACAATTACATGACTAAAATGATGTTCATCCATTCATAAGTTTTAGAAACATTACAAGCACAAGTTGTTTAAGTTCCAACCAACATAATTTTATGTTATGTTACAAACCATCAAAAGATAATAAGTTCCATAAATGGACTATTTAACAAAAGACTAGTTTAACCAAGGCTTTGCTTCATATATCTCATCCAGGATAAGATATAAAAATCAAACCCTTCAAAAGTGGATGACATCTAATCTTGAAATTCACTTCTTGAAAACAATCCCAACGCCAAAGATCCATTTAGTTTCCTGAAATACATGTAAGTTGAAAACAATCAACAAAAGTTGAGCGAGTTCATGCGTTTTATGTGAGCTCCAAATAAACTTGTAAACATTTGAGAGATTCTCTTGATAACAGGTATGTAAAGCCTTTATGAACAGATCATTAATGTTTTGCAAGGACATTAATATGTGTGGTGGCGTAGGAAACACTCAAACCTAGCGAATTTCCTCCGGTCCATCCGACTGGAACAACAAAAGCACTACATGCGGCCACACAAGGAACCATGATTGGGGCTCGCTACACCCGATAGATCTATCTACCACTTCTGTCCCTCGGTCTTAAACAAGATTAATGGAACTTAGGAGAGATACTACCCATCCACATGATCTAACGGTTCATTCCCTGGTTAAACCATACCATTGAAACATGTATTCCACCCCAGAGAGTTATAAATCCGAAAACAATTATGAGAAAAGGGGGACATGAACTCACTAATTTGCGTCCGTAGTCTTGTGCATTCAAAGTTGATATCCGCGAGTCGCGTCACTACCTACACACGTGTTATGTTTTATTAGACACTTAGGTCGTGTAACGACTCTTAGCCTTAGTTATTTATAAGGACTTATTTGGAAATTTTGGTATACTTTGAGTTACACTCTTGGTGTACGATGTGTAAATATATAATTTTCATAGTTCCAAATTTGATATATTAGTTAAAATAATTATATTTTAACTTATATTACTTTCATGCATTTATTCGGGGTTTTTGTTAAAAATAATATATTTTTAACTCGTTGTTCCGTATGGTTCTCATATACGTATGTTTGTGGATTCCATAACCAACATACCGTTTATTGAGTATTATACATCTATGCGTGTTCCCAAGTATAGGTATACTTGTATTATGAGTAACTTTGTATTCTCATATTTATGTATAATACTTGTATATGGGTATTTTACCAAGTGTTGGTAGTGTATGTTGGTATGTATTTATACGTATAGGAATACATATTTTCTTGTATTTATTAAGTATTTCCTACTTAATTTATGTGTAATTTTTTGGAATATTGTTTTTGCACAATTAAAAATCACCATTCTTATATTCTTAAAAAATATATATTTTAAGAAAATTTTATAGAAAATATCTATAATTTGACTTGGTAAAATATGTATATATTCACATATATCCTAAAAATAATTTATTTTTAAGATCAAAGTTGGAAAAATATATATTTTTAGTTTCCACAAAAATAATATATTTTTGTGTTGTTTATGAAAATATATATTTTCTTACACTCCAAAATAATATATTTTGAAGTTGACTAAATATGATATATTTTCAAACTAATTGTAAAAATACATACTTTGTCTTTTGTTCAGTTTTGAAAGTATCGTTTACCAAGTTTGTCAAGATACGAATTAAATTTCCGGAATATTTATATATTTTGTCCAAGGTGTCCATTGTCCGAATTGTCCAATATTTTTGTGCAAGTTATATTTTATTTTCTTGTGATTTTTGTAATTCTTTAAATTACAATTTTTGGTATTTTGTGTGGTATATTATTTTCAAGTCCCTAATTTTTAGTATAACTAATACAAATAATATACACATAGCACATAATTTGTGTGATTTCTAAATATATATTTTCCTAAATATATACTTAGTCATTTTTATTTTTGAAAATCAACCTCCATTACTTGTAACTTTTATACCAAAAATTATGGCAATTTTTATACTTAAAACCATGATTCAAGATTACTTGAAATTACTTGTTAAAACATATTTTTCTAAGTGTTTAGTTTCTACAAAAATTTTGCCATAGTTTCCTTTGAAAAATGAAGGATTCCATGCTTTAAGCATATCATTTTCTTTTTCAAAACTTATTAACAATCATCAACAACTTACCATATGCCATGAAAATACATTTTCATGAAGATGTGAACTTGAAAGTTTTTACAAAAATTGGTAGTCTTTTAGTATGATGTTTTTCAAGTTCCATTAACCTCTAAAACATGATTTTTATTCCATAAAAGCCATTTTTATAAAAAAATTCATCTTCACAACTTACAACTTATTTTTACAAAAATTCATTTTCTTGAATTTTTCACGTCTTATACACTTCAATGGTTCCATTTTCACATATGAAGTAAGTTTATTTTCTTTCAAAACTCAAAACCATGTTCATTGTAAGTAACAAACAAAACCATGAATTTCCTGGGCGAATTTGGCGACCTGGGTATTCTCGTGAAACCCTAACAGTTTTCTTGCTACTCCTATTCTCGATTAAGCTTGGTTATCATCTTAGGATTTCCAATCGATCCTTCGAATATAATCAGTTGAAATCATAGTAGGATTTTGTATTTAGGGTTTCGGTTTTCTTTGATTTCTGATTGTCGAAGGGGTGCGGCTGCTACTTAGGGTTCGGCAAACCATATTCAGCGGCAATCCATATTCAGTTTAGGGTTTCGGCAATTCATCGGCGCTACTTCTTCTTTGTTTTCTGATTGGTTTGGGTATTTCATCTAGGGTGTCTGCATTGTTATCTGTGGCTGTTGTTATGGATGATCAGAATGCAGATAACTCAGACGTTCTTTCAAGGAAGATCAGAAATATCGACGGAAGACTTTTTGAGCCAAGACAAGCATCCCTCATGGCGGCTAGGGTTTCTGAAATAAATAAGAAGGTAACCTTTATGCTACCATTGAATGATGCTGAACACGCTAATGTTCGTTCGGATTCTCCTAATCAGCAATATGCTAAGGTTTTTTATAAACGAAAAGTAGCTTTTGTGCTTCCATTGAATGATGTTAGTCCTAGTTCCCGAGCTAATTCTAAACATCAATCGTATGCTAATGTTGTGTCAAACAAACAGGCTGATCAGGGAGGTGTTAAGGTGGATTTTGGTTCGACAACCCAAAATCAAAATCAGAATGTTGATAACTCAGCAATGAATGCTAATGAGTCGGCTGATCAAGTCCCTAATATTAATTTTCGATCTTTAAATTCGGATGTCTCATTGGATGGAGTGGATGTTGTCCTACCAATCGATTCTGTTCGTCAGGTTAGTAACAGGTTAGCGAATACTCTTTATGGTTACTTCTTGGGGGATAGAATTGCTTATCCGGTTGTTGAATATTTTGTGAGAACAAATTGGAAGAAACATGGTCTTCAGAAAACTATGATGAACTCGAATGGGTTTTTCTTCTTCAAGTTTGAAGATAGAAAGGGTATGAATAACGTGCTTGAAGGGGGTCCGTGGCTGATTCGTAATAAACCACTTTTTCTCAACACTTGGTCCCCTACAAGTACTCTTAAAAAAGAAGATATTAAAAAGGTTGCGGTTTGGGTTAAATTGCATGAGGTTCCTATAGTGGCGTATACTGATGATAGATTAAGCATGCTGGCATCTAAAATTGGTTCACCTTTGCGGTTGGATTCGTATACAATTGATATGTGTAACGAGGCTTGGGGAAGGAGCAGCTATGCTAGGGCTCTCATTGAAATATCTGCTGAACATGACTTTAAAGAGGTTCTAACCATGGCTATTCCTGAGTTGGATGAGAACAAGTATGTCAATGAGACTATTCGTGTGGAATATGAATGGAAACCACCGAGATGTGCCCACTGTTGTGTATTTGGGCATGATTCTGAGGAGTGTCCAAAATGCATTCGATCGATAGTGAAACCTCCTACAAACGGTCCGAAAGTAGATGAGGATGGTTATACGGAAGTCAAGACAAAGAAGAATGTAAAGAAGAGCGGTTTTCAAGTTAACAATCAAAAGCCCAAGTTTAAATATAGACCTGTGGATAAAAAGAAAAAGGCAGTGAGTTCTACTTAAGTGAATGCGAGGTGCACTAGTTCATCCAAGGTTCAAACACACAATTCGTTTAGTGCTCTTGGGCTTGTTGGGGGTCATGGGGGTTCCTCCCAGGGGAGATATAAAGGGGGTCGTGAGCGAAATGAAGAGTCTGACGATGACGAGGTAGAGGTTGTATATGATGAAACGAATGAGTTTATGACATCGGGTACACATCCTACGTCTTCCAGTACAGGGGCAAGCACCTCTCACATAAAGTTCAATGGATAGGTGGCTTCTGTTTCTTGCTAAGGGGCTGCCGGTTGGTAGCAATTTCATTTTTGATGATGGCGGTTGACGTAGTTGTTTGATTTTTTCGTTTGTCTACTAGTTAGTCATTATCATGATTGTAGTAGGCTAGATTGAGTTGGTATGTTGGTTTGTTTGCTTTTTGCTTACATATATGGGGCATGTCCTGTATATGAACTAGTGGGGAACTCATCCTCACTACTTGTACTTATTTGGCGGTTGTCTATAATAGAATCACCGGGGTAACCCTTTACCCAAAAAAAAACTTTGTTTTCTTGAAACTTTTATTTTTCAAATCTTTCACTTTTAAAATCTACCACTTCTGGGAACCATTATTTTACACAAAATCATGCTCACTTTCAAGTTCATGCTTTACATAAAGGGTGCTTAACATGGATCTTTCAAGATCCATCATATTACTTGCTAGATCATGTTTTAAATCATCATCTAGTAAGTGTTCATGTAGTGATCTACACCATTCACACAACAAAATCATCAAACAAGTTCATCACATACAATAAACAACTTATATTCTTGAGATTTTGAGTTTTATTATTATGTTCATCTTCTTGATTTATTGTGATCTTTAGATTTTTAGTTACATATATACTTTAACCACTAAAACAAGATGTAAAAATGTGATCAATAACACTTACTACTAGCTCAATGGCTAGGGTAGAACAAGTTGAAAGATGAAGAAGAAAAATGGTGGTTAATAGCTGCTAAGGGTGGTCCTTCAACTCCTCTTGCTTGCAACCTTCCTAGATATGCTTGATTCACCTTAGAACACCCTTGGATTGGTTTGAAATGGACTAGAAAAATGGATGTGAGAGTGGAGGTGTGTGGCCATGAGCTTTGGGAGAGATAGAGGAGATTTTGGTTTTTGAAAGTTATGAATGATAAGGTGTTTCATCTTTTGGTCCTTATAACAAATCTTCCATCATAACCTTGATCCATAGGTTAATATGTTCCATATCTAACATACATGACCAATATTTTATTTAAAAGTTGGGTGGGCCCCATGTTGACCGTCCACAAAGGGGGTGGTATTGGTTAGATTTCAATGTTAGTTAGATAATTTGGTTAGGATTTAAGTGTTTAGTTAGGGGTTTAAGTATGTTTAGGGATTTTGATGTGTAATAAGGTGTTTATTGATAACAACTAGTCTTATGACATTAAAACAATGCTTCTAGTTTATTTTTGGCATTTCAGGTAGTGTCCGGTTATTCGTTCGGTTGTGGGTTTGTAAATGTGCTAAATTGCGCAGTCTTCTGAGTTATGAGGTACTTTTTATGACAGTTTTCATTCCCGACACTTTACAAGTTATTTTGGACATCTAAACCTTATTTCTGCATAGTATTTTGATGTTTATTTGCTTATTTTTGCTGAATTCTGCAGAATTCTGCATTTAAAGTGCGTTTCAGGTACTTTTAGTTTTTAGTGTTCATTCGTCACTCGGAAGGCAGTTTCATAACCCTTACTTTCTTACTTAGAGTTCTAGTATAAATTTTGGTTCTGGGACTCAATCTGTGTCGTAACATGATGTCTGTCTGAGTACTGAGCTATTGTCAGCACTATTAGTTTATCTGATAAGTGTGCTAGTTTCGTTCTGCGCACTATTTAAACCACTTCGAGTCGAAATCAATAACAATAGTCATCATGCAACATGAAATATTTTATGAGTTCTTTAAACGTAATCCATGGATTCAAACACGTCACATGTTGAAAATACACAACCATAACATATAAAATATTGTTCACATTGTACGAAAATTTCATGAAAAATGCCAGTTGTCACATTCTCCCCCCGTTAAAAGAAATTTCGTCCCAAAATTCAAGCTGCGTTATCGGTTGCAGGGGAGTTGTGAAACAGATGTGGATACTTAGACTTGATTTGGTCTTCACGTTCCCAAGTAAACTCTAGGCCATGACGTGAATTCCAACGGACTTTGACGAGTTTTATACGACTTCTCCGTGTTTTGTGGACCTTCCAGTTAGTAACCTCAATAGGTTCTTCAGTAAATTGGAGTTTATTGTTGACCTGAATCTCATCTGTGGAATGACGACTGTTTCTTAAGTTGGGCTTTTCTTGAGATTAGATACATGAAACGTGTCGTGGATACTGCTAAGTACTTCCGGAAGCTTCAACTTGTATGCAACAATTCTGATCCTTTCTAGAATCTTGAAAGTTCCAATGTAACGCGGGTTCAACTTTCCACGTTTTCCAAATGGTACCACGCCTTTCCAAGGTGAGACTTTCAATAAAACCATGTCTCCAACCTCAAATTCCAATGGTTTACGTCGTTTGCCGGCGTAACTTTTCTGCCTATCGTGAGCTGACTTGATACGGTCACGTATCTGAGCGATCTTGTCTGTGGTTTCTTGAACCAACTCTGGACCGATGAGCTGTTTATCTCCGGACTCCACCCAACACAATGGGAACCAACAATTTCGTCCATATAAAGCATCAAACGGGGTGGCCCGGATGCTGGTGTGATAGCTATTATTGTAGGAAAACTCCACTAAAGGAAGTGAGTATCCCAACTCCCACCAAAGTCCATCACACAAGCTCGTAGCATGTCTTCCAAGGTTTGTATCGTCCGTTCACTCTGACCGTCTGTCTGAGGGTGAAAGAGAGTACTAAGATTCAACTGTGATCCAAAAGCCTTCTAAAATGTTTGCCAAATCCTTGACACAAAGCGACCATCTCGGTCGGATATGATAGAAATAGGCACTCCATGTCGTGCCATAATCTCCTTGAGATATATTTCTGCCAACTTCTTGGTGCTGTCTTTCTCACTGATCGGCAGGAAATGCGCGGACTTTGTGAGTCGATCAATAATTACCCAACTCATATCATGACCTCTTTGCATTCTCGGTAACTTAGTAATAAAATCCATCGATATCTGTTCCCAGTTCCACACAGGAATCTCAGATTGTTGCAACAACTCTGATGGTTTCTGGTATTCCGCCTTAACCTTGGCACAAGTAAGATAGTTACCCACATATGTAGTGATATTGGCTCTCATCTTGGGCCACCAATAAAAGTCCTTCAAGTCTTGGTACATCTTGTCGGATCTGGGATGTATAGAATACCTTGACTTATGTGCTTCATCAAAATAAGTGTGCGTAGATCGCCGAAGAATTGAACCCAAATTCGCTCCATGAAGTACAATGTTCCATCTTCCTTTGGCAACAATTGCGCCTCCATTCTACGTAATGATTCGACTTGTAGATTATCCGGCTTAAGCGCTTCCTGCTGCGCTTCACGAATCCGAGTAGTGAGATCAGTTTGTATGGTCATCTCTAAGGCTCGCACCCTTAGAGGTTTTGTGCGCCCCTTGCGGCTCAGGGCGTCCGCTACAACGTTCGCCTTGCCCGGGTGATACTTTATCTTACAATCTTAATCATTCAACAGCTCGACCCATCTTCACTATCTCATATTTAAGTCTTTCTGATCAAAAATGTGTTGCAAACTCTTATGGTCTGTAAAGATCGTGCAACGAGTACCATACAAGTAGTGATGCCAAATCTTCAACGCGAATACCACCACACCTAGCTCAAGGTCGTGCGTGGTATAGTTCTTCTCATGCACCTTCAATTGACGAGATGCATACGCGATGACTTTGTCCCGTTGCATCAACACGCAACCAAGACCTTGTCGAGAAGCATCACAATAAACCACAAAACCATCGGTACCGTCGGGTAAGGACAAAATCAGCGCATCACAAAGCTTATCTTTCAATAGTTGGAAAGCTGTTTCCTGTTTCTCTCACCAATCAAATTTCTTATCTTTCTGGGTTAGGGACGTTAGCGGCTGAGCAATCTTTGAAAAATTCTCTATGAATCGTCTGTAGTAACCCGCTAACCCCAAAAATTGTCATATCTCAGTTGGGGTTTTAGGTGCTTCCCAATTCTTGATCGCCTCAATCTTGGCAGGGTCGACATGAATTCCATTCTCATTCACCACATGACCTAGGAATTGCACCTCGCAAATCCAAAATTCGCATTTTGACAACTTCGCATACAACTGTTCCTTGTTTAAAAGTTCCAAGATGGCTCGCAGATGTTGCTCGTGCTCCTCCCTGGTTCGCGATATATAAGGATGTCATCACTGAATACAATCACGAATTTATCCAGATATGGCTTACACACCCGATTCACGAGATCCATGAATACTGTCGGTGCGTTGGTTAAGCCGAACGGCATGACAAGGAACTCGTAATGTCCATAGTGAGTCCTAAAGGCCGTTTTAGGGATTCATTCTTCTTGTATCCTCAGTTGATGATATCCTGATCTCAAGTAGATCTTGGAGTAGTAGCTAGAACCTTGCAATTGGTCGAACAGGTCATCAATCCTCGGCAAATAATACCGATTCTTGATGGTTAGCTTATTCAACTCCCTGTAGTCGATGCACATACGGAAACTATCATCTTTCTTTTTAACAAACAACACTAGAGCTCCCCAGGGTGAGAAGCTGGGCTTGATAAATCCCTTGTCTAGCTGCTCTTGCAGTTGAGTCGAAAGCTCTTGCATCTTGGACGGAGCTAACCGGTATGGTGCCTTTACTACTACTAGATCTATACGAAACTCCACTTGTCGCTGCGGAGGTAGCCCATGCAAGTCTTCAGGAATGACTTCTGGAAATTCCTTCACAACGGGGATGTCTTCGAGCTTTGGCTCCTTGGTCTCCTTGTCGATGACATGAGCGAGGAAGGCTATGCAACCTTTTCGGAGGCACTTATGCGCCTTCATGCAGTTGATAATTCATAGGGGCATCTCGTGCTTTTCCCCATGAATCACAAGCGTCTCTTCATTCACTAATGGGATGCGAATGGTCTTCTTGTGGCAAACCACTTCTGCACGGTTGTCGGATAACCAATCCATCCCAATAACGACATCAAAACTTCCCAAATCAACAGGTAGAAGATCTATAGAAAATTCTTGCTCTCCAAGTTCAAGAGTACAGCCCTTAATCACCTTATTTGCTTCAACTAACTTTCCATTTGCCAGTTCTATAGAATATGGGATGTCTAGCTTACTTGAAACTAGGGTAAGTGTATTCTTAAATTCTATAGATACGAAACTAAAGTCAGTGCCAGTATCAAATAGAACAGATGCATAGTGTTGGTTAATAAGGAACGTACCAGTAATCACATTCGGGTCCTGACGTGCTTCTCTAGCTCCAATAGTGAACACTCTTCCTCGGGCCTGATTGTCTTTACGGCAATCCCTCTTGAAATGCCCCATGTCACCGCAACCATAACAGCCTTGGCCACGTCCATTACCATTTCTGCTTTTATTATTATTGTTGTTCTCTCCTCGGTTCCCATTGCCAGCTTGATTACCATTTCCGCCTCTATTCCCATTTCCTCCCTGATTACCGTTCCCACCTTGGTTACCATTTCCTCCTTGGTTCCTATTACCGCATCCCGCACCAAACCAACATGTATCTTTGGCATGCCCGGTCTTACCACAATTTTCACACTTATTGGTCCTGCACAGACCCGTATGATGGAAGAGACATTTATCACACTTAGGTAGAAAGACCGCATACCCTATTCCCCTAGTCTCAAAGTTTGTCACGCCAGTCTGGACCTCTGCTGGTGGGTTTGCATCCCTACGCTTGTTGGAATTATTGTTTGTCCGCATGCTCTTCTTGAAGTTCGAAAACTTTCACTTGTTGTCATTTGTGGATTCCACATGAGTTTCTTTCTTGTTTGCATCAGATTTCGAGAATCTTCCCAAACGAAGAGCTTCTTCAGTAAGTGCAACACTCAAATCGATAGCCTCTGCGATGGTTGGAGGCTTGGAGGCAGTAACCATGCTCAGGATCTGAGGAGCAATACCCCAAATGAATCTTTCGATCCTCTTAAACTCGGGCTCAACCAAATAGGGAATAACCCTAGATAAGTCATGAAAGCGTTGGATGTACTCAACAATCTTTGGCCCATCCATTTTCAAATTCCAGAACTCAGTTTCAAGCTTCTGGATCTCGGCCCTGGAGCAGTATTTCTTTCGCATCAACTCTTTGAGCTCGTCCCAGCTCATTACATAAGCAGCAGCCTCACCCTTGGTTTGAACCTGAAGGTTCCACCAAGAGAGTGCACCATCGATGAACAATCCCGAAATGTAAGTAACTCTCTGCTCAGGCAGACACTTACTCATCCTCATAACTGAGTCAGTCTTTTCAGCCCATCGAACAAAGCAATGGCACCTCCTGTGCCATCAAAATTCAAGGGCTTACAGTCTAGGAACTGTTTATAGGTGCAGCCTGAAACACATGCAACAACCATTCACGAGTGAGCATTGACAAAGGACAATTGGAAATATCCAAAAGATTTGTAATGTGTCTTAGGTGACTTAACATTACCAGTTGGAGGATTACTCCCGGAAGTGCCACCGCTTTGTTCAGAGTGGAGGGCTTCATGCTGCGCTATTGCCAGTGATATGTGCTCGTTAAGTTTTGCCTCAGTTCTTGGTAACCTGGTTGGTGTTTGTGTTACCTCTGGGCATCATTTTCTTCTATTAAGAAGTATTGGGCAGGTTAGACAATAATCACCCAATAATGTCTATGAGGTACATATGTATATATATATAACATAAATGATCATCACAACAAGCAAACATGTAATCACATAAACAACACATGCACATATAAACAACAATGTATAATAAAGAAAACAACCACTGAGCTTTCATATATGTTTGACAACTTGATACATTGTTTTTGGTAGAAGAAAAACAAAATAGACTCGAGGTTACATCACCCCGGTCATACAAGTTCATAATACAAAAGTAGTAACTATTTTCTCCTACACTGGTCTTAATAGTCTTCAGGTGTCTTGGGCTCGATCCTGGTCTTCATATACACATGCTAGTGGGTCTGTAACTCCTACTCAAAAGGTACCTGCAAATAAGAGGGGCCTAGGGTGCTGGAGGTGGTGGAGGAGTAGGAAAAATCAAGCTGCGAAGATGAGCCAACTCTGTCACACCCCCAAAATCCACAAGCGGAGTATCACCGCTTGGAGGCGTGACATGACCAGGATCAAGCCACCAATCATATTGAACAACGTAATTAAGTAAATAAAACCAACCACAATATAATTGGTGTCCAAAAGAAAGTAACCAACTTTAAGTTAACAGCGGAAGCATAAAATGTAAAACCCAAACATAAGTAATAAGTTCATAAATTTTAAATATATAACATGGAACTCTACAGTCCATATCCCACAACGACCACTCCTTCTCGTGCAAGCTCCATCTAGGTACCTAACGACCCGCAAGGCATGTAACAAGGAGTCAACAACAAAGTTGAGCGAGTTCACAGTTGGTTGTTTAGTTTTAAAAGTTTGTTTCGAAAACCACGAGTTAACCAGTATCTTTGTTTTTCCCCAAACCATATCCATAATCAGTGGGGGCTTCCCCATGTGAACCACTAGACCGTTACCATATCGACTACTGACGAAAGTAAGTTGTGCCCTAAGTCAATGTCTATCATCATTGACTGTTTGCCATAATCCATTAGTACACGCCCGTCCTACCGGCACGGTGTGAGGTTTGTCAAACCTAATAGCGCTATTAACTAATGACCCGCTCGCCATCGGCCTCGGCGATTAAGTCGATATAAAATGGGGGACTTAATGATAGAGTTTTGTCTAGTAAGTTTAAGGTTGTTGTCCTACCCAATGAGGACGAACATACATATTCTACCCAAGGAGAATACGCAGGATTAATATTGGCATCCTACCCATGGAGGATGGCGGTACATATCCTACCCAAGGAGGATATGCAGGTTCCGTTTTAGTTCTTTAACCCATTCCCTACCACCGGGAATCCCATGCCTTAGAAGGAGTGTGAACTCACCTTTGGTTGCTCGGTTGAACTCTTAAAATAGCTAACGGTCAGGGTTGGTCAATCATGTCCTAATATGATTACCATTTAGTTTGTTAATAGTTTTAAATAAAACACAAAGTTCCTACACGCATCTATCACATAGCACGCACTCATGTTAACATTTCACGCCCATATAAACATCCCATCTATAACCATTCAAAAGTAAACATACGATATTGCACATAACACTTTCATTGACATATAGCACGTTAGATCATTCTCAGATAACCTACCCGACATTTAGACACGCAAATAACTACTTATGTCGTTTCAGTTTTAACATCCGAAACTTGGTTGTTTTCGGGCATTTGAATAAAATAGTTAACTTACTCAAAAAAATCCCAAATTTTTACAGAATGTTTTAAACGATCCAAATATTATTGTGTAAAAATATAGGGATCCAATTCATTACCAATATTTTATAAAAAATCATTTACCGGACTGCAATCAGATTCGTCACTTTCTGACTGTAGTCCACGGAAAAATTCATTTAAAATTTATCATAAGTCCGATTGATGAAATTCCAGTTGGAGAATTACAAAGACATCAGTGGTCATCTACAGTACAAATTTCATGAGCTAATTCTACACAGATTTCAAGTTATGACGAAAAACATCACACACATTTTCTGCAGTAAAAACGCAGCTTTTGCTGCTGTACAAAACGGACCTTTAAAAATAGTAAACGACCTCAAAAAAATATGATTCCAGTGACATTTGAAGCTTTTTTCGAAATAACACGTTATAGACTCAAGAAAATCAATTTTTCGTTAAGTTATGACCCGGTTACAGCCAACTGAAGTTGGCTGTAAACACCGAACAGTTTTCTGTTTTCACATACCCTTTTATAAAACAAGTTTCTGGGTTTCTTTATCATGTTCAACAATTGTATAAATACTTCCGTATCATCCTTAGCAGTTGTATGCTACTTTCTAACAGATTCATCATACCGAACAATCAAGATCATGCATGTATTTAACAACATTATTTTAACAAGATTTCATCATCTTACATCTTTATGTTCAAGATTTATGTTCATGTCTTTTAGGGTTCTAGTGATAATCAACATACCACATCTTTTAACCATTAAAGTAGAAGTAAACAAGGGTTAATCAAGAACTTACAACTAGCTCAAAGCTAGGGAAGATCACTAGAGAAAATGATGATGAAGAATGATGGATGAAAGCTAAGGATGAAGGTTCTTCAAGATCTTCAAACACCAAGCTCCATGGATCACTTTCTTGCACTTGAATTAGGCTTAAAAATGGGTGTATGGTGGTGACAAGGTGGTGATGGTGGCGGCACTTGGGTGAGCCAAGAGGGAGAGAGAGGAGTTGAGGGAGGTGGGTTGTGATGAAAGGTTTGGTTTATAATCTAATATCAAGATCTTCAAGGATTGCAAGATCTAGCCATATCTAAAGAATATCAAGTAAGATCTTATGGGATTTAGTGAGATCTTGCAAATATTGATGTGGGGCCATGCCATGTGACCGAAAATATAAAGGGGGAAGGGGTCCAAGTGTAAATTGTAATGGTAAGTAGGTAACTAGTGGAAGTTAAGTGTTATGTCTAGTGTTATGTGTGTATGAAATATTATATAGTGTGTTGGGGTATTCGGGGACCATAACTAGTCCAAAAATAATACAACAATGTTTCTGACAAAATTTTGGTGTCCCGAGTAATGTCCGGTTGTTCGGTTAGATACCGGTTCGTTAAAGTGCTAAGTTGTTCCGTATAGTGTCTTTTATGTAACTTTTTGTTACACTTTTAATTCCCATCACTTAGGAAAACATTCAGGACCATTTAGTCAATTTTCTGCACAAGACTAGTATGTTAAAAAGCACATGTAAGTATGACGCAGTAATCAGAAAGCAGTTAAGTAATTCAGCACAGTCATTAAGCACAATTTAATATTAATTAATCGTATGGATACATGTAATCATGGTTGCAAAAGTCGCTAGGCGCTCCCTAGTCGGTCGACCGGGGAGTTGAGAGTACTCGGTAGGCGGAGAGTACTCGAGGAGTACTCGGACATGTAAAATTATAAAGAAATTAGTTTTCAGAAATTAGATATATGGCTAATAACATAAATTTACTAATATTTATAACAAAATACGTGAAAATAATACTCATTATCTAATATGATAGTCATATAAATTATGTTTTATTATTTTTTAAGTAAAACTCGGCCCGAATTGACCTACTAGATCCGATTTTGGCCGAATTTGATCGCGTTTGATTGATTCCGAGTAATTAGGCGGAGTTAGAGAAAGTCGCCTCGGCAGCCTACCTTGTAGCGACTACTCGGGGAGTACTCGGCCTTGGAAACCTTGTTTTACAACCATGCATGTAATCATGAGGGTTGTCACAAACTCATCCTCGAGCTCGTGAACTCGACGGATCAAGAAACTGACCTGCTGCTCTACAGTCAGAAATCGAGCAGCGTGACCCTCAATGGGAATGATGTGCACAAAATGCAACATATAAATTACATCAATTGTGGCATAAAACTAACCATTTTTTAGTACTAATGTTGGAAAAAGTGTGCTTTTGTCTTCCTTTTGTATTTTCAGGATTAAATGAGCTCAAATGAACAAAAGAAGCAAAAAGGCAGCTAAATCTAACATAAATACAAGAAAATGAACAAACGTGGCATGCCCGACCTCCCCGACAGCATCTTCCCAAGCAAAACAAGAGAACAGAAGGCTGAACACGCCCCGTGCTCAGTGAACACGGGGGCGTGCCCAAGTGCCAGCATAAAAGACAAAGCTATAGAAGCTTCTATCGCCCACCACGGGGCCGTGCTCAGTGGACACGGGGCCGTGGTCAACTATAAGATTCGCAGAATCCAGGCAAATCTTGATAGTACAGATACGCTTCTGCACACGGGGGCGTGCCCAGCGGACACGGGGGCGTGGTCAACTAATGCAGACAAACTGCAATTAATGAAGACAGAGAAGAGGATGGACACGGGGCCGTGCCCACTGGACACGGGGCCATGCCCGAGCTACTGTTCAGGCTATAAATAGGGGTGCTTGGCTCATTTGCAAACCATCCCTTGGCACACCACCTCTCTCACACTTCACCCACCACCCACCACCATCACAACACCATCATCCACCACCATCATCCATTGTCCATCATAGAGTGTGTGAGTCGTCTCGGGATCCAAGATTGATCGTAAGAGTTCTTGACAATCAAAGGCCATGTTTTCCTAAGTCTCTTACATCACTTGGTGAAGACAAGTGTCTAGTGTAATACTTTTTATTTTTAATCTTTTCGCACTTTTTACTTGGTTATGTATTAATGACTTTAATAACTAGTTTCTTATGTTGAAGATGATTCTTCCTTATCGTTTGTCCGTGGTGTCTTGGCATTATTTTACTGTCTATATAAAATAAAAGATTTTCACCATTCATATCTCCACGGTCTATATGGAGATATGTTGCCTACCTGGTCGGGGGTTAAGGGAACGGATTAGTAAGAGTCTTGCCTTGTTCAGTGTATAGATCCTGCAAGGACCTGGGTCAAATTTAGTAGGACCTCCTTCAATACCCACCGGTATTGGATGGCGGGGGTCCAAACTCTTTGATCCCCTCATATGTAAGCTACTATTAATACTTTAATCCAGCTACTTAGGACTGTATCCCTGCTGACTCAGACTACTTAGCCGAGGGTAACGTCACCTTCAAAAGAGGGGCCTACCATAATATGCATTAATAACTTAATTAATTATCTTTCAATAATCCGACCCTTTAGGATTGTATCCTTGCTGACTCAAACTACTGGGTTGAGGGTAACGTCACCTTCAAAAGAGGGGCCTACTACAATAACAAAGATAATCTCTTAAAAAGTGCAAAAGTGTGGAAATAATCAAAGGTTACACTAAACACGAGTCGGAGCCAAGTGATTCATCTTGTCTATCTGTTTTTACTTTTATTTTATTTTTCAGCATTTTAGTTAGTTTTATTTTTCTAGTTTAAAAACCTTTTTCTAACTTTTTGATTTGATTAGACGTTGAGGATAAACCGGTACTAAAAGCTCTTGTGTCCTTGGACGACCTCGGTATCTTGCCAACACTATACTACACTCATAATGGGTGCACTTGCCCATATGTGTGTTTGGTGTTAGTAAAATATTGTGTTTTATAAATTTAAAACTTGGCTAAAAAGTGTTAAAAAGGGCTTAAAATATACTTTAAAAACTAATAACACTACACGCACATCAGGAACATGAACAGGTGGTGGAGACACTGGAGGAGGGGATGATGGTGGTGGTGGTATGACTTGTATTTATTAAGTATTTCCTACTTAATTTATGTGTAATTTTCCGGAATATTGTTTTTGCACAATTAAAAATCACCATTCTTATATTCTTAAAATATATATATATATATATATATATATATATAT
Organism: Helianthus tuberosus; assembly: GCA_030545235.1. Taxonomy (NCBI): domain Eukaryota; kingdom Viridiplantae; phylum Streptophyta; class Magnoliopsida; order Asterales; family Asteraceae; genus Helianthus; species Helianthus tuberosus. The sequence goes on from CM060447.1 coordinate 95,985,868, forward strand.
ATTTTAAGAAAATTTTATAGAAAATCACCATTGTTCCATATGGTTCTCATATACGTATGTTTGTGGATTCCATAACCAACATACCATTTATTGAGTATTATACATCTATGCGTGTTCCCAAGTATAGGTATACTTGTATTAAGAGTAACTTTGTATTCTCATATTTATGTATAATACTTGTATATAGGTATTTTACCAAGTGTTGGTAGTGTATGTTGGTATGTATTTATACGTATAGGAATACGTATTTTCTTGTATTTATTAAGTATTTCCTACTTAATTTATGTGTAATTTTTCGGAATATTGTTTTTGCACAATTAAAAATCACCATTCTTATATTCTTAAAAAAATATATATTTTAAGAAAATTTTATAGAAAATATCTATAATTTGACTTGGTAAAATATGTATATATTCACATATATCCTAAAAATAATTTATTTTTAAGATCAAAGTTGGAAAAATATATATTTTTAGTTTCCACAAAAATAATATATTTTTGTGTTGTTTACGAAAATATATATTTTTTTTACACTCCAAAATAATATATTTTCAAGTTGACTAAATATGATATATTTTCATAATAATTGTAAAAATACATACTTTGTCGTTTGTTCGGTTTTGAAAGTGTCGTTTACCAAGTTTGTCAAGATACGAATTAAATTTCCGGATTATTTATATATTTTGTCCAAGGTGTCCATTGTCCGAATTGTCCAATATTTGTGTGAAAGTTATATATTTATTTTCTTATGATTTTTGTAATTCTTCAAATTACAATTTTTGGTATTTTTTGTGGTATATTATTTTCAAGTCCCTAATTTTTAGTATAACTAATACAAATAATATACACATAGCACATAATTTGTGTGATTTCTAAATATATATTTTCCTAAATATATACTTAGTCATTTTTATTTTTTAAAATCAACCTCCATTACTTTTAATTTTTATACCAAAAATTATGGCAATTTTTATACTTAAAACCATGATTCAAGATTACTTGAAATTACTTGTTAAAGCATATTTTTTTAAGTGTTTAATTTCTACAAAAATTTTGCCATAGTTTCTTTTGAAAAATGAATGTTTCCATGCTTTAAGCATATCATTTTCTTTTTCAAAACTCATTAACAATCATCAACAACTTACCATATGCCATGAAAATACATTTTCATGAAGATGTGAACTTGAAAGTTTTTACAAAAATTTGTAGTCTTTTAGTATGATGTTTATCAAGTTCCATTAACCTCTAAAACATGATTTTTATTCCATAAAAGCCATTTTTATAAAAATTCCATCTTCATAACTTACAACTTATTTTTACAAAAATTCTTCTTCTTGAATTTTTCATGTCTTATACACTTCAATGGTTCCATTTTCACATATGAAGTTAGTTTATTTTCTTTCAAAACTCAAAACCATGTTCATTGTAAGTAAACTTTGTTTTCTTGAAACTTTGATTTTTCAAATCCTTCACTTTTAAAATCTACCACTTGTAGGAACCATTATTTTACACAAAATCATGATCACTTTGAAGTTCATGCTTTACATAAAGGGTGCTTAACATGGATCTTTCAAGATCCATCATATTACTTGCTAGATCATGTTTTAAATCATCATCATCTAGCAAGTGTTCATGTAGTGATCTACGCCATTCACACAACAAAATCATCAAACAAGTTCATCACATACAATAAACAACTTATATTCTTGAGATTTTGAGTTTTATTCTTATGTTCATCTTCTTGATTTAGTGTGATCTTTAGATTTTTAGTTACATATATACTTTAACCAATACAACAAGATGTAAAAATATGATCAAGAACACTTACTACTAGCTCAATGGCTAGGGTAGAACAAGTTGAAAGATGAAGAAGAAAAATGGTGGTTAATAGCTCCTAAGTGTGGTCCTTCAACTCCTCTTGCTTGCAACCTTCCTAGATATGCTTGATTCACCTTAGAACACCCTTGGATTGTTTTGAAATGGACTAGAAAAATGGATGTGAGAGTGGAGGTGTGTGTTCGTGGGCTTTGGGAGAGATGGAGGAGGTTTTGGTTTTTGAAAGTTAAGAATGATAATGTGTTTCATCTTTTGCTCCTTATAACAAATCTTCCAACATAACCTTGATCCATAGGTTAATATGTTCCATATCTAACATACATTACCAATATTTTATTTAAAAGTGGGGTGGGCCCCATGTTGACTATCCACAGGGGGGGTATTGGTTAGATTTAAATGTTTTCATTCCCGACACTTTACAAGTTATTCTGGACATCTAAACCTTATTTATGCATAGTATTTTGATGTTTATTTGCTGAATTCTGCAGAATTCTGCATTTAAAGTGCGTTTCAGGTACTTTTTAGGGTTCATTCGTTACTCGAAAGGCAGTTTCATAACCCTTACTTTCCTACTTAGAGTTCTAGTATAAATTTTGGTTCTGGGACTCAATCTATGTCGTAACATGATGTCTGTCTGAGTACTGAGCTCCTGTCAGTACTATTAGTTTATCTGATAAGTGTGCTAGTTTCGTTCTTCACACTATTTAAACCATTTCGAGTCAAAATCAATAACAATAGTCATCATGCAACATGAAATATTTTATGAGTTCTTTTAACGTAATCCATGGATTCATACACATCACATGTTCAAAATACACAACCATAACATATAAAATATTGTTCACATTGTACGGAAATTTCATGAAAAATGCCAGTTGTCACATTTTATTCCGTACGCACCATTCATTCACTATTTAATTGTTACATATTACTATTTGTATTATACATTTAAGACGTGTACCTGGTAGATACTCGTCCCGATAAACTTTCCTTGTTGTTCGATCCCCATTCAAGATCATTACTTGATTTATGTCTTCGGCGAGTATGGTTTACTCGTCGTACTTCAAACCAAATATTCATCGTATCGATAGATCCTTAGACTCTCGTCATCTTCAGATGCGAGGGTCCTTCAACTAAAACGTTTACAAAATGTTAGCAATGTTAACATTTACAAGCACCGTACTGTAAAACAAGGCTTTCTACGATATGTGTTAACACACGTAATTCGTTAACTATATCGGTCTTTTATCAATTTAATTGGGGTAACGTGTATTACACGATAACTCTATGTGTTGTTTACAACACTTTAACATGCTAGACCGTTAATATAGATAATAACTTACCGGATTATGCTATTAAGTCTCGAACCAAATACTTTACTGTTTAACCTTGTGCTCTGATTACCAACTTGTAAGACCCTTAGTTCATTTATACAACTATCATATAAGTTTCGACTATATAATTGTGTATATACATTATATACATACATTAGAAATACAAATTTCTGAAAACATCTTGAAAATACGAGTTTCATAAAACTTCTTGTAATTTAAAATATTTCAAATATACTATCATCATTTATGCGCAACAACGAAACATGATGCGGAAGCTTAACTCTTTAATCGTGTTCGGTTCTTCATTGAGCTTGATCGTCATCCGGTACCTCTTGGCATACCTACATTTCATAAATCATGAAATGAGTTAGTTATACGAGGTTTATAACGTGGCTAACGAGTCAGTATATCAAAACGAATCAAAATAAAAAAAATTCACAGTTATGCTGCCTGTCGCGGGCCGCGACAGGTTTCAGCTCTGTTTTCGCGGGGCGCGAAGCCCTCTGGCAGGCCGCGACCAAAAAGTGAGCACCCGTCGTGAGGCGTGAGAGCTTGATTTCAACAGAATGTTTGCAGTTGGGAGATGCATACTCCCAGCAATACCATTTTTCACAAAAACTTGCATATCTCGCTCAATTTTTATCCGTTTTACGATCCGTTTCTTCCTACGTGATCGTAATTCGATTCTCCATCATATGGAGTCAAAATCCGACATCTAAATTAATAAAATTCTAGATTTTAAGCCCTCGGTTTAAAATTCAATTATTAACTTTTGACCCGTTTCGTGTTTTATTAAACAAACTTGTTTCTAAATCATCATAAAATCATAGACTACATATTTAACACAAAATCTTTAACTCGTGATCAATCTTTTATGAATTACACAGCCGTTACCCAAATTATGCGCATAATTCATTTTGACCCATTTAGAGGATTTAAGCTTAAATCTCGCTCTTTCTTTTCACACATCCATTTCCACATTAAGTTATCTACCTATCTTCCCCCACAACTGTATTTGTGGTGGATTTAATAAAGCGAACTATTTATTCCGAATTCTACCCTTTGGTTTGGTAATTTTACAAAAAGACTCGTTTCATGGAATTTGACCATAAAGGCTTATACCGTAAACTTTTACGCTTATCAAAAGACTTACTTGATCATAATACTTATTTCTAAACAACCCTTAAGGGTCATTTGCCTGGTTTATCGATCAAGGCGTTTTGGTCAAATTTAGTCCCTCCTTTTACGACGAAGGACTTTCAATAACATATTTGACCAAAATCGCACATTTTAGCTAAAATCTTATTTACACATACCTAGCTTGGGTCAAAGTATTGACCCGTTTTAATACCTCATCAAATAATATGTAGACAATATTGTGTCCTTACATGGAGTGCTAGTATCTATTATATCTGATAGAGATACCTGATACACATCTCATTTTTGGAAAAGTTTCCAACAATCATTGGGCACGATATTAAATTTCAGTACGGCTTACCATCCACCGACTGATGGATAGAGTGAGCGTACCATTCAAACATTGGAAGACATGATGAGAGCATGTTTCATTGATTTAGGAGGCAGTTGGGATGACCACCTACCCCTAATTGAATTCTCCTACAATAATAGTTATTATACTAGTACCAAGGCTGCTCCATTTGAAGACTTGTATGGGGGAAGGTGTAGAACGCCCGTTTGTTGGGCTAAAGTTGGGGAATGCCAACTATCAGGACCTGAATAGTCCTGGAAACCACAGAAAAGATTATTCAAATCCGTGATAGGCTCAAAGTTGCCCGTGATAGGCAGAAGAGCTATGCTGACAAGAGGCGGAAACTTCTTAAGTTCCAAATTGGGGACAAAGTTTTATTAAAAGTATCACCCTGGAAAGGTGTGATGAGATTTGGAAAGAAGGGTAAGTTGAGCCCGAGATACATTGGTGTAGGACCGTTGTATGACCCGAATGAGTCGTTCAGAGGCGTTCTACTCAATATGAAAGGCGGAAACAGACATATTGAGTTGGATTCAGCAAGAAAATCACTTTAAATGTCTTTCTGATTAATCTGACAAAGTTTTACAGCAAGACGAGACTTCGGCAGCACTTCGGCTCCGGAAACACACATACATAACTGACTACAAACGAAATTACATGCCTGCTATTTATAGGCAACCTAATTCCGCTCCAACTGTTCAAACGAAATTACATTTACAAACGGAATTAAAGCTTCAAATGGAATTAACAACTCAAGCGATATTACTTGTTAATTCCGTGCGGAATTACAAGTTGGCCTTTCAAGCAGAATTAGCTCTTAGACTTGTTTTCTCGATCTTCATGCCCTGAACAATGCAAGACTCGATACAAGACGAAGTCGACATACGTATGCACCAACAGACTCCCCCTCGGATGTTGACGAGTCTTAAGTGTCGAGTCTTCAACGTCTTCAGTCTTTATCAGTCTGATTGCTCTCTTTAAAGTATCTTGACAGTGTAAAACTTCTTCAATCTTCTCTCTTCTCTTTTCATCATCACCAACAGATTCCCCTTGAACAAATAATCTACCCTTGGATGTTGATCTCACTCTGGCTTTCACAGGATCAGGATCATGACCTGGCTTTATATTCAAACTCAGAAGCCAGACTATCCTGCACATCCTCTACCTCACAATAAATTTCACAAATTTTTAAAAATTTGACAAATTTATATATTACTTGCAGGTATCTTTCCAGAATGATTTAACACTTTAACACTTTTAGATGACCACTCGTAGGCAAATGTTCAAAATCTTTTCTCATTTAAACATAAACTCCCCCTCACGAAATGCTCATCATGTTTAGCACTCGGAATTTTGAAAATCAGCTCTCTAACATCAGTTGTCGAAAATCTTTTTGAATTTTTCAAAATTTATGCTAAAACACACTGAAAATCTTTTTGTATTTTTGAATAAAATAAGAATGCAGTAAAGAAATATTTACAGACACTATTTTTGTGAGTTTGTATAAGAGGATCATATCAGTTTTTGACAAGTCACAAGTACCGTTGAGCTTAGTTACACATTAAGAATTAAACAGTTCACTTAGATTGCCGATATACTGATCCACTTAAATTTTCACACAAATTTCAACTGATTCAGGATATGAGTTAGGTGTTTTAGAGACTTAAACTTATTCGCATGTCCCACCTCAGAATATACTCCCGTATCCAGATCCCAATATTCAGTCTTACAGGTGAGTATACCACAAATGATATCTGTAAGGGGTTAAATGCGAAGGCTGTGAGAGCTCAGGTCAGAACTTCCGTTCAGCAGAGAGATGACGACTTCGACTTTTGGTGGGTCCCCTTTAGAGGATCTTTTTTACAACAGCACATGATTTGCATTTTTCAATGTTTCATCATTTTTTGTACTGAGGGCAGGCTTTTATTTCAAGCAAGCGTAAAGTATTCTCCGGGGACTAGGCCATTGCTTCCGCAAAATCAGAAATAACAGGATAATACCCCAGATATCACTGAGCATAAAGACCTAGTATCTCAGAAAGAGGGATCCTTCAAACGAAATTTCAGGGGTTACCTATATATCCAAGTAGTGTTCCCCATGAAATAAGCAAGTTTGAATTTAAGTTTATATCCCGAAAAAGCTTACTAAATGTGTAAAAACCTATCGGCATATCATCAGTGAGACCGTTTAACGCTATTTAAACATTACAATTTTTAGCATACTGTAACTGTCCACTGATGTACTATCATTTCCTCTTTTTCACAACAAAACTCTTTTTGTATTTTATCATGTTTTTATCTTTTTCAAATTTTCAAATGTTTTTGGATTTTCTGAAAATTCTTACTCCCCCTAAAATTCAAACACATTTAAGGAAATTTGAAAACAAACTGTACAAGTAGAATGACAACTGATATCGAATCACTTCAATTCGCCATCCACTTGGCATAAACAATCAGAACTCTCCCTTACAACAAACTATTTTCCCATTGTGATTTCAAAACACTTAAGTTTGTTTTAATCAAATGATTTTTCCTAGAAAATAAGTTTTGTTGATTATTTAAACCACTTGTAGGTTTGTGGTTTCATCACATTGTTCTTTCAACCACTTGAAAATTTTAACATTTTTAAGTTCAACCATCAAATATCACTAGTAGAAAATCAAGTACAACTTAATGTCCCTGATTTACCACTTGTAAGTCGAAATATCACAGTTACCAACCTGTGAATTTTTCAAGAAAGATGCCGATTCCTACTCCCCAATTACCAACTTGGGAGTTCCGGCAAGTCATACTTCTCACTTTTGAAAAACATACATCCAAGCTTCACCAAACTTGGATGTTACCTCCTCATCTGCACTTGGATAATAAGATGCTTTCTTTGATTCATAAAAATCTTTAACCCCTTTAACCTTTCCTTCGACCATTTTCCCAAAAACCTTTTTCACATTTCCATTAAACGCTTTCTCAACATCAAATCTTTCTTCTCAGAATAGAATTGATTCGAGATTTCAACCTTTCCAACCTTTTGTTTAAAATTTTCAGCCCTCAATGGTGGAAAATTTTCATCATCCATTGGAGGCACTAAATTTTCTTCTTTAACCTCAACCTGTGGTTCATCTGACTTTGTGGAATCAGATTCATCACCAGATTTCTCATCAAATTTCTTTACATCTTCATGAAACTTCTTAACAACCCCACATTTGGTTGTCATGCTTAGCTCTCTTTTTATAAAAACATGTCTTTGAACACTCACCAACTTCATATGTTGAATTTTCAAAAATTTTAAATTTTTCCGTTGGTGGCTCATTTTTTTTAACAACTTTTTCTTTGAGTTTTTTAGAGACTTCCTGTTTTGTTTTTGTTGCTTGAGAACAGTTCCATGCAATGTGACCAACTTCATTGCATTTGTAACAGGTTCTTGTCTCCTTTCTTTGATAAGCATCATTCTTCACTTTCTCTTGCTTCTTGGCAAGGAATTCTCTGTTTGATTGCTTCCAGAATGAGCTTTTTGATTCCTCTTCACAGCTTGTCCCTGAAACAAATTTTGTATTTGTTTTAGAAGTTTTTTCATGTTTATAATTTTCTGGTGGAATAAATCCAAGACCTTTCTTTTTGAAATTACCGTTGTATGACCCGAATGAGTCGTTCAAAGGTGTTCTACTCAATATGAAAGGCGGAAACAGACATATTGAGTTGGATTCAGCAAGAAAATCACTTTAAATGTCTTTCTGATTAATCTGACAAAGTTTTACAGCAAGACGAGACTTCGGCAGCACTTCGGCTCCGGAAACACACATACATAAGTGACTACAAACGAAATTACATGCCTGCTATTTATAGGCAACCTAATTCCGCTCCAACTGTTCAAATGAAATTACATTTACAAACGGAATTAAAGCTTCAAACGGAATTAACAACTCAAGCGATATTACTTGTTAATTCCGTGCGGAATTACAAGTTGGCCTTTCAAGCGGAATTAGCTCTTAGACTTGTTTTCTCGATCTTCGTGCCCTGAACAATGCAAGACTCGATACAAGACGAAGACGACATACGTATGCACCAACAATTGGACCGTTTGAGATAACCGAATGTGTCGGTTTCGTGACTTATAGACTTAAGCTACCTAAGGAACTCAGTGGAATCCATGATGTATTCCACATATGTAATTTAAAGAAATGTCTAGCCGATGAGTCGCTGTAATGTCGCACCATGATGTGTTGATTGATGAAAACCTGTGGTTCATTGAGAAACCGATTTCGATCGAGGATCGTCAGGTTACAATGCTCTGAAACAAAATGATCCCCATCGTGAAAGTCAAATGGGACCATCGTGGCCCAGAATACACATGGGAGGTTGAGTCCAATATGAGACAAAAGTACCCCTATCTTTTTTAATAAAATCTCGAGGACGAGATTTCTTTTAAGGGGGTGAGGATGTAAAACCTCAGAAAAAATTTATCAAATCAAATGCTAACACGTGTCCAATCAACTCTCAAATATGCCAAGTTATTTGGACGAGAGGGACTAATTGTGTATATTTGTGCAAGATTGGATGTGGAGGGACTAAATATGTCAACATGACAAAGATTTGGCCTCTGAGTAACGCAAGACATAAAGTCTTACGGATCGTAAGGTAAATAAAACATTGTATTTGGCAGTCGGTTACGGACCGTAAGGATTAATACCTTATGGACCATAAGCATTTGAAAACTATGGGCGCCAAGGGTCCTTACGGACCGTAAGCTGCCAACCTTTACGGTTTGTAAGGGATTGCAGCTGACAGTTTCTGGCAGACTGCCTTGGTATCCTGCATGCCATGCCACTTATGTCATGATTTTGAGCTATCTCCCAGCTTCCTACACGTCAATGGACACTAATCTTCATCAGGGGAAGCTTAGGAACACTTGGCATGATCTAGATCATCATGTTCAAGTATAAAGAGCATCTAAGATCACCTCATTTCCTTGCTCATTCACTTCTTCTCTTCTAATTCACTCTTGGAGTTGTTTCCTTATCAAAAGGAAGCCTCCCACTGAGTTCTTATTCCTCCTAGAACACTTGTAAGTGTTCTTTCATAGTTCTTTTATTTTGTAGGCTAAGTTATTAGCCGAAAGTCAAGCAAATTGACTTTTGATTTGACTTTCGGTTAGGGCCATTATGGTCAAGCCAATGTTTGAATCGAACATGGCTACGTGATCATAATTAGTTAGGTGATAATCCCCTATGAGGGCACCTCCTAAAGATCACGTTAAGTTAGTCAAATGACGTGTCAAAATTATGTTAAAATGAAAGTCAAAACGCAGTTTTATTGAAATGTATAAAATGAACTTATAGATATTTAAACACATATTTTGACATTATATCTGTTGGTATAACATATTAGAATATGTTAGATCATGTTCAACCCATCATTTCCTGCTTATAGTCCGGTTCGCAACCGAAAGTCAAGCAGTTTGACTTTTGCTTTAACTTTCGATTCTGATCAGTTTTAGTTAAGTTACCTACTGATTTGAAGGTGCATTATGATCATATTAATGTATGGAATAACCCTTTGAGGTTATACCATTTGATCATAATCAGTTTTCGGGTTTTATGAAAGTTCATGTATTATGCCGTAATATTGACCAAAATGCTCTTTTGAGCATAAAATGGTTTTAAACCATAATGTACATATAATTTGTAATACCTAATAATGTGGTAACATAATAAAATTGTTTTGGAATAATGAACTTGACATTGACTCATCCGATCACACGATACCGCCTATGCGCGTACGGTTGACTTATATAACTTAGTTTATATAAGTTAACCGAATAGGGTCAAATTCCTTCAAGATCACTTCTAATAAGAATGTAATATTTTTTGACCCATATTATACAAGTCATAGTACTTGTGAGGGTATAAACCACATTCTATCATCTCCGCTTAATCTAGCGAACCGTAACGTTTTCTTTATATTATAGTTAACCGGTCCAAGTCATATGACTTGAATAAGACCCGTTAACATTATAATGGATAACAATGCCAGTCATTCCAGACTAAGGGCATCTAGTAAATTGCAACCTTGTTAGTTGTTTGTAAAGATTTAAGCTCAGGTAAGTACTCTTAACCTTTCCCTATACGGGCTTGGGATACGGTAAATTATTACCGCTTGGTCGGGTATAGGATCAATGACCTATATGTTTAAGAATCCAAATAAGATGTTTTAATTCGTATTGCTTGATAACTTAAACATTGGGGGTTAATGCGACCGTGTCCTGGATATCCTCGGCTCATTTAGTTGCAAATGGCCACGACCTAAGCACGGGGTGTAAGCATACACTTGACAGATGCTAATGCTATGATAAAATATTTTTATAACCCAACATGGGTTTACCCAATAAGGGTATTAAAGTGGTGTGTCAGTTAATCATGTTCTCGGCATAGTTTTCGGGCACCATATGTATTGGCAAGCATGTAATACTGATAACAAGAGATATAGTTTATCCCAAGTTATTCATGAAAATATATGTACCATATGGTACATAAAATGATTTTGAAATATTTTCAAAATGTGTCGGTTATTTGTATTTACCAGTGAAAACTGATGTATCTTCAAAAGACTAAGCGCAGGTTGCAAAGAACGTAAATAGGTTAGAAGCTGCCCGGTAATTGCTTAGTGGAATTTGCAACTCCATGCAAGAAGCCTAGTGGTGTTACATAATCTTTTGTTATTCGATCCACCTGTGGATCTTTTATATACTTTCGGTCTATATAATATTCAAACTTTTGGACATTTGTAATTTGTAATAATTATTTTATACTCCCAAGACTTCTGCTGTGTTACTGTGAATATTTATATCAAATTGTCATGCATAAACCCCAAATCCAGGCCCACTGGGAAATCAAGGTATGACAACTCTCTTTGGGATTCTTGTATCAAGGCTATTCACAACGTCTCCTTTCAACATTGTGACGACCTTGGTAAGAAGTATTTCTCTGGAACTTGGGCATACATCATAAAGCGGGAGAAATACCTTCTCAACCCTGATTCCTCTATCCTTAGCCTTTTCTAGAGGTAAGTAGGCACGTGAGATAGTACTTTGTTTTGGGAACAACCATGGTTCAGACTCATCCCTTACAAAGATATTATCCCGAATCTCTATAATCTTGATAGGCACAAGAGTTGTGTTGTGTCGCAAAGGGTTATCTTTATGGCAAATTTGTCAATCAATTTTGCTTGGAACTAGAAACGATCCCTTAATGATCACTACCGAATAGAAGTGGTTAATGATTTGGAAAGTATGATTACCTCGTATCCATTGATCACAAGTCATGATAGGTAGGTGTGGATTGGTAATAAGGCTAGCGTCTTCTCCACGGGCTCCTGCAGACTTTGGATAAATGGTTCCAAACCCCCTGACCCAAATGCTTTGAAGATCACTTGGCTAAAATGGACCCCTATCAAAGTCTCCTGGTTCATATGCTGCCTAGCCCAATGTAGATTACCTCTTAGGCCTCATTTGGTTGCAAGAAACATTGTGGTATTGGCCACCTTATACTCCTTATGTAATCTGGATGTAGAAAGTGAAGATCATCTTTTCCTTTCCTATCCATTTACGAAGGAGATTTGGTGCAGAATTGGGTGGTGGTCATCCAGTAACTTCTCTTGGGTGACCAACATTTCTCAATTGCTCAAAGGGACGTATGCTCGTAACCTTTTCAAAAGAGAAAGAAAGATTAGGACCTTAATCTTATACACTACATTATGGATGATTGACTAATGCTAATAAAGCTGTCAATGATATTAAGGTGCAAGCTTATTCTTGGATGAAAAACAGAGGCAACGAATCATCTCTGGATTGAGAAGACTGGTCCAACGACCCTTTCAAAGAAGCTAGTTAATTTTTTTTGGTTTTGTTTGATGTCTTGTATTGTTGTGTTTTTTTTCTTTCCAAAAGCAATCAGCTCCCCACTGGTTGTTTTTCTAAATAATGATTTATTTGTTTCCATTAAAAAAATTATCATAGTAAAATAATACACCAACACAAATATTTGTTAAATAGTACAAGTATGAAAAATACATGCAAAAACATACAAACTTAAACAAATGGATATTTTATCTTGAATTAGTTATAAGGCCGGAGGGTATGGTATAAAGCCCCTAGGGGCTTTATCACGCCACCTCAGCGCCACGTCATGTCCACGTCACACAGGGGGCTTTAAGGCCCCTTCCTTTAACTTGCAGGGTGTGGTATAAAGCCCTCATCATCATTACCTAATTATTTTTTTATCAATATATTTTATTTTTTAAATTAAATGCCAATTTTAGTAACTAGAAAATTAAAAAAAACATAATTTCATTAGAATAAAAGAAAAACATTACAAAGTCCTAAAAATGCAAAGTTAAAAAATAAAGTACTAGAAAATAAAAACTACATATATTTCGCTCGAATGTGTACCTTACGAGCCTTCAAAATGACTCGGTCCTCCTCTACTAGATGTGAAAAGTCTTTCGCGAGAAATTCCATGTCTTTCTAGATTTGTTTCTCCATTTTTTGTTCTTGCTCTTTTTCCTTCATCGAGATTATTTTGTTGAGACTTGTCTCGAACTCGTCCAACCATGACAGGCCATCCGATGGCGTTGAAGAAGACTTGTCTTGTGCTCGTGTCGTTGCCTTACTTTTATCCCTACCCTTTGGTCATGGAAGCTCTTGCGGTTGTTCAAATTTGTCGAAATTGTCGTCTAGATTAATTTTTGTACGAGCATCGGACTCAGATTGTTCGGTAGTGGATGTTGATTTGGACCGCTTTGACCTATGGGTGGTTGGGTCGAACGACGGTACAAGATGCCACTTGGGAGATTTATGAAGAAGGTCCCATGAATTTACCATCGTAAACGTACGTGTTTGGATCTGAGTTTCTTAGATTGTGTTTGTTTGAATTAATTGATGTAAAATGTAAGAACAGAGATCTAATAGTTGCAGCGGAAATAACAATCAAACTTTGTAAACACAATCACGGAAGAAAAGTTTAAGCAAACATGCTTTCCATTGAATCGAATGATTGTATCTAATTACAATAATCAAAACAAATGCATGCTTGCACAAGACTCCCCCTCAGCCTGAGCTCAGCAATTTGTTCATACAGAATGACTTGTGAATAAAGAGCTAATGGAATAGTACAGAGTACTGTTCTATTTATAGTACAGGCAAACCACTGAGCATCTTTGCTGACGTCACCATGAAAGTGACATCTAACCTCCTAACAAACTCTAAGCACAGTTCTACACAACCACTGATTACATTAGACACTGATTACATAAATACTTATTCTTCATTCCACTGTTGTAGTCTAAGCACTGATGTTGAGCATTAGTAATTTCTTCAAAGGATGATTAGTTCTTTGAATGGGCAGTGCTTTGGTCTTCAGCAGTGCTTAGGAGACATCAGTAGATTGAGCTTCAGTCTTTTATTCTATATCAGCAGTTTGGCTTGACAGCGGTTTGAGATGATCAGTGCTTTGGAGTCTATCAGGTGCTGGATAACCACTGTCAAGGGGAAAGACTTTGTGCAAGCTCTGCTTATGATGATCCACTGTTCTGAACCAGTTTTGGCTTTCCCTATCATCTGTTCTTTCTAGGTTTTAGTGTATGAACCAACAATCTCCCCCTAGAACAGATGATGCCAAAACACTTCATTATTCAAGATCTTTAATGTCTCATCAACATTTCCCTAACTTGGCCCTTGAATTGTAACTCAAAGTTAAGGGAATCTTCATCATCGTCATCCCTGCAAAGTTAAAGCTCTAAGAGATCTTGGAGGTCAGCTACACCCAGGCCTAGTGCATCCTCCCTTTATATTTGCTTAACTTCTCCACTGGACTTGAGCAAAGTCAATACGTGGGTCTTTTGATCAGACTTCCACTTTAGTATTTTTGAGTTCAGTGGGTTTCTTGGGAGAGCTTTTATTGTTGATGAGTTTGGAGATGGAGGCCTACTCATAAACCTTTTTGCTATTTCTTGTAATTTTGATGAGTCAGGATTCTCTTCAATCATTCTCATGATGGCCACTTTCATTATGTCAGCTTCTCTTTCTGCATCTTCTGCATCAATCTGTTTTTGCCTCTTCCTTTGATTCAAAGCAATGACAGAAGTGTTAGATGATGTGAACAATGTTTTTAAAGAGAGGGCTTGCTACTTTGGCTTATCATCTTTCTTAATTTTGTATGCTGGTTGTCGCAACCCCTGGCCCCTAACTCTTGGGAACGGGCGGCCGCGAACCAGTATCAGTGGTATCGGTGTTTATCAATTTGGCAGCGGAATTTACATCAGGACCGTAGTTAGGAAATATTTTATCAGAGTAAAATACCACATTTTTATAATAATAAATACATGGGAAATTACCAAGTTTCCATTACAAACATATTTATAGGGATAAACCTTAATTTATTTAAATAAAACATCTTCTTTATTTAGGTAACTTTTATAGCCACTTTTCCAAGCCTTCAGTGCTGTCCAGCTGGCTTTTAATTGGCTTTCACATTTTATTACCTGAAACGCGTTTAAAAACATTTTATCAGCAAGAAATACTGGCGAGTGAATCCCAATTTAATCAAGACAGGTTTAATCATTTTACAGCATTGAGGGCGATCTCGTAACTACATTTGTTTATATTTCTACTTTAATTACCACCCACGGTACTGTCAACCCTGACTTGTGGTCATGTTACTACTCACAGTGTAGTAACAAATTTTGTATACAAAACCCCAACATACCGACGATAATTATAGAATTACAAATACTCAATCACTGTTAATTATGATGTAAAATAATTGGAGGTTTTGTAAAACAGTTTATGAAAAGAATTTAAAAAGAGGATAACCTCACAAAAAGTTTATAAAAAGAGAAATCACTCACATTGCTAATTTAGGTATTTTTCTTGTGACTTCCTGGTTATAATCTATTAATTAAACAATGCACACGTGTTAGTATAATAACCCAATTTACATTAGTTATACCCTCCCCGAGACAGAACTCCAACGACTACGTCAGGCAAAGCCTCGACAGGCATTACGGAGCACTAGATCAATCGGGCAACATATCTAATACGTAACCGGGGGTTATAATACTTACAACGAGGCAGAGCTTCGCTAATTAGGGGGATATAATACCCGGGAATTATTTAGCTATTCAGAATTGAGAGAGAAAATTTGTGTGATGAACGAATTGAAAGTGAATGCCTGCAGCCTCTATTTATAGTGCTGATCCGACAGCGGGTCGCGGCCCGCGACTCTCTCTGCTTGTTTTCTCGCGGCCCATGAGCTAGGCAGGGTAGGCCCTAGCCTTGACCAGTCACGAGTATAGGCTCGACAAGTGGCGACACATGGCGGCTCAGGGTTCCGCCACCCCTTTACTCGCTCACGCCCCGCGACGGACCAATGGGGGTTTGTCGCGCCCCGCCAGAGCCCTATAAATCTTTATTTTATTTAATTTTTGTAAAATTAAAGTATTTCAAGCCCACTTTTCGTATACGGGGTGTATTTTAGGGCGTATAGGGATGTTATAAGTATTTTGGGAGAGTTGTTATACTGGTTTCTTGGGAATAGTAGGATCTGACTCTCTTATTTTTTCAAGCTTCTCATACACCATGTCAGTGTACTACCTAGACCACTTTGATATGGTCTTTGCTGACCCATACTTGGCTGCAACCAACTCTTGCTTCTTTCTTTTGTATTCCAAGGTAAGATCTGCAATTGTCTTTTTGTACTTGTTCCAATCTAGAGCAGATCTTTTCATACTTGGATCATTTCTTACCCTTTCAATTCTTTATGCTTCAGCTTTTAGTGCAATGAGTGGCCAGTCTTTGAATTGATCCATCTTGGCAGGATAGAATTTGTCTCTCATGATTAGCTCTAAGAGGTCTTTTCTCATCTCCTTTTGTAGGTCAACATTTGGTGGTAAGCTAGACATCTCTTTGCTTAAGTCTCTTGCATAATCTTCCAGTTTCTTGACTTTGCTAAGCAGATGTTGCAATTGACTTGAGATGCTACTATCATTCTCTCCTTGACCTTCATACTTGGCTTGTATTTCAGCTTGCCTTGCTTTGAGTTTTAAATACTCATCCAAGTTCTTTGGAGGTCTAAAACCATAGAGAGAGGGGAATTTTCTTTTTGCAGGATCATCCACTGTGTAAAATTGCCTCATTTCATTCTTGACTACATGCAATTCCAGGGGATAATCAGCTGCTAATGGAACAACTCTATTAGGATCATGTCCTTCAAGTGTTTTTGGGTCAGTGATTGGATTGGCTAATGATGGAGGAACAAATAGTTGAGGTTTGATTTGATTGAAGGGTGCAGATGATATAGGAATAGGTGCTGGTATATCATCATCATGCACCTGAAACTTTCTTTTTCTTGTATAAACCTTTTTAGGAGAAGGCATTTTTGGTTGGGATTTTGGAACAGAAATGATTAAGGCTTAGGAAGGAATATTGGAAGTAGTGGGTGATTGACTAACAGCTGTTGAAACAACTGGTGTTTCAACCACTGTTGTCATTACAACTGTTGAAGTGTCAACTGTTGTCTTCTGCTTTTTAGCAGGTGGTTTTTGTGGTGAAGATGTAGTTTTGGGTGTGTGTCAGTGGTTGGTAAGGAAGGTTTGGTTTTTGGCTTTTTGGTGGGTGGTTTTTGTGGTGGTGAGGGTGATTTTGGATATGTGGCTAGTGGTGGTTTGTTGTGTTTGTGGAATTTACTTCTTTTTAAAGTACCAAGATCCTTTGCCTTTATTTCCCATTCCTTTTGTTCCTTTTTCCACTGCCTCTCCTTGGTTTTATTCTGATTTTCAATTGTCCTTCTGTTTTTCTCCACTTCATCTGCAAGAATATTTAGGGTTTATCAACTCCCTTTTTCTTTTCTTTAACAAGTGTTTCGGCAGTGGTTTCAGAAGACTTTTTCTCTTTCTCAGATTCTGGCTTTTGAGTTGGCTTCCTTGGAGTGGGCCTGCCAAACTTTTTCATATCATGTTTCTCCCCCTTTTTGGCATCATCATCTTGATCATCATCTTTGTAGACAGATGCAGGGGCAGTGCCAGTAATTTTAACTAAGGCCTCTTTTATTGCTTTTATGTCAGCCTGAGTGTCCTTGTATCTTGCGTCAACCATATTTCCAAGTATTGCAAGTTGATGGTTGTGCTGAGTTTTTGCCAATTATCTTTGAGCTTGAATAATTTGTTGAACTGCATTCCAAAGCTCCTGAGAATATTGTTGTGGAGTGGGTTGACTTTTGGAAACTTCTACCAACTGTTTGATCATATCTTGCATGTTGTTAACAATGGTTTCAATTTTATCAAGTCTCTCCGTCAATTCCTGATATTTTAAACCATCACCCAATTTAATGGGATCATCTAATATCCCACCAGCAGTGGTTGTATCAGTTGTTGGACCAGGAGAATTCTCCAATGGTTCATCAACTGATGCCCCTTTGTCTTGGTACTAGGGACTTCTTTCCTTAGCAGTGGTTACCTTAGTAATCTCACCAGTGGTTAACTTGAACACACAGGTGGATACCTTGGTTCCTAAGGAAGAAATTGCCTTCAAGGGAGTTTGGCTAATGAAACTACTGTCTAGGTGTAAATCAGTGGATTCAACACCTGTAGTAGCTGCTCCACTTGAACTACTAACAGGAATTTCAAGAAACTCTTGTAGTGTAACCTCCTCAACTGTTTGTGAGATAACCAATTGAGTTATTTCAGACACAGCCATTGTTGTGGTTGTAGTCTCAGTAATGTGTTGGTGAGAGGGGTTGTTTTGTGTCTGAAGCTCAATGGCATCAAACAGTGTTTTGATGGATGGTGGAATTTGTGAAGTGGGGATAGGTGTGGAAAGAGAATTTGCCCCGGGAGCAGGGCTATTTAACATACTCTCAAGTGAGGGTAATGTATCATAGAGTGGTGCCCCTGTGCTTATGTAACACTCTTCCCATAATACTATTGTTTAATCATAAAATAACGGGCTTTTTTTTTTAAGAAATACATAGCTAACAAAAACTTAGTTAATAACTAAGATGTACGACATTATAGTATTTAAACATAGTCGACTAACTAGATTAGATTAGCGCGGAAGCATTCAAAACTTGTGTTCGGTTCTTGATTCCCTTGCTTGATCAACATCCACAACAAACGAGCATCACATATGGTCAAAACCACAATAATCGTTAGTTTTGACATCTTAATATTAATTAAAAACAAGTTCTATTGCTTAAATAATGAAAACAAACAATTAACTGCCAAACTGTGAGCCACGGTTCAGGACTTTGGCCCACGGTTCGCCCAGCTCAAAACAGAACTGCCAGACCGTGAGCCACGGTTCAGGACTGTGGCCCACGGTTCTCCCAGCTCCAAAACAGAATTGCCAGACTGTGAGCAACGGTTCAGGACTGTGGCCCACGGTTCGCCCAGCTCAGCCTTCTTATTATTTTTTTTTCGCTTAATTCCCCATAACTTTTTATTTACATATCCGTTTTAGCCGATTCTTTTTCCTATATGTCCGTATTAAAATTACGGATCTAACCATATAAATTTCACTTAATGAAACCCGGATTATGAACGAATGGACCACAAAATCCTTGTTTCGATTATTCGACCCATTAACTATGTGTGCAAATTGTTCGCCAATTTATTCTCTGGCATTCTAATCTTATTTACCCATTCCCCGGACTTGAAATTCTTGGCGTGTTCATACCATTACATGGATTTACGCTCGTATTCGAATTTCATGCTTGTTTTCTATAAATTCAAGCATTGCCACTTTATGCAATTCTTGCAACTAGTTTCTACCATTCGACCCGATAACACGGATTCATAATCTTAACTTAGTATAACCATTCATTGCTAAAATTGCTATCTAGCACCAACGCAATATGAGATTTTCAAATCTTTACGCGCAAGAATCGATATAAGGACATAGTTTTGACCCGTTTGGTTGACGAGTGAAAATCCTCACTTTAATGTCAAGCCAAACTATTTCTAACCAATATTTTAACCCGTTTGATTGTCCAGTGGGCTTCGCCACTTAAACGACACGTCAAACGCATATACTACATTATAACATTATTAACAAGCTAAAACCAAACGTTTATACGTAATGTAACGGGACCAAAGTCACGTACCTTTCAAAGCACCCCTTTCAGTCGCGCGTCACCACCGGCTTGTCCACTTGACGCTTCGGTTTCCTTTCCTATAGAGTTCAATCACAACCCTTTTAGAACTCTTTTGTTTACATGTAACGCATAATTTGCCATAACTCTACAAACACGCGTTTTAGCTCAAATTTCCAGTTTTTAATCTTCTTTTAGGCATTTTCACATACACCTTAAAGGCACAATTTCTCACAACTTATAATTAAGTTCAATATTTGTCCTTTAGCCAAGATAAACATCAATTTAGGCAAGTTCACATCAGTTTTCACATTAATCGAATCTGAACTTGTTTCATAGAACTCAAATTACACTAAGATAACATTATAATCCTAGTGTTCAACATGTTTCTACAAAACCCACTTATCACCTTCAATGGTGATTAGGAATTTCACAAGAGTTAGGCAAAATTCCAACAAGTAATTGACTAGGGTTTATCCCTAGACACTATTTCATTCAAAACAACTATCATGCAACATCAAATTCGAATTCCTATGTTCGCCCAGAAATTTTAGATGAGAATTTTCTACAAATTTACATGCCTTATGATCCCTTTCACCGAGGTGATCACTAATCTATGTTCGGATTTTGATTTGGGACTGAAATTGGTCTTCAATTTGTGAGTTTTTTGTGAAAATTAGGGTTTGAAAGAAACCCCCTGGTCGCCCCTTTCTTCTGTACGATCCAAACACACACACAAGTGTGTGTTTGGTGGGTTATTTTTTATTTTAACATTCTAGTTTCTGTTTTTACAAGTTCGGTCCCTCTACTTTTGTTTAACTTATAGTTTAGGTGTTTTACCCTTATTATAAGTCACTTCAAGACTCGTAACTAACTGGATTATAAATTCCTAGTTAGTTAATTCTTGTTTGATTAATATTTTATAATGAAAATATAAAGTTTTATATTTTTGGGGTGTTACAGCTTACAACCTGTTCCTTTTGTGAGGAAGCAGGAGGAGTTGAGGCTTAGGGTGGAGATCTTCCCAACTGTTGTGAGGAAGTAGCAACAGTGGTTATTGGTGACTTTTGTGGTGTCACCGGATTAACTTCTGGGATCTCATCTTCCAGAAGGTCCTTTTTAGAAGGTTTGGGGGGCTTTTTGGATATTTTTCTTTTTGGTCTTTTTGAGAGTTTTTGGTGGGGGTTGCACAGCAGTGGTTGTGCTGCTGTGGTCACCATGAGCAGTGGGCTCAACAGCAGAAACCTGAGGAGCAGATGTGGACTCATCCAAAGTTTGCTCAGGCTCCTCTGTTTAGGGATGGCAAAAAAGCCCAAGCCCGACGGGTATACCCAAAACCCGAAACATACGGGCCGGGTATACCCGAAGCACAATGGGTATGGGCCGGGTACGGGCTTAAAAATAGAAAAAATTCGGGTATGGGTACGGGTATGGGATTTAGTGATACCCGCCCGATACCCGGCCCATTTACCCGAATAAGACCCGAAAGTATCATATCAAGACGGTACACTACCTTACCAACCCGTTTGATAATCTTGAATGGCCCAATAAATCTCGGGCTTAACTTTCCCCTTCTTCTAAATCGGATAATTCCCTTCCACGGCGATACCATTAACATAACCTTGTCGCCGACTTGAAACTCGATTGGTCTTCTTCGTTTATCCGCATACGACTTTTGTCGATCCTGAGCCGCTTTCAAGTGAGCTCGGACCAAGTCAATTTTCTCATTCGTGATTCGGACTACATCCTTATGAGCCAGTTCTCGCGGGCCAACCTTGCCCCAACACACCGGGGTTCGGCATTTTCTACCATAAAGCATCTCGTACGGATCCATACCAATGCTTGCGTGGTAACTGTTATTATATGAAAATTCGACCAATGGTAGATAGACATCCCAACTACCCCCGAAGTCGATAATGCAAGCCCGCAACATATCTTCCAACGTTTGTATTGTTCTTTCACTTTGTCCATCCGTTTGTGGATGGTACGCGGTGCTAATGAACAATTTAGTTCCCATATGTTCTTGGAATTCGCGCCAAAAGTTTGAAGTAAACCGAGTATCTCTATCGGATACAATAGACATCGGTACCCCGTGACGTGCCACTATTTCATTCGTATACACCTCAGACATCCTTTCGGATGTATAAGTCTCACGAATTGGAATGAAATGAGCGCTTTTTGTCAATCTATCCACAACTACCCATATAGCATCAAACCCGCGGTTGGTTTTGGGCAGTTTGGTCAATAAGTCCATCGTGATTTGTTCCCATTTCCAAACTGGGATGTCTAACGGTTGCAGTTTACCATATGGCTTTTGGTGTTCTGCTTTGACTTGCAAATACGTCATACACTTCTCCACATATTTTACAACATCCCTTTTCATTCCGGGCCACCAATAGTTTTGCTTTAAATCATTATACATCTTGGTTGCCCCCGGATGAATCGAATAATGGGATTTATGGGCTTCGTCAAGTAGGAGCGCCTTAGCTCCACATGAATTTGGAACCCATATCCTCCCAAAACGTGTCTTTAACCCTTGGTTACCGTCCGCCAATTCTTTCAATTGGCCAACTATCCTTTCCTTCTTCACATTTTCCTCCTTCAATGCTTCAATTTGAGATTTTCGGATTTGTTCAAGTAATCCCGACGTTACAATTAGTTGCATTGATCGCACTCGAATGGGCGTATAATCTACCTTTTGGCTCAACGCATCCGCCACCACATTAGCCTTCCTCGGGTGGTAATGTATATCACAATCGAAGTCTTTGATAGTTTCTAACCACCGCCTCTGCCTCATGTTTAATTCCTTCTGATCGAAGAAATATTTCAAACTTTTATGGTCGGTAAAGATAGTGCATTTTACCCCATACAAATAATGCCTCCATATCTTTAAGGCAAATACCACCGCTGCCAACTCGAGGTCGTGCGTAGGATAATTCTTTTCATGAGTTTTTAGCTGTCTCGAGGCATAGGCTATAACCTTGCCCCGCTGCATCAAAACGCACCCAAGGCCCAAATGCGACGCATCCGAGTAAACCACTATATCGTCAACCCCATTCGGCAACGCCAATACCGGTGCATGGGTCAATTTCTCCTTAAGCGTTTGGAACGCCCTTTGCTGATCTTCGCCCCAAATAAACTTTTCGTCCTTACGGGTTAGTTTGGTCAATGGCATAGCAATCTTGGAGAAGTCTTGTATGAATCTCCTATAATAGCCCGCAAGCCCTAAGAAGTTCCTGATTTCCGAAGGATTCTTCGGTGGATTCCATCTCGCTACTACTTCTATTTTTGACGGGTCTACTAACACCCCGTTTGCACTAATGATGTGCCCAAGGAACTGTACCTCTCGTAACCAGAAGGCACATTTTGAAAATTTTGCATACAGCTTCTCTCTTCTGAGTGTCTCCAATACTTCACGTGAATGACTTGCATGCTCTGCTTCATTCTTTGAATATATCAAAATGTCATCGATGAATACTATCACCGACTCGTCCAACATCGGCTTGCAAACCCGGTTCATGAGGTCCATGAAAGCCGCGGGTGCATTAGTTAATCCGAAGGACATCACGAGGAATTCGTAATGTCCGTACCGTGTACGGAAGGCTGTCTTCGGTACATCCTCTTCCTTGACTTTCAACTGATGGTACCCCGATCTAAGGTCGATCTTGGAGAACCAATTTGCACCTTGCAATTGGTCAAATAAGTCATCAATTCTTGGGAGCGGATATCGATTCTTTACCGTGAGTTTGTTCAACTCCCGGTAATCGATACACATGCGCATACTCCCATCCTTCTTTTTCACAAATAGCACTGGTGCGCCCCACGAAGACACACTTGGCCGAATAAACCCTTTGTCGAGCAGGTCTTGGATTTGAGACATCAATTCTTGTAGCTCTGATGGCGCGAGCCGATACGGCGCCTTGGCCACAGGTTTCGCGCCCGGAATCAATTTGATTCTGAACTCTACCTCCCGTTCTGGCGGTATTCCCGGTAAATCTTCCGGAAATACATCAGCATATTCACGTACCACCAGTACGTCTTCAATCTTTGGCGATTCTTTATCTGGTTCGTTTGCGTATATCATGAACGCTCTACATCCACGCCTCATAAGTTTGTGAGCTTTTAACATTGAGCACATAACGGGATTACCCCCCTTTTCACCATAGATGGTAACGTGTTTTCCACTTGGAGATGTTAACTTAATCTCCTTGCGGAAACACACGACCTTCGCGTGAAGTCAGGATAGCCAATCCATCCCGACCACTACTTGGAATTCTCCCATCGACATTGGAATCAAATCTATTGAATATTCTTCACCGTCGATACTCATCTTACAATTTTGACACACGTCACATACAATGAAACTTTTGTTGTCACCTATTTCTACTTCTAATGGCATAGGTAATTTTGTTAGTACAAAGGAAGGATGTCGAATAAATCCATGTGAAATAAAGGATTTATTCGCACCCGTATCAAATAACACATGTGCGGGAATTATATTTATAGTAAATATACCTGAAACCACATCGGGTTCCACCTTCGCCTCGGCTGCGGTTAACTGGAAGGATCTGGCTCTTGCTTTTGGAGTCTTCGCATGAGAATCCTTGCCATCCTTTTTCCCAACTAGCTCCGGGCATTCCGATTTCTTGTGGCCCAGTTAATAGCATTTATAGCACACCGACACTTTCCCCGGGCACAACGCAGCCATGTGCCCTGTCTTCCCACATATAGGACACGGCTTGTCCTTAAACCGGCACTCACCCTTGTGCCCTTTCCTGCATACTTTACAACTTGGCGAACTACTTTTTCCTTCTTGCTTCTTTGACGACTCGGTCGTACGTGCCTTTTTTGTAGGGATTGGATTAACCAATTGTGCCCTTCTTTCACCCCTTTCAATCTGTTTCTTTAGCTCTATCTCCCTTTCTCGAGCAGTGTTGATGATTTCGGTGAGGGTATCGTATTTTGAGGGAGTCATGAACTCCCGATACTCTGCGCTTAGCATATTATAATAATAATACACCTTCTGTTCTTCGGATGTCACCAACTCATCACAAAACCTTAGTTTGTCGAGAAAGATTCCCGTGATCTTATCAATAGATTCGCCTTTCTGCCTAAGCTGAATGAATTCTTCTTTGATTCGATTGATAACCGCTTTGGGACTGTGACGTTTAAGGAATGGTACCTTAAACTCGTCCCATGTCATTGCCTTTGCCGCTTCACTTCCAATCTCCTTTTTCTTATTATCCCACCAGTCTTTTGCTTGACCTCTCAGCTGACCCGTGCCATAAGCTACGAAGTCATTCGCGTCACAGTGGGTTCTCTCGAACACGCCTTCAATATCACTCAACCATCTTTGGCAAACTATCGGATCCACCTCTCCGTTGTAGAGTGGCGGTTTACATGCCATAAATTCTTTGTACGAGCAGCCCTTGCGCTCTCCAGATTTCTCCTTAGCTATGTTGGCACCATCTTCCAATTTCTTAATTCTCTCATCAACAACCGATAATACCGTATTTTGGATCTTATCAATAAAACCGGATAATCTATAGCATATGGTTTATTTACTTCGGTTTAGTCAAGTTCATAACCGTCATCTTTAAAACTGAAATGTTTACATCATGCATTAAACATTTCATCTATAGCATATGGTTTATTTACTTCGGTTTAGTCAAGTTCATAACTTGTTTTAACCGTTCTTACTTAATGCACTTTCCGGGTTTGAGTGTGTTAACACACTCTTCCCGTGCATATCAATTCCTGTTTCGTTTACATTAATGAATCTACTAAAATAATTAACTCTTACCGGATGTTGATCAAGCTTGAACCGAACACACCTTGTTAATAACCTTGAGCTCTGATTACCAACTTGTAACACTCTTCCCATAATACTATTGTTTAATCATAAAATAACGGGCTTTTTTTTTAAGAAATACATAGCTAACAAAAACTTAGTTAATAACTAAGATGTGCGACATTATAGTATTTAAACATAGCCGACTAACTAGATTAAAATGTTCAACATTCAAAAGAGTTTACAAAACCACATGTTTTAAACTAGATTAGATTAGCGCGGAAGCATTCAAAACTTGTGTTCGGTTCTTGATTCCCTTGCTTGATCAACATCCACAACAAACGAGCATCACCTATGGTCAAAACCACAATAATCGTTAGTTTTGACATCTTAATATTAAGTAAAAACAAGTTCTATTGCTTAAATAATGAAAAACAAACAATTAACTGCCAAACTGTGAGCCACGGTTCAGGACTGTGGCCCACGGTTCGCCCAGCTCAAAACAGAACTGCCAGACCGTGAGCCACGGTTCAGGACTGTGGCCCACAGTTCTCCCAGCTCCAAAACAGAATTGCCAGACTGTGAGCCACGGTTCAGGAATGTGGCCCACGGTTCGCCCAGCTCAGCCTTCTTATTATTTTTTTTTACTTAATTCCCCATAACTTTTTATTTACATATCCGTTTTAGCCGATTCTTTTTCCTATATGCCCGTATTAAAATTACGGATCTAACCATATAAATTTCACTTAACGAAACCCGGATTATGAACAAATGGACCACAAAATCCTTGTTTTGATTATTCGACCCATTAACTATGTGTGCAAATTGTTCGCCAATTTATTCTTTGGCATTCAAATCTTATTTACCCATTCCCCGGGCTTGAAATTCTTGGCGTATCCGTACCATTACATGGCTTTACGCTCGTATTCGAATTAAATGCTTGTTTTCTATAAATTCAAGCATTGCCACTTTATGCAATTCTTGCAACTAGTTTCTACCATTCGACCCGATAACACGGATTCATAATCTTAACTTAGTATAACCATTCATTGCTAAAATTGCTATCTAGCACCAACGCAATATGAGATTTTCAAATCTTTACGCGCAAGAATCGATATAAGGACATAGTTTTGACCCGTTTGGTTGACGAGTGAAAATCCTCACTTTAATGTCAAGCCAAACTATTTCTAACCAATATTTTAACCCGTTTGATTGTCCAGTGGGCTTCGCCACTTAAACGACACGTCAAACGCATATACTACATTATGACATTATTAATAAGCTAAAACCAAACGTTTATACGTAATGTAACGGGACCAAAGTCACGTACCTTTCAAAGCACCCCTTTCAGTCGCGCGTCACCACCGGCTTGTCCAATTGACGCTCTGGTTTCCTTTCCTATAGAGTTCAATCACAACCCTTTTAGAACTCTTTTGTTTACATGTAACGCATAATTTGCCATAACTCTACAAACACGCGTTTTAGCTCAAATTTCCAGTTTTTAATCTTCTTTTAGGCATTTTCACATACACCTTAAAGGCACAATTTCTCACAACTTATAATTAAGTTCAATATTTGTCCTTTAGCCAAGATAAACATCAATTTAGGCAAGTTCACATCAGTTTTCACATTAATCGAATCTGAACTTGTTTCATAGAACTCAAATTACACTAAGATAACATTATAATCCTAGTGTTCGACATGTTTCTACAAAACCCACTTATCACCTTCAATGGTGATTATGAATTTCACAAGAGTTAGGCAAAATTCCAACAAGTAATTGACTAGGGTTTATCCCTAGACACTATTTCATTCAAAACAACTATCATGCAACATCAAATTCGAATTCCTATGTTCATCCAGAAATTTTAGATGAGAATTTTCTACAAATTTACATACCTTATGATCCCTTTCACCGAGGTGATCACTAATCTATGTTCGGATTTTGATTTGGGACTGAAATTGGTCTTCAATTTGTGAGTTTTTTGTGAAAATTAGGGTTTGAAAGAAACCCCCTGGTCGCCCCTTTCTTCTGTACGATCCAAACACACACACAAGTGTGTGTTTGGTGGGTTATTTGTTATTTTAACATTCTAGTTTCTGTTTTTACAAGTTCGGTCCCTCTACTTTTGTTTAACTTATAGTTTAGGTGTTTTACCCTTATTATAAGTCACTTCAAGACTCGTAACTAACTGGATTATAAATTCCTAGTTAGTTAATTCTTGTTTGATTAATATTTTATAATGAAAATATAAAGTTTTATATTTTTGGGGTGTTACAGCTTACAACCTGTTCCTTTTGTGAGGAAGCAGGAGGAGTTGAGGCTTAGGGTGGAGATCTTCCCAACTGTTGTGAGGAAGTAGCAACAGTGGTTATTGGTGACTTTTGTGGTGTCACCGGATTAACTTCTGGGATCTCATCTTCCAGAAGGTCCTTTTTAGAAGGTTTGGGAGGCTTTTTGGATATTTTTCTTTTTGGTCTTTTTGAGAGTTTTTGGTGGGGGTTGCACAGCAGTGGTTGTGCTGCTGTGGTCACCATGAGAAGTGGGCTCAACAGCAGAAACCTGAGGAGCAGATGTGGACTCATCCAAAGTTTGCTCAGGCTCCTCTATTTAGGGATGGCAAAAAAGCCCAAGCCCGACGGGTATACCCAAAACCCGAAACATACGGGCCGGGTATACCCGAAGCCCAATGGGTATGGGCCGGGTACGGGCTTAAAAATAGAAAAAATTCGGGTATGGGTACGGGTATGGGATTTAGTGATACCCGCCCGATACCCGGCCCATTTACCCGAATAAGACCCGAAAGTATCATATTATAGATTTCCATATATATAAACTTAGCACATATACTTATTACCTTCTATGTAGTCATATGTGGATATGTATATGACAAGTGTGTAGTGAACATATAACTTATTTTTGAACATTTATATTGGATATGGAAGCTATCACCCTTTATTATATGGATGTTTTATGCAATCAGGTGGTCTTGATACAATTACTTAATTAAGTAATCGTTTTAATTTAGTTTAATATATGTGGTTTGAATATGATATGTAAGTTGTAATCATATTTTCATTTGTTATAGTCATTAAAATAGTATAGATTATATAAACATCAAAGTAAAAATTGCACATTTGTCCCAACAGGTATTTTTAAGAAATTAACGGGTATACCCGATACCCGCGGGTATGCCCGATACCCGACGGGTAACGGGCCGGGTATGGGACAAAGATTTACAACCGAGTACGGGCCTGGGATTACCAATACCCGGCCCAAGCCCGACCCATTGCCATTCCTACCTCTGTTTGTGTTTTAGAAGGTTTTGACTCTGACAGCCTTGTAAAAGTTTCAGAAGAAAGGCTGTTTATTTGACAAGAAGCACCTTGGATAAGCACTTGTGCATTATCCTTTGGGATTTTCTTTTGTAAGTAATAACTCAAAAATCTTGGAAACAGCAAAAATGGTTTCTTATTTTCTTTGATATTATTTACATTTTTGACCAAATCATTGAAAATCTCTTGGGAGTAATTGAAATCAGTTTCTGCTTATAGCATAACCCAAGTATTGAATTTTCAATGGAATTTTATTGAAAGCTGTTGTTTTATTTGAAACACACATGAGCAGGGTATGAAATAAAAATTTCATGGGAGGTGGGAAATCTCCCTTTTGCAAAGTAGCTTTCTTCATTTTTCTCACATACTCTCTTTCGATTAAATCAGTTTGATACTCATCTTTAGGAAAATATTTTTTACCTTGAAGATCATTCATCTCAAAAACCTCATATATGGTTTGTAGTGTAATAGCAACCTAAATTTCACCTACTTTCGATGTAATAGCCCAAGGCTTGTTGTCTTGAACTTCTAAGTTTGCATTTTTCCAGAAATCTTGTAGGGTTTCTTGGTAAATAGGTGCATTGCAGGTCAACAAGGTTTTGTATTTTGAAGATGAGAGAGCATCGATGATTGAGTGGAAATCTGTGTTTTTACTTGTTTTCTCAAGTTTGCACAGATAGTTATGAGGGTTTTTGAGTGCAAGAGTCATGGTGATTCAAAGGAATTTGTGAGTCGGAGAAGATGAATGGAAGATGGAAACCGTTTTTGAAGGAATTTTGAATTCGATACGGCAGTGTAACCTCTGAGTGGGGTTTTTATCAAGGTTTTATAAAGTGAAAAGTGAATGCTGACGTGGCAGCGATTACAAAGATCAGACGGCTAAGAACTGTCCACGTGACAACCTCTGATGAAAATGGATGACAGTTGTTTAGGAAACCACTGATGGACAATATCAGTGGTTGATAACAATAAGAATGTGAGCAGTGTCTGTTTTTAGCTATCAGTGGATAGCCAGCAGTGATTGAAACACTAATGTTTGGTCAACAGTGGTCAATATGAAAAATGAAGAAACAGAGGTTGTCTTTCAGCAGTGGATAACTTTCAACAATCAGATGTTTGAACCAAACAGTGGTTGTAATAGACTTTTAAGGATTAATGAAAACTTTCATTTTTTTAAACTATTTTTAAGGATGGATTTTTGATTTTCTGAAAACATTTTAATGCTTTATTCATATAAAAACAGGATTTTGCCTGTTATTCCATGTTTAGCATGCCAATTCTAGAGATCAAGCTTTCAAAGGTGGATGTGTCTAATGCTTTTGTTAGTACATCTGCCAGCTGATCCTTAGTTGGAACATGATGTAGAGAAATCAAACCTTTTTCATAGCAATCCCTCACAAAGTGATGTCTAATGTCAATGTGCTTGGTGGTTGAATGTCAGACTAGATTTTTGATGATATTTTAAGCTGCTTGACTATCCAACATGAGAGGTGTCTTTAAAGCAGTTATACCAAAATCCAGCAATTGATTTTGAAGCCATAACAGTTGGGCTGTGCAGCTTGCAGCAGCAATATATTCTGCCTCAGTAGTGGATGTGGAAACAGCTGTTTGCTTTTTGCTTTGCAAAGACACTAAACAATTGCCTAGGAATTGACACCCTCCTGAAGTGGACTTCCTTGTTGTGTTACATCCAGCAAAGTCACTATCTAAGAAACCTGAAAGCTTGATATTTCCATCAGCTGGATACCAGATACCAAGTGTGGGATCACCTTTTATGTATCTGAATATCCTTTTTATAACAATAAGGTTTGACTTTATAGGGGCTAATTGGGATCTTGCACAAACACATGTTGCAAACATGATGTCTGGCCTAGATGCAGTTAGGTACAATAAAGACCCAATCATGCTTCTATAAAGAGTTTGGTCAACCAAATCATCCTTTTCATCAGACATGACTATCTTGGTGGTTGCCATGGGTGTACTACATGGTTTGCAATCATTCATCTCAAATTTGTTTAAAAGTTCTTTAGCATATTTGCTTTGATGAATGAAAGTACCATTTTGGAGTTGCTTTACTTGGAGACCAAGAAAGCACTGTAGTTCACCCATTGCACTCATTTCAAACTCAGCTATCATGAGTTGTCTGAACTCTTCACACATTTTATGACATGTGCTTCCAAAGATGATGTCATCCACATAAATTTGGACAATCATCAAATCTTTTCCTCTCCATTTTAAAAATAGTGTTTTGTCAATTTTGCCTCTTGTGAAGCCAATAGAGATTAGAAAAGTGGATAGAGTTTCATACCAGGCCCTAGGTGCTTGTTTCAGGCCATACAAAGCTTTGTTTAGCTTGTATACATGATTTTGATTAAATGGATCCTCAAAACTAGGAGGTTGACAAACATATACCTCTTCTTGAATCTTACCATAGAGGAAAGCACATTTGATATCCATTTGAAACACCTTTATGTTGTGATTGACAACAAAGGCCAAGAACAGTCTGATAGCTTCCAATCTGGCTACAGGGGCAAAAGTTTCATCATAGTCAATGCCCTCTTCCTGTCTGAAACCTTGAACCACAAGCCTAGCTTTATTCTTGACAACATTGCCCCTTTCATCAGTTTTATTTTTGAAGACCCACTTTGTGCCAATAGGACTCACACCCTCTAGTAGTGGTACAAGTTCCCATTCTTGTTGTCTTTTAAACTGTTGGAGATCTTCCTGCATAGCTTCTACCCAACTGTTGTCTTTCAGTGCCTCTTGGTACTTGACTGGTTGATGGAGTGATAGAAAGCCAGCAAAAAGACAAACGTTTTGGGATTGACTTCTGGTGAGAACCCCTTCGTTGATGTT
The DNA here is from genome assembly GCA_030545235.1 of Helianthus tuberosus. Lineage (NCBI taxonomy): Eukaryota > Viridiplantae > Streptophyta > Magnoliopsida > Asterales > Asteraceae > Helianthus > Helianthus tuberosus. Next base: position 96,017,643 of record CM060447.1, read on the forward strand.
GCCAATGATTTGATCTGGTGGATGGGACTTCAGGAAGATTAGATCTCCCTCGTATGGAACAATGTCATTAAATGGTGAAGGCTGCAGATGTGAATCATCTGAGCTAACATCTGTTGGTGACTTTGATGATCCAACATCTGTTTGAAATGGACGTGGAGGAATAAGAGGAATTGGTGTGACACAATGTTGATTTTTATCCACTGTTGGTAGATTTTTATCAACAGTGTTTGAGGATAAGGTGACTGATGTATTGTAAAATACATCTTTATTCGCGTTCGTTTTTATTCGTTTATTATTCATTTTAGTTTTCTTTTAGCGTAGTTTGTACATACTATTGATATATTTATGTTTTCCAGGTCTTTGTAGATAAGAAGTGCAGAAACAAGTTAAAATTTGGCAAAAATAAAGTGTCGGGTCGAGAAACGGAAGTTTGGAGCTGAAACGGAGCGAAAAAACAGCTTCTGGAGACTTCTGGCGGGCCGCGAAGACTTAATACTTTATCTTTCGCGCCCCGCCAGGCAATTAAAATAAGTTTTTGTATTAGGGCGTGTCACGGGCCGCGTAGACTTTACGTTTAAGTTCTCGCGGGCCGCGAGAACGTTAAACAGTTCGTCGACTTCGTTTTTTTCAACGGCTATAGGGTTGGAAACATTATAAAAACGTATCATTCGACAACAGCCGCATAACAGACGTAATTTGGAGTTCTTGAAGACTGATTGAAGGTTCGTGAAGCATTGGAAGGCTAGGAATCATCAGGTAACGATCGGGAGCACTAGAGAGTGAAGCATTCGGGTTTATTCTTCCCGTTTTCTTTATTGTTTCGATTGTTTTTAGTTGTTTCACGATGAATTCAGATCTGGTTATGTTGATTGCTATGTTTTTAGACATGTTTAGCGGCTAATTACTTCATACTACCTAGGCTAATGACGATTGTTTAACAAAGTTTGGATTTTTATTCGTTAATAACGTTGGTTTATGGATTTTCTTGAAAAGTAAACGACTTTGGAACTTTAATTTGGTGTATATGCGTATCTTGTGTTGATTTTCGATTAATTGCTCGTTTCACATGAATCTTGATGAATGTCTTTCATAGAATAGGCTCGTGTTAATTATCTAATCTTTGTGATTTGGGTAATTTTTGGGTGAATCGGCCGATAACCTTAGAAACGGTAATTTAGAGATTATTAAAACTTGATATTCTACTAATCTTGTCGCTGTAAGGCTCGAGGTTATTAATAGGTCTCGGTTTGGTATATAGCTAGGATTAGGATTTGTAAGAAATCGGTCTTAGTTCCCTAATCAATCTCGTGTCTATTAAACCAAGTTAAAATCCTTAGTTGCCTTAGACTTTCGCGTTGTAAGGTAGATAGTCATATTAGGGCACTTTTCAAGAAGTTAGAGGACTGTAAGGAAATCTAACAACCGGTAGTCGTAACAGCCTTGTAGAGTCTCACAAGTTTCTTCCTGAGAAGGGTCGGGAGGTCTTAGTAGGGATTTCTTAGGGTTTAGCATTAGAAGATCCCGGTTCCATACCACGTTAGTTTCAAATAGAAATCCATTCCAAGTTAAACATGAGTCTAGCCTAGGTAGCCTTCATCATCACTGAGTTAAGTCTTCGTTCAAATTTGCGTTTAGTTAATTTAGCTAATTTAGTTTAATCTTTATTTGCAAATTTTAGGATTTTTAGTAACCCCCCCCCCCCAATCAAATAAACAATTAGTTAAGTTATGTCAGTCTTAGTCTAGATAGAGTTTTAGCGTAATTTAATTGAGTCTCGTGGGTTCGATATCCGGACTTACTTAGCTTTACTAAAGTCGATCGGTTCACTTTCCTGTCAGTAGTTTAGTCGAGTTTAGAGAGTCTAGAGTATTACTTTGAGTCTAGATTTAGGTTAATTTTAATTGTTTTTTATTAAACTACTTTTAGCACATCAGTGACAGAGGTTGAAGGGCTACTTAGGTCAACAACTGTTGATGTAGCAGTGGTTGAGCTTTGACAGCTGTTTTGAACATCTGCTGCTCTGGTTGAGGATGTGAATTTTTGTTGTGGAATTATAACTTCATATCCATTGTCTGGTGGTGGAGATTGTGGTGTTCCTGCATGGTTAGTCTTGACAGACACATCTTCAAATGTGAATTTATCTAAATCAAATAATTCCGCGGGGTTTGCTGGGATTTTCAGAGATGAAAGTTCATTGAACTTAACATTCAAAGTCTCTTCCACATACCTAGTCCTTGTGTTAAACACTTTGTAGGCCTTGGTAGTGGTTGAGTATCCCAGATGATAACCACAATCTACTTTGGCTGCAAACTTTGAAATTGAGTCTTTTAAGTTTAAAATGAAGCATGGGCAGCCAAAGACTTTGAAGTGTGAAATCAGTGGTTTAATTTTATACAAAATTTCATAGGCAGTATTTTGATGCCTGGGGTTAATTGTAGGATCGTGTATGAACCCGAATGAGTCTATCAGAGGAGTTTTACTTCGTTTCAGGTGCGGAAAACAAGAAACAAAGGTAGAAATAGCTTAATCTTCACTTTAAACACTGATTTGATTAATCTAACAGCAATTACAATCAGTTTTCACACCGGCAACACCTCGGTATGGAATACAAGACCTTGACACTCCCTAACACAACTGATCTCGCTCCAACCCTATTTATAGTGGCTTTGATTCCGCTTGAACATGCAAGTTCATTTCGAGTGGAATCAGCACTAAACATCTCGAGCGGAATCAGGACTAAACATCTCGAGCGGAATCAGGACATGTGATTTAGCTTGAAATGACATAATGTCATTTCGAGCAGAATCAGCACTAATACACATATTCTCGATTCTCGTGCCCTGATCTAACCTATTCTATACAAGACTCGATACAAGACGAAGTTGACAGATGCATGCACTAACAGACTCCCCCTCAGATGTTGACGAGTCTCACGTGTCGAGTCTTCGCATCTTCAGTCTTGATCAGTCTCTGGGCTTCATTCTTTCACTCAGCATTAACAGACTTCCCCAAACAATGTGCTGGCATTCCTTCAGTTCATCAGCATCATCTGCTTCAGGATCGTAGACTGGCTTACACTCTCTTCTCTTAATCTTCAGGTATCGGAAACCTGGCTCTTCTGGAGGTTGTTCCAAGATCGTAACCTGGCTTTTATCCAACTCAGGTATTCTCAGGATTGATAAAACCAGCTCTTTCATAATCCTGCACAATCTCTACCTCAAAGTAAATTTTCTAAATTTAACAATTCAATGTATGCACTAACACTAACTCTCCCTCAAAAATAACTCAATAATCTTAATGAACCTCTTTTTTAAAATTTGTTCAAAACACATTTGAATTTCAAACACATACTTCTTTTCACAAAAATGTCAACATGTTTAGCACTTGGGATTTTGAAAATCAGCTCTTCAACATCAGTTGTTGAAAATCTTTTTGAGTTTTTCAAAAGTTTATGCTAAAACACACCGAATAATCTTTTTGGATTTTTGAATGTAAAGAAATGCAGTAAAGAAATATTTACATACAATATTTTTGTGAGTTTTGTGTAAGAGGATCATATCAGTTCTTGACAAGTCACAAGTACCGTTGAGCTTAGTTACACATTAAGAATTAAACAATTCACTTAGATTACCGATATACTGCTCCACTTAAATTTTCACACAAATTTCAAATGATTCAGGATATGAGTTAGATGTTTTAAGGACTTAAACTCATTCACGTGTCCCACCTCTTGAATATACTCCCGTATCCAGATCTCAATATTCAGTCTTACAGGTGAGTATACCACAGATGATATCTGTAAGGGAATAAATTATAGTACAAAACCGTGAGAGCTCAGGTCAGAACTTCCGTTCAGCAGAGAGATGACGGCTCGACTTGGGTGTGTCCCCTTTAGAGGATCTTTTGTATTACAACAGCAATGACTATCAATTTTATTGTTTCATCAATTTGCTGAGGGCGGCGCTATGTTTCAAGCAAGCAGAAAGTATTCTCCGGGGACTAGGTCAGAATTTCCATTCAGCAGAAGTCCCGGGATAATACCCCAGATATCACTGAGCATAAAGACCTAGTATCTCAGAAAGAGGGACCTTTCAAACAAGATTTCAGGGGTTACCTATATATCCAAGTAGTGTTCCCCACGAAATAAGCAAGTTTAAATTTAAGTTTATATCCCGAAAAAGCTTACTAAATGTGTAAAAACCTATCGGCATATCATCAGTGAGACTGTTTAACGCTATTTAAACATTACATATCTTTAGCATACTGTAACTGTCTACTGATGTACTATCATTTCCTCTTCTTTGACACCAAAACTCATTTTTGATTTTATTATGTTTTTGCCTTTTTCAAATTTTCTAATGTTTTTGGATTTTCAGAAAATTTCTACTCCCCCTAAAATGCAAACACATTTCAGGAAATTTGAAATCAAACTATACAATAAAGTTGACAACCGATATCGAATGGCTTCAAATCGCCATCCACTTGGCATAAACAACCAGAACTCCCCCTTTCACAAAACTATTTTCTCATTATGATTTCAAAACACTTAAGTTTGTTTTAACCAAAATGATTTTTCCGGAAAATAAGTTTTGTTGATTTTATAACTTGTAGGTTTCGGGGTTTGATTCATCACATTGTTTTTCAAAATACCAATTGTAAGTATGGTCCAATCAAGTTCAACTTAATGACCTTGATTAACCACTTGTAGGAAATACAAATACAACTTAATGTCCTTGATTTACCACTTGTAAGTGAAAACCTTCCATAAACCACTTGTAGGAATAACACATCTACACAAAATCATTTTACCAATAAAGATGCCGATTCCTGCTTCACACTTACCAACCTGGAAGCTCCGGCAAGTCACACTTAACCTGTAAAAATTTAAACTTTATAAGATTCATTCACAATCATCAATTATCAAGTAAGATGTCGATTCCTGATCCACGATTACAAACTTGGGATCTCCGGCATAGTCAGATGTTCAAGGGAAAAGAATTTCCACCCAAGTCTGACCAGCCTTGGGTGTTTTTAACTCTTTTAGCTCTTGTTCAGTAGGGTTGTAAGTTGCCTTTTTAGTTGCATAAAAATCTTTAACCCCTTTTACTTTCCCATCCAGCATTTTCCCAAAAATTTTCTTAACATTCCCATTGAATGTTTTCTCGACATCAAACTCTGTTTTCTCAAAATAAAACTGATCTGAGATTTCAACTTTACCAATTTTCTGTTTAATCTTCTCAAACTTCAGTGATGGAAATTCATCATCATTCACTGAAAATACAGAATTTACCTTTTTTACCACACCTTGTGGCTCTTCTAGCTTTGTGGAACCAAAATCATTGCCAACTTTCTCTTCAGACTTCTTAACAACCCACACTTGGTTGTTCTTGGCTTTCTTTTTGTAAAAATTCTTTTTAGAACATTCACCAACCTCATAAGTTGAATTTTCAAATATTTTGAATTTTTCGGTTGGTGGTTCAACATCAATAACTATTTCTTTCAGTTTTTCAAAAACTCCCTGTTTAGTCTTAGCATTTTTCGGACAGTTCCATGCAATGTGACCAGCTTCATTGCATTTGAAACAGGTTCGAGTCTCTTTTGGATGAAACACTCCAGTTCCATTCCTTTTCTTCTCAGCAAGAAACTCCTGGTTTGATTGTTTCCAGAACGGTTTCTTCTGTTCTTCTTCTGCACTTCCTCCTGAAACAAATTCTGTTTTTGTTTTAGAATTTTTCTCCTTTTTATAATTTTCTGGTGGAATAAAACCTAATCCTTTCTTTTTGTAGCTACCATTATGGTTTGGTTTCTTTTGAAAACCAGAACCAGAATTGTAACCCTTTTTCTTGTTTAATCGTTGTTGAACTCTTGAAGTGTATTTTTTAGGTTTTCCAGTAAGATTTAAATCTTTTATTTCAGAAAACTTAATTTCTGTCATTTTGAAAACCTTTTTGATCATTTCAAATCTAACACTTCTTATTGGAAACTCTTTGTCACAATATAATTTGTCAGAATCATTTAAAGTGTATGCTACTTCAAATGTTTCATCATCCAAATTCGATTTTGATAACAAAAACTCTTTACTGTAAGCCCTTTTAACCATCGGTTTTTGACTGTTGACTGATGAACTTGACCCTCCAGACTTAGACTTTGACTCAAACTCCTCATCAGTATCCAACACCTGATCGACCACCTTTTTGATTAACTCAGACTCATGATCAGTGTCAGACGAGGTGAACGTGACATCAATGTTTTCTGGTAATTCATCAGTTGATTCAGTTTTTAACTTTATATTGACTGCTTTTTCGACTTGCTCCTCATTTGGTTTTCTGGGAGAATAACCTTCCCAGATTGGAGGCGGACACTTGTTATAGGTAACACTCAGTTTCTTACCAGTATCCTTCTTCTTAGGCTTCTCATCATCTTTAAAGGCTTCAAAACCTGCAACAGTTGGATAAATTCGATCAATAAGATAATCAGAACTAGAATAACTCTGTAATAATCGTCTGATCCTCTCATTTTCAATTTTCTCGGTCTCCAACTCTTGCTTCCACTTTGCACTTTCTTCGATGTAAAAGTTAATAGCTTTCTGCTTCGTCATCAATGTTGCATTCATCATCGTCAAAGCATTTTCTCTTTCAGAGTTTGTCTTTGGAAGACCAGTTACTGTTCTGTTCAAAACATCATAAGACTCCTTTACATAGTTGAGATTGAACAATAATTGTTCTTTCATCTTCTCAAGCTCAACCAGCTTTTCATCTTTTGCTGCACATTCCTTGCATGGTTCCAAACACTTTGAGCAAGACTTGATGACTTCCACAATCTTTTCAACTTCTATGATCTTTTCAACTTCAACAACTTTCTCAGCTTTAGTCACATTTTCTGCTTCACCCACCTGCTCAGTCTCAACATTCTCCTCAGCAACATTTTTAACTTCATCATTTTGAGCAACACTTTCAGACTTCATTTGCATTTGTTCTTTTGCTGCTCGTTTCTCCTTCAGCTTCTCCAAACGTTCTGCAAAATAAAAATGAAAACTTTCAGGAGATAGATGAGTTTTAGCAACATTAATATGTCATTCTTCTTCATCATCACTGCTGTCGTCAGTTGGTGATTGATCAAACTCAATTGACTTTTCATCATTATCATCCGAAGAACCAGAATCAACTGGTGTTTGATCAAAAACAACTTCCTTTTCTGAACTTTCATTACTTTGTGAACTTTCATCTGCACTCTGTGATCCTTCTTCTGATGAAACAGATGTTTCAACTTCATTCTTCACAGTCTCACCAAAGATTTCATCCATGTGGTAAACATATCTGGTTCTTTCACAATCTTAGCAATGAATGCTTTAAAATCTCCTTTTTCATCTACAAACATATCCCAACTGAAACCTTCAGGTAACCTTTCGTCATCTTGATTGATTAGGCATGCTTTGCTTTCGGGTGATATATATTTGTTCCAGTTAAAATCCACCAAACATGCTCTCTTTGAATCCTCGATCACTTTTCTACCATGAGCCACCTGTGGTTCTTGCTATTGTTGCTGACCAACTTGCTGGTATATGGCTTTCCGGTAGTAGTCGTCTTTTCCGAACGGATTCTTCACATCGCTAGCTTCTCTGTTCTTGCATTCCCTCTTGAAATGACCTTTCTCCCTGCATCGAAAACAAGTAACTTTAGATTTATCAAAACCCAAAGTAGAAACGTGTACATCAAGAAAGTCATTTCTTCCAGTAATCAGCTTGAATTTTTCAGCTCGTCTAAGGACACTAGCTAGACACCATTTGATGTCCATTAGTTCCATTTCTTCAGCGTCTATCTGATAGTAATCCTCCTTTGTGAGCATAGGATTCCCGATCCGCCCTGCGACTAAACCTTCATAAGATAGTAGCACAAAACCAAGTAAAGCCATGTGATCTTTCGCAATCTCTTCAGAAAAACTTTGACCATCTGGAAGATTCAAGGCAATATTGCATTGTATCACATAACCACTTCCACTTTTCGTACTTTGAGAACTGAAACTTGATGTAGTATCTTTTGGATTGACACTCGGGTATGAAGAGAAACCACTGCTGCTTTTAGACCTTTGATCAACCTTTTCTGAAGAATCTCGAGCACTAAACGCAGTCTGTATTTTCGGGCTTCTTTCAACTTCAGGAACACTGCCTTTGTAGTACATTTTTACATCCTGTTGACCACTTGGACTGTTCATCCTCGCTATCTTCTGTTGTTCCAAATCTTGACCCTCAATCTTCTCGATAAACTGAGAAATCGTTAACCCATCATAAACATCAGTGTTCTTCAAAATCATCAAGTATGTGCCCCATTCCTTTTGTGGTAAAGCGTCAGCTAACTTGTCTACCCACTCTTCATGGTCTTTTTTTATACTAAGCATCGACATGGATCGCACTAAGTGGCAGTATCTTTCAATTAGCTTCTTTGTATCTTCCCCAGGCAAACTTGTAAACAGATCAAATTCTTTCTTGAGCAGTGCCTTTTTGCTCTTTATCATATTCTCACTACCCTCAAACTTGACTCTAAGAGAATCCCAAATTGATTTTGAAGTCTTGTCATGTTGAAGTAACACAAAGATGTCTTCTTTGATAGCTTGCTGAAGTAGACTAATCATCATTTTTTCAGCTCTATACATATCACGTTCTTGATCACTAAACTCAGATATTGCTTTCTCAACTTGCAGATCAGTACATGGTAATACATATTTCTTCAGAATGCACTCCCAAGATCTGAGATGGTTAGCTTGAACCCAGTTTTCGAATCTGTCTTTCCATCCATAGTATTCTTCTATGCTCATCAGTTTCGGGGGCTTTTGTAACGTTCTGGTCTCGTTTTCCAAGTTCATATTCTGAGCAATGGAAGCCGGAGTAGTCGGAGTAGCAAACGCGTTGTAGAAATCGTTATCCATGTTTCAAGTTCAAGCGGAATATCAACCTGCCTTTTCAAGCGGAATACCTGTAACACAGAACTTCAAGCGAAATTAAAAAGTACAGTTACAAGCGAAATATCAATAAACGATTTCAAGCGGAATACTGAGTTGAAGCGGAATCACTGAAGTGTGTTTTGGAGTGGAATCACAGTAAATTTCAAGCGGAATTTCTGATTTGGTATTCTGGAGCGGAATCAGAATTTTGCAACTTGGAGTGGAATCAGAATTTTGCAACTTGGAGCGGAATCAGCGTTTGATAACTTTGGAGCGGAATCAGAAAATCTTAAGCTGAATCAGTGTACTTTCGAGCGGAATCAGACAATCTCAAGCTGAATCAGTGTTTTTTCTAGCGGAATCAGACCAATGAAGCTAATCTAGAGCGGAATCAGGAATTGGTCAGTTCGAGCGGAATCACTTCGGGGGTCCATTTCAGTCACTTTTAGTCCGAATTTTACTGTGAAACTTTCAAGGGTTTGTCAATAGGTAATTTTACACAATTTGTGAAAAATTGATCCAGTTTTGACCGTGAAATCTTGCTGAAATGATGAAAGAAGGTGTAGAAGTAAGAAAATGCAATGAAATCCAGCTGTAATCTGCAGAACTTCTCTTCCTGAGCTCTGATACCAATTGTAGGATCGTGTATGAACCCGAATGAGTCTATCATAGGAGTTTTACTTCGTTTCAGGTGCGGAAAACAAGAAACAAAGGTAGAAACAGCTTAATCTTCACTTTAAACACTGATTTGATTAATCTAACAGCAATTACAATCAGTTTTCACACCGGCAGCACCTCGGTATGGAATACAAGACCTTGACACTCCCTAACACAATTGATCTCGCTCCAACCCTATTTATAGTGGCTTTGATTCCGCTTGAACATGCAAGTTCATTTCGAGCGGAATCAGCACTAAACATCTCGATCGGAATCAGGACTAAACATCTCGAGCGGAATCAGGACATGTGATTTAGCTTGAAATGACATAATGTCATTTCGAGCGGAATCAGCACTAATACACATATTCTCGATTCTCGTGCCCTGATCTAACCTATTCTATACAAGACTCGATACAAGACGAAGTTGCAGATGCATGCACTAACATTAATCAAAACTCTGTTCTGGACATAGCAGGCAGTGTTTACAGCCTCTGCCTAGAAAGTTAATGGCAAACCTAAATCTACAAGCATGGTTCTGGTTGCTTCAATCAATGTTCTGTTCTTCCTTTCAACAACCCCATTTTGTTCTAGTGTCATTGGGATGCTGTACTGCCTTACAATCCCTTTTGACACACAAAACTCATCCAACTCCCTATTTCTGAATTCTGTGCCATTGTCACTCCTAAAGACTTTTACTGGCAAGTCAAATTACTTTTCAACCTGTTTGACAAAGTCTTGCAAAATGCTTGCAGTCTCATCTTTAGAATGTAAGAAATAAGTCCATGTAAACCTGGAAAAATCATCTACAATTACCAAACAATATCTTTTCTTTTTAAGGCTCATGATTTTTAGTGGGCCAAACAAATCCATGTGCAGCATTTGCAAGCATTTGGTGGTTTTGGACTCTTCAATGGACTTAAATGAGCTTTTATGTTGTTTTCCTTTTAAACAGGAAACACAATGCTCAGGACAGGTGAACAATTTTTGTGGAAGACCTCTTATAAGGCCTTGTTTTGATAAAGCAGTGATTGTCTTGAGATTTGTGTGCCCCAATCTTCTGTGCCATAATTCTGTCTCTTTGTTAGAGGCAGCCGAGAACAGACAGGGATCAGTCATAGGGCTCTCTTTTGACAAATCAACTACATAAACATTGCCACTTCTTTGAGCAACAAGTTGGGTTTTTTCATTGGCTATTATTTCTTCAATCTTTTTGACCATTTCTGGTCCAACAATTTTGCAACTATCCTTAATAAAGAATGACCCATAGCCTTTGTCACTCATTTGTGAGACACTAAGGAGGTTGAATTTCATATTATCAATCAAATTAACATTTTTCAAACTTGACTTTTCCAGACTGAACTGTTCCAGACCCCAACACCTTACCCTTAGAATTGTTACCAAAAGATATATCACCCTTCCATGACTTTTGTATTCTTTAAGTAGGGCTCTACATCCACTCATGTGCCTGGAGCCTCCAGTATCTACATACCAAAGACTATCTAAGCATGCAGAAGCTCCCTGCACATCAAGTAAACAATTAGTTCAGGAGGGTCTCCAAAGCCAATAAGGCTTTGGATGGGGTTACAACAGTGTCAGTGTCAAGTCCAGGAATATGGACAGTGGTTAGATCAGGGGATTGAGCAGTTTTTGAAACTTGTTTCTCTAACCACTATTGTGGGCCATTTCCTGTCAGATGTTGAAACCCATAAGGATGCCTATTCACTTTTGGTTTAGGGGGCCTTTTGTAGGCCTCATAAACATATGGGACCCTTTGGTATGGTGGTTGACCTTTTTCTCTTTGGAATTGGTTGGCAGGTGGTGCATCTGTCACTTGCACATCTCTTGGTGCAGTGTTTTTGTTGATCAGCTGTTTTGTGAGAGCTATTTGGACAGATACAAATGGTTGTTTTGATGAGCTCATGGGTGTTTTTGAAGTGTACTCTTTTCTTTTGATCTCAAAGGTTTTGACGTACGCACACTCATGAGTGACATGGTTTGTTTTTCCACAAATGGTGCAGGTTTTTGAAGGCTCAATGATGCTTGTTTAGTTAATGTCATAGGCTTTTAAATGAAAACAATCTTTTGTTGAATGATTTTTCTTTTCACAAAACAAGTTTTTAACTTTTTCTCTCTTTTTCTTCTTTCAGACTCCTTTGCAACAGAGTTTTGAACCACTGTTGGGATGTCCTTAAGAGGAATTACCTTGGCCTTTGGTGCTTTCACACCTTCCACTGTGGAAAAATCCATGGGTTTGAAATTTTCAAGGATGTCACACTCATCTGACCAAGTGGGTTTGAATTGGTATTTTTCTAGTTCCTCAAAAGTTGAGGACCCCTCTGGTCTTTCAAGAGTGATTTTGTTACCATTTTTATCATTTATTTTTATTTCTTAACCATCCTTGTTTGTTGGTATTATCTCAACAGTGTTTTGAACAGACTCATTTGCAGCAGTGTTTTCAACTTGGTCATTTTTTCTGAAACCTATGCCAAATTTTACATTGCTTTTGATCTGTTTTTCTAGCATAACTTCATAACCTTTGTAGGATTTCACCCATTTTTCACATGTGATTTGGGTGGATTCCAACTCCTTTTTACAGGTTTGATATTTTTCTATCATGGCCTGGAGTTGGTCTTTGGTTATGCTATGCTCATGCTTGAGGCTGCAAATTTCACTTTTTTTTTCAAACAATTTGTTTTTCAGTTCTTTAACAGATTTTTTCAAATTGTATTTCATCCTTTAAGATCTTGTCTCTAAGGTTTTCATTCACCTCTTTAACATTAGCAAATGTTATGATGCATTTGTCTGAACATAGGTTTTGCAAGACCTGAGATGATACCTTAGTTGCAGCCATCATGGCACAATCACACCCATTTTCACAAGCACTACTGTCCTCCTTTTTCTTCTCTTCCTCTTCTACCTTACACCAAGGGTCAGCAAGAGGCTCTAACAGTGGTTTGACTTCCTTCTCCATCAGATGTTCACCAACAACAGCAGTAACCACTGCTTCAGCAATTTTATCCACTGTTTTGGCACTGGATTCTCCTTCTTCAGATTCCAGCCCTTCAGGAATTGACTCTAATGCTACAAAATAGAATTCATCAACAAGAGCATCATTTTTAGCAAATAGAGCAAAGTTTTCATTAGTTAATTCATCAGGCATGCTACTCCAATCAACAAAGCCTTGGGTAAAGAAGCTTTGCTGACTGGCCTCTGCAGGAGCAGATGTTTGTGCAGCATGTTGTGCAGGTTGTTACACTTGGACCTGAGAAACTGGGGCTTGGACATACTGTATTTGAGGAACAATGGTTTAAACATATTGCACTGGAACAGGTGTTACGGGGTGTGCATAATGAGCAGTGTTTACATGAGCAGCAGGGGTATTTTGGTAATAGTGCATAGTGTTTTGTGTGTTTTGAGGTCTAGGGCTAGGGTGTGCTATAATTGGTCCACTGTTTTGATTACTTCTACACTCTCTTGCAAAATGTCCTATCCTGTTGCACTTGTAGCACTTTATCTTTGATTTATCCAACCCTACTTTCAAGTTCCCATGTAACCCTGGAAATTTTCTCCCTGTTCTTTTATAAAACTTGCTGGTTCTTACACTCAGCAGTGCCAATTGATGCAATATGTCCATTTCCTCCAGATCATTGGGATTAAAATGCTAGAGATCATTGAATTCAAAGGATAGATTGTCAGAATTCTGGTTTTCACTACTAGCTGTGAAAGCATAGTTAGTTGAGTAAGAACCAGAATTGTTAAAAGCTCCACCACCAGTTATGTCAAAGTTATGACAATAACTCTGATCCTTGCTACTACCAGAGTCCTCTTGACCAAGAAGTGCTGTACTACCAAATGAGTAGTCATCAGCAACCTTCCCTGACTCTTGTAACTTCTTTTTCTGATTCAACTCTCTCTCATAGGTGAGGAGTCGACCATGAAGTTGAGTCAGCGTTAAATCTTTGAACCCAACTGAATTTCTGGTTACAAATGCAATTGTGTCCCATTTTTCAGGAAGTGACCTTAGAAACCTACTATTTATGGTTGATTTTGTAAGTTCAACTTTAACAAGTTTCGGTTCACTAATGAGACGACTAAAACGTTCAAACTGCTGTGTCAGTGATTCTCCTTTCACATGACAAAATGTTTCATATTGTTGATTCAAAACCTCACTGTTATTTTCTATCACCTCTTCTGTACCACTGAACTGTTCTTTTAGGGTATCCCACAGCTCTTTGGCACTATTACAATGTAACAGTCCAACATAAATGTCATTTGGAAGAGCTGAGGCTACTATGCTAAAATCCTTTGCATCTAGTTCTATTTTCTGAAAATCTTGTTCTGAGTAATTTTCTAGGCTTTTAGGCACAAAGCTTTTGGGATCCTCAGCACTAGGGATCATAGGAACGTGTGGTCCATAGATGACTGACTTCCAACAACCGGTATTTTGTTGTGCAAGGACATGTCCCATCCAACGCTGCCAGATGTTGTACTCGGATCTGATAAGCATCGGTGGTTTGAATAGAGTCCCTATGTTGTGAGGGTCGTGTGATTGTGATGCCATTCTGGTTAATTTTCATAAAAGTTTTTAGAATAATCAACTTTGTATGTGATTACCTTTTTACTCTGTTTTTATCAACTGATACGAACAACTTGGGTATCAATAAATCTGAGCTAAACTTTTACGTCGAATTGATGGTTAGATCGAATTTTGACTGTCCAAGCTCTGATACCAATTGTTAGGATCTGAGTTTCTTAGATTATGTTTGTTTGAATTAATTGATGTAAAATGTAAGAACAGAGATGTAATAGTTGCAGTGGAAATAACAATCAAACTTTGTAAACACAATCACGGAAGAAAAGTTTAAGCAAACATGCTTTCCATTGAATCGAATGATTGTATCTAATTACAATAATCAAAACAAATGCATGCATGCACAAGACTCCCCCTCAGCCTGAGCTCAGCGATTTGTTCCTACAGAATGACTTGTGAAGAAAGAGCTAATGGAACAGTACAGAGTACTGTTCTATTAATAGTACTGGCAAACCACTGAGCATCTTTGCTGACGTCACCATGAAAGTGACATTTAACCTCCTAACAAACTCTAAGCACTGTTCTACACAACCACTGATTACATTAGACACTGATTCTTCATTCCACTGTTGTAGTCTAAGCACTGATGTTGAGCATCAGTGCTTTCTTCAAAGGATGATCAGTTCTTTGAATGGGCAGTGCTTTGGTCCTCAGCAGTGCTTAGGAGACATCAGTAGATTGAGCTTCAGTCTTTTATTCTATATCAGCAGTTTGGCTTGACAGCGGTTTGAGATGATCAGTGCTTTGGAGTCTATGAGGTGTTGGATAACCACTGTCAAGGGGAAAGACTTTGTGCAAGCTCTGCTTATGATGATCCACTGTTCTGAACCAGTTTTGTCTTTCCTTATCATCTGTTCTTTCTGGGTTTGAGTGTATGAACCAACAGTATGCCCATGATACACTCTATAGTTGGCGAGGGCTTGGGTCATAACGTCCACGTCGCTCGAACCACTTCTTCTTCGATGATTGTTGACGAGATTAGTATGTATATTGTTGAAATTGCTAACCTTCGTCCTCATAGCGGTCCACTTTCCCGAAAAAGAATCGGTCATACGATATTCGCCACGACCCATTGCGACGACCTCATAACGGTCCACTTCTTAGGAGCACGTGTTTCGGTCTGATCCTTCTTACGATGCCTTCTCTATCGTCCACCTTTTGAGGAAGTGGGTTCGGCTTGGGTTTCGGGTACGCATTCGGTTTGGGGTGTGTTTTGGGTTTGGGGTATGTTTTCGGGAAAAAATGAAGGTTGGGAATAATATCCGTAAAAACGGGGAATCGGTGGACTGGTCGGATGAGGAGAAGTTGGGGTGCTAGGTGGCATCGGATAATATCCAAGCTCACCCGTCCGCGGGTCTCTTCGATAATGGTCTTCTTGCTCGTTGTTGGGATTGTTTGGCGCACTTTGCCAAAATGGATGGCTCGAATCCCACGTGTTTTGGTTGTTGGGAAACATTGTGTGATTATATAAAAAAAAGTGTAGAGATTTTGTATAAAGATTGAGATAGAAGGGATGAAAATTATGGAAAAAAGTAGGGTATTTATAGGTGAATTTTATAAAGTTTGAAATTGTTTTTTTTAAATTGAGTGTTACCGTTCAACGGTAACTTTGACCAAACACCCCTCGATCAAAGCAATTCATCCCGTTAACGTGCTGGCGAACAACCCATGGCACACCCCCCCCCCCCTTTTTTAACTCGTGCGGTGTGGTTGGTGGCGCCCCGGGGGCGCTATCGACGATGATGTGGCGGGGTGGCGCCATGCCATACCCACCGGCCTAAAGTTGCAACTAGCCCATAAAAATATCTTGAAACCTGATGTGTATGTGAATGACCATGATTGTTTGGCGCGGCCGTTGGAACAAAAGATTTAGAAAAAAAAAATAAGATACTAGGCGTTGTGTATTGACCCGTGCAGTACTGTAGCAAACACGTCAAATATCCTGTCTGGGCAGTACGTTCGCAAAAATGAACCTCAAAGGAGTTGACAGGGTCCGCACAAGCGATGGATCATGTGGTTTAATTTGATGCAAAGCGAAGGACCTTACCGAATATATTTTTTGTTTACATTGTCGATATGTAAATCGCATGACATCGAATACTCTATCTATCACTTGGTATCTTAGGAACAAAATTTAAGTTATTTTATCATATATTAAAGTTTAAATCATTAGAGAAATTGTCACGATCATATGTTATAACTTATATATATGTATGTTTCAATTGTGTGGCAGAAATAATTTGGACGATTGTTGGGAATGCAAGTTGAATAGACACATGATGTGAATTAAATGTTTTTAGGTGGTTGAGTTTATGTAAGGTATAGTGCATGTGAGGAACACATCATCACATATCCAACTTGTATATGTTGTAGCCGGTTTTTTGTGCGGTCCTGTGTTTTTTGGCTAAACCGGCCAGTTTTAATGAAGTTTACCTTTAAAAAAAACATATCCAACTTGTACACTTACCATTTTCAGGGTATCCCCTTTGTTAAAACAACCGTATTCGATGGTTTTGGTTCAAAATTATATTCATTGTCACTTTGCTATTTCAATTTATATTTAGACATCACTTAAGATACACTATTTTTTTTATTTACTAAAACTTGATAAAGAAGTAACTATGGTGTTAATAAGTCGCGATTAATTTAAAGCTCTGTTTGTTTGGAGTCTTAAATGTTAAGTATGGCTCATTTCACACTTTAAAACTCGAGTTTAGCTTGTTTAAGCTTGAGCTCATTTTATATATAGCTCAAAGGTTGAAGATTGTATTGTGAGTAATTTTACCGACTAAAGCTTAGTTTAGGCTAACATGAAATAATCTGTATTAAGTAACCAGATATTGCAATATACATAAAATTATGTATAATATAACTTCAATTATCTAGTTTTCTGTAACATTAACGATAATTTAGTTTTCTATTATATATAATAATTAATATTTTTTAACATTGCTTCTTAAAATCTAGAGTTTAATCAAACTTGGGCCAATTCTTTTATCATACGCGCTTTAGTTAATGTCCCGAGTTAAACTAATGGGGCCCCGGGGGCGCTATCGACTATGATGTGGCGGGGTGGCGCCATGTTATGTGGAGTAAATGCTAATAATCGCAGTTTCTCATTGATTGTACTCCTTGACTTGTAATCGATACTCTATTTTAAGTTTCTTTAGTCGTGTTATGTGGAGTAAATGCTAATAATCGCAGTTTATCGCTAATCGACTTATCGCTATCTCATCGCTATCGCATCGCAATACGGCTTATGAGTTCTGGATATTGTTTTACGTGTGTGTTTTATTATGTGTTACTTGTGCATGTTTATATTTGTTTTAGGATGTTAATCGCAAATGCAATCGCAAATCTATCACAACGCAATCGCAACACAAAACGCAGAATGGGTATGTTTAGGTTTATGACTGTTAGATAGGATAATTGTATAGTTAATGCGTAATACTATCGCATCGCTTACTCGCATCGCATCGCAACGCTCAATGCACGAAACAAAACGTCGGAAACCAACTCACAAAACCCATCCGATCGAATGAACATTCGATCGAATGGTCATCCGTCCGGATGACCATCCGATCGGAAGGCCATCCGATCGAACCACCCTCCGATCGCACCACTACATCACCTCTTCTTCTCTCTTTCCTATAAATAGCAACTGTCACATCAACAATCATCGATGTGACAGCTCTCTCGTCCGACCAGCACACTTTGGGTTATTTTCTCTCGATTTCTCGCGATTCTTGTAAGTTTCCAACCCAAATCTTGTACTTTATTGATCTACACACACTTCTTCATCATTTCCACCATCAAATCTTCACTTTTCACCATGAAATCCATCTGATTTGGGGTATTCTAGTGTGACAACTCGAAATTTAGAACCTTTCGTTGTACGCTTGAACGCTAAGTGACCAACTAATTTGATGATTTAATGAATGATATATATGTGAACTTATATGATTATGTTTGTGATTGTATGTATGCGAGTATGTATATGAACCGAGACAACAAGAACCCGACTCGAGACCATGTGGTCTCGAGTGAACAGTGCAACATATGGGCCGGATGGGCCACGCACCTCATTTAATCCAAACCGAAAGCCCATTAGGGTGCACCACTTGAAACTAGTATATATCCTTGTGCTAACCAACACTATCATTTTTGGACAACACACATACTCCCCTACTCTCTCTAGAAACCACTAAACCCTAAGTCTCAACATCACCTCTCCTCCTTCTTCTCGGATCAAACCGGTGACACTAGGAGCTCTCGGACCGACTCACACACACACCCGTTGGAAGCTTCATTCACACCTTTGAACCCATACTTGAACCGGTTAGTGATATTTTTGCAAACACATGTAGTTGCATGATTAAAGGTGTTGATGTGTGATGTTATGGATTAATGATGCATGTTATATGTTTATTTCGGATGATGATGATGATTGTATGATAATGTATTGATGATGTTAGGATAAGTAATGTATGCTTAACTATGAATGAGTATTATCGGCTCCATATGGGTTTTGATGTTGATACAAGCTAGATTGATTAATGAATGGAAACCGAATGCTTGTAGCCGGTTAGGTTCACGGTTAGGAAAATTCATTGTGTTGATATCATAGGGTGCATGTTAGTAATCAAGAACAAAAATCCGGTTATATGTCTAAGTGTTGATAAGAGTTGTTCATGATTTTTGTTTGATTTAGGTTCATATATAAATGATGAAGAACAACATGAATATCATATGAACATGTTTGAATATTTGAAATCTGGTTGTTTGATCTATTTTGATGAAGGTTTAGACAAGAAAACATGTTTAGTGGATAGTACAAACTGTTGCATGAAATCGGATTTCTATTGGTTAGTACATTATGCAGATCAGCAGGTGCTGGGAGTCGAAACACCTGGTTGCGACTCAGGTTGCGAGTCGAGAACACCTGGTTTCGACTCGAGACCTTAAACGTGATAACTCGAGACCGCGGTTGCGACTCGAGACCACACAACATCAACACAAAACAGCATGACCCGAGACCATGATTGCGAGTCCGGTTGCGACTCGAGACCGTCTGTCTCGACTAATGCATGAATGACTCGAAACCGCATAGTCTCGACTCGAGATCTCTAATCTCGACTCGAGACCATGTACACAGACTCACTGTTTTGGACTTGCATATTTCGGGCTTAGTTGATGGGCCGGACCTTGGGCATTGTTTATTTATATGCTGCTGTGCAACCCGTAGGCATTATTGCAAACTGCCATGTTCATACATGTATGCCATGATTATTACTTGAGTACAATACGTGTAGAACATACGTACACAACTTGGATACGAACCTGACTTGTATGATACAACTATGTTAGGACGTGGTTGACCCCAATATTGCTTGATTGACTTTTCTGTGTATCTACCGAGCAAACCAAGGTGAGTTCACACCCTCTACAAAGCATGGGATTCCCTGGGTTGGGAATGGGGTTAAGGAATGTAGATTTCCTCGTCCTCCTTGGGTAGGACAGCAATGGTTCAGGAATGTAATTCCTCGTCCTCACGGACAGATAACTCGTACTAGACCAAAACTCTATCATGAAGTCCCTCCTTTTTATATCGACTTAATCGCCGGGCCAATGGCGAGCGGGTCATTAGTTAGATAGCGCTATTTAGGTCTGACAAACCTCACACCGTGCCGCAGAGGACGGGCGTGAACTAATGGATCTGGGGCACGTCAATGATGATAGACATTGACAGTTTCAGGGCACTTAAACATGACTACAGTCAGCAGTCGATATGGTAACGAGTCTAGTGTATACATGGGGTAGCCCCCACGGCCGAAATGCCAGATAACTAACACGGGGTAGCCCCCACGGCTGGATTGCCAGAGTAACCGGAAATAAACAAGTCACGTTTTTAACTATGGGGTAACCCCCACGGCAGGATGCCAGCTAAAGGAAACTGTTTTCGAAACAACTTAAAACGAACACCCAACCGTGAACTCACTCAACTTGTTGTTGACTCGTTATTACATGCTTTGCAGGTCCTTAGATTCTTAGCTGGAGCTTGCATGGAGGAGGATCGTTGTGGGACATGGACGACTGAGTGCCATGTTAAACTTTGGAACAATTAAACTTATGCTTTGTTTTTAAGACTTATGCTTCCGCTCGCAACTTAACTATGTTTTGTTGAAACACCAATTGTATTGGTTGGATTTTTATAACTACATATATGCTTGTTCAATATGATTGGTGGCTGGATCCTGGTCAGTCACGCCTCCAAGCGGTAGTACTCCGCAGGTGGATTTTGGGGGTGTGACATCTAGGGTGATGTCATCATGAGTTCTCATGAACTTCAAAGTGTGACTTCATTCCACAAAGAACAACTTAGATCTAAAGGATTTCAACATATTTAAACACTGATTGCACCATAATCTAAACATTTTCCAGCTGATTTCCACTTTTCTTCAAAATCAATTTTTCACATAAAACCGATAGAATCTGAGCTCGTTCCGACCTCCTACTCGTTCTATAAGTAAAATGTGGGACTGAGAATGGATTTTATCAAAGAGACAATCGATTTACGGGTTGAACATGAACAAACCATCAAGAACAGTTAACTGATCGAATGGATGATTCCCATCCGATCGGACGACTTGGACTTGGTGGAGTTTCCGTTGTTTGACACACTGTCATACCGTCTCGGCGTAATCGCAAAACTCTCTAAACTGGACAATTTCTGCAAAATACTCAACGAACAGGTAACCAGACGGACTGCCGTCCGATCTGATAGCCATCCGATCGAACGACAATCCGATCGGAAGACTTGTAGTTTCAACACTTAGCAATTTTCAAAAAAGTTCAAAGAATGTTAGTTTCCAACAAATCGCCATCCGATCAGACGGCCATCCGTCCGGATGACTATCCAGCTGGATGACCTGATTTGTAGAAACACTTCTATGTTTTGAAAATGCTACAACGAAAACTTCAAAGCCATCATACACAAACACATCCATCCCAGACGAATGATGATCAGACCGAATGGCCATCCGACCGGATGACCATCCATCCGGATTGTCATACGTTCGGATGACCCTCCGTCACTTACCTCACTCGCATTGTTTTACGTACTGTTCGTTGCTTACGCAATCATTCTGTAATCAGGCTAACTCTCCAGCGCTCCCTTCAATCCAAGACGGTGTTTATTTATTAAACACTATCTGTGAGTATACTCGATCCTTTTTTGCTTTAAGCACTTTTGGGTGTTACATACGTTACATATATCAAATCACATCGACCACACAACGCAAACACATTTTATACGCTAACCGCTATCGCATGTTATACGTGTTATTCGATGAATGCTTGTATGTTCTGTTTACACACTGATTGTTGCCTGACACCTTAGCAACGATAGTACTATAGTTTGGACTCAGCACCTGTCGTGGACGGGGGTTGCTAAGGGTATTTCTTCACATGTCACAGTGGTGATATGTGTTGCGTACTCTACAACTTGCAGTCACGCCTGTGCATATTTCATTGTCGATAACCTACTAGCTTCGTATTATTACGTGTTACATGCTGGTTATGCGTAAACTCGCTTTCGCTACTATTACACCAATAAACTTGTATGCTCACCTTTACACCATGTGTATTGACCTCTATTTTAACGTATGTGACAGGTGTTTGAGATGCTAGGATGCTTGCTATGTGGAAATCAAGTTAGGAAGAATCTAGAAACAAATAAATTAATATTCTGAGTTGTCGGAACAATGATTTGTCTTGAGATATCTATGTCTGTAATAACTGTTTTATTTTGATGAGTTATGGTATGGGACAAAATGTTAATTATCTTGTAATTTAGTTGTTATAGATTTCTCCTGGACAATCTGTTTCGCTCAGTGTCGCGCCCCGATGTTTCCGCCATCGGTTGGGGTGTGACAGATTGGTATCAGAGCCATAACTATAGGGAATTAGGGAAGACTCGACCTAGTCCGGGTCGATGTCTTAGAAACGACCTAGTCCGGGTCGATGTCTTAGAAACGACCTAGTCTATAGTCTAAGTACCAGCAGGTCGACTTGTGCAAAACCGGTAGGGGTTTTGTACGAGCTTACTTACTATTCTCGCTCAAACACGCTGAACATTCCACTCTTGCGCGAACGTCGCATACTACCACTTCGCGCAAGGACAACCTTTCCTAAGGTTGGCAACTCGCACAATTTTTGAAATTTCTCGCGAGCAAGTGATTTGGTCGAGACTAGGTATGAAAGCCGCAAACTCTCGATGAGATCACTCGCCGACGCGACCTTTTACTACAAACACGAGAATTTGCGTTGAATCAGGAGTGAAATCCATACTTCGACGCATTTCTCTCTCTATCTCGTGGTTCTATCACAACAAACAGGAATGCAGTTGTTAAGTTAGGGGTGAAACCTGAATCTTGACGGCTCGTTCCGCTCTTTGTTTTGGTTTTACAACGCTCTCACCAAAGTCTCGACGGACTCCAATGACTTAAGTCGCGCTGTAACTGGAAGGATGCGTGTCGTTCACCCAGATCGAGGCGAGAGCACAGTCCAGAAGGCCAAAGTGTGTACTTAAGGTCCTTGTGAATAGTCGAATCACTTTGGGTAGTCAAATTCTAGTACACCCGAGACATTCTGATCTTCGCTGATTTTACGCTTACTCATTTTTATGTGTTTCGATTCTGGATTCGCACCCGCTGACTATGTGATTTATCGATTTTATGTGAATTTTATGTGATTTTATGTGTTTATGTGTTCTATTTTGGTGATTTATACGCTTTTCGCTCTTCGCTTTGATCAACACACACAACTCGCACTGCACATCTATCTCAATACGCTAACAAATCGTGGAACCATCGCATACTATGATACTCACAATCGCTACCTGCTTTTCGCACTCGCAACTCCCGATCGCTTTACGCAGCTGTGAAAGATAGGTGAATGCGTGCAATATATGTAGGTGAATACGTGCAAAATATAGCTTAAGGTGTGATTTCGGTGTGCTCTGTGCTTACATGGACTACGTGCTTATGTGTATACGTGCTTATATGGATTATGTGCCTTTGTGATTACGTGAATTCATGTGTTCCTGAGCTTTAGTAGTAATACATGGTGAGGTGAGATTCGAATATATCGCGTCTGAGACCTATGACGATGTCTG
Organism: Helianthus tuberosus; assembly: GCA_030545235.1. NCBI lineage: Eukaryota > Viridiplantae > Streptophyta > Magnoliopsida > Asterales > Asteraceae > Helianthus > Helianthus tuberosus. Next base: position 96,041,005 of record CM060447.1, read on the forward strand.
TTGCAGACAATGTCGTCATCTTATTCCAGAATTGCCCGACACAATCATGCTGACAAACGCATCGCTGCTCTAGTCGCAAAGTAAATGGCTAAGGTCATTCCACAAATTGTCAGCGAACTTAATGAAAATGCTAGCAAGTCCTCTGAGGAATCAAGGACTAACCCGCCCAAAGCTACTTTTAGCTTCAAGCAGTTTAAAGCATGCGGCCCTAAAGAATTCACCGGAGAAGATGAGCCTACTGCCATGTTTCAATGGTTTGATTCAATTGAAGTCACTCTGCATCAAAGCGACTGTCCTGATAATCTTCGCACTGTTAATGCTACTGGCGTTTTACAGTCCAGGGCCCTGGACTGGTGGACTGCCGAAAGAAACAAGCGCAAAAATGGTGCAGCCTCTGGGCTTACGTGGGATGAGCTGAAAGAAATCATGATGAAGGAATTCTGCCCTCCCTATGAGCTTCAGAAGCTGGAGGATGAGTTTTGGCACATCAAGCAAGAGAGTGGCGACAACGCTGGTCTAACTGCTCGCTTTAAGCAGCTTAGCATAATCTGTCCTGGCCAAGTCTCTACTCCCGATATTACCATCAAGAAATACATCCGGGCTTTACCGGATTGTGTTGCTAATTTTGTGCAAGCCGCGAAGACCACCACTATCGAAGAAACCTTCCTGCTCGCTGCCGAGATTAACGACAAGCGGGTTCGGGCTGGTTACTTTGATAAAGCCACCAAAAGTCTTCATCAAGTTACCGCTACTCCCACCGCTGAAATCGCCGCATCGCAAACCTCCAATTCTATCCGTCGCAAGCGCAAGAACTCCAACAACAACAACAAGAACTATGCCGTCACCACCGCTCCACTCAATGCTGTACCCGCTCCGTCACAAAACCAAAACCGCCTGGTAGCAGCACCAGTGACCAATGCACCGCCGGCCAAACGTGCATATAGTGGTCCACACCCGCTCTGCCCTACCTGTACTTATCACCATCCTGCTGGAATCACGTTTTGATTTTGTGTTCACTGCAACCTGTACGGCCACTTTACTGCCAACTGCCGTACTGGTCCCCGACAAGCTCAAGCCAAGGGTCAAGCTCTTGCACCACCGGCTCTCCTTCCTACTCCCCAGGGTCAACCAGCAGCTCCTGCCCCCGCTGCTAACGCAAGAGCCTGCTTTGCATGTGGTGATCCCAACCACATTGCAAACATGTGCCCCAACAGAGTGGTGAAGCAAGAGCCACAGCAGCAGCTGCAACAACATCAACAGCAGCAGCAGCAGCCAGCAGCCCACGGACGTGCTTTCAACATCAACGCCCGCCAGGCTCAAGCAGATAACAACGTGGTTAATGTTACGTTCCTTTTCAATGGTATATATGCTTCGTGTTTATTTGATACTGGAGCCGATAACTGTTTTGTATCGTTTGAATTCGAAAAGCTCCTAAATCGTAAGCGCGCTTATCTCCCTACGACATTCGACGTTGAAGTTGCCACCGGAAGAACCGTCACTGTTAGTTCTATTCTACGTGATTGTACTCTTGAGCTCAACAATCACGTTTTCCCTATCGATCTTATCCCGATGCAGCTTGGTAGTTTTGACATCATAGTAGGCATGGATTTTCTTCGTAAAAATCGTGCTGAAATCGTTTGTTTCGATAAAATGATTCATTTCTCTCTCGCAAACGGTGATCAACTCTGTGTGTATGGCGAAACTCCCTCGAAGAATCTCAAACTCATGTCCTGTGTCCAAGCTAGCAAGTATCTCCACAAGGAATACCAGGCTTTCTTGGCACACATCGTAGTAGCGGAGAAGGAAAAGAAAGAGAAGGCAATGGAAAAGGTGCCTGTGGTTCGTGATTTTCCTAATGTTTTTCCTGAAGATTTACCTGGTTTACCGCCTAGACGTGATATCGACTTTCGAATTGACCTCATTCCTGGAGCAAATCCTGTCGCTAGAGCGCCTTATCGTCTCGCACCATCCGAAATGCGCGAACTCTCGAGTCAGCTCCAGGAATTGCTTGATAAAGGCTTTATTCACCCTAGCACCTCTCCTTGGGGCGCACCTGTTCTTTTTGTCAAGAAGAATGACGGATTGTTCCGGATGTGCATCCACTACAGGGAATTGAATAAGCTGACTATTAAGAATCGCTATCCCTTACCTCGAATCGATGACTTGTTTGATCAACTACAAGGTGCTACGTGTTTCTCGAAGATTGATTTACGTTCAGGTTATCACCAGCTACGAATTCAAGAGGAAGATATACCCAAAACCGCTTTTCGAACCCGATACGGTCACTACGAGTTTGTTGTTATGCCCTTTGGCTTAACCAACGCTCTCGCAGTCTTTATGGATCTAATGAATCGCGTGTGTAAACCCTTTCTCGACCGCTTCATCGTCGTGTTTATCGATGATATCCTGATCTATTCAAAGTCGAAAGCCGAACACGCGCAACATCTACGTTTGGTTCTCAAACTACTCCAAGGGAATCGACTCTATGCCAAGTTCTCCAAGTGTGAATTCTGGCTAGAGGAGGTTCAATTCCTCGGTCACATTGTCAATAGTCAAGGTATTTACGTTGATCCCGCGAAGATTGAAGCAGTTAAGAGTTGGGTTACACCAAAGAACCCGTCTGAAGTCCGTTCTTTTCTCGGACTGGCGGGCTATTATCACCGATTTATAGAAGGATTCTCTAAGATCGCTATGCCGCTTACTTCTCTCACGCATAAAGACAAACCATTTGTTTGGGCAACTGAACAAGAGACTGCCTTTCAAACTCTAAAGCATATGCTCTGCAATGTACCTGTTCTCGCTTTACCCGATGGAAACGACGACTTTGTAGTCTATTGTGATGCCTCTAACCTCGGTCTCGGTTGTGTTCTCATGCAACGAGACAAGGTTATCGCGTATGCCTCTCGTCCGTTCAAGATCCAAGAGAAGAACTATACAACCCACAATCTCGAGCTTGGTGCAGTTGTTTTTGCGTTAAAGATTTGGCGACACTACTTTTGTGGTACCAAGTGTACGGTCTTCACCGACCATAAGAGCCTCCAACACATCTTTAGCCAAAAAGAGCTGAATATGCGCCAACGCCGATGGGTTGAACTTCTTAACGATTACGATTGTGAGATTCGTTACCACCCTAGCAAAGCAAATGTCGTAGCCGATACCCTAAGCAGACGAAGCTATTTGCATAGCGTTCGTAATACCCAAGCCCAACACAATCTTGAAGCTCTTATACGTGACGCTTAACATTCTTGTTTCACAGAACGCACTTTGAAGAAAGAAAGGATTATCAATAACGGCGAACAACTAGTGAAAAATCGAATGGTATATTTCATTATCTAGACCGAATTTAGATTCCCAAACGCACTAATTTACAAGAGATTCTGCTGAACAAAGCCCACAAGTCTCGATACTCTATTCATCCCGGTGCCGACAAGATGTACCAGGACCTTCGCTACAAGTACTGGTGGCCGGGCATGAAGAAGGATATCGCTATCTATGTTTCGAAGTGCCTGACTTGTTCGAAAGTCAAGGCCGAGCATCAACGCTCCTCTGGCTTACTTGTACAACCCGAGATCCCTGTGTGGAAGTGGGAGAGTATAGCTACAGACTTAATAACCAAACTTCCACGCACGCCATCAGGTCACGATAGCATTTGGGTTATCGTTGATCGTCTTATTAAATCTGCTCATTTTCTGCCGATACGAGAAGACTTTAAGGTAGAACGATTAGCACGGATCTACACCGACGAAATTATATGTCGACACGGGACACCTCGTGACATCATCTCTGACCGCGATGGTAGGTTTACCTCGTGCCTTTGGGAAACATTTCAATCTGCTCTCGGTACTACTCTTAATCTAAGTACCGCTTTCCATCCCCAAACCGACGGTCAGACTGAAAGAACGGTTCGTACCCTTGAAGACATGTTTCGCTCGTGTGTCATAGATTTCGGTGGTAATTAGGACGCGCACTTACCTTTAGTCGAGTTCTCGTACAATAACAGTTATCACTCTAGCATTCAAATGGCACCGTTTGAGGCATTGTATGGAAGAAAATGTTGATCGCCTATTGTATGGCACAAGATCGGAGACGCACAAATTACCGGTCCTGAGCTATTGCAAGAAACGACTGACTAAATCCTCCAGATCCGAGACAATCTGCTGAAAGCTCAGAGTCGACAGAAAAGTTATGTCGATTAACGACGCAAGCCCCTTGAATTTGACGTTGGCGATCACGTACTCCTAAAGGTTTCACCTTGGAAGGGGGTGATCAGATTCGGCAAGAAAGGAAAGCTCGCTCCTCGATATGTTGGACCCTTTAAAATTCTGGAAAGAATTGGCAAAGTGGCCTACAGACTCGAACTACCGGAGGAACTTAGTAACGTCCACCCGACTTTCCACATTTCGAACCTCAGAAAGTGTCTAGCCGAGCAGAATTTACAAGTGCCACTCGAGGATCTACAAGTGGACGAAATATTACACTTCGTGGAAAAGCCTGTCGAGATCATGGATCGAGAAACCAAGCAGCTCCGACGTTCACGCATTCCCATTGTGAAGGTTCGCTGGGAAGGCAAACGTGGCACCGAGTTCACCTGGGAACTCGAAAGTGATATGAAGGCTAAGTATCCACAGCTATTCGTTACGCCTGCGCCCGAATTTCGGGACGAAATTCCCTAAATTAGGGGAGGCTGTAACAACCTGTGTTTTGAAGTTAATGTACAAGTCAAAATCAAAGTCAAAGGAAGAAAAGATTGCTAAATGCGATCTGTCACTCCTTGCTTAATCATTGATTGTACTCCTTGACTTGTAATCGATACTCTATTTTAAGTTACTTTAGTTGTATTATGTGGAGTATATGCTAACAATCGCAGTTTATTGCTAATCGACTTATCGCTATCTCATCGCTATCGCATCGCAATATGGCTTATGAGTTCGGGATATCGTTTTACGTGTGTGTGTGTTATTATGTGTTACTTGTGCATGTTTATATTTGTTTTAGGATGTTAATAAAAAACGCAATCACAAATCTATCACAACGCAATCGCAACACAAAATGCAGAATGGGTATGTTTAGGTTTATGACTGTTAAATAGGATAATTGTGTAGTTAATGTGTAATACTATCGCATCGCTTACCCACATCGCATCGCAACGCTCAACGCACGAAACAAAACGTCGGAAACCAACTCACAAAACCCATCCGATCGAATGACCATTCGATCGAATGGTCAACCGTCCGGATGACCATCCGATCGGAAGGCCATCCGATCGAACCACCCTCCGATCGCATCACTACATCACCTCTTCTCCTCGCTTGCCTATAAATAGCACATGTCACATCAACAATCATCGATGTGACAGCTCTCTCGTCCGACCAGCACACTTTGGGCTATTTACTCTCGATTCCTTGCAATTCTTGTAAGTTTCCAACCCAAATCTTGTACTTTATTGATCTACACACACTTCTTCATCATTTCCACCATCAAATCTTCACTTTTCACCATGAAATCCATCTGATTTGGGGTGTTCTAGGGTGATGTCACCATGAGTTCTCATGAACTTCAAAGTGCGACTTCATTCCACCAAGAACAACTTAGATCTAAAGGATTTCAACATATTTAAACACTGATTGCGCCATAATCTAAACATTTTCCAATTGATTTCCACTTTTCTTCAATCTCAACTTTTCACATAAAACCGATAGAATCTAAGCTCGTTCCGACCTCCTACTCGTTCTATAAGTAAAATGTGGGACTGAGAATGGATTCTATCAGAAAGAGAACCGATTAACGGGTTGAACATGAACAAACCGTCAAGAACAGTTAACTGATTGAACGGGGTGATACCCATCCGATCGGACGACTTGGACTTGGTGGAGTTTCCGTTGTTTGGGACGTTGTCTTACCGTCTCGGCGTAATCGTAAAACTCTCTAAACATGACAATTTCTGCAAAATACTCAACGAACAGGTCACCAGACGGACTGCCATCCGATCGGATAGCCATCTGATCGAACGACAATCAGATCGGACGACTTGTAGTTTCAACACTTAGCAATTTTCATAAAGTTCAAAGAATGTTAGTTTCCAACAAATCGCCATCCGATCGGACGGCCATCCGTCCGGATGACCATCCGGCCGGATGACCTGATTTGTAGAAACACTTCTATGTTTTGAAAATGCAACAACGAAAACTTCAAAGCCATCATACGCAAACACATCCATCCTAGACGAATGAGGATCCGGTGGAATGGCCATCCAACCGGATGACCCTCCGTCACTTACCTCACTCGCATCGTTTTACGTACTGTTCGTCGCTTACGCTATCGTTCTGTAATCAGGCTAACTCTCCAGCGCTCCCTTCAATCCAAGATGGTGTTTATTTATTAAACACTATCTGTGAGTATACTCGATCCCTTTTTGCTTTAAGCACTTTTGGGTGTTACATACGTTACATATATCAAATCACATCGATCACACAACGCAAACACATTTTATACGCTAACCGCTATCGCATGTTATACGTGTTATTCGATGAATGCTTGTATGTTATGTTTACACAGTGATTGTTTCCTTGTCACACCCCAACCGATGGCAGAATCATCGGGGCATGGCACTGAGCGAAACAGATTGTCCAGAAGTTTCCATAACAACTATCATTACCATTGAATTTAAGTTAACATGTCCCATACCATGTCTCAAATAGTAAACAAATTATTACAGAAAAACAGCAAGATAAATATCCTATTCCGACAACTCAGATTCAAACAAAAATAGTTTATCTATTGGTTTCTAGGACCCCATTTCCTAGCTTCGACTTCATCACAGCGCAACGAGCATCCTAGACCTTTCCTAGCCTCAAGTTCACAGCATGCTAAGCATGTAAACTTCCTAAGCACCTGTCACATACGTTAAAGTAAAGTCAATACATAAAACGTAAAGGTGAGCATACAAGTTTGATAATAGCATATAGAGTTCGAATTCGTTTACGCATAACCAGCACGTACACCTAGTGAAATGAAGCACGTTAGTTATCGACATAGATCCATCGATACCAATGACTGCGGGTTGACTGCCCGAGGCAGTTCGCAATACATGATTACCACCGTAATCCATGCAAGTAAAAGATCCTTAACAACCCCCGTATGAACGGGTGCTGAGTCCAAACTATAGTACTATCGTTGCTAAGGCAGGTAGACAGCATTCCATGTGTAAACATAACAAACAAGCATTCATAAGCCACATATAACATGCATTAACGGTTAGCGTTCAAATAGTTTGAGTAGTGTGATAGTTGTAGTTTGAATATTCGTAACGTATATAACACCCAAAAGTGCTTAAAGCAAAAAGGGATCGAGTATACTCACAGTGATTTATGGATTGAATGGAGCGCTTAGCGAATACGGTTAGCCTGAATAGATTCGGTAGCATAACGATAAGTGAAACGTAAAACAGGAAAACGAGTGTGGAAGAGTCGGACAGCTGGTCGATCGGACGGCAGTTCGATCGGTCGGCTGACCGTTCGGCTGACAGCCCGTACGGTCTGCTGTTCGATCGGTCGGCAGGCCGATCGGATGGCTGTTCGAGTGGATTGTTCCTTCCTTTGAGAAGGATGTGTTTGTGTATGATGGCTTGACCTTTGAAGTTTTCGTTGTAGCATTTTGAAAACATTGAAGTACCTTTGCCTTTCAGGTTGGTCGATCGGACGGCTGTTCGATCGGCCGGCAACTCGATCGGTTAGGTATTCAACAGAATTTCAAGGTTTAGTCTTTGAATCGGACGGGTGTTCGATCGGACAGGTGTTCGATCGGACAGGTCACAAGTCAAAGACTTTGATGAATGTAAAGTGTGATGCAATGGATCGGATGGTTGATCGATCGAATAGCACAACTGCTGTTCGATCGGACAACAGGGTGTCACCTGATCGGACGGCTGTTCGATCGGGTGGCACTTCTAGTGCATTGAACATGTTGAAAATTGATTAAGTATTAAAGCATAGTATCTCATGATTCGAAGAGTAATCCGATCGAACAGTAGTTCGATCGAACAACAGTTCGTTCAATACCATTCTTTAAAACAAGTTGATTATGCGGGGCCATGTGCTAGCCGATCGGCTGGCCGGTCGATCGGCTGACTATCCGATCGGCTGGCTGTCCGTTCGGACAGCAGTCCGATCGGTCAGCATCCTGACCTGATCAGTCCCTTTCGTCTAACACTTGTTCGTTCTGTTCGTGTGTCGTTTTATCGAGGTATTTTGACAGCGAGTAAAACCATAAGTGCCTCGTCCTTACTTGGTTTCCCGGGTCGGACAGGAATCACCTAAATCCGGTCGGTGGTCTGTTCGGAACGAAGTTTAACATTTAACCCGGAGTCGGTTAACCTCTTAGATAGAATCCAGATCTTGAGCCGTATAACCACCGAAGTGATTTGTAAACCGGCTCAGGTTCCATTTCTACTGGTTTGAAGTCACTGAGTGACAAAGAGTTGAAGGAAGGTTAGTAAATCCGTCTTTCCGCCCTTGTCACTGTGTATATGTTTAGATCTAGGAAGGATCCTTGTTTGTTTACGTGGAAATCGGCTAGATCCAAGTCATTCTTGGTGGATTGAGGCCAAAACATGAAGTTCTTCAAGAACTCATGATGACATCATCCTAGAACACTTGATTCTTGATGATTTCACGGTTAAGAGTTTAGATTTGAAAGATAGAAGGTGTAGGAGTGTGTATAGATCAAGAAAGTACAAGATTTAGGACGAAAACTTACCGGAATCGAGAGAAATCTGAGAAAAGGCGAGTTGAGCGTGCTGGTCGAACAGAGGTTTCCAAAAGTGGTAAAGGATGACAATGACAGGGGTATTTATAGGATGACAAAAGTGGAAAGGGCTAGCCGATCGGCTGGCAGCTCGATCGGACAGCCTGTCCGATCGGACAGCAGTCCGTTCGGCTGGCTGTTCGATCGGCTGGGAAGCCTGATCGATCAGTCGCCCCTTTCGAGTGTTTTGCGCGACGATTTCCGATATTTCGATTTCGATTGCGAGCGGTTCGATACGATAGGGTTTCCTAGTCAAATTACTTTCAGTCCCAACTACTTCGCGTCTCGCGTAATCTATTTTCCACCATCTATCATAGTTCGATGGTGATTTGAGTTCGAGTTCGATAGCATTCGAGTTAGATTTCGAGTTCGATGGAGTTCGCTTGATTACCACAACATAACATAAATAACATGCACAGGTAACACGTAAGGCACACACACACGTATAAACAATAAGTAAAATTACGTAGTTCGAGTTACGATTCGATGTCGATTCAATTAGCATAGCTTGATTATCAGTTGATTAACTTTATCGCATTGTTACTTCCTATAGTTCACAGTGGTAGGTTGATTGAAATACGATTAATACTCATCGATTATTGCAATTAACAACACTTACTCCACATAATATAAATAAAATAAAGACATTTCTACAAGTCAAGTTGCGCGAAATCGGTCGTTGACTTTGGCCTTGACTTTGACTTTCACTTACGAAAACACGGGGTGTTACATTCCTGACACCTTAGCAACGATAGTACTATAGTTTGGACTCAGCACCTGTCGTGGACGGGGGTTGCTAATGGTATTTCTTCACATGTCACAGTGGTGATATGTGTTGCGCACTCTACAACTCGCAGTCACGTCTGTGCATGTTTCATTGTCGATAACCTACTAGCTTCGCATTATTACGTGTTACATGCTGGTTATGTGTAAACTCGCTTTCGCTACTATTACACTAATAAACTTGTATGCTCACCTTTACACCATGTGTATTGACCTCTATTTTAACGTATGTGACAGATGTTTGAGATGCTAGGATGCTTGCTATGTGGAAATCAAGTTAGGAAGAGTATAGAAACAAACAAATTAATATTCTGAGTTGTCGGAACAATGATTTATCTTGAGATATCTATGTCTGTAATAACTGTTTTATTTTGATGAGTTATGGTATGGGACATAATGTTAATTAACTGGTAATTTAGTTGTTATGGATTTCTCCTGGACAATCTGTTTCACTCAGTTGCGTGCCCCAATGTTTCCGCCATCGGTTGGGGTGTGACACGCCATGCCATACCTACCGGCCTAAGGGTTGCAACTAGCCCATAAAAACATCTTGAAAACCTGATGTGTGTGTGAATCACCATGATTGTTTGGCGCGGACGTTGGAACAAATGATTTAGAAACAAAAAAATAGGATACTAGGCATTGTGTATTGACCCGTGCAGTACTGTAGCTAAGACGTTAAGTATCCTGTCTGGAGAGTACGTTCGCAAAAATGAACCTCAAAGGAGTTGACGGGGTCCGCACAAGCGGTGGATCATGTGGTTTAATTTGATGCAAAGCGAAGAACCTTACCGAATATATTTTTTGTTTACATTGTCGATATGTTAATAGCATGACATCGAATATTCTATCTATCACTTGGTATCTTAGGAAAAAAATTTAAGTTACTTTATCATATATTAAAGTTTAAATCATTAGAGAAATTGTCACGATCATATGTTATAACTTCTATATCTGAATGTTTTCCAACAATCGTTAAAATTATTATTTTTTTCGTTAAAAAATAATAATTTAGACGATTGTTGGGAATGCAAGTTGAATAGACACATGATGTGAATTAAATGTGTTTAGGTGGTTGAGTTTATGTAAGGTATACTGCATGTGAGGAAGACATCATCACAAATCCAACTTGTACACCTACCATTTTCAGGGTTATCCTCCTTTATTAAAACAAGTTTTGGTTCAAAATTATATTCATTGTCACTTTGCTATATCAATTTATATTTAGACATCACTTAAGATACACTATTATTTTATATACTAAAACTTGATAAAGAAGTAACTATGGTGTTAATAAGTCGCGATTAATTTCAAGCTCTGTTTGTTTGGAGTTTTAAATGTTAAGTATGACTCATTTCACACTCTAAAACTCGAGTTCAGCTTGTTTTGAGATTTAAAGCTTGAGCTCATTTTATATATAGCTCAAAGGTTGAAGATTGTATTGTGAATAATTTTACCGGCTAAAGCTTAGTTTGGGCTACAATATACATAAAATTATGTATAATATAACTTCTATTATCTAGTTTTCTATTTTCTTTAACATTAACGATAAGTTAGTTTTCTATTATATATAATAATTAATAATATTTTTTAACATTGCTATTTAAAATCTAGAGTTTAATCAAACTTAGGCCAATTCTTTTATCATACGCGCTTTAGTTAATGCCCCGAGTCAAACCAATGGGGAGGTGGTCTATTGGCAAAGACAATTCCTTTAAAACAACTTGGAAGGGGGAGATCTTGGGTTTGAGTCCCACAGACGACATGAGTAAAGAAATTTGCCGTTCGAAAAAAAAAAAAAAAGCCCCGAGTCAAAATTATGTTTGGTTTAAACTTTTAACAAATAGATTTCAACACATCATTAAAAACAAATTCAACACATATATGAAAATCAAAATAATATTTTCATTCATGTCAACGTAAAGATCAGGAAAGAAAAGTATAAATTAAAAAAAAAATAATAAGAATTCGTAACATTAGATCATGATGAACTCAATAAATGTTATGGTTTCATCTCAATAATTAATTAACTAACTAAATAAGTTCACTGGTAAGATTTAAGAATGGCTCCACAGAAAGTGCACATGATGGCCTTCCATGATTTCCAGTAGAACGGAACATGGCAGAACCTGGTGGAGGTCTTCATGTCCGCCACGCTTGCGCCGCCGCCGCAACGCGAACAAAGCCCTGCCGCGGGTTTGCACCGCCTCACTTGTCGGGTTTGGTCCACTAGAAAGCAAAAGCACACCATTTTTTTTTTTTTTGTGTGTGTCGTAAATGGATTGTCGAAATGTCTGTCGGTAGTTTTTGACGTCGTTACCCGGGAGAGAAGAAGAGTATGTGAAGAAGTAGTTGGAAGTTGAGAATGTGATGAAGTGAGGTTTAGTGGTTTGGTATATATAGGCGTTGAGATCCACATTAATATGGGCGCCATTCGTAATTATGTTTGTACAATAAGTTAAGCATAGCGTACAAGTAAAAATCAAGTGGCAAAAATGTTGTTGGCTTTTGCCTCCTGTCTTAATTACCTTTTAAATCAATTTTCTGAGAACAATAAGAATATTATTTTTTCAACATTTTTATAACAATATTTAATAGTTTCTGGTATTGCATAAAAGCAATCAGATTATAGGTAGATTATATAAAGCCATTTAAAACATGAAGCAAAGCAAAACGTATATAGAGAAACAAATATGTATAGTGGACCATGTTATATTAGATCAACTATGTATACTTTTCTTTTGTTCAACTCTTTAAAGTAGTTACCTCTTTGTTACAATGTGTTATCTTGTTTGTGACTGGTTTAACCCGTTTACAACTTACTAACTCATTTCATTTGTTAGAATAAATAGGGTTTTTGGTGAGCCAGATTAATGTTGATATATTTAACACGAATGAACATATGAATAAGGTTCAAGTTTATTGATAGTGTAATACAAATTGTCACACCTAGTTTTGATCTATTTTGAAAGCTTATCCAAGTTCGCTAATTGCATATAGTTATGTATTTAAATAAAATTTAATAAATAAAAGTTTTATATGTAAAAAATTCGTAGACGTTAATTTGCCTAGTGGAGATGGATATGATCCGATGGTTTTCCCTATGTTTATTGGGTTTCCTTCTGAATTAGTGTATAAGTGTTATTGCCTACTAAAGATGGATATTATCAGGTGGTTACGCTGATCACACGATTATACTCCGATGTTCTGATAGTAATCCAAATTTGTCGTTAAAAAAAAAGCTAATTTGTAATGTTAATTTATCTTTTCTTAATTTTCGAATTCCTTTAAACATCAAGTGTTGGACGTTGACTTGTATTTAATTGATTCTGATAAATATATTGAATTTCCAGCTATTTTGAATAAGAGAAGTCAACTCATCCTGAGCGTACACTTGGTAGAAAGAGGGTGGATGATTTTATCTAGCATTTACTTGGGTTGGCATTATAGTTGAATTCCAGACTTTCAAAAATATAATAATATTTAAAAAATACATCATAGTTCATAACTTAATGCTATAGATAAACTATTGTCTACTATACATAGGAGTTATGTTACATCAGTTATTATCAAATATCATTAGATATAGTATTTGACGACGAGGCCCACTGGTTGCTCAGTGAACCCGTTTTGGGCTCCTAGAGTTTTGGGCTCCTACCATTTGGGTCGGCTTATAAGCACAAACCAGATCTCTTCTCTTAAAAGAGACTAAAGGAAAAGGCGGGAAAAAGGAAGAAGACGTGATATCTCTGGTATCATTAAATGCTTGACAGAGAGAGAGAACATGGTCGCCGGAAAGAAGGTACTGTGGCAGCTGGTTTCATTAATGAAGCTGAAGATCCGTTGGGGCTCAGACACGTGTCTGAGTCCCCCAAGACCTCTGAGATACCGTTAGATGTCCTCGATTGATCTCACCAAAGAGATAAGCAAATCTCCTTATATAAGGAAGGTGAAACTCATGGTCGAGGTATGCATTCAATAACCCTTCTCATTAAACATACCGGAACCTCATTTATTCCGACATTCCTTGGCCCACATTAAACACACAACACACAGAATTCACACCAAAGAGAATATTTTGACGATCACACACTCGTCGGAATAAGCTTTTCATTTTCCGGCAAGGTTACTTATTCTCACGCCGGAGCTTGGTCACGGATTCCCCCTCCGGGGTCCTCCATGGCGAGGCTGACGGTGTTCTCTTTTGTAGGACGACGGTGTTAAACCCTTGCAACGTTGACGAGGCCTGCTGACTACCCAGCAGGATCTGAGGACTCGCCAGTATTGTAAAGAATAAATGTATGTACTAGTAATATAATAGCTACTACTATCATATTGTTTATAAATATAGTTATCGACAAGTTCAGATGGTTGGTCACTTGGTCTGTCGTTGATAGGTTTACGGAGAAAACCTACAAACTCCCAAGATAGATAACCCTTAGAGTGGGTCAAGCTCCAAGAACAAAGATAAAGAACAAGACTAGTTTTGTAACAATTTTCTCTTTATTCATTCATAACATAAATGGCCTTTTATAGGCTACACAATGAAAGAAAATAACTGCAAAGTAAAAAGTACCACTAACCCACTAACTCTAACAAATGGGTATAAAAAACAACTAACTAGTGCATGACTTAATCTAATTGCTACGTGCATAAAATAAATAGTTGGAAACAATGGAAAATAAACAAGTAGTGGTGCATGGTTACGTGGGGTAGTTGTGCACGTATCAGTCGTCTCCTTGTAACATCTATTATATACTATAAATGAAAGGTAATTTGGGCCACGTGTCATTAAATTAGGGCATCCTCAATTCCCTTTTTCCCGCCCAACAGTACCTTCGTCCCCTTTTTCCTTTATCATCTCTCTTCTCATCTATCTTTTCAAACGGCTAGGGTTCCTTCTCTCTCAATCTTCAGTGCGATTCAACAAAAACTCTGTGTTTTCTTCTTCACCACGTTTCTCATCTAATCCAGGTATGATTAATCTTCCTTCTATTCTAGATTTAGGGTTTTATTGATATATCATCTTAATCAGTAATCTTCCTTCTTCACCACGATTCTCTTCACCTGCTTCTCGATTTCTCATCCAAAACATTTGATTCCTTTCAAAACGATGTTCCTTGCAGGCGATTTCCACAGGTATGTTTATCGAAACAAGCAGATTTGTTGTATTTTAGGTTTTGATATTGGATCTTTGTGAGTTTCTCAGGTATTTTATGATTAGGGCTAATGTTTCCTTTCAAAACGATGTCCGTTGCAGGCGATTTCCACAGGTATGTTTATCGAACAAGCAGATTTGTTGTATTTTAGGTTTTGATATTGGATCTTTGTGAGTTTCTCAGGGATTTCCACATGTATGTTTATCTTTGTTTATCGAAACAAGCAGATTCAGCAAAAGGTGATTATGATTACACACTAATAGATTCAACATTTTTTTGTTTGTTCAATGCATATTAAAGATGATTATGATTACACACTAATAGGTTTGAGCCACATGGGATTTTTCAGGTGAATATGTGAAAGAATACATTGAAGTTTCAAATCTCGCTTTGTCATTGGAGAATATTGGGATAGATTTGCTTACGAAGGCGGTGATCTATGCTTTGTCATTGGAGAATAATGGTACATTTAATGTTTTCTATTGGGACTGAAATTTTGAAACTTAACATGTGATATCTGTATTTTATAGCAAAAAATTAGGGTATGGGTGGGAAGAAAGTGATTGCTATAAGCCATTAGGTGGTGTATTCAAGACTCTTTGTGATGGTTCATTGGCATATAATGGTGGTTAGGCTCTGCAAATAGTGAAATTAAGGAGAAATCCTCATCTTCTGGTTGTCTTTGTTGAGGATATAAGCTCGACTTTATAAGTCAGCGCTAATAAACTTATTCAATATTCTTTTACTTTATGAATTAATATAGTTTTAATGAAACTAATACTCCTTATTGTGCAGAAGAAATGGTTCTGCTTCAAGGCATGAATATACATTTTATACATACATGTGTGTGTATAACAGAATATCAAAACCATATATAGATATTTGTATATGTAAGTATATTCCAGAAGGCTGGATCTTTAGTGTTGCCGTGCAGGGTCTTGCTTAAGTTTCAGTGTTTTATAATGATATCCTGAACCCAACAATGAGGTATCCATATCGCGTCTTTTTTTCTTTTTTTCGTCGAGAATGTGGTGTTTTGAATTGGTTTATCATTTGATTCAATGAAAAATACTTTATGTTTGGATTTTGTTTATTGTGACAGATGAACCACCAATTTCATACATTGCATATAAATTTTGAACTTTGAACTCATATGTTAAGTGTTGGTTGTGACCAATGATGAAGAACTTGCTTGATGCTCCATTGATCTCCAAAATACCAAGGTTAGCACTTGTCACAGTTATCTTGATCCCTTTTACATATTAAAAAAATAATTGTATTGTTCTCATGTACTGTGTAGGAGGATCTCGAAAAATCGTTAGCGAAAGCTTCTGTTCAGCAAAGACAACTGAATCCCGCCCTTAGGGTGTTTGTTATGAAAGCTTCTGTTCAGCGAAAGCTTTGTTATGAATTTTGATTTGTTATTCTCGAATTGAACTTAGACGCCATCGTCTCAACCTTTGATTCACCAAAAGAGAAACAAGAGTTTCTTCTCATGTCCTCGTAAGCTTGATTTGACTTTTTTCTGCTTGTGAATTTCCTGATTTTTTTTTAAATATATATATGTGTGTGTGTGTTTCAGGTGTCTGGACTCTATTTTACATGCTGAACATAAAAGCATTTTAGAGGAAATGCGAGCAGATTATGATCTTACTCATGCTGCTGCTAATCAGTATCATCATCGTTATCACTTTGACGAGGAGGATGACTTTTTGGGAACGGAAGATATGTCCGTTGACACCCGTTTTCAGCATGCTTTCATTCAACTAATTTACAATGCTCAATTTGAAGAGCTGTCAGCTGCTGATTTAATGTTGACGTCAGCATTAAATACTGATTATCTCCTCACTCTGCCCGTCTACGTTGATTGGAAGAAAGCATCTGAGTCTAAAGCAATCATTTTCAGGTGAGAATTCATTCATTCATTCTACATGTTCTGACTTGATTTCAGTGTTGACCCATGTATCCTACAGGAGGGGATACGCCACAGAGAGACAGAAGGGTCTACTAATTGTCGAAAAACTAGATTACTTTAAAAGTCAAAACAATGTACAAAGATCCATGTTAAATTAGTGAAGGGTATATTAGATATTTGATAGCATCTTTATAAATTCTACAAAGAGCTTTTACTTTAAAAGTCAAAACAAGCCTGCTTGTATTCGATTGTGTGGGAAGAAGAGAACACTCTGTAATTAGTTTACGGATTTGTGAGTGAAGAAAAGAACTCTCTGTAATTGGGGTAGATATTAGATAGCATCTTTAGTACTAATAGATTAAAATCAGTAAGCTTGAGTTTAACTTTGGCAAAGGCATATGGTGCTTTATGATCTGTTGTGTTAATTTGCTATCAAGAGTTATGACATTTATATGTGTTATGACCCTTACAAAAATTTGATTTTATGGAAATGTAAACATGCATAGGTTTCAGAACATCACATTTCGGATGACTGAAGCATCTACAGCCAAGTATTCAAAAAACGAACGTCGTACTGGATTAGTAGTTTAGTACAAGTTGTCATTTTTGAGGCTGCTGATCGTGATAACATTGGTGGGTCCCCTTATGGTGGGCAGAGATCTATTTGTTGCACCCCTGATCTAGCTAAAGTGGAAGGTTGTAAACAAGGGGAAGTTATTAGAATACCTTCCGCAAAGGATCCTAACTGGCCCGTCACTGTCAACGTCTATTTTCGTGGAAAATCGTTAACTGCACAGTTAAGAACTATAGAGGCTTACATCACGAAAACGGGAATGTACAATTTATTTTTCATATCATGTGATCCGAACCTCAACGGGATGACATTGACTGGTCAAACCTCGTGGAAGAACCCTGACGGCTACTTACCTGGAAGAATGGCCCCACTAAATAAATTTTACGTAATCATGGAGATTGCGTACGCACTGCTGTGTATCGCTTGGTTTTTGCAATACGTGAAGTAATGGGACGATGTTTTGCAACTTCAACATTGCATAAGTTTTGTGGTTGCTATCGGGTTGTTTGAAATGATACTTTGGTATTTTGACTATTCATATTTTAACAACACCGGAATAAGGCCCGTTGCGATTACAACTTGGGTTGTGACTGTGGGTGCCGTAAGGAGAACCGTTTCACGGTTACTTATATTGTGTGTTTCTATGGGCTATGGTGTTGTGCGTCCTACACTTGGTGGACTTACGACAAAAGTTATGCTTATTGGAGTAACTTACTTTTTATCAACTGAGTTGTTGAATGTTACCGAGAATGTATGGACCATAAGTGATATAGCTGGAAGAGCAAGGGTTATTCTTGTACTTCCAAATGCATTGCTGGATGCATTTTTAATCATGTGGATTTTCACTTCTCTTTCAATTACGCTTACATAGCTACAGGTCATGCTTTATTAGTTTTTCAATTATATTATTATAACTATGTTGGGTCTTTCTTATTTTGTATACTAATACTAAGCTTTGATCTGTATAGGCAAAGAGGAGTTCTGTTAAGTTGGATACATACAGCCACTCAGGTCAACTCGGGTTATATTGTCGAACAGTAACATATAGAAAAGGTCGCTAAACGGGTCAAAAGTCATTAACATGTGTTCAAATGCTTTGAATATGTATGATTACTTTAAATAGAAAAGTTCTTTCAGTGATATTTAATATAATAATTACTAAAAATTCAAAAAAATGGACAAGCTTGATCTCCCCATTTTACTCACATGTAAAAGTTACTTGTTTTGACTTGGTCTGTTTGGGTACATGTTTTGAGTTAATCCCAGAAAAAGTAAAACCACTGTTTTGGGTTAAAACAGTGTTTTGAAACTACTTTTCGGTTAAAACAGTGTTTTAACCACTGTTGGGTTAAAACAGTGTTTTGAAACCACTTTTGGGTTAACAGTGTTTGAAACCACTATTGGTTTAAAACAGTGTTTGAAACCACTGTTTTAACCCAAAAGTGGTTTCAAAACACTGTTTTAACCCAACAGTGGTTTCAAACACTGTTAACCCAAAAGTGGTTTCAAAACACTGTTTTAACCCAACAGTGGTTTCAAACACTGTTTTAACCCAAAAGTGGTTTCAAAACACTGTTTTAACCCAAAACAGTGGATTGGTATAATTTTTCTTTTGTTTAATAGGGTAGCATCTCAAAGGAAACGGGAACAACTCAGAATCTTATACAAAAAGATCGTCATCTGCTGAAATTAATGATTTTGACTGATGAATGAGGGTTTTTATTAATGTGTTGATGACCAGTCTTTTTTGTTAGGGTTTTTTCCACTCAATTTGGTAATTTAATGCAAGCTCTGGAGTGCGTCGCTGATGTTAAAAAGGTACAATTTCTGTTTTTTTAATATTAATGTTTATTTTATAAGTTGGTGAAGTGGGTTTTGTATGGGAACCATGTTGTTTGTTTGGGACGGGCGTTTTTTAGTTTTTCGTCTTCCATACCAAATGGATATGGTGGCATTCTTTGGATGCAAAGGTCAATTGCTTTTTGTTTTTGTTAGTTAGTTGTAAAAAATCTTGCTTACCCAATCTATGTTTAGGTTACTGATATTGCACTTTTGTGTTCTATTGTTATAATCTGACGTGGAACACTTTAAGGAGAATGTGTAACATGAAAATTTAGGCAATTGGAAACGTTGGTTCCTGATGTGGAACACTCTAAGGAGAATGTGTAACTTTCATCTTCAGCCGATTGGAAGCACCCTTTCTAAGGTATCCCTCTTTTAAAAATCTTGAATGTGTAAATTTTTAACTTTCGTATTAGTTATTGTCTTTTTTTTTTTTTTAAATTATAGTTGTGTACCCTCAAAACGAGTCTACCAAACACCTTTTGTAATTTTTATAAATGATCAGGTTTTTCTTAATTTAGAAGGTTTGTTGATTTTCAGGTTTTCAAGAAATTTGGAGTGGAGAAATATGATCCAACAAACGAGGAGTTCAATCCAAACAGGCATAATGCAGTGTTTCAAGTGCCAAATAATACCAAGGCTCCCGATACTGTTGCGGTTGTTCTTAAGGTAAAAAAACCAAAATTTTTCCTATGTTTTTGGTTGTGACTTGATGCATACCCGTACTTGATCATGTTTTTCTTTTGGTTTTGCAGGCAGGATACACGCTCCATGATCGAATAATACGACCTGCTGAAGTTGGTGTGATCATAAAGGCGGAATAAAGTAACAGATGTTGGATCGATAGTGTTGCCTCATAGTGATACTGTTCGAGGATTTTTTATAACGTTTTGTCATGTTAGGACCAGGATAAACTCCGAGGGAAAAAGTATTTTAAGTTTTTTTATTTGCTTCATTTTTGTATCAACTGTAATAAAACATGATTACGTCAAGTCTCCCGAAACATCAGTTCGTGGTATAGAGTATAGATATCTTTTTGTATGATCTAATTTATATATTAATCAGATGTAGTTTTTAATATAAAAACTTTCTCAAGCCCGGGAAGCAATCCCGGGTAATAACCTAGTCTATATATAAAAGAGGTGTATGTTTTCAGCGGGAGCCCGGGAAGCAATCCCGGGTAATAACCTAGTCTATATATAAAAGAGGTGTATGTTTTCAGCGGGTTGAGATCCTGTACAAACAGTGCTAACTGTAAGAACCGTAAGAACAGATCTGAACTATTGATAGTTTAAATCAAGGGTTGGGGTTGACTATAAATAAAACCCTTATAATTAAAAATTAATACTAACAACTTAAGGGTAATTTCGTAAAATTGCTAGTCATTTGACCATTTTCAATTAAATACAAATTCCACCAAGGGTTTTTAAACTAAAATAACTTTTATATACTTCATTATTTTTTTTTTAAATTACCATAAAATCAAGTATTTTTTTATCTTTAATATAAGTACCATATTGCTATACCTTTTTTTATTTATAAAAGTAACTTTTAAAAAAGTTATCAAAAGTTGTTTTATAATTGTGCTGATAATGTGATGATTATGTGTTAATTACAATATAATACAAACAAACACCAAAAGTAGATATAATCAGCACATCTGATGTGCTGATAATGGAGAACGATTGAGGATGTTGTGCTAATGTCGTTTATATTGATAATGGAGAACGATTGAGGACGATGTGCTGATAATGGAGAACGATTAAGGATGTTATGCTAATTATATAGTGTTGTGCTGATTATATTTTTTGTGGTGGTTCCTACAGGTTGGTTCGATCATGGAGAGTTACTAGATCATGGATATGTTAAAAAAATTCAAACTTTGATTTGAATTAAACCTGCATGGATTTAGGGATGTTTTAATAATTATTTTTAATTAGTTATGAATAAATATTGTGAAAAGGTCTAAATTACCCCTAAACTAATTTTTTATTGAGGGACACTTGTCAATTATGTGTTGGTTCTTACGGTTCTTACAAAGATAAGTGTTTGTATTTGATCTCATTCCTGTTTTCAGCATCAATTAAGAGGAAGACTCAAGACATAGGGGCTGTTTGGTAGCCTCTTAATGATTTCATTAAGAGGCTACATCTTAATGGGTCAGAGTTAAGGGTGTTTGGTTTGTTTAGTGGACATATCTGAATGATTCCATGGCCTCTGACCGATTCAGATTTAAAAACATCTCTGAATGAGAGCTGAATGAGAAGTTGACCTAAATACCCACGCACGTCACACGTTCCTCTCATCTGCTCCTGTTCTCCTCTTCTGGCGATCACGCAAACCATCACCATCCAAGCACATCAAGACTTTGACGATTCCAAGCAGATCTTAGCTCACAACCAGGTAAGATCTTTGTTCGATCTCTGTACGAGCGTTGTGTGTGTGATTTGAAAGCTAGGTTTTTTTTATAAAGTATTGATTCGCCAAGATATCTGTTAGATTTGTATGAAGTATTGATTTGTTAGAAATCTAGGGTTTTAATAAAGAACTGATTTGTTAACCTTGATTGATAGAAATAGGTGAATAGTATGGAACTCATAGATGAAGTTCATTGTTCAGTTAAAAATCATCAATACCAAACTTTGAGGTTTGAACACCCCTAGTTATGGTGCATAAGTTGCCTTTTGAATGATGTCTGCACCTAACCGATCATCTGCGTCCTCGATCTTTTCTTTAATGGCTGGAACTAATTATGGTGCATAACTATACCTTCTTCAATAGCAGCGAAAGTTGCATTTTTAGCATCTTCAATACGTAGCTTTCGGTCTTCTAATTCGGTTTCGGTTGCAGCACCGACTTTAATAACAGCAATTCCACCTGATAGCTTTGCAATTCTTTCCGCTAGTTTCTCAGTGTCGTAAACAGATTCTGTACCAAATAATTCCTTTTTGATCTGGGCGATTCGAGATTGAATCTAGTCCTTTGTTGCTGCGTCGACAATGACCTTATTGCCCCGAAGTAAATGGAGCCCTTTTACTTAGAATTTGAACTCATTTTTCTCAAATCCAGGTGTATGGGTGTGCCTTTCAAAATGATTATTTCTACTTCTAGAATCATAAACAAATAACTAGATAATGATATGATTCAGGAGGTTTTATCACTAGGGGTGCAAACGAGCCGAGCGGCTCGCGAGCTACTCGAGATGCGGAAAAATATCACTTTGAGCGAACGATAACCTGATTTTACCCATTCATAGCACCTTGAACAAGAAGTTGGAAAGACTGATTGAATGTGTGATTCTTTAGTGGTCAACATTTGACTAAATGTCAAACGCGCCTTAACATAATTCTGTGTTGACAAAAGTGAAATCATAACTCCATATTTTCTGTATTTTTTCAGGCACCTGGACTTGCTGTAGTAATTGGTTTTTTAGTTTTTAAAAACAGATTTCAAGTGTTTATTTTGCATGCTAAAAAACCCATATGAATGTTTCATAACATTAATATCCTAAAAAATAAATCTGCTTTATTCCCCTGTTTACAAGATCCTTAAGACTACATGAATATTTGGTATATTTTTCAAAAACAAATTCCATGATTAAATGTTTTTATTACTTTACTTTACTTTTTCCTATTACAGTAGGCAACCATATTTGTAAATGTGACATATTTTCATTTATATTAGTATTATGGTGTTCTACCTGTAGGTTACAATTTAATCCAGGGGCATATTTTAACTGGTGTTCTACTGGTTAGCTGATTTTCGACGACAACGTGCGGAAGAAAGATTCAAGCATGCTCTTGCACAACTCAGAAATGTTATTGAACGCTTATATGGTGTTTTGAAGGCGAGATTCCCAATCCTAAAGCAAATGGCTCCTTTTTCTTTTCCAATACAAAGGGACATAGTTATTGGGTGTTTTGCAATGCAATATTCAAGATCAATTATTTATGGACTACGGCGAGAACACTATGTTTTCAGATGTACAAGGCGGAGAAAGTGATGGTCAGTTCGTTCACGACTTTGAATGGGGTTCACAAGGCATCGAGTATATGGCTACTTTGCGTAACCAGATAGCTAGTCAACTAATTTGAAATGATTAAAATTAAAATTGCACGCAAAATATTAATTTGTATTTAAAATTTAGTATATTTTCATGGATTTTGAAGGATTTATGTGCAATTTGGATTTTTTTTATGTTTATTATTTTCCTTTTATAATTATTCATCATTCTGTTCAGTCATTTGAGAGCATTAGCCAAACAGATAGATTTCATTCAGCATAAAATAGTTCAGAGGGGTAAAGTAGTCATTGTGCATAGTCATTCAGAGGTCCAACCAAACAGCACTTATTGGCTTAGCACTTACTGGTTCAGAGTCTCTTACCTATTCAGACCTCTTACTGGTTCAGCACTTACCCATTCAGAGGTTGCCAAACAGCCCCATAATTTCAAATTTGAAAATAATTTATCCCTATCTTATTAGATTATGCTAAGCTAGTGTAAATTATCTTCTTTGTTTTAGTTTTATTATGGTATAAGAGTTTCAAACGCTCATGGTTGTGTCAAATCATTTTAGTTAGTTTGTTTGAATCAAACAAACACTGATCATGAACTTTAGAAACTGAAACATAAAATACAGCACTAATCTGTATCGTAGAAGAAGAACAAGGATGAAGATGAAGAAAAAGAAAAGCATTACAATTGACATCTCAATATTGTTTGTCTATTTATATTTGTTGTAAAATTATCTTATATGGTATGCTATGTAGTTAATATTCCGATATATCATATATCACTAATATATTGGTTATTGATCCCATGCTGAGATATCGGTGCAAAATATCAGTCAGAATATCGGTACCGATAATATAAATATATCACCAATTTTCCCGATATCAGTACGTTTCTTCTTATTTCTGTCATTTGTATTTCTTCTTATTGCTGCTATTAGTGTTTTAAGTCTTAATTATTAGTTGTTACAGTTAAACGTTAGTGTTTTAAGTCTAGTCAATTCTTATTTGCTACAATTGTTAGTGTTTTGCAAGTTGCAAAAGGTTAATTTGCTAATGGTAGGGGAGTATATTGAATTGTTAGTGTTAAATTGTTATATATATAAATTTAGCATGATATTAAAATTACTGATATCCCACCGCGATAACGGATATCTCAAATATTGGTCCTTGACCGATATCCGATATTTTACCGCATTAACTACTTAGATGGTATGTAATAATATTTTTCGCCTGTTTATTATTGTTGTACAAATCTAATTGTATACTTGCAAAATGTCACAAACATGAAAACGGTGCCTTTTCTAAATTGTGGAGTATGTTGTATAACAAGTGTTATAATGGCAAGTGAAACCTTCAAAGTCGTCAAAAGAAGCTTTAAGATTTTTTGTCCCTCGTATTGATATGTTCTCTTTTGTGTTGGATCACAATAACTAACTAAATTGACTCGACTATGCACATTTATTTATTTGCGTTTATCTTGCATGGTTGAATATGGAGTATTTGTATAGTTGATAATTTTTTTTTATAAACAGGAAATAGCACAAATTATTAGTTTGGTATAATTATAATCCATTTCAACTAGGGGTGTGCAGAATTCGTTTCGAATTCGAAAAATTCGAAATTCGTTTAAATTCGATTCGATTATGAAGAATTCGTTTCGATTATAAGAATTCGAATTCGATTCAATTCGAGTCAAGTAAATCGAATACGAATCGAATACGAATTTATAATTTCAAATTCGATTCGATTCGAAAATCAAATAAAAATTATACATTTTTATTTATTATTTTTATATATAATACATATATAACTTTTATTAGACTATACTATAAATTATTTTCAAATTTTTTTCAAGTATTAAAATTACCCATTACCAAACCCACTACATGGCACATTACTAAAACCTAAGTAACTAATCTATCAATAGATTTCTAAGCGTAAAAATATTAACTTGTAATGTGGAGTGGTTATTCCCGACTTCTCGTTTTGAATTTTAGACTTGTGGTACTTTATTTAGAACTTTTTAAGGTGATATCGTGCTTTATGGCCGCTTTAAAATTTATGTTTCATTTTGAAAGTTTTTTACATGTTTTTTATGAATCTGAATTAAATCGAATTTATTCGAATTCGAATTTTTAATCGAATACGAATTGGGTTTTTTATTCGAATACGAATTCGAATCGAATTCGGTAGGTTTTAATCGAATACGAATTCAAGGAAAATTAAAAATTATTCGAATAATTCGATTCGAATAATTCAAAAATTCGATATTCGATTCGATGAACACCCCTAATTTCAACACATTTTATTTTATTTTTTATTTGAAAACTAACAATATCATCAAAAGCAAGACCAACACAAGGCTAGCAAAAACATACAAAGCATAAAGACAGAAAAACAAAAGAACCAAGAGGGCCAAAAAAACATAACAGCCAACCATAGCCCTAAATAAAACATCTATCGGACCAGTGGCGGACCTACCCACAGTTGTGGGTGGGTGGCCGCACCCCTTGAAAAAAAAAATTAGTGTATATTTTAGGCAAAAAAACCCGACCGCACCCCTTGAAAATGTGATTGAACGCCTCATCTGCACCCTCATCAAATAATTTCTGAGTCCACTGTATCCGACGAACAACACCAATCACTCAAGCGTCACCTGAGATGTTAGACATGTTCCTGACCCAAGAAAAAAGTTGAGCAATCACATTCTCCACCGTGCATTGCATCGGGGTTTGAGAGTTTTTGAAAATTAAGTTGTTACATTTTAATGTATATTTATATTATCTAGAACTTTAGTCACCCAACTCAGCAGGTCAACATTTTTTGGTAAGGTTTGCTTACATTTGAGACCCTATCAAGAGATTTGCTATTTGAAAGATTTACTGAGTGTGGTTGTTTTTGTTGTCGTAGGTCAACATTAGATATTTTCACCGAGTTTTCAAATCTTTCTTAACATGATTCGAATCTTATTTAACACTTCGAAATTTTTTGTAGTATAACTTTGTGTCTTAACACATGGTGTAAATAATAGTTCATATCGAGTTATCTTTGATCCTTACAAGCAATTTCAACCACATCCATGATTAATACTTGTTAGATTTTTAAATTCAACATATCTTACAAGTTTTAGACATTATATAAAACATTTTCAGACTAGTATAAGGCCAGGGGGTGTGGCTTAGCACCACCCCGCCACATCAACATGTATAGCGCCCCAGGGCGCCATCAACCACCCCGTGCTTGTTAAAAGGGGGGTGCTACCCCTTGTCCGCCATGGTGATAACGAGCCAAAAAGGGTGCACAGGTGGGGCCCACCTCTTTTCAACCAATAAAATCTTTTTTTTTTTAATTTTGTTTAATAGGGGAGCTTTAAACCATTGCATGCAAGTTAAAGAGAGGGGCTTTAAAGCCCCCCATGACGTGACGCCTAGGTGGATCTGACGTGGCGTGATAAAGCCCCTAGGGGCTTTATACCACACCCTGCAGCCTAAGTGAGAGCATGAACTTTAGCAAAATTGAGTTTAAAACAACATATGTTTAAGCAACCCTTTTACCTAGGGTTGCTAAACAGATCAAATGTGCAGAGTGATGAGTCGAACCAAACACGACACGAACACAAAATTATGTCAAAACATCCGAAACACGACGAACATATTAACGGTTTGATACAAACACGACCTGTTTACCAAATATAATTCAATTCTTTATTTCTCTTTTAATTTTTTAATTAAAAAAACATAAAATATTACATCAGTGTTACATTATAGGTTTCAAACAAAAACTGAAATACTGTTGACTCAAATTCCTATTATATTCCATGACACTGAAATTTACTATCAAATGAAGCAATCATTGTTCCTATTGTGCAAAAAGAATCATGAAAAAAAGCCGCGCTCTGTACCCAAGTTTAAGCCCTCTTGATGACGTATCGTTTACAATATCCATTAATGCCACATCAGAATGCTGACATCACAGTCGATTTTGCAGCCTCGTGTTTCATCTCTGCAGCCTTCCCGCTGCCCCGAAAATACATGTAAACTTGCTGTAAATCCACATCAAACGTCATGTGAAACACAAATACAAATATTAAATAAAAAACACAAATTACATCAAAATATTTGAATATTTAGAACCTGAATAACCCAAATGCTCATCACTGATTCAAGAGCAAAGAATGCAAATCCAATAAAGTAGAAGATCTGCAAGTAACACAAAGATGAGTGGTCAGTAATCGCAAAACATGAGTCATTGCAGTTAACTTGAAACGTGCTGACATGGCATTTTTTTATAAACTTACCCCAACAAAAGCATTGGAAGTTAACACATCAAGAGCAGGTAAAATTCCCCTGCAAATGTATAAAAACAAAAGAAGAATTAGCTTCATGATTCAAATGGAATCGGTTACTCAAAATACATGGGTAGGGTAACGAGTCAAAACGAGTATTTTTAGAACAAGCTGGGTCGGCCCAAAGTACGTTTTGTCTAAAAATCTTATTCTTTAATTAATAATTAGCGAATCAGATATGATTAGGCCTTGTATAATTTCAGTTTTTTAAAATACGTTGGTTGACTTCTGACTGGACCCATTCAACTAATTTGACACTTTTCCTTCGAAGCTTATACCCGTCTGACCCGTGAGATATAGAACCTTACTAGATTTGACCCATTCATAAGTAAAATAGCCGAAATTGCATTTAGATAAATTAACAAAAAGAAAATTCTATTTTAGTCACTCGCCACTTTGACAATTATTTGTTTCAAAAACTAGCTAAAATCATTTTGATGCTTTATCATTTATACTTATAATTCAAAATATTAATTAAATGAAATTGATATACATACAAAACAGTAAAACACTACACCTTTTTAATATGAACCAATTATATTATATACAAGTAGAACTTACGTGAGAGATTTTCCCTTGAAGATAATCGGGGGAGCAACAGCGGCAAATACACAAAACGTGATGTGAAACTGAAAAAAAAATAATAATAAAACCTCAACATAACAATCTGACAAAACCAGTTGCAAAACATTGTTACAAAACAAGCAGCTTACCATGTAAGCCAAGAAAAACCATCCAAACTTCAGAGCACTATCAGTTCTGTTAAAAAAACAAATAAAATTATCTGAAATACAATCAATTCATGGTTCAGATTAGCATGAGGACTTATCACTTTGTCAGCCACTAGAGTAAGCCTATTTGTGCTATGTATTCAGACTAACAGCCAACACTATGTCTGTAGTCAAACATTGAGTTGACTTTGAAACATATGGTGGGTTTTATTAGACTAAAGTTCATACCTCATAGCGCGATATAAAGGGCGATACCACATGACATAAGCACCTGGGACTCCTGATATTAAATAAATAACAGCAAGAAACCAAATTGTCGGGCCTGCGAAAAATTCATAAACACTGTAATATTGGCACTTTTTAAAACCAATAAAAACGATTTCTGTAAAATTACTAAACTAACCTTCTCCTTTTATCCAAGCAGTGGTCACTGCTACAAGATTCCAAACAAGGCACACAACAATACCTGCAAAGATTAAATTGAAAATTTTAAATTTAAATTTAATTTATCTCATAAGAATATTACATAATACATGAAAAGGAGGAAAATTTTACGTACCTAGAAAGGTTGTGAATGCAACATATTGTATTTTCTGTAGATGAATAGGGATTTCATTTGTAATGTCATGGTGTATAATAGGGAAAAATACAGGCCAATTTTTTTCCTCAAGAACAATCCCAGCTACAAAATAAACCATTTTAATTAAATAAACTGTGTATGCTACCAAATTATAAAACCCAAAATATTTTATTTAAAAATAAATGCATTACATCGTGCAATAGCATCCTCTTTCCTCTTCAGTTCCTGCATGAATATGAAGGATAATGTAAATAACGATTACAACTAACAAAAGATAAGAGCAAAATAAAAATAAACATCTTTTTTAAATTTGTTCAATTAAATACTGTATAAACTTTTAGCACTGGAATTTTCTTTTTCTATATACCGCCTCTCCCATGAGTAGATTATTTGGCTACACTACTTGATGGGTCCCATAATTTTTTTTATGAAAAAAAAGTATATTTAAAAGGAACCTAAATATTTCCAAAGCGTTAGACATATATAGTTGAATTTCCTAACACACAATAAGAAAAGGAAAGGAAAAAAAAACCTGTTCCCTCCTTTTGAGTTCAGCCTCTTTAGCTTTGAGTTCTTTCTCTTTGGTTCTGAAATCCTGCATCCAGAAAAAAGCAAAGTTTAAATGCAATAAATGAGACGTACCATTTGTTATAAGCGATTAAAAAATTGTAATCTTACGTCAAGAGGGATATCAATTGTTGCACCACGGTTATAGCCAGCAGGTTCTGGGGGAAGCGGTGATAGTCTTGATGTTGCAGGAGGAACACTGCCATGAGCCTGGTATAATTCCGTTATTATTAAAAAATTTCTTAATAATTGTTCAAAATCACACCAAACCCATTACCCACTATTGCTGCCTGATTTCTTTTTAATTGCTTGTTTGGAAATTCCACATAGGCTCTAGGCTTTTCCTTTCATCGCCTATTTAGAAAGACTAAAGCTACTCATTTGTTCTACTTTCTTATTTATATTCTACAAGATTGTACACACACTTGCATACATATATGTCATGTCTGTCTGTATGTATATACACATATATAATATAAGGGGAGGGTTCATTGGGGAACACTAAGGTGGTGTTTGTTTTTTGGCCAGAAGCACTTCTGGCCACTTATGTCTGCGTCGCGCAGACGCGCGCAGAGGTTTGGAGTCCACAGCTTGTTTGTTTTCTCACAGACCTTTCATTAAAAAAGGTCTGCGAGACCTCTTCACCACACAGACATTCACCCATGTCTTCTTGGAACCTCTTCTTGGCACAGACCTCTTCTTCCCTGCCACCACCTCCACCACCACATCCCTGCCACCACCGCCACCACCTCCACCACAGCCACCTGATACATCACCACCACATCCCTGCCACCACCGTAGAGAGAGAGACCGTAGAGAGAGAGAGAGAGAAAGAAGAGAGAGAGATCGGTGAGAGAGATACCGTAGAGAGAGAGTGAGAGAGATACCGTAGAGAGAGAGAGAGAGATCGGAGACCATCATCATCGAACAAAACCCCCAAATCGAACCAAAAACCCTAAATCGAACAAAACCCCCAAATTGGAGACGACGAAGGCGGTGGTGGTGGTTGAACGACGACTGCGGTAGTGGTTGTTGAACGACGAAGGCAGATTGTAGAGAGAGAGAGTTGAACGACGACTGCGGTGGTGGTGGTTGAACGACGAAGGTAGATGATGGCGGTGGTGTGATGGCGGAGGTGGTGCGGTGGTGGTGGTGGTGCTATGGCAGATTGTAGAGAGAGAGAGTAGAGAGAGAGAGTTGAGGCAGAGAGGAGAAGTGTGTGTGTTGCGTGTGTGAAAAGAGTTTTTGTAGAAGAAAGAAAAACAAACCCTCTTCTCCTTGCAGACTGCAGACATTTGGTCCACCTCTTCTCCTGCAGATGCCTGCAGATGTGGTCCGCAGACTGCAGACCTTTTCCCGCAGAAAAAACAAACAGCACCTAAAAATGTCAGGAACCGGGAACCATGCATTTAACATATTAAAAGTTTAACCTAACATGTTAAAAATCATTTTTTTTTAAATTATCGGAGCCTTTCCATATAAATACATGCTATGCAGTTAATGAGGAAAAATATCGGTTATCGGTCAAGGACTAATATCTGAGATATCGTTTATCGCGGTGAGATATCGGTGGGATATCGGTAATTTATAATATCATGCATAAAAATATATATATATTCATATCTAGAAGTCTAGAACCTATATAATATTAATAGCAAAATAAAGAAGTGTTCATCAAGATCAACCAAGGCACCCGATTCTTCATTTGTTCATCATAACTTAAAACACTAGAATCCGATTGAAGCACAGGAGCTTGGGAGGGACGATCAGGGTTCAGCAGACATCATCAGTTGTCGTGTTAAGTGTTCGAAGTGTGATAAAGGTTATAATATATGGGCCAAAAAAGCATGAAAGAACTGGGCTTTGTATTTTGTTGGCAGCCCATAAAGAAAAACATAAAAATCTGGCCTACCGATTTTCTCACCGATATGACCGAGATAATAATATCAAAATATCGGCGATATCTCGGTAAATATCGCCGATATTCTCGCTACCGAGATTTCTACCGATATTCTGAACCGATATCATGTGCCAAGACCGATAACCGATATAGCACCGCTATATCACCGACATAGCGCCGGTATTAACTGCCCAGAATACATCATGTAGAAGCCTTTTTAATTAAAAAAAACAAATTCCTAAAAAACAGTAAAAAAAGTAAAAGAGGGGGGGGGGGGGGAGAATTTCATATATATCCATACAAACTTGCAAAATATCATATACACCCTTGCAAAATATCATATATACCCTTGCAAAATTATGAATATCATATATACCCTTACAAAATAGTTGAAATATCATATATACCCAATTCATTAGAAATAATTTAATGACACTTTTACCCTTATTTTTCTAAAACTTTGAAACCTCATATATGACCTTTAACTTCAAATACTATATTTGCTCATTTCTAGCTTAATTTATTTAGTTTAAAATTAAATATTATATTTGATGAATACTATTGTTGTCTTAGGATCATGTAAAAAGAACATTTTTCGTTAGAAGTGTGAGAAGGCGTAAGAATTGACATGTAGGCATCATGTTTTGGACATGAGCATAATGTTTTGCGTTGTTTTGGCAAGAAAAACACCAAACATAACAATTTAAGACACAATCCAATGAATTCTAGGCTTAAAATTTAAAACACCATGCCAAGAACGTTAACTAGTGTGTTTTAAGTGTTAAGTAGTGTGTTTTAAATTTCACTCTCATAATACGTTGCATTGTGTTTTAAATCGTTATATTTTGTATTTTTCTTGCCAAAACAACCCAAAATATCAAGTCTAAGTCTAAAACTTGATGCCTACATGTCAATTTCTATGTCTTCTCACACTTCTCACGAAAATAGTCCTTTTTATAGGAACCTCACCCTACTATTGTTTATGAGAAAAAATAATAAAATGGGTCAAAATAGATTTATGCTTAAAATGTGTTATATAAAAAATATGATGTTAAAAGATGAGCATATATGAAAACTTGAAGTTAAAAAATAACGGTAAAATGATTATTTATCAGATTGTTTTTAATAAATTGGGTATATTTGATATTTTAACTACTTTGTAAGGGCATATATGATATTTTTAATTTTGGTTGGGTATATGTGAAATTTTTCAAGTTTATAAGGGTATATATGAAATTAATCCTAAGAAAAAATTTACAAAAATGATTTTTTTATTGAAATATTTTATACACGTCTTTATATACAAAAGCTCCAAAAAAAATTGAAAAAAATTAATTTTTAGCATTTTAAATTGAACTTTTAAGATATATTTAACATGTTAAATACACTGTTTCCTGGTTCCCCATTTTTTTAGTGTTCCCCATTGAACCTCACACTATAATTTAATGTCATCTTAACCTTACGACTTACGAGTTAAAAGAAGTTTGATCAAGGTTGACTTAATCACCATCTCGCCCAATACCTTTTTCATGTCGATCAACAGTTAACTTTTTTTTTAAATATTGCTTTAATCTAATAACATTTAGGTGGTGTTTCATTTAACTGAAGAAAATACGCCATGTTATGTCTGATACAAAAATATTAAAGGGTAGTTAGAATGCAATATTAGCTTCTATTTAATGCTTAAAAGGAAAACATGAGCCAAAGCATTCATATACCAAAGATTAAAACAGCAAAGACGAGAATGAAGATGATACTCAAATGAAGAATCTTACCGGCATATAAAATGCGCCCCCACCATAGTTTGATTGACCGAATCCGTTCCCTTGATTCTGGTACAATTATATAGAATAAAAAATATATATAAACAAGTCATAATGTGAGGTGGGAAATTTAAAAATGTAAAAAATCATGCAGCGAAATAATGTAGCCAAAGTTAGTACAAAACGGTTAGTTGAAAAAGAAAAAGAAAGAACATCAAGAAGAATTAATAAAAACCTTATAATAAGGAAGGCGTAATCTACTATCCTATATGCAACAATACTAAATCAAATTTTATTCCTATCTGAATATAACCACAAATGTATATCTAGATAAAAAGATTTGGTTTCCATCATTTTCATATTAAATTAGAGGGTATGGATATGGTAAAAAGTGTCTAAAATGTGAGAAGGGTAAGAAGTGTTTTAAACCATTGGATATTTGATCTAATGGTTGAGATCAATAGGGTATAAAATGTAAATTGTGTTTTAATTAGAAGGACCTTATGTAAAATTGAAGGGCAATAGTGTCTTTTCCAATGTTTCAAATATGGTAACCGCCATCAATCTCCTAAAAACTAGCTATTCAAATTTAATTGCTAAATTATCTCGATCCTAAATTCTAAAAATAGAAAAATATGTAACTGCTGCAAAGAAACGTATAACACTATACATCCATCATATAACACTATACATCTATCATATAACACTATATAACAATATATAACACTATACATCCATCATAGGCATGCTACCAGAAAAATATAACACTATATAACACTATGCATCCATCATATAACACTATATAACCAAAAAACACTATATAACACCATGTAACACTATTATAACACCATATAACACCAAGTAACACTATATAACACTATATAAAAAATATATAACACTATGCAGTTCTGAATGGTTGTTGCACTACAGAATTATATAACACTACACACATTCGCAGATTAATTCCTAAAATCGAATTCCTATAATAAAGGGTGGAAGTTATTTTGGGCAGTTATCTTTAAATCAATTAATTGAAAGAAAATAGAAAATTACTAATTCACCCTTTTGAATTAATTTAGATATAGGACACTTGTCATCACCACATTATTTCTTACCCTTCTCACACTTTGGGCACTTTTTACAGGATCCTTTACCTTAAATTAGATTGTATGCAACTTATATTTAGAAAAACATAATTAAACAAAAGAGTTACCCAACTAATTAACAAAACAACTGATTAAACAAAAAAAAGTTAGCCGTTGATAATACAGTTTTTAACAAATAGTTTAGCATCGAGCCGCGAGTCTCACCGGAAGCAGCCACTCTATTCCTACGGGGTTTGTTAATAACCATAATGATTCTTAAAAAGGATCGTTAATAACAATCCAGAAGCATTCTTGTGTTTGGTCATAAACCTAAGAACTTTGTGGAGTCAAATTTGCAAAAACCGAAGCTAAATTCATGCTTTCTATGATATGAAAACGTTACGGGTTCATTATATCACGAAACTATGCCTATTAACCAAATTAGTTCAGTGTTTAAATCATGTTTCAACCTCTCTAAGGGTCCCTACTTCTTGTGTTTGTATGCACTCAAAAAACTCATTACAAAAATAACAAATCAAATAGAATAACAAATAAACAACATCAAAGATAACCAACAATCAATCTCAACTAACTACATTGTAACTTAAAACCAGATCCAAACAATCAATCAATCTCAACTCAAAATCCGTAAAAACATAATTAAGTAACACACCTATTGAATTACACAGATCTAACTGCAATTAAAAGCAAAACCTAACATGCTACATCATCCAGTAAAAAACCCCCAAATTGTTGATAAATAGAGTTAAAGAGAATATAAAGTAATAAAAACAAGTGCATTACCGCAAAAGGATTGATTTCTTCTTCATCGAATGGATTGGGATCGTGACGAGTAGCCATCAGAATCAGATGATGATGATAAGTTGAACTGTGGAATCAATCAGATCTGGGGTTTTGAGAAGATGAGGTTGCAGAAACAGTTGGAGAAGATGGGAATCCAAACAATCTGTCGGTTTGATTGCGTGTTGGGAGTGAATAAGAAGGGGAAAAGGTTTTGGCGGGTGTGAGGAATCACGTTCACAGGAGATAAGAGTTGGGATTTAGCTGTATGTCTCATGTATATATCGTACTAGTATTAAGCCTCTGCGTTGCAGCGGTTAACATAAAACTGTGTTAAGTAGTAGCAATATGATACCATTGTTAGCGACCACCAACACCGGAAAAACTCGTAAAAACAAAATAAATAAAAACGGGAAAAAAATAATGCCGAACGAAAAGCAGACGTAAAATCTTTGAATCACGCACACTCGTTGCTGAGAAATTAAACCGAAACGTAAAACATAGAAAAAAATAGCTAAGTCCATCAAGGACCCGCGTGTTGGACAAACTTGTCAAACGCAGAAAAATAGATGTGACGCGACGGACCAGTCAAACGGTAAAAAATGTTGAACCCCACACGCACGTTGCGGTGCGTTAACTCACAAAATTTAAAACGAAACGAAAAACTTGGGAAAGATGAAAAGTATGGTGGACCAAAATTGAAAATAAAAAAGAGTTGGGATTAAATTGAAAAGATGAAAAACTTTGGGTTAAAAGTAAAAAAAACAAAGAGTCTAAATTGCAAAATTGAAGTTATTAATTAATTTTAGATATAGATAAGGATAAAAATAATTGATATCTATATATTGATTATTAATTAATATTAATATTAAAATAAATTTATTAAACAAATATAAATAAAATTTATGAGGTTGAAGGAGAGAATGCCATGTGGCATTATTTGGAGTCTTTTATTATAAGTTAGATTAGATAGTAGGTTAGAACCCATATATTACATATTACGCAAGTTGAATAATTAAAAACCTCGTATATTTCACAACAAGTTGAATAAAATTAATTTTATACACCAAATAATAATTATAAAAAGTTTTATTTTTAAAACCCCCATATATTAAACGGTTTTAATATATATGATTTTGTATAGCAAATAATAAAAAAAATTATATCTTTAAAAAAAACCTTGTGCATTACACGTGTTTAATAAATCTAATTTTATATACCAAATAAGATAATAAAAAAGTTATATCTTTAAAAAAACTAACGGATATACTCGATACACGATAGATAGAGTGATTGCGAGGATAGTTCTTGAAATTTTTTTATATTTATATGTTATTACACTTTCTCAAACCTAAATTAATAATAATGAGGATACACAATGTTTATGTTAACATGGGACTATGGTATTAAATTTTTTATAGTTTATGACTAATATTCACGTGTATGATAAATTACACAATGATCTATGTTTGAATATTATATTTATATTTATATTATTTTAACAAAATATTAGATTAGATAATAATAATAATAATAATAATAATAATAATAATAATAATAATAATAATATCGAATGATTGCTAAACCGTGATTTGAAATTTGTGATTATATTATGTTTATATTAATTGAATAACATAATATTAGATTTCAAGGATAAATAACTAAATCTGATGAAAATTTCAAAATATTATATTATCTCCTATACGGATTGTTTTTATGAAGTTAAGATATGAGTGTAAAATTAATAATTAAATTTATATTAAATTCAATTGTATAATTATCTTTTAATTAAATTAATTATTGATAATTAGGTAGAATAGATAGGTGATATTATATTATCTTTTATATGAATTGTTTTTATGAAGTTAAGATATGAGTGTATAATTAATAATTAAATTTATATTAAATTCAATTGTATAATTATCTTTTAATTAAATTAATTATTGATAATTAGGTAGAATAGAGAGGTGGGAAAACTAAAAAAATAGATGGCTCCAATGAGTGACATGTATCTATAAATGGTTTCTTTTATTATATAGTATTGATAACTCATATATGCATGAATCTCGTTATTTTAATTTTTCTTTGAGGAAACCGTAAAATTACCCCTGAGGTTTGGGCCCACTGACACTCTTACCTCTTATTTTCAAAAAATTACTGTCTTACCCCTTCTTATGGCCAATTTAATCCATCTTGGACCATGTTGTTATATGACATCATAATTCTATTAGTTTTAACTTTTTATATCTATGTTTGCAGTCCCTTTCGCATATTTGATGATCATTGGACTATGCTCCTGGGAGACGTGAGGATTGGTAAGTAAAAGATCTTGCTTTCTTTGTTGTCTTTCATAGTTAGTTCATCGGTTAAAAAAGTTGATGACTTGATAAGATATATATATATATATATATAGGGAGAAGATCATGCGAGAACCACCTCTTATTGCGAGAACCAATGTGAACACAACAAAAAATGCCTAAAAATAGCTAAAAATCACACAAATTTTTTTTTTATTTTTTATAAAAAAATCGCTACTTTTCGAAGCAAAAAAAAAAAAAAAATTTTTTTTGCTTCTAAAAGTAGCGATTTTAACATAAAAAATATTAAAAAAAAAAATTAGATTTTTTTTAGATTTTTTAAGATTTTTTTAGATTTTTTTAGGTTTTTTTAGGTTTTTTGGGGGTTTAGTTTTTAGCATTTTAGCTTGGGGGGGGGGGGTAGGTTTTTTTTAGGTTTTAGTTTTTAGCATTTAGCTTGGGGGGGGGGGGGGGTTAGGTTTTTTTTTGGGCGGGGGGGTGGGGGGTTTTTTTTGGGGGGGGGGGGGGTGGGGGTTAGGTTTTTTTAGCTATTTTAGGTTGTGTTCACATTGGTTCTCGCGGTTCTCACAATAAAGGTGGTTCTCGCATGAGCTCCTCCCTATATATATATATATATATATATATATATATATAGGATTAGGTTCAAGAGTGAACACTAGTGTTGGGATTGAACCCTACCAGAGGAACAGATAATTAAAGCCAAAACTGGATCAGAGCAGAGGATCCAGAATAAGCAGATGTTTTATACAAGTCTCTCCCCTTGAAAGTGATTTCAACATCTGCTGACCTCCTATCTATTGATCGCGCAAACTGCTGACCTACAACTGCTGATCAAGTAAAGGCCTGATGAAATGCTAAAGCTCTGTTGTTCAATCTACTGCCTTGAGTCAAGCACTGTTGATCCGGACAAGTACTGCTGGG
Organism: Helianthus tuberosus; assembly: GCA_030545235.1. NCBI lineage: Eukaryota > Viridiplantae > Streptophyta > Magnoliopsida > Asterales > Asteraceae > Helianthus > Helianthus tuberosus. Next base: position 96,079,105 of record CM060447.1, read on the forward strand.
TTCACAGAAGTGGAGGGATGCAGCAGTTGTTTATTCTGTCTATGTGTAATATAATGTAATAGCAGTAGTTAGTCTAGCAGTGTTTGTATTGATCAGAGGTTAGATGTCACTTTCATGGTGACGTCAGCTTAGATGCTCAGTGGTTTGCTAGAGCCTATAAATAGAACAGTGCTCTGTACTGTTCTATTAGCTCTTTTGCAACACCGTCTTCTTTGCACGAACAAACACTGAGCTCTGGCTGAGGGGGAGTTTGTAGTCAATCAATGCAATCGTAATCGTAATTGAAATAAATTCAATCTTTCGGTTCATTGTGAAAAATGTTTGATCAAAGCAATACTCTCGTTTGATTGTATGCAAAGTTTGTTTCCATATTAATTCCGCTGCACAACTCATCCATTTCCATCTAAATTTCAAACGAAAAATACAATCAAAACCAAACTCAGATCCAACAATTGGTATCAGAGCTTGGACAGTCAAATTTGATTTAACAATCATTTTGACATAAATAGTTCAGCTCAAAATCGTTGATATCGATAGTTTATTCGGTTTGTTGAAAAACAGAGTAAGGTTTAATCACCATTAAAGTTGATTAATCAGTTCCTGTAAAACAACTAGGATGACGTCACAATCACAAGATGATAAGAATAACATTGGCTCGCTTTTTAAACCACCCATGCTCAAACGTAATGAATACAACATCTGGGAGAGAAGGATGGGTCACATCCTTGCTCAACAGAACACCGGATGTTGGAGGTCTGTTGTTTTTGGTCCCCATGTTCCTATGGTGCCAAGTGCTGAGGATCCAAAGAAGTTCGTACCAAAACCATATGAAAACTATACTGAAACTGATTTTCAAAAGTTCGAACTCGATGCCAAAGCATTTAGCATCATAGCATCTGCATTACCCAATGAGATCTATGCTGGACTGTTACATTGTAACAGTGCCAAAGAGCTATGGGATGCATTGAAGGAACGGTTTGGGGGAACCGAAGAAGTTATTGAAAACAATAGGGAAATTCTGAATCAGCAGTATGAAACCTTTTGTCACATTAAGGGTGAATCATTGACCCAACAGTTTGAACGTTTTAGTTGTCTCATCAGTGAGCTAAGGCTTGTTAAGGTTGAATTTCCAAAATCAACACAAAATAGCAGGTTTCTTAGATCGCTACCTGATAAATGGGACACAATTGCATTTGTGACTAGAAACTCTATTGAGTTCAAAGATCTGACCCTGACCCAACTTCATGGTAGACTCCTGACCTATGAAAGGGAGTTGAACCAGAAAAAGAAGTTGCAAGAGTCTGGCAAAGCTACTGATGATTACTCATTCGGTAGCACAGCTCTTCTTGGTCAGGAAGAATCTGGTAGCAGTGGTAAGGAACAGGGTTATGATCACTTCATTGATATAACTGCTGGTGGAAATTTTAACAACCCTGATCCTCACTCTGCAAATTATGCTTTTACTGCAAACGGTGAAAACCAGATGTCAGATAATTTGTGCTTTGAACTCAATGATTTGCAACATTTTGATCCCACTGACTTAGAAGAGATGGACATTCTGCATCAATTGGCTTTGCTTAGTGTTAGAACAAGCAAATTCTACAAAAGAACAGGGAGAAATCCCAGGGCTACATGGGAATTTAAGGGTGGGGTTGGATAAATCGAAAATTAAGTGTTACAAGTGCAATAGGCTAGGTCACTTTGCTAGGGAATGCAGGAGTCAAACCACTGGTCCTATAATCACTCATCCCAGCTCAAACCCTAGACCACAAAATCAAAACACTGTCCAATATACCCCTGCGGCTCATGTGAACACTGCTCACTATGCTGCAACCCCTGTGCCTGTGCATTATGTTCAAACTACTGTTCCACAAATTCAGTAAATGTTCAAACCCCTGTTCCCCAGGCACAAGTGCAACCTGCTGCTCCTCAAACAGCTGCTCCAGCAGTGGTACAACCAGATCAGCAAAGCTTTTTCACTCAAGGCTTTGTTGACTGGAGCAGCTTGCCTGATGAGCTTGGTGATGAAAATTTTGCACTCTATGCTTTTAATGAGTCTTCTAATGATGAATTTTGTTTGATGGCATTAGAGTCAATACCAGAGGGGGTTGAAACTGAAGGTGAACAGCTAAGTGCTGAAACAGTGGATGAGGTGACTGAAGCAGTGGTTACTGCTGTGGCTGGTGAACTACTGCTGGGAGAAAGTTCAGGAACCCTGATTGAACCACTGACAGATCCATGGTCCAAAGAGGACATAGAAGAAGAGGAAGAGAAAAGAGCAGGTGAGAAAGAAGCAAGAGCTGATGATGAAGAGGATCATCAATGTGATTGTGCAATGATGGCTGCTGCCAAGGTATCACCTCAAGTTCTTGAAAAACTGTGTTCAGACAATTGCATTATTGCTTTTGCAAACATCAAAGAGGTAAATGAAAACCTTAGGAACAAAGTCTTGTCTGATGAAGTCAAATTTGAAAAGTTATTAAAAGAACTTAGAAACAAATTGGCTGAAAAAGATAAAGAGATCAGCAGTCTGAAAGAAGAGCAGAGCATAACCAAAACTCAACTCCAAACTATGGTAGAAAAATACCAAGTTTGCAAAAAGGAGTTGGAGTCTACCCAGATCACCTGTGAAAAATGGGTGGAATCTTGCAAAGGGTATGAGGTTATGCTTGAAAAGCAGATTAAAAGCAATGTGAAATTTGGGGTTGGTTATAGAAAACATGATGATGAAAACACTGCTTGTGAAAAATCTGTTCAAACCACTGATGTAACCACTGAGTTCATCCCCACAAATAAGAATGGCCAAGAAGTGAAAATCACTGACAAACTTGGTAACAAAATCACGCTTGACAGACCAATGGGATCCTCTACTTTTGAGGAGATTGAACAATATCAGTTTAAACCCACATGGTCTGACGAGTGTGATATTCTTGAAAATTTCAAGCCAATGGACTTTACAACCACTGATGGTATTAAAGCTCCAAAAGCTAAAGTCATCCCTCTCAAGGACATCCCAGCAGAGGTTAAAAACTCTGCTGCAAAGGAGTCCGAAAAGAGAAAGAAGAAAGAAAAGATCGATAACCTGTTTTGTGAGTTTTGTGAGAAAAGGAATCATCTAACAAAAGATTGTTTCCATTTAAAAGCATATGATTTAAACAAAACAAGTGTCATTGTTCCTGCTGAAAGTTGCATTGTCTGTGGTAAAACAAACCACAAAACTCAAGCATGTGTGTATCTCAAAAACTTTGATGTGAAAAAGAATGAGTACACTGCTAAAACATCCTTGAGTCCATCAACATCATCTGTCAAATTCACCAAAAACCAACCACTATTTGTGCCAGTTCAAACAGCTGTCACAAAACAGCTGAACCAAACATCTGTCAAAAGAGATGTTCAGGTTACTGATGCACCCCCTGCCAATCAATACAGAAGAGGTAAGGAGAAACAGTCTTACCAAAGGATTCCACACGTTTATGAGACCTACAAAAGGCCCTATAAACCTAAAGTGAACAGGCATCCTTTTGGTTACCAACAGGTGATTGGTCAAGACCCCCAACCGTGGTTAGCAAGAAACAGTCCTAAAACTGTCCAAACCCCTGACCTAACCACTGTCCATCAATCTGCATCCATCCCAGACACTGTTGAGACCCCATCCAAAGCCTTATTGTCTTTGGAAACCCTAATGAACTAATCCTTTTACTTCATGTGCAGGGAGCTTCTGCCTGCTTAGAAAGCCTGTGGTATGTTGATAGTGGAGGCTCTAGGCACATGACTAGATGTAAAGCCCTACTCAAGGATTTCAAAATTCATGGAGGGGGTGATATATCCTTTGGGAATAACAATAAAGGAAAAGTTCTGGGGTCTGGTACAGTACAATCTGGAAATGTAAAATTTGAAAATGTCAATCTGATAGACAGTCTGAAATTCAACCTCCTGAGTGTTTCACAAATGAGTGACAAGGGGTATGGGTCATTCTTCACAAAGGAGTGTTGTAGGATTGTTGAACCAGAAATGGTCAAAAAGATTGAAGCAATAATAAAAACTGGTCAAACAAAACTTGTTGCTCAAAGAAGTGGCAATGTTTATGTTGTTGATATGTCAAAAGAGTGTCCCAGAGCTGATGCCTGTCTGTTCTCAGCTGCCTCTAACAAAGAGACAAAACTTTGGCACATAAGACTGGGGCACACAAATCTTAAGACAATCACTGAAATTTCAAAAATTGGTTTGGTAAGAGGCCTACCACAAAAATTGTTTTCATGTCCTGAGCATTGTGTTTCCTGTTTAAAAGGAAAACAACATAAAAGCTCCTTCAAGTCCATTGAAGAGTCCAAAACAACCCAGTGTTTGCAAATGCTGCACATGGATTTGTTTGGCCCAGTTCAAGTCATGAGTCTCAAGAAGAAAAGATATTGTTTGGTTATTGTTGATGACTTCTCTAGGTTTACATGGACTTTTTTTCTACACTCAAAAGATGAGACTGCAGGCATTTTGCAAGACTTTGTGACACAGGTTGAAAAGCAATTTGACCTTCCAGTGAAAGTCTTCAGGAGTGACAATGGCACAGAATTTAAAAATAAGGAGTTGGATGCCTTCTGTGTGAAGAAAGGGATTGTAAGGCAGTACAGCATCCCTAGAACACCAGAGCAAAATGGGGTAGTTGAAAGAAAGAACAGAACCTTGATTGAGGCTGCCAGAACCATGCTTGCTGATTCAGGTTTGCCATTAACTTTTTGGGCAGAGGCAGTAAATACTGTTTGCTATGTCCAGAACAGAGTTTTAATAAACCCCAGGCATAAAAAGACTGCTTATGAAATTTTGTATAAAATCAAACCACTGATCTCTTACTTCAAGGTATTTGGCTGCCCATGTTTTATTTTGAACTTAAAAGACTCCATTTCAAAATTTGCAACCAAAATTGATTGTGGTTATCATCTGGGATACTCAACCACTGCCAAGGCCTACAAAGTGTTTAATACACGGACCAAGGCAATGGAGGAGACCTTGAATGTAAAGTTCAATGAACTTTCATCAATGAAAATCCCAGCAAATCCTGCAGATCTGTTTGATCTTGATAAATTCACTTTTGAAAATACTGCTGTCAAGACTAACAGTGTAGGTCCATCAGAGGATTCAACACCAGACTATGGGTATGAAATCATCATCCCTCAAAAGTCTGTCAGAATGGGAAGAGCATCAGATGTTCAAAACAGCTGTCAAAGCTCAACCACTGCTACCTCAACAGTTATTGACCAAAGTAGCCCATTAACCACTGCTTCCACATCAACAAACACTGCTGACAAAAGCCCCCAAACAGTGGATAAAAGTCAGCATGTGTCCACATCATTGCCTCTAATTCCACCACCTTTTGAAGCCACTGCTGGGTCATCAAAGTCACCAGCAGTGGTTAGCTCAGATGATACGCATTTGCAGCCTTCACCAACAAATGCCATCATACCATACCAAGGAGATTTAATCTTCTTGAGATCTCATCCACCTGATCAAATCATTGGCAACATCAATGAAGGGGTGCTCACAAGAAGCCAAACCCAAAACATTTGTCTTTTTGCTGGTTTTCTATCACTCCATCAGCCAGTCAAGTACCAAGAGGCACTGAAAGACAACAGCTGGGTAGAAGCCATGCAAGAAGAGCTCCAACAGTTCAAAAGACAACAAGTATGGGAGCTTGTACCACTGCCAAAAGATGTCAGTCCCATCGGCACAAAGTGGGTCTTTAAAAACAAAACTGATGAAAGGGGCATTGTTGTCAAGAATAACGCCAGGCTTGTGGTTCAAGGTTACAGACAGGAAGAGGGGATTGACTATGATGAAACTTTTGCCCCTGTAGCAAGATTGGAAGCTATAAGACTGTTCCTGGCCTTTGCTGTCAACCACAACATGAAGGTGTTCCAAATGGATATCAAAAGTGCTTTCCTCTATGGTACAATTCAAGAAGAGGTGTATGTTTGTCAACCTCCAGGTTTTGAGGATCCATTTTATCCAGATCATGTCTACAGGTTAAACAAAGCCTTGTATGGCCTGAAACAAGCACCAAGAGCCTGGTATGAAACTCTTTCCACCTTTCTACTCTCAAATGGTTTCAAAAGAGGTACCATTGATAAAACATTGTTTTTAAAATGGAGAGGAAAGGATTTAATGATTGTCCAAATTTATGTGGATGACATTATTTTTGGAAGCACATGTAACAAAATGTGTGAAGAGTTTAGGGAACTCATGACAGCTGAGTTTGAAGTGAGTGCAATGGGTGAGCTGCAATGCTTTCTTGGTCTCCAAATTCAGCAAATGCAAAATGGAACTTTCATTCATCAAAGCAAATATGCTAAAGAACTCTTGAATAAATTTGATATGAATGATTGTAAACCATGCAGCACACCCATGGCAACAAATAAGCTTGTCATGTCTGATGAAAAGGATGAGCTGATTGACCAAACACTATATAGAAGCATGATTGGGTCTTTGTTGTACCTGACTGCATCTAGGCCAGACACCATGTTTGCAACATGTGTTTGTGCAAGAAATCAATCAGCCCCTAGAAAATCCAACCTTATTGCTGTAAAAAGGATATTCAGGTACATAAAAAGTGCTCCCACACTTGGTATCTGGTATCCAGCTAATGGGAATATCAAGCTTTCAGGATTTTCAGACAGTGACTTTGCTGGATGCAACACCACAAGGAAGTCCACTTCAGGAGGGTGCCAGTTTCTAGGTGATTGCTTAGTTTCATGGCAAAGCAAAAAGCAAGCAGCTGTTTCAACATCCATTGCTGAAGCTGAATACATTGCTGCTGCAAGCTATACAGCCCAACTCCTGTGGCTTCAAAACCAGTTGCTGGATTTTGGTATCACTGCCTTAAAGACACCACTCATGCTGGATAGCCAGGCAGCAGAAAATATCATCAAAAATCCAGTTTCCCATTCAACCACCAAACACATCGACATCAGACATCACTTTGTGAGGGATTGCTATGAAAAAGGTTTGATTTCTCTGCATCATGTCCCAACTAAAGACCAGTTGGCAGATGTGCTCACAAAAGCACTTGATACAGCCACCTTTGAAAGCTTGGTCTCTAGAATTGGGATGCTGAACATGGAATAACAAGCAACATCTTGTTTTTCTATGAATAAAAGCATTAAAATGTTTTCAGAAAATAAAAAATCCATCCTTCAAAATAGCTAAAATGAAATTTTCATTAAAATCCTTAAAAGTCTGCCATAACCACTGCTTGTTCAGAAGTCTGCTCTGCTTCAAAGTCTGTCCACTGCTGAAAGCCAACCCCTGTTCCCTCATTTCTTTGATAAACACAGTTGTTCAAAAGCAGTGTCTTATCCACTGATATGCTATCCACTGATAGTGAAAATCATCCACTGCTTCTATAACCACTGCCTTCACCAGTAACTTTCATAAAAGTATTGTCCTTCATTTCATCAGGGGTTGTCACGTGGGCAGTACATTGTGGTCAGACCTTTTGTAACCGCTGCCACGTCCGCATTCACTTTTTCCTCTATAAAAATCCCCACTCACCACCAAAACAGGGTTTTACTGTCGAATTGAATTCTCAAAAATTCTCTTCTCAAAGCAGTTTTTCCATCTCATTTCTTCACAAATTTCTTCGATCATCATCCTCAAAATGACGAAATCGAAGCCATCTGCAAAACCCACATCCAAATCATCGTCGAAAGCGGCCTCTCAAAAGGCCAATCCCACTGAACTTCCGCACAAACCATCTCACAATCTTCTGGGTCTTCTCACAAAACCCGGCACCACAGATGCTTTCGACTCCATCATCGACAAAATGGCTAAATCAAAGTACAAAACTTTGTTAACCGCCGATGCACCAATTTACTTAGCAACCCAACGAGAGTTTTGGAAAAACGCAACCCTTGACAAACAAGGTGAAACTGTGGTAGCCATTAACTCCTCTTTAAAGGGTAAAGCTGTTCAAATCACGCCACAATCTATATCAGAAGTCTTTAAACTCGAGGATCAGCAAGGTAACACTTCTTTCCTTAAAAACGAGTTAAAAATTGACTTCATTGATAGAGGGTATGCAGACACAATGATGAAGAAAGCTACCTTACAAAAAGGTTTCTTTCCTTCTGCAACAAGGTTTTTATTCCATACCCTCCTAATGTGTGTTTCAAACAAAACCACTTCTTTTAATGAAATACCATTAAAGATTCAAAATCTGGGATATGCTATTCTTCAAGAAGAAAATTTTAATTATTCTCGGGAAATCTTTAATGATTTGGTTAATAATGTTGAAACAAAATCATTCTTACTGTTTCCAAGGTTTTTAAGTTATTATTTTGAAAAGAAGTTCAGTAAGGATGATATTGCTGCTATAAACCAAGGTGAATATTTTCAAATGCACAGCTTAACTGCTGAAACTTTTACAAGAATGTTAACACCTTGCAAAACACAAGCAGAGGTGCCTGAGCAGAATTTAGCAGCTACCACTGCTCCTCAGGTATCTGCTGCTGAGCCCACTGCTCAAGGTGATCAAAGCAGCAGAACAACTGTTTTGAAACCCACACCTACAATCCACAAAAAGCCACACACAACGAAAAGTCAAAAACCCCCCAAACCCATCAAAAAGGCAACTCTGGAGGATGAGATACCAGAACAAATGCCAGTGATAAAACAAAAGTCACAAGAAACCACTGCTGCTACTTCCTCACAGCAGTTGGTCAAAATATCTCAAACCATAACCGAAACTCCTCCTGCTTCTTCACAAAAAGAACAGGTTGTACAAATTGGGACACCACATCATGATGCTCTGGAATCACTTGATTCCATCATCCACAGCCCACAGCCCGGGGCAAATCCTCTTCTCACACAAACTCTCACATCCACAATTCCCACACCAACTAAACTGCTGTTGGATGCAATTGATTTGAACCTGACACTAACCAGTCCTTCTCAATCACCTATCAATGAGAACACGCCTCAACAAATGACTGGGTCTGATGTATCAATCTTTGCTAACCCACCAACACAACCTGAGGAGGTTACACCCCTTGAGTTACAAGTAACTCTTGGTGGTAATCCAAGTGAAGCAGCCACTACAACTGTTGAACCCATTGGTTTGCAGTTGGACAGTGGTTACATTAATAAGACTTCCTTGGAGGCAATTCCTTCCATAGCACCTCTGACATCTACCAGTGGACTTTTCTTGATCTCTGGCAACATCAAAAGACTGTCAAGTGTTGAAGGGAGAAGACCCCAGTACCAAGAAAAAGGGGCATCAGTGGTTAATGTTTGGAGTAAACTCCCTACCTCAACCACTGATAAAACCACTGCTAGTGGGAAATCAGATGATCCCATTAAATTGGGTGATGGTTTAAAGTACCAGAAATTGACGGATCGTGTTGAAAAACTTGATAACTCTGTTGCAGAACTCAAAGATATGCTGCAACAGTTGTTACAAGTACAAAAGGTGCAATCCACTGCTGTTCCACCTCAAGCACCTGCTCCACCACAAGCACCTGTTACAAATGAGCTCTGGAATCTATTTCAACCTTTTCTCCATCAACAAGCACAAATGGCAGATCAGCAACATGAAAAACATGTACTACAGCTGAGAAATACATTGGAGTCTAGGTTCAAGAACACCCAAGCTGATCTCAAAACTCTAAAAGCTCAGATCTTGCATACCACTGGCACTGCTCCCCCAACTGTCCTCTTTATTGATCAACTCCCTCCAGATAATGCCAAAAAGGGGGAGAAATTTCAGGAGTGGAAGAAGAAGGGAATAGATGATGGTCTTTACATTGAACCAGAAAGAGAAAACATGACTAAAAATATCCCTTTGCCAGATGGTAGCAAGAAAATTGATGAGACCACAAATGCACTGGCAGAAGCAGTTGCAAGTGTCAAAAAGGATAGAGAGGCCAAGAAGAAAGCTAGGGTGGATTATCCAGATCAGGGTACTTCTGGGTCAAAGGATGATGAAAATCCTGTTGATGAAAAGAAGAAGCCTACTAGAAAAGTAAGGCAACCCAAATCCATTCCAACCAGACGTTCAAAGTCTGCTCCAAAACCACCATCCAAAACAGCTGTTGTAACTCCTGTTGTATCAACTACTGCTGGTACTTCAGTGGTTTCAACATCTATTCTCACTTCAACACACACCACATCCACTGCTTTACCACCATCACCACCAAAAACAACATCACCTGCTGACAAAAAGCAGAAGACAACAGATGTTACAACATCTGTTGTAATGACAACAGTGGTTGAAACACCAGTTGTTTCAACAGCCGTTAGTCAACCACAAACCACTGCCACTCAAACTATCACCACTGTTCAATCTAAAGCATCATCAGTCCCACCTCAAACAAAAAGGAGAAGACTAATTCTAAAAGATGATGACACATCTCCACCACCAACATCTTCAAAATCTCTGTCACTTGTCACAATCCCAAAACCCATACCTCTCTCTTCAGCTCAAATTGTAAAGCCATTACCTCCTGCTGGTGTCTCATTTCCTCTGGAACTCATTGCAGTTAGGGAAGAAATCAAATCCTTCTATTATGAGGACGACCCAGCTAAAAGGAGTTTGCCATCAGTTGAAGGATATCCCAGGCCTAACAATATTGAAGAATATTTGAAACTCAAGGCCAAGCAAGCAGAGGATATCGCAATCAAAAACAGACAAGGGAAATCTGATAGAGAATTTCAGCAAAACTATCAGTTCCTACTCACACAGGTCAGTGCTATGGAGCGATTTGCTAAAAATGTATGTCAGCAACTCTCAGAAAGGGCAGATGAGTCCTTGAGAAAAGACTACATTGAGAACATCATGACCTACAAGAAATACAAGGGGGAGAAACATATGTACAAAAACTGGACCATTCCTGAACTTGAAAAAGAGGCAGCCAGGATTCAAGATATGATCAAAAATAAGGTCAAGCAGACTCCTCCTGAAAAATTCAAACAGATTGAAGCTGATAAGGTTTTAGAGTTGAAGAGAATGAAAGAAGAGCTGATAGAAGCTGATTATGGGTCAAAGAATTCTATGACAAAGTGGGGAGAAGATAGGGTCAGGGCTACCTACAAAAGGTTGGAAGAACTTAGAAAGAAAGATCCAACAGTTCCTCAAAAGCCTGACTATTCCAAAGCAGCGGTCTCAAAAAGACCACCAAAGCTGCAAGTCAAAAGAACCACTGCTCCAGCTGGTGCTGCCATCTACAAAAGAAGGAGTCAAAACCAGTCACGTGCTGAAACAGTTCAAGATCTAAAAGCTAGAAATGACCTTGTAAAAGAGGGCATTAAATTAATGATAAAAGAAGATCTTGAATTGGAACAATCTGCAAGTACTGCTCAGCCAGTCATGAATAGGCCAGCTTCTCCAAATACCCCTTCAAATAAAAATCTCCCAAGAAACCCATCAGGCTCAAAAGTACTAAAGTGGGAAACTGACAAACAGACCCATGTATTGACTCTGTTCAGGTCTGATGGAGAAGTGAAGAAAATATCAAGGGAACAAGCACTTGGCCTAAGTCTTGAAGATTTGCAGGATCTCCTTGATCTTCCACTTAGCAGGGATGATGATGACACAGATGCCTTAACCTTTGAGCTACAACTTAAAGGGCAAATAAGGGAACTGTTGATGAGGCAATAAAGTTCCACAATAATGAAGAGTTTTGGCATTATCTGTTCCTGGGGGAGATTGTTGGGATTGAACCCTACCAGAGGAACAGATAATTAAAGCCAAAACTGGATCAGAGCAGTGGATCCAGAATAAGCAGATGTTTTATACAAGTCTCTCCCCTTGAAAGTGATTTCAACATCTGCTGACCTCCTATCTACTGATCGTGCAAACTGCTGACCTACAACTGCTGATCAAGTAAAGGCCTGATGAAATGCTAAAGCTCTGCTGTTCAATCTACTGCCTTGAGTCAAGCACTGCTGATCCGGACAAGTACTGCTGGGTTCACAGCAGTGGAGGGATGCAGTAGTTGTTTATTCTGTCTATGTGTAATATAATGTAATAGCAGTAGTTAGTCTAGCAGTGTTTGTATTGATCAGAGGTTAGAGTTTGTTAGGAGGTTAGATGTCACTTTCATGGTGACGTCAGCTTAGATGCTCAGTGGTTTGCTAGTGCCTATAAATAGAACAGTGCTCTGTACTGTTCTATTAGCTCTTTTGCAACACCGTCTTCTTTGCACGAACAAACACTGAGCTCTGGCTGAGGGGGAGTTTGTAGTCAATCATTGCAATTGTAATCGTAATTGAAATAAATTCAATATTTCGGTTCATTGTGAAAAATGTTTGATCAAAGCAATACTCTCGTTTGATTGTATGCAAAGTTTGTTTCCATATTAATTCCGCTACACAACTCATCCATTTCCATCTAAATTTCAAACGAAAAATACAATCAAAACCAAACTCAGATCCAACAACTAGTGTAGCTTGCGAACTGAGTGAACTAATCCTGGCCATACACGTGTGTAGATCAATGGCCAGGATTTGATGTTGAAATACACTAGTGTATTTTACGATTTGATAATGAGATCCTGGGCATACATGTGTGTAGATCAATGGCCAGGATTTGTTCAATCAGTTCGCAAATATACTAGTGTTCACTCTAGAACCTCACCCTATATATATATATATATATATATATATATATATATATATAGGTACGGGATCAGGAGAAAACACCCAAAAGTGTGAGAACGGTAAGAACGCATCCTGGGCCAACACGCGGCGCGGGACATGATCAGGGTATGAGGGGTTTTTTGTCTTTTCAATATTATCCTTTTTTACCGATTTTCGTGTGTGACATGCTGCTTCATTTTTGGCGTTGAATTAATTCTTTTTGTGTCACATAGTTAATTTTTTGGCAAGATAATTTTGGCGCTAGCTAGAATCATTAATTACTTGGCGTTTTACTGTTTTTCCCCGATTTCGCCTCTTTGAATTAATTCTTTTTGTGTCACATAGTTATTTTTTTTTGGCGTTATGCCGTTTTCCAGTTCATTTTTTTGGCGTTCGGGGTCTTTGTTAATAATTGATTACCATAGATTAATATTTTATAAGATTACAATAATACGAAATCAATATAAACTAATAGTCTTCTGTGGATGGGATTACATCAGAGATGTACCCATCACTTTGTTCATCACTTTCTTCATATTCATCATCATCAAATTTTAGATTGGCGTATAACGCCATTAGCTCGTCTCTTCTTTGCTGCAGCCTATTCTTGAATATCATTGCAACCCTGGATTTTGCATCTTTTGAAGGTACTAAACACAGAGTTATTCAATGAGAAATAGCCTCCCTGTCTTCAACATTTCCTCCATTGGCAATGAATATTGCACCCCGTGTTGATAAGTCACTTCAACCGTTCCTGCTTCTTCATGCATCACCCAACTGCTAAGTGTTGGTAGAGGAGTATCGTCAATATCATCATCATCTTCATCATCATCTTCTGCCGAAAATTTTCTCTTCAATCTTCTTATTACAGTTCGAGTTCTTTCACAATCGTTGGCCATTGGAACCCCAAGGGCCAGAATATCCCTCTGAAACCCTGTTGGATCGTCGTGTGACCCTAACGAGTCAATCAGAAGAGTATATGATCTATTTCAAAGGTGGAATCAGAGAAATAGACGTGATACAGCTTGATTCCTCTTAATTATCTTCTTATTAATGATTTCAAAGCTTTTACAGATCGTTTGACAAACTGGCAGCACCTCGGCTCTGAATCGGAAAAGTTACAAATGAACTAGCAGGCTTGGTATTTATAGGGGATGTAATTTCGTACGAAATAGCACTTGCTATTTCGTGTGAAATAACAATATGTAATTTCGTAAGAAATAGCACTTGCTATTTCATGCGAAATTACCCATTTACACATGAAAATCCTAATTTCTATCCTGCTGTGCACTGATTTATCCTATCTAGATACAAGACTCTAAAAAGACGAAGTTGACAGACATCTAAGCACCAACAGACTCCCCCTTGGATGTTGACGAAATCTTTAGCATCAAATCTTCAGTCTTTAGTCTTGATCTACCTTCTTCTCTGTTCAATTTGTCTGACATTGTAATCATCCTTCAATCTTTATCTTCAAACTCCCCTTTGAATGTTGATCCAGAATGTAGACTCCCACTTTCAATATGCTGGAGCTCGAATTCTGGTTCAAACTTTACACAAACTTTGCCATGGGGATCTTGTTTCCTGCTTCTCAAGAATATAACATTACAGTCTATTGACTTATAACATCTTTTCTGGTTTTTATCAATTTTAAGAAATCCACTTAAGTAACTAGGTTCAAGTTAATGACCCTGAGTACTCAATTTATCTACCAAGTCCAACTTAATGACCTTGGTTGATCCAAGACAAAACAAAACTGACTTTTGTTTAACATTTTTCAAAACATTATTCTGAAAATTACAAGTTTCAACTTAATGAACTTGTTTTGACTTTTCATATTTCACAAGTTTAACATAATAAGCTCACAACTCATATTCCAGCTCAGAAACTTCCTGCATCTGCTTCAAATTGCGAATCTGAATATCAGCTTTCCACTTTGGTTTGTCGGAAAATAAAGCAGAAATGTAAAATCTTTTTGCATTTTGAATAAAGTTTCTAAACTAGAATGCTAAACAGAAATGAAATGCAGTAAATGTAAACTAGTTACAAACATATTTTTGGTGAGCATGTTAGGGAATCATATCAGCTATTCGACAAGTCACAAGTACCGTTAAGCTTTAATTTCATACACAGAATTAAACAATTCGCTTAGAGTGTCGATATACTGATCCACTTAAATTCTCACACAATTTTCAATCTGTCCAGGATACGAATTAGGTGAATTAAGAACTTAAACTCATTCATGTGTCCCACCTCTTGAATATACTCCCGTATCCAAATCCCAATATTCAGTCTTACAGGTGAGTATACCACAGATGATATCTGTAAGGGGTTAAAATGCGAGGGCTGTGAGAGCTCAGGCTATTGCTTCCGCAAAATCAGAGAGATGACGGCTTCGACTTTAGGTGTGTCCCCTTTAGAGGATCTTTTCTTCAATAGCACATGATTAGCATTTTTCAATGTTTCATCATTTTTTATGCTGAGGGGATTGCTATATTTCAAGCACGCGGTAAAGTATTATATGGGGACTAGGCCATTGCTTCCACAATATCAGAAGCCCCGGGATAATACCCCAGATATCACTGAGTATAAAGACCTAGTATTTCAGAAAGAGGGATCTTTCAAACAAGATTTCAGGGGTTACCTATATATCCAAGTAGTGTTCCCCACGAAATAAGCAAGTAAAGATTTAGGTTTATATCCCAAACAAACCTACTAAATGTGCAAAAACCTACCGGCATATCATCAGCGAGACTGCTTAAGACTTTTAAACTTTCCATATCTTTAGCATACCGTAACTGTCAAGTCAATGTACTATCATTTTCCCTTTTTACACAAGCTCTTTTTCATTTTCTATTGTTTTTGTATTTTGAAAATATCTCATGTTTTTGGATTTTTGAAATTTTTTACTGTTTTTGTATTTTCTGAAAATATTACCCTATACTCCCCCTAAATACCAAAACAAGTAAAAAAATTGACAAACCATTGCAGATTGCTTCTCAACATCATCTACAGTGGTACCTTCATCAACGCCAAGAATCTCCTCCGACACCGATAAAAGCTTCATACCATTCAATTTTAACAAATATTGAAAACGAGTTTTATCAAACGCTTTGGTATGTAAATCAGCTTTTTGTTCGTCAGTGTGGATTTTCTCAATTCGTATCAACTTCTTCTCGAAACAGTCTCGAATGAAGTGATGACGAATTTCAATGTGTTTCGTTTTAGCGTGATGAACAGGATTTTTAGTGATGTTTATCGCTGCCTCATTATCAACAAAGATAGGGGTGTTAAGAAATTGCAAACCATAGTCTCTCATCTGTTGCTGGATCCACAAGATCTGAGAGCAGCAGCTGCTAGCAGATACATACTCGGCTTCACATGTGGATAAAGCTACAGAGGTCTGCTTCTTGCATTGCCAGGTAACCAATCGTGGTCCGAAAAACTGGCACCCCGCTGTTGTTGATTTAGCGTTAACTTTGCAGCATCCGAAATTGGAATCGGAATACCCTTCGAGCGTGAAATCGCCTTCTCTTGGATACCACAACCCCAGTGATGGAGTTCATTTCAGGTAGCGTAATATCCTTTTCACAATCACCATATGCGAAGCTCTCGGGTTAGACTGAAATCTTGCTGCGAGGCAGGTTGGATACATTATATCAGGTCTAGAAGCTGTCAAATACATCAGCGATCCGATCATGGAACGATATAACGTTTCATCTACCTTCTCTCCGGTGAGATAAGGGTTTATCCCATGGTTCGTCGCTAATGGGGTGGAAGCTGGAGTAGAACCTGACATCCCAAATTTCTCTAAGATATCATGAACATATTTCGTCTGATGTATGAATATTCCCTTAGGCAGTTGATCAACTTGAAGTCCCAAGAAGAATTTCATTTCACCCATTGATGACATTTCAAATTTTTGCTTCATAACTCTTTCGAAATCTTTGCACAAATTTTCATTTGTTGACCCGAATATGATGTCGTCCACGTATATTTGAACTATCAGAAGATGTCTGTCGACTTCTTTGGTGAAGAGAGTGGCATCCACTTTTCCACGGATGAAGCTGTTGGCTAGCAGGTGTTGAGACAATGTCTCATACCAAGCTCTTGGGGCCTGGTGTAAACCATACAGCGCTTTATCCAGTAAGTAAACCTTGTCTTTGTGTATTGGATCGGTGAAGCCCGGTGGCTGTCCGACATATACCTCCTCTTTTACCTTCCCATAAAGAAACGCCGATTTAACATCTAGCTGATAAACTTTAAAATTTTTCCAAGATGCAAATGCTAGGAAGATTCTGATCGCTTCAAGTCTAGCAACCGGAGCATACACTTCAGTGAAATCTATCCCCTCATGCTGACTGAAACCCTGGACTACGAGTCGAGTTTTGTTACGAATAATAACCCCTCGATCGTCTCTCTTACACTTGAACACCCACCTGGTGTTTATCTTCCTTTGACCATCAGGCAAGTCTACCAATTTCCACACTGCCAACTTCTCAAACTGACTCAGCTCCTCTTGCATCGCATTGACCCAAGAATCTTCAGTTAAAGCTTCTTTGTATGTTCGCGGTTCAATATGCGAAATAAAACAACTAAGTGAAAACTCAGTTTGTAACGAAGCAACTGTAGAATAAAAACAAGTAAGGCCTTGGTCAATTTGACGTCTAGTGCGAACTCCTGATTGTAATTCTCCAATAATCAGCTCTTCTGGATGGTACAAAAGAGTTCTCGGCATCACCTCGCCTGGAACATCTACCTCGCCTTCCAAATTTGTGACATTCTAATTTGCACCTTGTTCACTGACTGGAAATGTTTGACTTGATATCTGGATCTGCTCCCCCTCAGAATCTGAATCACCACGATCGAATATAGGTCTATCATCAGATTCTTGATTATCATTGACTGCCGTCTGATTGTCAAGAGATTGTTGAATATCATCATGTTCTCCAGCATTACTAGGACCGGCTTCATCATCATTGGAAGCTCGATTTTGTCGTCTAGAATACTCAGCTGGGAATCTTTCTTGTGATTCTTCATACTCTCTTAGAATATCCAACTCGTCAAAGAAATCTGGTTCTTCTTCAATGTCCAACGAATCCCACAGTGTATCGTAATTAAAACGCCATGAGTCGCCTGGATTCTGCGGTGGCATAGTATAACATTGACACTCAACATTGTGTGCTTCGATGATCCGCTTTAAACTTGGAACAAAGACTCGTTTTAATGGACTTGCATAATCAATGAAAATTCCTTCAATGCTCTTTGCACCAAATTTACCAAAAGGTTCTAGAACTGTACAGGGAGACCCAAACGGTTCTAAATACTTCAGGTTAGGTTTACGGTTATTGATCAGCTCAAAACATGTCTTGTTGAATTTCTTCACTGTTAGAACCCGGTTGAGTGTATAGCAAGCGGCTGATACTGCTTCTGCCCAAAAGTTAACAGGTAATTTCGAATCAGCAAGCATCGTCCTAGCCGTTTCAATTAGCGTCCTGTTCTTTCTTTCAGCTACTCCATTTTGTTGCGGAGTATAAGGAGCACTAAATTCTTGCAGAATACCTCTCTCATCACAATATTCTTCCATCTTGTTGTTCTTGAACTCTGTACCGTTGTCACTCCTGATTCTTCTGATTCGAGTTTGGTACAAGTTTTCAATTTTTCTGAACAACGTCATCAAACTTTCAAACGTCTCATCTTTTGACTTCAGAAATGATACCCACGAAAATCTCAAGTAGTCATCTGTTACTACTAGACAGTAAAGATCACCAGTTATGCTTTTGACATTTACTGGACCAAACAGATCCATATGGAGTCTCTCTAACGGTCTCGAGACTGAGTTAACTTTCTTTCCAGGGTGAGATTTCTTCTTTTGCTTGCCTTTGACACAGCTAATGCACTCCCCCTCAAGATGAAAACCTTTTACATGAACACCGATTACTAAGTCGTTATGCACCAGGTGATTCATTTTTCGCAGGTGAATATGGCCCATCTTTCGATGCCATAACTGCGATTCTTTTTCCGTTGCTCTTGACATAAAACAGTGAGCCTGACCCGTGGTAGTAGTTGCTACACTCATGTCCAACACGTACAGATCATTGACTCTGGGTGCTCTCATGATCACCCATTCTTCGGGAACAACAAATCCTGGTTTCAAGATCAAACATTCTTTGTCTGTAAAGTGCGTTGTATACATACGATCACAAATCTGAGAGATGCTCAGAAGATTGTTTTCAAGCTCGGCAATGTAGTTTACTCTTTCAAACGTGACAATACCATTTGATAAAGTTCCTTCACCGATTATTCGACCACCTTGATTGCCTGCAAAACCTACATATCCTCCATTAAACCCTCGAACATCATACAGTAGGGTCTTCTTCCCCGTCATGTGCCGAGAAGCTCCACTATCCATAATCCAACGTGAAACGGATCTTGGAAGCTCCTGCGCATATCAAAAACACTTTAGTTAGATTGTGATGCCACCCAAGCCTCTTTCGACTCAGGTAACATGACTTTGATATGAGTTTTAGCAGTGTAAAGTGGCGGAAAATTATTGTCATTAATCTTTAAGCTCTCCTCAGATCCAATCTCAACCTCTTTGTATAAAAAGAAATCATTTTTCAGAGGTTGACCAGATGATTGGTCTTTCTTTGCTACATTTTGTGGTTCAAGTTTCTCATAATAATCCACAGGAACGTTCATCTTTACCGGAGTGGTAGAAGACGATTGTTTTTCTTTTTCAGAAACCTTTGGTTTTGGAGAACTTGAATTCTTATCAACTGATTTTGGTTTCCATGCTTGTTGAGGCGAAGCAACCCGTTTGTAAAACTTATCAGTTTTTGTTACCACATTCTTTACGGGTTCAGTTTTAATTTTTGTGTTTTCATTTTTCAAAACTTTCTTCTCAATAACCATTGGAGCTTTGCCTTTTGCATCAGCTTTCCTTTTCTGACTCTCAACAACTTCAGACTTAGGCTTTAAGTTGGTGCACTTTCGTGCAATGTGTCCAACTTTGTTGCACTTAAAGCATGTACGAGTATCAACTACCTGACTTGTGCCTTCGGTCTGAGGCTGTGAGGCCTTTTCTTCAAAAAATTCTTCATTTGATTTTGAAAAAATCTTAGATTCCTGCTCGGAATGAGAACTCGAGCTTTTTACAAACACCTTTTTCTCAACAAACTTCTTATTTTGAAAATTCCTTCTTTGATAATTCTTACCACCCTGATATCCACCCGACCAATTGTTTTGATTGTTTTTAGAAAAACGCGATGGTACAATGGGGTTTTTGTAGTAAGCTTTATCTTTTTCAAAATTTAATTGCCTTTTGGAATGTTTCAAACCTTCAATTTCAGACACATCAATCTCAATCAACTTGAACACATTTCTCAATTTATCAACATTCACATTTTCCAAAGGAAAATCACGATCCGAATACAACTTATCAGATCCCGCCATCTTGTACATCACAAGATTAGGTTTTTCATTTAAGTTGTTTTTGGATTTTGATTTTGGAATGTATTTATCCAAAAAGCATTCATCATCCTCAGTAGTATCACTTTCAGACTTTAAAACATTTTCAACCATGCTTTTCACAACTTCAGATTGTACACTATCTTCATCAGATGATGTGGTAAATGTGATATCAATCATGTCAGGAAGTTTAACTTCATTTTCTTCTTCATCATTAACCAACCCGGACTTTTTCTTTGAAAAATTGTTTAACACTGGCAGTGGAACCTGATGAAACCCAACCCCAGTTCCATCCGAATAAACATCTTCGCCTGCTTTGTTCTTCCCAATTGGTTTAGGAACGATATGTTGAAGAACAAAACTTGCGGAGTTGTAACTGTTCAGTTTCAACTGAATGCGTTCATTCTCAATTTTAGCTTCTTGAAACTGAAGCTTCAACTTAGCAATTTCATCCAGTTGTTGATTGATTAGCTCTTCTTTTACCTTAAGAACTCCTGACAATTGAACATTTTCTTTGTTTGTCTTACCATTTCTCTCATCAGAATCTTTTACCGTTCATTTTAGCTTCTCAAAATTTTCTGAAAGTTGACGATTTTCATGAATTAACTTTTCGTTTTCTTTTCTAATTCTTTCTACGTCAATTTTATCATTTTCGATTTTCTCAGTTAATTCTTTTACTCTATCATTTGAAGCCTTTAACATCTTGTCACGGTTTAAGATCTGATCTTCAACGTCTTTGACTCTTCCTGTCAGTTCTTCGGTCTTTTTACCGTTAAGGTAAGCAAGTGTACTACAAACCTTGCAGTCTTTCAAGCAATTTTTGCAGTCGCTCTCAGTTTTAGCTTTCTTACCTGTTTCATTGGTTGCATCAATCTGACTGACCTTGGTTTTAGACTCAGTGCCAGAACCAGAAACTACCTCTAGTTCTTTCGCAGCAAACACTTTGTCAGCCATCTTCTTCAAATTTTCAGCCGTGAATTCTTGTGACGTATCAATAATCCCATCATCAATTTTCTTTGGCTGCAGCTCTTTTTCTTTCTCTTTCTCTTTCTCATCAGCTTCTCCTCCTCCCCACCACTCTCTCTGTCTGGCTTCTTCTTCTTCAGCAATTTGTTTGGTGAGAGTTTCAACATCAACAGTATCTGGATCAACATCAATGTTTCCCTTGGGATCTAGGTAACATTCTCTATCAGCATCCCATCTATTCGCCTTTTTAGCTTCTTTGTATGTACGATAGATTCTACTAATCCTGTTCTGAGCTTTCATTTTTCTTTTGATATATTTCACTTCTTCTGTTCTGGAATCTTTAAAAGGAACAATCTTTGTCACAAACGCATAGCCCACTGCATCTTCTTCTGGTAACACTTGACTCCAATCAAATCCCTCATCGTCATGAATAACCGCAAGAGCTCTTGATTTTTCTTTGGGGGTATCTTCAAGTTGTTTCATTCTGGGCGGTTCAGATTTGTTCTGATGATAGATTGCTCTTTTATAGTAATCTTCACGAAATGGATTTGCAGTATCATCAGCAGGTGCATTTCGACATTCACGTTTAAAATGTCCCTTTTGTTTACATCTGAAGCACGTGACCTTTGATTTATCAAAACCAAGTTTTGTGGAAGGTCCGCCGATAGAATATCTACCGGTAATTTCCATGAATCTTTGCGCTCTCCTAACCGCACTCGCCATACACCACCTGATATCAATCAACTCCATCTCCTCTGGGTTAATCTGATCATAATCTTCCTTGGTGAGGTTAGTGTTTCCAATCTTGCCCGCAACAAGACTTTCATAAGATTCTAAGACAGATGCTAAAAACACCATTTGCTGCTTGGCGGATTCTTCACTGAAATTCAGTGCATTCTTGAGATCTACAGCAATGTTACATTGGAACATATTCTTCGGAACTGATTGACTTTGAGCAGTTGAAGTTGAACCTCCATGATATCCACTGCTTGGAGTTTCTTGATTTGACGTATTTGAATTTTCTGCTGAGAAAGCTGTCTTAGGAGACACATTCTTCGGGATCATACTTCCTCGGTAATACAGCTCAACATTCTGCTGATATGAGAAATGATTGACTATGTTTGATTTCTTGATCTCCAGCTCATGACTCTCCAGTCTTTCAATTAACAGATCAACCATTAGATCCTCCGACTTGACTGTATTCTTCAGCATCAAAGCAAAGTATTGCCAGTCTTTATCATCCGACAGCGAGTCAAACAATTTGTCAACCAATTCTTCTTGAGTGTACACGATTCCATGTCTTGCAAGTTCCAGCTTCAAATGCCCAAATCTTTCAATCATCTTTGATACTGACTCGTTTTTCAAACATCCAAACAAATCGAATTCTTTTCTTAACAACTTCTTTTTTTTAACTATCTCGGCACTACCCACACATTTTACTTTTAGTTTCTCCCATAGATCTTTCGCATTTGTGTACTAAATCAACGATATTATGTCATCTCTCACAGACTGATGAAGCAATGCAATGCACTTTTGTTCAGCAACAAAACTATCTACATCTTCAGTCTCTGTTATATTTTCATAATCTGATCTTCCCATATTGAAACCATTCTTCAAGCTCTTCCAACTTGGATATGCAAACGCTTTTAGCCACTCTTCAAACCTTTTAGCCCATCTATTGTATTCTTCGATCGCCATCAGTTTGGGAGTTTTATTGTATGTGCCATATGCACTTTCCACACTCAAAGCATCAGAAAGAGTTTTCTTCGCACTCGGAGCATTTTCATTTGTGTTGTTTGATGTATCATCTCCGGTGTTTCCCGTGAAAGCAAACATATCACTGAACGGATTCATAAACTCATCCATCTTCACGTATCCGAATTAATCAATCAAACACTTAGAAAATTTTTTGAATTTTTAACAACAATCTCAAACGAAATCACTTCACACGAAATGACTTCAAACGAAATTAGTTCATGCGAAATTAGAACTACAAACGAAATAAAAGCCTTCAAACGGAATAAGCTTTCACACGAAATACCAACTCAAACGAAAATAGAGTTTTCAAACGAAATAGTGATTTCGTTCGAACTGACCAAACGAAATATGATTTCGTGCGAAATTAGCTTGAATTCAAACGAAAATAGCCTCTTTGAAATGAAATAGTAATTTCGTATGAAATCCTCAAACGAAATCTAATTTCGTACGAAATTAATCAGCAATTTCAAACGAAATTAATCCCAAAACATAATTTCATGCGAAATTACGAAGCTATTTCATGCGAAATCAGGATGACATCAGCATGTCGGCCACCATTTTGTCAAATTGATCCGGTTTTTATCCGAATTTTGGTCCAATTCTTTCAAGGATTCAATAAAACTATGTTTCGCGTGTAATGTGTGAAAATTAAGCCATTTTAACCGTAAAATCTCGTTTAATTTCGAAAAGAAGGAGTAGAAGTGATGAAAAGAAGCTGAATTGGTATAAACTCTTCTTCCTGAGCTCTGATACCACTTGTTGGATCTTCGTGTGACCCTAACGAGTCAATCAGAAGAGTATATGATCTATTTCAAAGGCGGAATCAGAGAAATAGACGTGATACAACTTGATTCCTCTTAATTATCTTCTTATTAATGATTTCAAAGCTTTTACAGATCGTTTAACAAACTGGCAGCACCTCGGCTCTGAATCAGAAAAGTTACAAATGAACTAGCAGGCTTGGTATTTATAGGGGATGTAATTTCGTACGAAATAGCACTTGCTATTTCATGCGAAATTACCCGTTTACACATGAAAATCCTAATTTCTATCCTGCTGTGCACTGATTTATCCTATCTAGATACAAGACTCTATAAAGACGAAGTTGACAGACATCTAAGCACCAACAACCCCTTCATCCATACCAAGTATGGCTTTGATTGACCTGACCTTCACCCTTTTCCTATCAGAGAACTTTATGATGATTCGTCTCTCTGGCCCTTCAAACCTCCAAGCAATAACTGTCACACCCCGACCACGTTAAAACAACAAACTGCGGCGAAAACGTCAGGGAGTGTCGTAACAGAATCATTGTTTCACAACACATGGATAAAAGTTCTGTTTTATTGAATTAAGTTTATTACATTGTATTGAAACTAGAAATAAAACATGAACAAATTGACTTTCATTGTTATTAAGTCACTAAGGCCACGTCCATTCCTATGTGAGCATGCATCAATATCATCATCAAACATCACCAAATATGGTACCTGAAACACATGTGAAAATACGTCAGCATAAAAATGCCGGCGAGTACATAGGTTTTATGTGAGTGTCAGATTCATGGCTCATTTATATTTTGAAAATAACTTGAACACCCTTGTTAATTGATAATTAGAAAACCAAGTTTTGTAAAATGTTTGTAATGTAAATTGAAATAACCAAGTCAAACAGATTTGTTTTATAAAACCTCGATGCCATGAATCTTAACTCAAAACATTTGTTTAAGTAAACCCAAATCGAAAATCGTTTTTGTAATAAAACTCGAATGGTTTATATTATTAGAATAACCTTGTAATATAACTTTGTTTTGATAACATTTGCCCAAGTGATCTAGATAACGCAACGATATATAATGTGTTAAAGGCACTTATATATAGGAAGTACCAGCGGCGTATCCACCATGCTTTTAATACATTACACCCGCCCCGTTACCTGATCACTTCCCTAACCCAACGGTTCAAACAGTTCCAAACGGTTCACATCAATCAAATAGTTCTAAATGGTTCACATAAATCAAACAGTTCCAAACGGTTCACAAGGATTAAACAGTTCCAAACGGTTCACATATATCAAGCAGTTCCAAACGGTTCACAAGGATCAAACAGTTCCAAACGGTTCACATATATCAAGCAGTTCCAAACGGTTCACATATATCAAGCAGTTCCAAACGGTTCACAAGGATCAAACAGTTCCAAACGGTTCACATATATCAAGCAGTTCCAAACGGTTCACAAGGATCAAACAGTTCAAAATGTAAAACAATGTGTCCATATGCTGGATGAGCATATGCAACAAAATGTAATATATGAAATCAATGTGCTAGCATGCTAAGTGAACGTACATAGCAAAACATAATGAAATCATGTACTATATAGGTACTAATGAACATAGTAAGTATATGATATAAAAGTAAGAAAAGCACGAAAGTAACAAGTAGGCACATGTGTTTCACCCCAAAATGTTTGAAAACAGTAAAAGAGGGGACTATGTACTCACTTGAGGATGCTTAGAAGTCTTGAATAACATCCAAACAAAGCTAGAGGGATTACGGAAATTAAACGGCACCTAATATAAGTAACTACATTAATAACCAGACCTAAATCAGAAGATCGGATAGTATGAGGTTTCGTAAACCAAATGAGTATTGGAACTTATATGATATGGTTTAACAAAGCCTACATACTAAATAGAAACTTAACCTAAGCGCTTACGACCCATCACGACCCGTTTAGGTAGCTTATGCTACTTTAGTGCGTCGTTCGTGCAAAAGCGCGTTCGGAACGCCTAACTAGTCCTATGACAAGTATTATATGCCTAAACATGTTTAAATATGTTGCATAATCAGTTAAGCGACAAAAGTTTAAGTTACATATGCTTAAAATCCAATTATGCATGAAAAGGGCATTTTGGTCATTTTTCCTAAGGCATATAAATTACCTATCATACAACTAACTAAACAAAGTGACCATAAGGTATAACCTTGGAAGGTTATTCCCTATACAACTGTGGTCACTAAACATGTTTGGTCGGATCCTAAAGATCGACCAATCGGGTCGGGTTCGAAAGTCTAAACGGTTGTTTAGACCGCTTATCTTACGACCCTATACAAACACTAATCTAAAAGTGACGAGTTAAACATGTTTAACAAGTTTGATATCAAAACAAACGGTTTTGATACCCAAGAATAGTTTGGTTGCAAAATACGCATAAACGCGTATTTTGACCGAAACTATGACTCGTCACTAAGCCTAAATAACGTGGTAATCAGTAGGTATAGTCACAAAGGACTATGACCATCGTGATTACATAACGAAGTTCAAACGAACTTCGTGTTGACCATTGACCGGTCAAAGCAGAAAGTCAAACACTGTTTGACTTTCGTGCTTAAAAACGCATAAAAGCATGAAAGAAACTTACAAGAGGTCCAAGCTATGAAGATTTGATCTAAAAGTTCTCAGGTATGAAGTTTTGGAACCTCAACTTAGAGAAAATTCAGATCAATTGTGAGGAAAAAGTAAATTGGGGTTGGGTATTTATAGGAAATCCACAACCGTTAGGATCGTTCCTCGATAAACGAGCTTCAATCTGGACCGTACAAGTGTGCCCACTGATTTGGAATACCATGGGTGCTCAAAACAAGCCCATAGAATGAAGAAACCATGTGCAAAATTCTATTGCGCCCCACGTAAGATGAGCCTTCATCTTACGCGCCCCGCGAGGGCTATGTTTGACAGTTTGGCAAAAATAGTCCCTGCATGTCCAAAACTTGATTTCGATGCATTTTTGACACGTTTAAGCCCCGTTAACCTCATTTCAAGGCTCTAAAACGAAGTTAAAGTATAGGGAACTTGAAATGTGCTCAAAAACATCTCGGATGTCGGTTCGTTTGGTCGTACGGTTGCGTTGTTTGGTTAATTACGACGAAACACGAACGGACGCGAAAAACGATCCAAATTACGCGACGAATGGAATTTAATCATGCCAATCACTAAAATAAAATATTTTAATGATTATATAAATTTTTGGATGTCCGGATATATTCAGAACGTAAGATATGCGCGAAAATGCAAACTTATGCACTTTTTGATGCTTTTAGTCCCTATTGATCAAAAAGTTTATTTTTGCATACCAAACGCCTCAAAGCCTATTTCTAAGCTATATAAAGGATATTTAGGGCATATTTAACTTATGATCAAGTTCCGGAATGTCCGTTATCATTCGATTCGGTATACTTTTGTAGTTTGACGCAAATAGTCCCTGCGATCGAATAAACTTGATTTCAACACACCAAACCCTCCAAAACTTATTTCTACGTTATGTAAAGGTTATTTAAGGTATGTTAAGCCTATGTCACTGTTGCGGAGTGTTTTTCGCATTAAACTGATTACGTTTACGCATCAGTTCGCGTATAACCTTCAAGAAAGCGATTTTAAGCTCGAAATCGAACAAGAATTGATATGTGCCAAGGATATACATATTTATACAAATCCCAAGTATGAAACACAATATTTCATTGATTTGGTATTTGTTTGATGGTCTAAGAGACACAGATGTCACAGTCTCCCCTACTTTAGGAAATTTCGTCCCGAAATTTATTCGTAGGAGTCTGTCTGTGACGTTGTGTTAAATAATTGTCTTGCATGGAATCTAGGGTATCATCTATTTGCATAGAGTAACCCATCAAAGATTTTTATGCAAGGCATAACCTGTCATTCCCCAGTGGATATACTTCGAAGTGAAAATGAATGGATGATTCACTTTCTCCAATGGGTTCTTTATCAGGTGTCGAAAGGATATTCATTTCCCTCGTCGGATATTCTTCAGAAGCGAAAATGAATGGACGATTCATTTTCCTTAACGGGTTCTTCATCAGAAATGGAAATGAAGGAATAATCAAAAGGATATTCATTTCCCTCAACGGATATTCTTCAGAAATGAAAATGAACGGATTGAGTCATTTTCCTCAACGGGTATTCTTCAGAAATGGAAATGAAGGGATAATCAAAAGGATATTCATTTCCCTCAACGGATATTCTTCAGAAACGATAAATGAACGGATTGAGTCATTTTCCTCAACGGGTATTCTTCAGAAATGGAAATGAAGGGATAATCAAAAGGATATTCATTTCCCTCAACGGATATTCTTCAGAAGCGAAAATGAACGGATGGAGTCATTTTCCTCAACGGGTTCTTCAGAAATGGAAATGAAGGAATAATCAAAAGGATATTCATTTCCCTCAACGGATATTCTTCAGAAGCGAAAATGAACGGACGGAGTCATTTTCCTCAACGAGTATTCTTCAGAAATGGAAATTAAGGAATAATCAAAAGGATATTCATTTCCTTCGACGAATATTCTTCAGAAACGAAAATGAACGGACGGAGTCATTTTCCTCAACGGGTATTCTTCAGAAATGGAAATGAAGGAATAATCAAAGGATATTCATTTCCCTCAACGGATATTCTTCAGAAACGAAAATGAATGGATTGAGTCATTTTCCTCAACGGGTATTCTTCAGAAATGGAAATGAAGGAATAATCAAAGGACATTCATTTCCCTCAACGGATATTCTTCAGAAACGAAAATGAAAGGATTGAGTCATTTTCCTCAACGGGTATTCTTCAGAAATGGAAATGAAGGAATAATCAAAGGACATTCATTTCCCTCAACGGATATTCTTCAGAAATGAAAATGAACGGATTGAGTCATTTTCCTCAATGGGTATTCTTCAGAAATGGAAATGAAGGAATAATCAAAAGGATATTCATTTCCCTCAACGGGTATTCTTTCAGAAGTGAAAAATGAAGAGCTAGTTCATTTTTCCTCAACGGGTGCTTCATCAGAAATGAAAATGAATAGAGTTAACTCTGAATACATGACAAAACTTGCTGTGGTTTCTGTGCACTAAATTCCATAATTATGTATGCATCCATAATTATGTAATTCCTTGCACAGTCCGCACAGTGCATTTCATAATGTGAAGGGGATAGAATTTATTGAATAAGCTTAAGATAACTTTGATTAGGTCAACACATAAACACATAAGCACATAATTGTTTTCTTGGTTATTAATTTGTTATTATCTTGATATTAATTGTTATTATCTTGTTGTCGATATGAACATGGGTATTCAAGGTACACCCGGAACCCAGTCGATGGACTTCAACGTCCTCAAGAATCTATCTGAAAAGATAGGATGATCTTCCAAAAATTCGATTTCGTTTACAAGGAAACGTAATATTCGAATTAAGGTAGATAACAATTAAGGACTTACGGAAATACCCTTAGGTACCCTATTAAGGATTTATAGTGGTACTTTGGGTATTCGTCCAGAGTTGTAACTTGCGCCTGGTACTTCGTTTCCTTGGAAGAAACGGGTACTTAGGATTTTCGTGGAAAACGCACGAGATCATAAAATGGAAGAATTTTGGGGGTAGTCTGTTCTTCAAGGAATACGATTCCTTGATTGTTGGTATTGTAGGGGATATGTTGTTTATACATGCAACCACATAAGTATATTGCAATGTAAATAAAAGATTTATTTATAAACAACAACAACTGTTTCATAGACCTTGACAACAAAAGAAAATAATACATAAAGCTTGATTATTTCTAAACAGCGTTGTCTTCCTGTCGGTCAGATGCTTATCCCTACGCTGGATTTGCATTATCAAGCTTTGGGCAATTCTTTCGGAAATGGCCCATATCGCCACAGTTGTAGCAAGACCCCGGTGGAAAACGAGCTTGAGCAGGATTGTTGCCAGCTTGATTTGGTGCAGCTGCAGCTGGGCAAAATCTTGCTGTATGACCTATAAGTCCACAAATTTGGCATTTGCGGCACTTCACACTGGCATGATGATGAAGGTTATATTGGTTGCACAAGGGTGCAGTCCCGTTGTATGGCTTCCTAGCAGGGGGTTGAGCTGGTTGGTTGGGGACACCTTGATCATTGTGGGCAACCACGGTGAAGTTCTGAGAAGCCTTTCGCTTCTTGGACTTCTTGGAGGACTCAGTCTGCTCATCCTTTGGTTTCAATTCATCGGTTGGTCTCTTATCACCCTTTCGAAAAAGTTTACCTCTCCTGATCTGAGATTCAGTTAAGGTAGCGGATAGCTCAATGGCCTGCCTAACTGTAGTGGGGTTGCTACCAGTCACAATGTCTTGTACTGAGTCAGGGAGGCCATCAATGTACTTTTCGATTGCCTTATCCAAAGGCGTAACCATGTTTGGGCATAACAGACTTAACTCCTCATAACGGTCCGTGTAGGCTCGATGCTCACCGCTATCTTGCTTAAGATCATCGAATTCCCTTTCCAATGCCCTAATCTCATGACGAGGACAGAATTCCCTCATCATTAGAGCTCGAAGCTCTTCCCAGGTTTGAGCCAGTGCTACCTCGGCACCCCTATCTCTCATCACACCATTCCACCATATTAAAGCTCGTTTCTCAAAAACACTAGATGCGAACTCTACATTTCGCTCGTTTGGACACTGAACATGTCTAAAGGTGCTCTCTAGACTCTCGAACCATTGTAGAAGTGTAGTTACTCCTTGAAACCCAGAAAATTTTGATGGCTTAGCTGAGTTGAACGTCTTGAAGTTGCAGGGAGCATTATTGTTACTGAGGGCTTGGTTACATTGAGCAATGATGTTTGGGAGTGCAGCATCCATTTGATGCGTAATGATAGCTGCCAGTTCTTCATTAGGTATCTGATTGTCATGTCGAGGAGGCATTCTAAAAGAGGAAGTATGAGAGAAAACAAGTGAAATGGCATTGGGTAAGAATAGGATGTTACAATTACCGACCAAAAAGCATGGCTGAGGGTCATTTGTTCGAACCACGAAGCAAATAAACGACACACAAAAGCTGAATCAAAGTAAATAGGTCCTCATAATGTATCGCGAAGACATGCTTTAGCCTATAAGTGGACACTCACCCCAAGACTTCCCAGGTAAGAGTGACTAGTCCGATTATGTGGATTTGTACGAACACTCTAGCCTTAGACAAAAAAACTCAGGATACAGGCACCCACCCTTCCAGATTGCACGTGTTCACATTAATAAGACCCAAACTTTGATGAGATTTTGAAAACTTTGAAGGTTCAAAACCTTATAATGAATCATCCTAGAACATATGATTGGTTTTCAAAGCAGATTCGAAATTTATGTTCCTGTTGTGGTTGTCACCTAAAGATAGGCGACGGTATTGTTTTATGACTAAACGCAAGTAAACTCGCGTTAGGGTCCTAGGAAGGTTATAGACTAGGTCAAAGCATTACTAATAACCTAATTCCCTATAACCATGAGCTCTGATACCAACTTTTCTGTCCCACCCCGACCGCGTTAAAACAACAAACCGCGACGGAAACGTCGGGCAGTGTCGTAACAGAATCATTGTTTCACAACACATGGATAAAAGTTCTGTTTTATTGAATTAAGTTTATTACATTGTATTGAAACTAGAAACAAAATATGAACAAATTGACTTTCATTGTTATTAAGTTACTAAGGTCTCGTCTATTCCTATGTGAGCATGCATCAATATCATCATCAAACATCACCAACTATGGTACCTGAAACACATGTGAAAATACGTCAGCATAAAAATGCCGGTGAGTACATAGGTTTTATGTGAGTGTCAGATTCATGGCTCATTTATATTTTGAAAATAACTTGAACACCCTTGTTAATTGATAATTAGAAAACCAAGTTTTGTAAAATGTTTGTAATGTAAATTTAAATAACCAAGTCAAACAGATTTGTTTTATAAAACCTCGATGCCATGAATCTTAACTCAAAACATTTGTTTAAGTAAACCCAAATCGAAAATCGTTTTTGTAATAAAACTCGAATGGTTTATATTATTAGAATAACCTTGTAACATAACTTTGTTTTGATAACATTTGCCCAAGTGATCTAGATAACGCAACGATATATAATGTGTTAAAAGCACTTATATATAGGAAGTACCAGCGGCGTATCCACCATGCTTTTAATACATTACACCCGCACCATTACCTGATCACTTCCCTAACCCAATGGTTCAAACAGTTCCAAATGGTTCACATCAATCAAACAGTTCCAAACGGTTCACATAAATCAAACAGTTCCAAACGGTTCACAAGGATTAAACAGTTCCAAACGGTTCACATATATCAAGCAGTTCCAAACGGTTCACAAGGATCAAACAGTTCCAAACGATTCACATATATCAAGCAGTTCCAAACGGTTCACATATATCAAGCAGTTCCAAACGGTTCACAAGGATCAAACAGTTCAAAATGTAAAACAATGTGTCCATATGCTGGATGAGCATATGCAACAAAATGTAATATATGAAATCAATGTGCTAGCATGCTAAGTGAACATACATAGCAAAACATAATGAAATCATGTAGTATATACGTACTAATGAACATAGTAAGTATACGATATAAAAGCAAGAAAAACACGAAAGTAACAAGTAGGCACATGTGTTTCACCCCAAAATGTTTGAAAACAGTAAAAGAGGGGACTATGTACTCACTTGAGGATGCTTAGAAGTCTTGAATAACAACCAAGCAAAGCTAGAGGGATCACGGAAATCAAACGGCACCTAATATAGGTAACTACATTAATAACCGGACCTAAATCGGAAGATCGGATAGGATGAGGTTTCGTAAACCAAATGAGTATTGGAACTTATATGATATGGTTTAGCAAAGCCTACATACTAAATCGAAACTTAACCTAAGTGCTTACGACCCATCACGACCCGTTTAGGTAGCTTATGCTACTTTAACGCGTCGTTCGCGCAAAAGCGCGTTTGGAACTCCTAACTAGTCCTATGACAAGTATTATATGCCTAAACATGTTTAAATATGTTGCATAATCAGTTAAGCGACAAAAGTTTAAGTTACATATGCTTAAAATACAATTATGCATGAAAAGGGCATTTTGGTCATTTTTCCTAAGGCATATAAATTACCTATCATACAACTAACTAAACGAAGTGACCATAAGGTATAACCTCGGAAGGTTATTCCCTATTCAACTGTGGTTACTAAACATGCTTGGTCGGATCCTAAAGATCGACCAAACGGGTCGGGTTCGAAAGTCTAAGCGGTTGTTTAGACCGCTTATCTTACGACCCTATACAAGCACTAATCTAAAAGTGACGAGTTAAACATGTTATAACATGTTTAACAAGGTTTGAAAACAAGTTTGATATCAAAACAAACGATTTTGATACCCAAGAATAGTTTAGTTGCAAAATACGCCTAAACGGGTATTTTAACCGAAACTATGACTCGTCACTAAGCCTAAATAACGTGGTAATCAGTAGGTATAGTCACAAAGGACTATGACCATCGTGATTACACTCACGTTACGAAGTTCAAACGAACTTCGTGTTGCCATTGATCGGTCAAAGCAGAAAGTCAAACACTGTTTGACTTTCGTGCTTAAAAACGCATAAAAGCATGAAATAAACTTACAAGATGTCCAAGCTATGAAGATTTGATCTAAAAGTTCTCATGTATGAAGTTTTGGAACCTCAACTTAGAGAAAATTCAGATCAATTGTGAGGAACAAGTGAATTGGGGTTGGGTATTTATAGGAAATCCACAACCGTTAGGATCGTTCCTCGATAAACGAGCTTCAATCTGGACCGTACAAGTGTGCCCACTGATTTGGAATACCATGTGTGCTCAAAACAAGCCCATAGAATGAAGAAACCATGTGCAAAAACCCAGGAAACCAGCTGCTGAAACAAAAACAGTTTTCTGATCTGGCATTCTATCATGCCCCGCGTAAGATGAGCCTTCATCTTACGCGCCCCGTGAGGGCAATGTTTAACAGTTTGGCAAAAACTGTCCCTGCATGTCCAAACTTGATTTCGATGCATTTTTGACACATTTAAGCCCCGTTAACCTCATTTCAAGGCTCTAAAATGAAGCTAAAGTATAGGGAACTTGAAATGTGCTCAAAAACATCTTGTATGTCGGTTCGTTTGGTCGTACGGTTGCGTTGTTCGGTTAATTACGACGAAACACGAACGGACGCGAAAAACGATCCAAATTACGCGACGAATGGAATTTAATCACGCCAATCACTAAAATAAAATATTTTAATGATTACATAAATTTTTGGATGTCCGGATATATTCAGAACGTAAGATATGCACGAAAATGCAAACTTATGTACTTTTTGACGCTTTTAGTCCCTATTGATCAAAAAGTTTATTTTTGCGCACCAAACACCTCAAAGCCTATTTCTAAGCTATATAAAGGATATTTAGGGCATATTTAACTTATGATCAAGTTTCGGAATGTCCGTTATCATTCGATTCGGTATACTTTTGCAGTTTGACGCAAATAGTCCCTGCGATCGAATAAACTTGATTCCAACACACCAAACCCTCCAAAACTTATTTCTACGTTATGTAAAGGTTATTTAAGGTATGTTAAGCCTATGTCACTATTCCGGAGTGTTTTTCGCATTAAACTGATTACGTTTACGCATCAGTTCGCGTATAAACTTCAAGAAAGCTATTTAAAGCTCGAAATCGAACAAGAATTGATATGTGCCAAGGATACACATATTTATACAAATCTAACACAATATTTCATTGATTTGGTATTTGTTTGATGGTCGAAGAGACACAGTTGTCACAATAACCTTAGCCATTTTTTTAAGTTTTTCGTGTTTTGGACAATATGTGGCGTTTAGGCAATGTTTTGGCGTGTTTTGAGTTTGTGTTCTCGTGGTCTACTTTTATAATGAATTTTTTTCCCGAGCATGACAGGTAATTATGGCATTTTGAAAAAGATAAATAAATTCAATTCCACAAGTATTTGGCTTTCAATATAATAAATGTTAGTAATTATGTTTCCGTCGTTTCATTTTACTGTTTGCAGTTACCGTGTTTTGTTTTCAGATTCATCTGTTTTTATGGTGTAACATATCCCATCTTGACGGCTGTAATTATGGCTTTTTGTTCTCCAATGGCGTTTAGATAAAGATAGCACCTTTTGTTTTATTCTCTTTTGCACATTGTTTTAACCTTTTTCATTAGATTTATTATAATAGTACTTGTTCAAAGTAATTTTATTATAGTTTGGTAGTTTTTGGGGCGTTTTATGGCATGATGGCGTTTCACAAGCATTTGCCCGTTTGGCGTTTTATTATATTTTTCATTAAATGTATTTGTTGTTCTTAGCTGAAAAGTACATAACAAACAACAGAAAAAGAAAATAAAAAAAAACAAATAGAAGCAATTTATGATCTAAATCTTCAGTGTCATCAGTCTCTTTCTTCTTTTGAAACTACAAGAACTGTCACAAATAAATGGCGTTTTGGGTTTGGCGTGGTTTATTTTCTTTGTTCATGTGTTGAAGTGTCTTTGTGGATGTTGGAGACATAGATCGACTCCGTGTGGGTGGATGTTATCTGCCCGTCATCTTCATTATAATCATCGAGGCCAAAGTAGCATTTACACTGGGATAGGTCTCTTTCCCAAGAACAAAGAAGACAAAATGACATATGGGTGTCATCCGTCCCTTTTTCTTGAATTTTGTCCATCTCTTGCAGCAAAATCTTACTCCCCTCACCTAACAAATCATTCAGCGAAACTTCATGCAGAACATTACTGAGTATCAAAGAAAAGATGTTTGCCATCGTTGATTTCTCTCAACTTTTTGGCGTTTTACATTGAGTTGTATTTTTTAGGAACCATTGTGTTTTTTGTGTGTTTTTTTGGTGTGATAAAAGGAAGCTTGTGAGACGTTTCTATTTATAGGATTTTTTTTTGCACGTAGTTTAAGCGGGATATTATTTTATAACAATAAATGCAATTAAAATTTATCCGGATGTAAGGCTTGGCGTTTATATATTATGGCGTATTACATTTTATGGCGTTTTTGTAGCCTAAGAGCTTAAATAAAAACACAGAAAAAACTACGCAGTGATAAAATTGGCGTTTTGTATTTAGTTGGCGTTTTATATTTCAACGGCGTTTTATGTGAGATATGATGTTTTACCTTTTTTACCCTTAATGAAGCGCGTCCACGTAATAAAATTTAAGTTATTTACGAAAACGCCACCGCGTCAATCTAGTCCATAGATTATTTTGATCGGACGATCCATAACCGTTCTCACACTTTCCCCTGTTTTCTCTAAATCTTGACCCTATATATATATATGGGAAGATTATCTTGGGAACGCTAAATATTGAGAGAACCATGAGAACGAATGAGAAAACCAATCAAAACCATTTTTTTAATACAAACCTCATTGTAATTAAGATACAACATTAAAAAAAGAATTTACAATATCAAATAATTCATTTATTCTCTCAAATCACTCTTATTAGATTTTTTACACATGTGTAAATTTGTTAAATACAACAAATTTACACATGTGTAAATGAGAAAACTTACACATGTGTAAATTTTCAATATTTACGAATACATGTAAATTTAAACGTGTTAATTAAATTTCTAACATTGTATTCGAATAATAATAATGATAAGTGTACAAAGAAATTTTGAGTTTGAAATGCTTTTGACCAAGTTTTTGCAGTTTTTTCATTCATTCTCATGGTTCTCGTGATATTTAGCGTTCTCATTTAAACCCTCCCCTACATATATATATATATATATATATATATATATATATATATATATATATGCATCAGGTACACCTTCAATGACTTCACGAGGCTGCTTGGAGTTGGATATGAGACGATGGGCGGTTTTCTCACGAGGCTGCTATATGGTCATTGGTTCTGTATATGAAGAAAATATCAAAAGTATTGCTGGTGTAGCAATTTTTCTCCTTTCTATTCTATAAAGGACAACTGCTATTTTACCAAGCCCTTTAGACACGAGGCTACTGATACTATGTATGTTATAGATTTCATTTGGTAGTTCAAATATTGATTTGTTCTCCTCGTGTTTATGGTCAGACGAAAATAACATTATATAGAGCGAATAATTATTTGATTATTATTGTTTGGTAGGACTTAGGGCCATGTTGATAGCTGGACGTTATGGGTACACGAACAAATGAGAAGTGTTTCAAAAAGCGGTTGTAAGTCCATAATCACTACACAATCGGATATCAAACACTAATCAAAGCGCGGAATACTGAGAAAAGTGTTAAGAACAAGAACGCAATCAATTGAATAACAAAGTGCACACGGTTTCTAGGAACCGTCTGGTACACCAAAACAAAGAAATCGAAAAATACTAAAGAAGCTCTCAAAAATGTCTAACCTAATAATGAACTAGGTTCACCCTATTTATAGTTACATAGGGTGACCTAGTTACAGACTGGGCCAGGCCCACATGTTCAATATTACTAACCAAACAAGCCCAAATCACTAATTAGCCCACATGGCTTATTTCATTACTATCTAACCCACTACAAGGCTAAGCCCAATAGCCTATATTTGTGTTTGATAAAGATAGGCGTAAACCTACACCATTATAGGGCCTTACAATATCCCCCTAGGTTTATGCTGTCTTTATCAAACTGTTGTCTTCATCATGAATCTGTGGGAAGATACTTCATCTTTTCATCTTCAAACTTGGGCACTTTTGTTCTTCTTACTCGTGATCAGCTTTGCTTGAAAATCTTGTTGAAAAGAATGCAAGCGGAGGATTCTCAACAACTCTTTTCTTTGTCAATGTCTTCAATTTCAAGCAGGTTCACAGGTACTTCTTCAAATGCGCTATCACTGTCAGATGATGACTTGTATTTGGTTCTTCTGACTCAGGCACATCTTCTTGTTGTGATGCTTCAAGCTTTGTCAGCAACCAACAACATATCAACCTTCAACAACCCCTGTTTCTTTATCTGAATTTTAAATTCTGCACATACTCAGAAATTCATAAGCAAACATTTCTAATCAACAGAGGGAAATACCACATGAACACTCGATACATCCAAGTATATGTACCCGGATTTCACAATTCAAATTTCATTCAATTTATGATGATCAGTCAAATCTTCAAGAACGGTTAAAATTTTTAATTAAACAAATAAGCACTCTATTTTTCTATTTTTGATTTTATAAAAACTAACAATATAAACTAAAACACAAATAAACAAAGAAATTAATTATACAATTACAGTTGTAATGGGATCAAATCACAGTGTTTCAGGCTAGACTGCACTTATCAACACTAATTTACTTTGGGTGATCTGAGCGATTGCCAGTATATTTGTCCACTTAAACTTATCTCCCTAGGCCTTTTTCAAATGACGGTCTACAACTGATTTATCATGTTTTCATTTAAATTGATATGAACACTCAATTCAATCACAATCAAATCCCGGAATTTTTAATTTGAACATGCTATCATACGAGTAGTTTCCCTACCACATATTTCACAAGCCCATTCTATAGTTCTGAAACCTTGACTGGACTGGGTTGAGAAAAGAACAGAATGGATCAGCAGAGATTGATATAATATACAAATCAAATGAG